>OX595838.1:15303420-16008420 GCA_951392215.1 Epirrita christyi | reverse complement strand
AGAAAATAACACCATCGCGACCTTTGCTGACGACACTGCTATAATGGCTATTGGAAATACCCATGCAGAAGCAGCAGGAAAAGTTCAAGTGGCGGTTAATAAAATCCATTGCTGGACGAAAAAATGGCGGATCAAACTAAACGAATCAAAATCAATCCACATCAACTTCACCAACAAAAAAGAGCAGTACTTTCCAGTATTTATCAACAATAAGCTCATACCATATGAAAATACGGCATAGTATCTGGGAATGACGCTTGATGCAAAGCTACGCTGGAAAGCTCATGTCAAGAAGAAAAAAGATCAGTTAGAACTACGATACAAGAAGATGTACTGGCTGCTTGGAAGACATTCTACTCTAGCGGTACACAACAAAATATTATTAAACAAACAAGTCCTGATGCCAGTATGGACAGCTGTGGGGCTGTACCAAAAAGAGTAACTTAGAAATAATACAACGATTTCAAAATAAGGTACTCAGGGGAATAGTAAATGCATCCTGGTATGTAAGAAATGACGATCTCCACCGGGACCTTAACATTGAGTTCGTCGACAAAGTCATCAAAAAATATGCAGGAGCTCACGAACGTAGACTTCATCATCATGTGAATGTCGAGGCAATCCAGCTTCTCGACAACACGGACATAGTGAGAAGACTCAAAAGAACTAAACCTTATGAGTTAGTGTAGTGTAAATAATAGTGTAATGTAGTGCAAATTAGTGCTAGATAATAAGAACACAATAACAAAGTGTCCTCCCCTTAAATAGAGACATTAAGAAAAGTGCCAATGGACACATTCTTAGCTATAATTTGTTTTATAAATCTAGGTCAATGTTTAATTACTTATTAGCCTGCCTTATGGCTAGATTGTAATGCTATTAGGGTACATGAAAATGTACACTAAGGAAAGGAAAAAAAAAAAAAAACATAAATAACTTTTACACTATCGCTACATCATTGCTACGCCAATGCTACGCCGATGCTACGCCGCCACTGCAATAATTGTAACTACAAGATCCCGTTGAATGGCGTTGATAAAATTAATAGTTAGTCCTGTACTTCAATGCTAATGCTTACTACGAAGCTATTGATCTTAGTTTCGTATAAGAGCCACTCGACCAATATCCGAAGCATCAGACTTTGTAATAGGAATTGAAGTTCCATTCTCAAGTTTAGAGCGTTTGCGAATAATCAATGAGACAAACTTCAAACAATGTGCTAATGATTGTTTTAGTGAATGCTCCTAATGTTTGAACACTTTTTGGTATATACATACTGATCCAGTGCTTCGTATGTATATCTATCTCTATCTTTGTTATCTACCCTCTTATTTATAGTAATTTTTTAAACTTTTGATAGCTAAAATAGCTTTTGTCTTGTTTTGGCGAATTTCATTTTAAAACAGAAAGAACAAAACAACTATTTTAATTAAAATAGATTTAAAAATGAATATAATTATGGGGGTACCCTATCTATTTCTATTTGACTTCGTTGGATCATTGGTAAATTCTTAGGCGCAAGCCAGATAAAAGAGACGTAAGACGAGGACGGGGCGCAGACAAATGTCTCTTCCGCGTCCTTTTCATACAAAATGTATTGAAGCGTCGCGACTCAAACCAAACAGAAAAGACAACAAAGAGATAATTAGTAACCGTATCACAGGTGCAACATAGCATGGCTGCTAACATAGTTCTTTAGTACTTAGTAGTACCTACTAACATGAAAAAATATTTTGTGAGTATAATTTGTTTCGTTGTACTTATTTTAAATAAATACTTTACTTTTCTGTATATCATTCGCACCGAGGTCACACCTAATAAATGAAACATTATGATGTCATCATGTTTCATTTATTAAAAATTATTGTAAAGATATGTAAAAAAAATGCAATTGCTTTATAGTACAGGCAAATTAGCAAAAAGTGTGGACCTAAGTCGTGTAGTCGTGGATTCTTATGGAAACGTTAGACGACACGAAAAGAAGCTTATCCTAGGTTGGCACCGTTTCTGGCGCTTACGGAACCCTTTTAAATATTAGGTACAAACTTAAAAAGGCCGTAAATTTTAAAATAGAAAGAAATTACTTGATGCAAGTTAAATTACGTATAGAGAGACTGTCTTAGTACATTATGATTTTAATAAAAACCACGTGCATGTAGGGAACACAGTGTTGAACAAATGCATCTTCTGTAAAAAAAAACCAGTATAAAACTTCCGGCCGATGTAGTACTAATTAAATGAATAAGTTTAAGTCGATTTCCAGAACTACATTAATTTTCCCCGAAGTAGAGCGACAATAAAATATGGAAAAGTGCCTTCCGTGAGACGCACCATGGTGCAAACCTGGTAATGTATTTCGAACATTTTTCTGATAAGTCTATCAATTTGCACTGACTACCTTAATTTTCCCGGAGCCGTAATAACCACAAAAAGTTTTTTTTGTAAATGTTTTTTTTTATATGTTCCATATGTCGGATTTAAAAAATACTTGGTGCAAATGTAGGTCATAACGGTTCAAAGTCTATGCCAAATTGCACCGACTACTTCTATTTCCCCCATTAAGTTACGAATATTTCTATGGTTTTCACCCTATTTCACCCTGTTCCGGAGGGTGATATTACAGATGCTTATTATTAGAGGTGATTTTTAAGCCATACAAAACAATTAGAAAAGTTTTCATGACTACACCTAATTAGTTCCACACTTGTGCAAAAAATCACCTTATTTGACTGTACTATTATTGGGTAAGGAAACATTGTTAAAATGCCAATAGGCAGGCCATATAGCTCGCGAAACTGATAACCGTTGGGGAACTAAGGTTGTCCAGTGGCGACCACAAACCAGACAACGCGGTAGAAGAAGGCCCTCCACTCGATGGACTAACGACATTATAAACGCATGAAGTCGGTGGATGGAGGTGGCTCAAGACCGTTCGTTGTGGCATAGAGACATAATATTTGAACGAGCGAAGCGAGTTCTCTGAGTCAAGTTGGAAGAATCGGCGTTGTATGTATGTGTGTATGTATGTATGTTTGTCCGATGAAAACTTCCAAACCGTTAATCCGATCTTCATGAAATTTGGTATGGGGGTAGATAGTATTGGTACAATTTGTAGGTAAGGTTATGAGCTATATCGGTCAGGGTTTGCTGAGATATTGTGGTTCAAGAGGGGGTAAAAAAAATAAAAGTGAGAAAGTCAGATCAAGTGGGGTGTCTAATAAAAGCGCTTTGGTTGGACATTTCAAAACTGTTTTTGATAATTATTCAGCCTTAGTAGTTTTCGAGATATTAGGGAAAATAAAAAACGTAAAAACCCAAAATTCTAAGGTACTTCCAGCAATCCCACAATGCTGAAATTTGGTATGCTTGTGGCTTTTGTGTCACAACTACAGGGAAAAGTCTGAAATTGAAGAATTTAGAAACATGTACTCCATAAAACAGAAACCAATATAACATCCATTGTTGACCTCCCATTTCTAGGAATTTGAATGATGTTGGAGTTCTATGGTTTTCATAAAAAGGACGTTATCAATTAATTCGTCAGGTACTTGATATAGGTACTAACAGGTATGTAGTATTACGCCCGTTGCTTAGCCCTATTCAAAGGTTATTTCGATGATGTGTAGGAAATTAGAGTATTTACTGATAGATCCTGTACTGTCCTGGTAGACCTCGAGGTGAAAATTTTCAAAAATAATAATACATACTATGGAAATTACTTAGTTAAGTAGTCGGGCTTATAAAGGTGTTATCACGAGGTCTCAGTTCGGGGCGAACCACTAGTTATATACACATAACTTTATGCTAGGTGGAAGATGTAAAAACTATCCCTCACGAGATAATAGATACCTACTACAGGAAGTATCAGACGGTCCACTTTTCCTTCATTTCTTTCTTTCATTTAGCTTTTTTCACAAATCAGGAAACGTCTGAGCACAATGAAATAAAAGCGTCGAATGAGTTCATTAATAAAGATCAAACAATGTTAGATAATTTTATTTGGCGTCATTCATCACTCGGAATTAAAGAAAAGTGAATGGCCTGAACACGGAAAGAAGTAATTTTATCTCAATCTCACTCATTTCATTATTTTCATTATGCCTCAACATCAGTCAGATCATCAGAAGCCTGTAAAAGTCCACTGTTGGGCATAGGCCTCTAGAATGCCACGATGGACGGTCTTGAGCCACTTCCATCCACCGACTTCCTGCAACGTGAACGTGCAAAATACCGTAATTTTGCCTGAACCGTGTGATCGCGGAATGAAATAAAAAATGAACAGTCACTCGAGTGAACACTCTCCCGAATGAACCGTCTGATGTCACCTAAATGCCACTAGAACGCTTTGAAATAGTTTTGCCATGTTACAAAGGTGCGTCTTGCAAGGACCATAGTTTTATTAAAGGTGAATCGTCTCACATGTGGTGCGAAATTTAAATTTTATTGTGAGATAATTAGTTTGTTCAATAATTTTTACAGTGTTTTTTTGGTTTAGGGATATCCACAGCTTAACTTATGATATTTATGAGATACTATCAATTAAAACATGTGTGTTGGGTCTCCTAGTTTTCTCAAAACTTGTTATCGTTATCTCAAAAAGTGTTGATGAGCTGTGACGAGCAGAAAACATAATAAAATTTGAATTTGAGATGATCCACCTTAAGTAAGAAGGTGGAGATGATGTTCATCATATCATTTAATGTATAAATATAGCCACAAAAAGTTATATAAATCACCGTAGTGATGTATATAGCCTTTTGTGGCTGGCAGCCATCCATGGACTAGTTTTGTAACCTTTTAATACTTCACAAACTATTTTCAAAACCGGGCAGTAAAACATGCAAGGGATGCAAATAAATTTTACTACCGGATACGAAAAAAATATGAAAACGCACCATTAACGACAAATGTTGCCTCAGTGTAACAGCCGTCGTAACTCATCGAAGCCCGAACACCCGAACAACGGCCTGAATGCTGCCAATCCGTCGCGCGTGACACAAATATACCCCGAGAGTCGGTGACCTTTTTCATACGTTAATTATATAATGCCATGTAATCAGTGGTGGATTTATACTAGGGGCAGTCAGGGCTAGTGCCCAGGGCGGCAAATTTTCTAGGGCGGCAAAATTTGGAAAGTGAGAAAAAAAATTCTATACAATATATAATTAACTAATTCTTTTAAATAAACATTTTATCTTTCAAGAAATATAATTCAAGTATTATGTATCACATTAAAATTTTGTATATTATTTAATATAAATAAAACATAATGTATAATAAATGCTATATAATACATAATAAATTTCCTGCAATCAATTAGTTATTCTAATTCTTAAAAAATAAGATATCAAAACTATTAAAATAAAATGTAAGTCATAGGGCGGCATTTTCGTGCCCCAGGGCGGCACAAATTTAAATCCGGCCCTGCATGTAATATAATTAATCTTTGTCTGTATCCATCACAAATATGATTAGAAGTGGCTTGAGTTACACAGTGATGCACTTGATCTTACACCAGCCCCCTTATTCGCTATGACCAAACGTAACATAACGCGGGCTCGTTACGATATCTATGTGGAATCATTGCTGAATCGTATGGGTGACGTCACTCGTTATTTACATGGAATCTCTTAGGTCATAGTGAATAACCACCCTTACTTAGATAAAGCCTTATGTGCCACTTTTTGTATTTAAGTAAGATACATAAATGAATGTACGTATAAAATATCTAAATAGTGAATTCGTGAAATTTTCGTAGGGTGTGGCAAACATAAAACTAATTATTTTTCACTGCGTTCATTCATTTCCAATAATATTGCATTTATACGAAACTTTGTCCAAACTTCCACTGGCTCCCAGACTATACCAATCCGTCGCCTCCCAAATAAAACAACCCGTGTGATAAACTACAGTCATTTTCGTGTGTGAAGAGGCGCACATTCGTCATGAGGCGTTCGGTAACTTTTCACCCGGGACTTTATCGTCGACGTTCCTTAGTCACAGTGAACTGAAAACAGTAAATTACCACTGGCACCTGTATAAAGAAAATCAGTCAATTCATTCCAATTTTCTTGCCAAATGTGGCTAAATAATCCTAAAATAAGTGTTTGCTATTGGGTCATAGGCAAGATTTTGCATAAATGGAGGCACAGACAATCATTCTGAATGAGTGAAAGAACTTCATGTTTCCAACGGTTACGCCATGTCATCCATATAATATGGTGCTACGGATTAACAAGTTTGAACAAGGCTTGAACCGAGCTTTCCTACTGAGTAAATTTACCCTGTGCCTTAGAGAGTGACTCACCTAATCCGGGATGAGTTCCCGACGTGTGGGTAATTTTCCTCTTGAGGGCTTTTACAGGTGATTTGAGTTTTGTTTGCTGCTAGACGATATTGCAATTTTTTAATAAATAACACTAACCGTCGTATCGTTTTAATTAGCCTTATGACTTTTTCAACATGCACTTTGAACTTATACGGCCTTATTACAGAACATGGACTAAATCTGAATTTAGTCCTGGCGTACTAGTGTAGGATTAAATATCGACATTAGGCATATTGGACTTTAAATACATGTTATGGCCCGATTTAAATACGAAAGCAGATGGTTTGTTTTCGGAAATCAATTCTCGCGCTACTTCGCAAATTTCCAAAGTATCAAACTGACGGATTGTGTCACATCACAATTGAGATGTCCAAATTCTTACATTAACAAGCAATCAACGGTAAATTTATAGACCATTGCTAAACTAGGGGGCTGCCTGGTTTTAGATAAACCAGAGATAGTCCAAGCTTATGTCATTTTTGGCATAAGCGCGGAATATCTAGCTCGAAAGTTGCTTCTGGAAAACAAACAATCTCCTTTGGTATTACAGTCGTATATACCCTAGGTCGATATTTAAGCCTAGACTGGTAGTCCTGGTTTAAACCCAGACTAAGGGCATTTTTTAAAATAACACCCATAATGTTTCAAAATTTACCAACCAGACAAGGATCAAACTTGTCAAAACTACGGGTAAATATGGGGATGCGCTAACTAAATAGCTACCTTTTGAAATTCTTTGAATGTCATCGGCTGAAAGCGCTAGCTCCATCTACAGGGTAAACATTGCAGTTATCCAATCCCTAATATATGTCTTCGAAGTTAAGGTTTTATAACACTTAAAATAACAATAACCATAAACTTTCAATTTTGAAGAATATAAATTCACTTTGAATGTCAAAAATCATGCATTTTTAATGTTGAATATCATACACTTTGAATGTTTAAAAACATGCACATTTAATGTTGTAAAACATGCACTGTGAATGTTGAAAAACATGCACTTTTAATGTTGAAAAACATGCATTTTTAATGTTGAATATCATACACTTTGAATGTTTAAAAACATGCACATTTAATGTTGTAAGACATGCACTGTGAATGTTGAAAAACATGCACTTTTAATGTTGAAAAACATGCACTTTGAATGTTGAAAAACATGCACTTTTAATGTTGAAAACATGCACTTTTGTTATTGATTCATAGATTGCAGTTGCTACTGCCATTTGATATCGAGACCAGTCGGTACAAATCCATCATCATGACTCTATGTAGGTTTGTTCCCAATTGTGAGGTCTCAACTATAGGTACTTGCAAAATTTACCAAGGTTTTTACTGTGTCAATCTTGTAAGCAGTTTGCCTTTAGTTTAGCTTATGAGATGTGACAACAATAAAACAAAGTAAGAACACGAACAAATCTTATTATTATCCCGTCCCCATAAATGTTAACAGTGTACAAACTATGTAATAAAGTAGAATAATTCCCTAATGTCCGGCACTTCGTCCAAGACCAGAAGAGGACTATTCACACCCATCCGATCAGTGTCCGGAACGGAAGCCGTTTCAATAGGTTCTAACACCAGTTGGATCTATGATTCCCACTGGACTTCCCTACTCTTGATCAACGAGTAACAACGAGTAAACGCTGTTTAGTAAATGGCTGGTGTCTTCAAAGTGGGTAATGCTTGTTTTCTCATGATATTTCCTTTACTTGTTATAGGCTCACGCTAATAACTCATTAGTAATTAATCACTGTATTCGCAGGCTTCGAGAATTATCAGTACAAAGTTCCATGAAAGTTGTACATTTTTTTCAATACGCAGTGCCGATTACGTCTTAATATTTTTTTTGGTCCTATGTAGTTACTCAAATGTAGAGCCGTGATAGTCTCGGTCTTAGAATAGGACTCCTCCAACTCCTCCTGTGGATGTCGTAAATGCATCAAATAGATTACGCAAGGGGATAGACAGCAGTATCTACCTGAGTACTTTACACCAAACTGCGATCACCAATCCACCCGCCAACTTTGGTGATTATGGCAAGTTGCATGCACGCTATGCATGCCATGGGCTTATTCCAGCAATGGATATGACATGTAGTTCCTTTTATAGTCCTACAAAACACTGATCATTTTCGATCAGATATCAGCGTTCTTGACTCTACTGCCCGGTTATTTGTAAATAGCCTTGAAATCGGCGCTCGGCTCGCCTCACCCCAATTGGACCGCAAAATTGTTCAGATGGTCCGTACAGTGTATTGTATGGACTTGAACAATGGACATTACTGTAGTTTAGCTAACGACTGAATCCCTTAAATAATGCCGCAGATAGTTTATGGACGGCTTGAAGTTTTATTGAGCTCAATTTAAAGTTTTAGAACACTATTACTTATGATAGATGTAAAATCAAATTAAATTGGCTATTTAACAGCTAGACAGACTCAAAGTAGTAAATACAATTAAAAGTACATACGTATGTATAGCAAGTATACAAAATATATAAGACAGATTATTCAATTATTTGTTAAACCAAATTTACAATTTACAGATTATTTACAGCAGTTAGATAAAAAATAGAAAAAAAGTAGATTTTATATTTTGCGCATCGACACAATTATGATAGCTGATTATCAGCTCAAAATCTCCATATACGCAACGAGTAATTGCTGAATCAAATGAATAAGTGCTGTGGCAACCCCAGCTGACGCACGTCAAAAACAGCTGCTCTTATTTATTTTAGTTTTTATTATAGTTTTTACTGTTAATTACCATAAAACTTACGCTATGTTGTTAAAAATAGTATATTTCACACGTGTGAGTGTTTGTGTTCTATAAAAACATATGAAAAAACTTTGGCAAATTTCGGACTTGGACACAACGGTTGACGTGTTTGAAAATCCACAAGAGGAAAGCAGTTTGTTTCCAGAGGATGCTGTGAAGTGAATTACACACCAAACTGTTAGCTGGATTACATCGATAAACCTGGGGAGTATTTTTTGTTCTAATAACATAACATTTTTCTCACCTCACACACGTTACCACACATTGACTCGGCTCCTTGTGAGTCACTTACACTACACAATACGAATAGGCAAAGTTTTGCACTCTTTCGCCTTGACAAAGTTTGGAAGATGATTGTAGTCTAAACACTGCCTCACACATACATAACTACAGAGACACTTAGAAAATTACAAAAATATTATCATTCTTGTTCACTAACTGGCCCCAAAATACCTACTAACTGTAATCTGTAGGTTGTACTTTCCACAATAAAACTAATTAATTGTACCGGAGTAGTATTTAGTTAAATGCATGAATTTATTGTTCTTTTTTTTACTAATTTGTAGTAACCAGAGTAGTCTTACTTTGTAATCTTTCTTTTACTTGTGTGTCAAGTAATTAGTAGTGAGAAATTCCAAGTAATTTTTAAATTGAGCTGGTAATAATTGGTTAGCTAAGCAAGTGTTATTTTTATTGTTACTTTTCATTCTATTACTAGAGTCTTGTTACTTTCTACCACCCCCATCTATACTGATTGTTTTTTTTTATATTTCCACCTATTCTATACCTGTCACTATATCCATTTCTAGATACCCACTTGCCTACTGCTGTGTTTCAGAATACCATCCACCATGATGACTCGGAGGGCATGCAACTTGGAAGCCAAGTACAAGGGGGCTGTGGCAGAGCTCAAAGAATCCAATGAGATTCGCAGCCAGCTACTACAAGAACGTGACGAGAGTGAGGCTGAAATGTTGGTGATTCTTGGCAAGAATACATGCCTCAAGAAAGAACTTTCTGAGCTTCACTCTCAATATGAAGCCGTACTCGAGCAGATGGACCGTCTGCAGTCCATGTTACATTCCGTGGACAGCTGCCATGAAACCTACGAGGTGTTGCTTCAGGAAAATAAAGACTTACAGCATGAGCTTGCGGAGTGCAGATGTAAACTGGAACATTTAGAGTCGAAGCATGTGCCCTCAAATAATAATTATAGGAGTCTGGATTTACAGACCGAACTCATGGCCAGTTGTTCTAACATCTCAATGATTGATCTCACTTCGCCAAATTGTAAAAGTAAATTTCTACAATTGAAAGGGAGTAAAAGAATAAAAAAATATGTAAGGCTAAGTAATTTTATAAAAAAAACTGAGAAAAAGCTTAAAAAGCATAAAAATGTCCTGAGTTATGCAAAGCATATAAAGCAAAAATGTAATATGAATGAGGAACTTAATTCCTGCTATAATTTGATTGGACGTAATTCAAAAGAGTTACTTGATATGTCAGAGGTAATCAAAAGTTTAGAAACATCACTTCATGATGTAACGTGTAAATATAAAAAAGCTGAACAAGAAGCATCTGACAATATTCAGAAAATGAATAATATCGTAGAGATACTGAGTGATGATAGCACATATGTACAAGTATGTAATAGTAGCTCACAGACGGACCTTCCTGTATCAGAGCCTTCTGGATCAGCTTTAGGTGCTTTAATACATATGGCACCATGTGCATCGCAGAGACAAGCTAAACCTACTGTTCAGGTTGAAGTAGTTTCCACACCTGGTACGCAGTCTCCGGTTAGACAGGTAAAATCCTGTCGGCAGACCCGGAAGACTGTGGTGTTTTCAGATAAGGTAGGTGTTGGGATGGGTTTGCTTCTTAGTGATCTGTTAGGGCAAGTTGTGACAAATAATTGCTTTCCAAATGCCCCTATTCACAAACTTATAGATTCTATAAAGAGGGAGGATTGCTTTGACAACGACACCACTTTGTTAGTACAATTAGGTGAGAGTAGTGGTGTCATGCGATTAGATATTATTAAGCTGGTTGAGACTTTGCTACACAAGTTAAATTCAGGATTGGGAAAATTAATTTTATGTGCTTTCCCTTACTCAAAATCTTTGAGTGCCAAAGACAATCAAAAAATATGGAATCTTAATTTAATGCTATATAATTTGACATGTCGTCATAGAGACGTTTTGTATTTTGATACTAATAATTTTATTAGTAATTTTGTTTTGACAAGAGATACTGTGTACCTGAGTAGACATAGTAAATTAATAATTGCTAAATTGTTAGCATTTAATATTTTTGATCCCGTTATAAGTACTATAACGCAGTTCACCGACAAGCCCGTAGTTAGTAGTAGTACTAATGAGGGCAAACAAGTAGGAGTAGCTGACAGTCATTTAAACTGACGAGTTCGACAATGAGACAGCCGGGCACGTTAAATGTAGTACATCAAAACGTGCAAGGCCTTCCCAGCAAAATCTTAGAATTAGAATTATTTTTAATCCGTTTTAATGTTGATATTATGTGTGTAACTGAACACTGGATGTTACAATTTGAGTTACTCCCTTATTATGAGAATTATAATATTGTAAGTTCATACAAACGCAAGAACGCCATACGTGGGGGTTCCTTAATTGTTGTTCGAAATACTTTAAAATGCAAGGAACGTAAAGATGTTGCAAATCTCACTATTGAGAGGACTATTGAGCTATCTTGTGTTGAGCTAGAGCGGCATATCATTGTAAGCGTTTACCGTCCCCCTGACGCAGACTTCGCATTATTTGAATCCACTATGGAAGAAGCATTGCTTAAAACCTTTGTTCGTAATAAAATGCTAATAGTCTGCGGAGATTTCAATATAGATATTCCGGTTAATCCTCTATCTGAGAGGCTGCTTAATTTATTTAAATGCTTTAATTTATATCACCTATTCGAAGAACCTACAAGGGTGACACTAACAACATCCACCTGTTTAGATAATATTTATTGCAGTAGTGTTCCAGTTAATAAATCAGTAATTAAACATTTCACCTCAGATCACTATGGTCACAGTGCTATATTTACTTGTAATTTTGTAGATGAACCTAAGGAATTCACTTATCGGCCTATCACAGAAAGTCGCATTAAGAAGTTCCAGGGCAGTATTGAACTCAAAATGCCCCTTGTACCGTGCGTAGATGATCCGAATGACCTTTTTACTAGTTTGTTTAAGTTGATATGTGAGGAACATAGTGAGATATTTAAGTTAAAAAAATGTAAAGCTAGAGCTAATGTTGGGTTAGCTGATTGGGCTACAACCGGTATTTATAGAAGTAGGAATAAATTATATAGAGTTCATATAATTTATACAACATTATCAAATAATACTGAGGTCGCAAATGCCTTTGATAGTTTTTTCTCTAGTATACCTAATTTTGTGACTCAATCTTTAAAATCAACTGCCTCTGGAGCATCTACTTTATTGGAATTAAGTGTTGATAAGTGTGAGGTCGCGTTTAGTTTCAGATACGTTAATGCCAATGATATTGTTAAGACATTTAAGTCACTTAATATTAAAAATACTGAAGACCTTTGGGGAATATCTACAAAGGTGTTAAGTGTTATAATTATTGATATTGCGCCGTGTATGGCCTACATTTTCAATGGATGTGTTGACGAGGGAGTCTTTCCTGATCTTATAAAACATAGTAAATTAATTCCTTTGTTCAAGTCTGGTAACGAAAAAGATCCAGGTAATTATAGGCCAATTTCTATATTGCCTGCGTTAAGTAAAATCTTCGAGAAACTTATTCTTACTCAGTTATTGTCACACTTTAACCTCCACGGACTTCTTCATAGTCATCAATTTGGATTTACTAAGGGTCGTTCGACAGCCGATGCTGGTACCATGCTCTTAGAACACATATTTGAAGCATGGGAGAACTCTCAGGACGCGATCGGAGATCGGATTTTCTGCGACCTGTCCAAAGCTTTTGACTGCGTGAGGCATGATACTTTAATTTCCAAGTTAAAACATTATGGCATACAAAATCAGGCAATTAATCTTGTAAATTCTTACTTATCCAATAGGGTCCAAAAAGTTGATGTTGGTGGTGAAAGGTCTTCAGGATCGACTATTGTCATGGGGGTGCCACAGGGTTCAATACTAGGCCCTTTTTTATTCCTAGTTTACATTAACGATCTCCCTTTTTTTGTGAAAGACATATGTGACATAGTTCTATTTGCTGACGATACTTCTTTGATTTTCAAAGTTGATAGATCTAAATGTAATTACGATGATGTAAATGATTCACTATCGCGTGTTCTTGAGTGGTTCACAGTTAATAATCTTTTGCTTAATGCTAAAAAAACGAAATGCATCAAATTCACATTGCCTAATGTAAAACATTATCCAACTAATATTAAAATAAATGGGGAGACACTTGATCTTGTCAAGTCTACCATTTTCTTAGGGCTTAATATTGATGCAGGGTTGCAGTGGGCACCACAAATTGTGGCTCTTGCTGGTAGACTTAGTTCCGCTGCATATGCAGTTCGTATAATAAGGCAGCTTACTGATGAAGCTACAGCTAGGCTTGTTTATTTTAGCTACTTCCATAGTGTTATGTCATATGGTATCATACTGTGGGGTAAAGCAGCAGATATCCAAGCTATTTTTGTCTTACAAAAACGGGCAATACGTGCCATTTATAAAATGAAGTCGCGTGACTCCTTGAGGGAGCGTTTCAAAGAAATCAATATTCTTACAGTAATATCGCAATATATCTATGAAATATTATTACATACACATAAACACTTGGATAGTTTTATGATAAAAAGTGACGTGCATGGTATTAACACGAGAAATAAACACAAACTAAATATACCAAAATTTCGATTAAAGAAAGTAAGTGGATCTTTTATGGGGAATTCTGTACAGTTCTACAATAAACTTCCAGAAGGTGCATTTAAACTTCCTATTCGAAGATTTAAATCCTACATAAAGATGAATCTAATTAAGAAAGCGTATTACACTTTTGATGACTATATTAATGATAAAGCCGCGTGGCCTGATGTCGCTCTGCCCCTCGACTGCTAAAATGGAAATTTGCAATATCTGTACTTACCTATTTACATGTTTGTATTAGATTATTATTTATAAGTATAACAAGCGTAGCTTGTGCTGTCTTGCATATTTTTGCTGATGTTTATTTACTTTTGACTACCTTCCTAAGGTTTTTAAGTTCTCATTTACTATGTATCAGCAACTCCTTGCTCCGAGGCACCACACAGGCGCTTCTCACCTAGTGGTAAGACGGACCATTTATGTAAGCCAAGCCGAGTTTGTTGCCTGATTCTTCTAGGCTTGGTCGCGTTGGAACAGGAGTAATTTAATTTTATATAAGACGATTCAAAATGATCCTTGTGATTTCAATGAATAAAGTTCTTTTTGACTTTTTGACTTTTTTTTTTTTTTTTGACTTGTGGATTGAACAAGACGAAGCGACAAGAATAAATTTGAGAAAAGTATGCTTACCTGGTTTGGGCATGAAAGATATACGAATCAAATCAAATCAAATATAATTTATTGTGAAACATAGATCACAAAGATATATACAGATCATAGATTATAGATGGTGATCTCAGCCGGCTACGCGACCGTCGCGCCACTGAAGTAGTCAAAAATAAAAATTGGTATCTTAGAAATCGGACACAACCCGTTCAAGGATATTTTGTCATCGTTCTCATTATTTGTAATTAAATCTTATAAAGATGTAAGGATCGTAGTAAGTGAAAATCCGTGGTCTTTGCCAACCTCTCCAGATAACAGGCGTGATTTTATGTATATTATGTATAATTTTAGGAGTAATTTTAGTTTATAAGACGATTCAAAATGATCCTTGTGATTTCAATGAATAAAATTCTTTTTGACTTTGACTTTGACTTAATAGTTAAAAGCTATCCATCGAACGGCTCTACGATCAAACAATACCAACTTTAAAACACTCACCGATCGCAAATAATATGATAAATAGCGGCAATAATACGGTCAGTGTTAAACCACACAATGCCAGTAAATTCAGCTCAAAGCACAATCATCGGCCAACAGCGTGTCGAATAGAGATGTACGCAGTTATCTAGACTAGGCCTCATGATTATCTGTCTACGTTTGCCTTAATTACACCATCGATGTTAGCCAATGCGCGCCAATTCCGACGAAACTTTTTCATAGTTTGTATTTGTATTTATTTATTGCTCACATTGTTATTTGATAGATAGATAGATAGTAAATTATTTATTGCACAACTTAAAAATACTGTACATAGAAGAACTTAATGCTAGAAAGCATTCTCTTACAGCTAACCTTTGTGTAAGTGGAAAACATTTTCAAGATAGTGCATAAAATAAAATTCAAAAGTAGATTGCATATAGGTAGGGATATATCCATGATAACAGGTACAAATATTTTAATAATAGTTAAATGATATTATACAAAAAATAATGAACACACATGGTCTGGGCCCCAATTCTACGAAACAAATTGTGTTTGAATTGTTAATGAATTATCTCAAAAATGCCACTTTTGATACTTTTGGTATTCCACTAACTTGAATGGTTTTTCAATTGGATCATAATTACAACCATTCAGAAATAATCGTTTCAATTTAGTACAACAATTAAGTACAATTACAAAATTAGCAGACTACCATTTCCAATGACAATTGTAATTGAATTGTAATTGCATGGTCTAAGAATGGTTTTTCCATTAAAAATAGTAGAATCGGCCCCCTGATATCCTACTAATATTATAAAAACTTTGAATGTTGTGAACTAGTCGAAAAATAGGCACGTCTCTAGTCCTAACAAATAATAGTCCGGAACGACGAATGTGTACCGATGGCAATAACTGTAAATCAGAAAGAGTTTCATTCGCAGGCGTGTTTTAAACACTATTGCTGTACAGTCAGTATAACATGCCGTTAGATTCATATTATTATGCTGTCGGTATTGTAACTAATCGACTGCTGTTCACTGATAAAGGTCAATCATCATCATCAGCCTGCAGGTGTCCAGTGCTGGGCATAGGCCTACCCCTTAGAATGTCTCTCACGTCGGTATAACAGAAAGTTCTATAAAGGTATATACAGGATGTCCCACGGCTATGCCACATGGAGGGAAAGTACCTTAAATATTGTAGATGGAACATTTTACTGAAAGAAGACATTATTTGAATTTAAAAAACAATTTAAACTGCATTCATAGATATTTAAATAATTACATGGTTGAACCGGGAATCGAACCCGTTACACGAGAAAAATAATCATCAGCTTTATCATACCGATTGAAAGGCTTCATCATAAGGATTAGTTTTTGCTAAGTAACATAGTATCAGAAATAAAAGGAAGAACAAGAATTTTACCATTTGATGATAAATTTTGTTCAGAAAAATGAAAAGCTGATATTGCCGTAAGGACATAAAACTGACATTATCATAAGTACCTATTACTAATAAATGTACCCACTTGAGAAGAACCAGTATTAAAGTGTCCACGAGCTACATGCAGAAGTTAAACGTATTATTCAAAATATCCACCAAAACAAGATCAAAAAATCGTCAGGGAGCGAAATAATCAAAAGATTGCGACTTTGTATTGAACAGGGACTGATTTTGAGCATTTGATAAATTGATTAATTTTGTATAAAAATGTTAAATTTCATGGTCTTCCTTTTATTTCTGACACTATGTTACTCAGCAAAAAATAATCATTGTGATGAAGCCTTTCGATCGGTATGATAAAGCTACAGGGTGATTATTTTTCTCTTGTAACGGGTTCGATTCCAAGTTCAACCATGTAATTATTTAAATATCTATGAATGCAGTTTAAATAGTTTTTCAAATTCAAATAATCTCTTCTTTCAGTAAAATGTTCCATCTACAATATTCAAGGTACTTTCCCTCCATGTGGCATAGCCATGGGACACCCTGTATAATATAATAGCTGACCCGTTTGCGACTTCGTCCGCGTGGAAGAAGATAATGCGGCCACAGTGAAACAAAAAACCTCTACAAACCCTAAAAACCCCTACAAACTCCTACAACCTCCTTTAACCCTATTTTTCAATTTAGGGGTCCCATTTTAAACTTGAGGTCCTGAAAATATTGAAATCTCAACAACAACACCGTGAACCAAACTTTTACTGCATCGAAATAAACTAAAATCAGGCCAAAACTTAAAGTGTATTTATTTCACAAAAAAACGTTTCCGTGCCTGTTTTCAGGAAAATTTAAGTAATCACTGAAAAATGTCATTTGAGGAATCTACATGTGAAATTTCAAACATCAATTTTCAAATTTCACCAATCGTTTCCAAAATACAGAGCATTTTTTTACATTAAAAGCCCTTTTTTTGGACCCCTTAGAGGGCGAACTTTCCAAATTTATTTCTTATTAGTACACCCCTACACTCTAAAAGGAATACACCTTCTAAATTTCAAGTCTCTACGACCAGCGGTTTAGGCTTTGCGTTATCACTCGGTCAGTCAGTGAGTCAGGACTTTGCCTTTTATGTATTAGAAGATATATTTATACTTATTAACGTTTTCTTCATAGGTCCACTGTTGCGCAAATGCGACTCATGGGTGGTTTATGCATGAGTCACAATTTCACAACCCTCGGTTACCGATAGTGATGAAGCCGTTATTTCTCTCATATTAATTCTCTACCTCTACTTACAATAAAGTTATCATAATATATTCAAGTCCAAAATGCCACTACTAATTTGCACGGTATAAACTTAGGTACGTACTTCTGCATTTTTACTAAGTTTTTAGGGTTCCGTTCCTCAACAGAAAAAAACGGGACCCTTCTAAGATCACTTTCTTGTATGTAAATCGCGAAAATGAAAAATATGTAGGGTACTTCTATAGTAACCTTATACAATTGACAAATCAAGGAGTTTTGACGTTTTTACCCCTAAAATGGTAAAATTTTAAAAAAAATATTTTAAAATTATCTTTATCTTTTATCTTCGTTTTGGCTTTGACAATTTTGAAATAATTTACAAATCTTAATCCTCAGGGCGCGAGTCTCACTAGCACTTGTTTTATTTATCTGTCTTTATATTCATGAGGCTCTTAAAAGTCACAAACCCTCCCGAATGAATAACTTGGGGTTTTTAATGGGCCAGTCCAGCAACTGGATTTGTCGATTCCACTTTTCAAGGACACTTCTGCTAACCTAGGTATTCTTCTGTCCTCATGACACTATATCTCAGTTAACTTGCTTGAAGGATAGTGGCTCTTAATAGAACTAATGTAGTTGATGCTAGAAAAAGAACCAGTATGATGAAAAGATAGTCACCTAGTAGGAAAGCATTCACAATGATTTGGAATTTAAAACGCAAATTCATCATCATTATCACCCTGTAGAATTCCGCCATAGAATGCCTTGACAAATGATCTTGATACACCTCCATCCACCGACTTCATCATCATCAGCAGCCTTGGACGTGCATTGCTGGATGAAGACTCCCCCATAATATACAATGGGGGGAATTACCATAATCACCAAGCTTGGCAGGTGAGTTGGTGATTGCAGTATTGGTGTTGAATACTCAGGAGGATGCTGCTGCCCATCCCCTGGTGTAATGTCTTAGTTGGCTTATACGTCATCCATAGGAGGAGATGGAGGGATCTATTCTTAAGCCGGACACATCACGGCCACTGACCTACTGCTACCTTAAAAATGTTTTCGGTCGAGACACCTTTCGAGAGCCCGTATTCCCTGCGTCGTAAGGTTATTGATGGCCACTCGAAAACCTTTATTTAGCAATACTTTTCGGTTCTGCGAGCCATATGGCATCTCATTTGCTACTTCAACTAGCTTATTCTGATAGCTATGTCGGTGATCTTGTTTCTTCTATGGATCACCTCATTTCGTATCTTATCACGTAGTTAAACACAAATTAAATCGTCCCAATTCCATTGGAAACCCTCGGATTGGGCATTGCAAGCATTTCTCTCGTTTGCATAAAAGCACATTAGTTGAATTACGCAAGACTACATTCACAAAGAAAGCGAATTGTCGGCGTCATCTTCTGGCATTCTTCTCTTGCCATTGGATCTTTCTAGGTCCACTATAATTGAGTTACGTGGCTCATATTTTTCGTCGTGTTGATTGACTCAACTTCAGCCTACAGATATCCACTGCTGGATGAGGCCTTCCCCAAAGCATGCATAGCGTACAATAGGATCCAAGGATTTGCCATAATCACCAGGCTTGGCAAGCGGATTGGTCATCGCAGTTTGGTGTTAGTAGTACACAGTGGATGTTGCTATACCCATCCCCAGGCGTAGTTATAATGTAGTTGTTACCGCTTCTTTATAGTGACGCTCAATGGTGAGCGGATTTCCGTGGTTCACTCTGGGCTCCAACGGAAGACCAGCGCTAGGTTGTTTAGGCGGCCTAGCAAATGCTGAGTTGGGGACCCTTTTGTGGTTTGCAACCCCATTTTGTCATTTTTGTTTAATATGTTTGATATTTTATTGTTTGTGTGTTTTTTGTAAGATCATGAATAAACTGTTTTTCTTTCTTTAATCCATTAGTCGCCTTGCCTTAGTTGGAGAAATCCTACTCTTAGGCCGAGACTACCATGGCGTGTTGATAGACTAAACGAATTGTATTCATTAATACAAATATTATAGAAGGACTGTCAGTCATGCCCCATTTACTTAGGTTACATAGGAGCGATGCGTCTCTATAAAGGGTCTTTATATCAGGTGATGGTCACTGATGAAAGTCCTGATGTGGTGAAAGGAATAAAAGGTGCGTTTCGTAAAGTTCCTTTTATGCCACGTCGCTATCGTTTACTGATACTTACCATACTTCAGGCAGGTGACCAAGAATAAACTAGTGAACAAGAATAAAACAGACACAAAGAAAAATGATATTGGTACATATCTGCGCACTGCCATGATGTTGTAATACTATCAACATAAGGTTTTTTTTCCGTTATTTAAAGGCGTTATACAATACACCATATTGCGGATCGTCAGTGAAAATCTTAAGAATTCAAATGATGCTGTGTCTGCTACCAGTAAGTGCAGGTAGGTTTGATTAGTTCTCAGTCACTAACTTGGTAGGTACACCAAGATCTTATCTACAAGAAGACAACTAATCATATCAGTATTATATACTAAATTAAGTTTAGCTCATTTTAAGTGAACTTTAAAGTTCTTTATGAGTGATACTAATAAACTTTTTTAAACCGAGATCGGCACCGATGGCCTGTTTTCTTTCTTAAATTGGTTTAATGTTTGAATAAGCGTCAACTACTCAAGTCGGAGCACGTCCCGGCGAATAGTTTTGAGATATTTGCCGACAAACAGATCCGATGTTTACGTAATTACGCTGTGCATACCTATTCTGTTTTATAAGCAGCTGAAAATACATTTTGAACTTGTGTTATTAGGGTTGAAAGTTTTGCTAAAAATTCTATACCATCGTATGACTTCTGAAGTACTTAACCTGTAGTTACAGGGGTAATCCTCGCCGCGGCCACAGTGACTGCGCGGCCACTAGAACGGCCCCCGCGGCTCTATGTCGCGACAGGTGTGCAACAGGCGTATATTGTGCAATCATAGCTGTCAAACGTCACTTATCTCATACAAAAAATACCGTTTGACAGCCCTGATTGCACAATTTACATCTGTTGCAAACGAATAGCCCTGCTGGCGTTATTGACTCGGGCACAATGGCGAAAACTTGGTATTGGTCCATCGCAAAACCTTTTTTGTGCATATATGTACGTTGATTTCATATTTTTTTACAAATGCACTGCAAACTCCTAGGCTATACTGGTCGATCTCATTCCCTACTGTCTTGTGTTTTAATTTTCGGGTAATTATATTTTTTTATGCGATTTTTTTTTCTTCGGGTGTTTTTTCCTTCAGCATGGTGATAAGGTGTTTATGCTTGAACAGGCCCGACTACAGTGCCACTCACACACATCTGCGCTTAAAGGCCACACCGGATGCGTATATGCAGCACATAACGTAGACACGCGCGTCACTTTGTATGTACACGCTTGCGTGCTCGTCACGCCAGCGGTGTGCCATGTCTCATAGAGTTCCATACATTACGTCATGTTACGACAACGTTCACGAAGACGTTTACGTACGCAGCTGGTGTGAGGCAGCCTTAAATTCTAAAAACCGTGTTTAAACGTGGAATGACGGAAAAAGTCCGCATTAAAAGTGTTGGGTAAACCAACCAGACTACAATGCGATTATTTTGAAAATCACACAAAATAACTGCTCCAGGAGCATGCAGAACAAAGATAAAATCAAAAGAAAGCTCAGTTAAACAGCTGATCACGTAGCAGTGAGACAAAAAGCCACGAAACGGTCGTTATCTGACTTGTATTGGATTGTTCGTGCGATACAATTTCTCGGTTGGGTGCTTGCGAGGCGCTTAAAGAACTTGCGGTAGTAAGTACGATTCATTGCAAATAATGAAGTATCTATCTTGTTACTTGTTCGACAATCCAGTCACGGTAGGAAGAGTTACAATTAGTATTGCTGTAATCGTTCACTAATCCAACAGAACTTTACTCTCAAATAAAAATAAAATCAATTCAAAATAATTTTATTCATTGAATTCACAAAGATCATTTTAAATCGTCTTATAAATTAAACTGTTCCTTTAGGATAAAACTAAACAAAACAAAATTAGAAAAACTAGGACCCAGTATCTCCTCCAGAATTTAAGAATATATTTATTTGCTTTTTTTATTATTATTATAGCACATAATTCTGCCTGACCACTCTACGGTCCTTGCATCGAAACCATGTCAATCTTGAAAATATCTAACAATCACTATATATTTTAAGCTTGTAGATTATATTAACAGTAGCTAAAACTCTTGTTTAGATTCTTATAATTTCAGAATCCTTGATGATAACACCAAATTATATTCTAAAAGATTTTTGGTGGTAAGTGAAAAAAAGAACAAAACAAGTAAGTCCTAAGTAAACAGAGCGTACAAACGGTTTTCCCACCCGGGGGTGTGAAAACCTTAATTTTTCCGCAATCTCGTGCTTCTGTGAGAAGATTGCGCCGTTTTGTTCCTTTTCAGTAACTACTATCTGTGTGCGGTGGGTACAGCTAGTACAGCTGGTACAGCACCGACGCTCAAAGGAAAAGCACTGTCATTAGTTTTTCAACGTTTTTGTAATATTTCACCACAAGCCCGTTTGGTTGTCAAGTGCGAAGATCACAGAATGTATTTGGATTGTTTGGTTACAAGATATTCAGTAGGTATTCAGTTGGTTACAGTAGGTATAATCCAGGCGGCATACGCAGTGCTGCGTAGGGAGGTTACTGATTTTAGCATTAGGATACTCTCAGATAGCGCTGCGGTACTGCGAGCACTGCAGAAAACCGAACATACCTCAGGGTTGACCATTCAGTGTCACCACCTGCTGGAAGAAGTAAGTAAGTCGAACAATATTACGCTACAATGGATCAAGGGACATAGTGGCTCCAGAGGAAATGACGGTGCCGACGCGTTGGCCAGGAGAGGCTCGGTAATGCTCCCAGTAGGACCAGAGCCTTTAGTACCCCTGCCCTTCAGTCAGATACGTTCTTGGATCCGTAGACGAACTGTTGAGCGACACCAAAAGCTTTGGGTAAGTATACAGGATTGCAGACAGTCGAAGGAGGCGTTTCCGGACTTAAATCCGAGATACTCCCGAAAACTGCTCAATCTGAGACGTGACAAGCTACGGCTCATAGTCGGGATTGTCACGGGTCATTGCTCTCTTAACAAACATTTATTTACACTGGGTATCACGGACAGTCCCCTATGCAGGGGCTGCCTAGAAGCAGATGAGACGCCAGCGCATGTGCTCCTGGAGTGTAGCAGCGTGGCGTCTCAAAGAAGAACTTTCCTCGGGACACCGAGGACTCCCGGGCAGGCCTGCGCCGGTATCAGTGAGTTGTTGGCCTTCCTGGAGGACATCGGGTGGCTGGATTAGCAGCCGCCACTCGCCACGCAAAAAGGGCCCATTGGCGGCCTAGTTGCGGAAAAGAGTCTGCGCTACAAGTAAGTAAGTAAGTAAGATATTCAGATCATCATCAGCCTACGGATGTATACTGCTGGACATCATCATCATTATTATTAGACTGTTTACGTCCACGTCTGTTTACGTGTTCGTTAGTGACTAACGAAGTCCCATTGAATATAATGGATTTGCCATAATCACCACGCTTGGCAAGCGGATTGGCACATGACATAGTTAGTAGGTAGATTAGTTTTTGACAAGGCTTTTTACACCCACTATAACTTGTAATCATAATAATCATAATCATAATCATTTATTCATTCACAAACATGGGTAAATAGTTAAAGGTGACAAATAATTTAAGGAGAACAAGCCATGTTTTACCAATTTCGGCATGCAAATGGTAACTACATTTAAAATCATTCTAATAAAATCAAATTACATTATAAATAAAATCAAAATCAAATCAATCAAATGTAAAAAATACGGAAAAAAATTAAAAATGTCAGATAGGTCAGATTCGATACATTATACCATTAAATTATAATACTGTCAGACAAGAATTCCTAAATTGTATAAAATGCTTTTTTGGTCAATAAATCATTTAATTTTCTTTTAAAAGCACTTAGATTTGGTAAAACTCGAACAGAAGGCGGTACGCTATTGAAAATTATTTAATTTTGAAATTTTTAATTGTTTAGTATAATTAATATTTTAAAACTTTTGTAGTGACATTTTAATGATTATTTTTATTTTTACATAATATCTTATATTTTGACAAAGCTCTATACAGCTGCAACTAAAATATACCTTATTACCATGTTACCTTATTATGCATAAATTTTTAATTATTTTTTTCTTACCTGTGTCATATACCTACGATGTAAGATTGACGAAACTAAGTGTTCATAAAGTCCATATGGTTTGAAATTAATTAATATGAATATGATTGGTGATCACAGTTGGGTGTTAAGTACTCAGGTAGATGCTGCTGCTCACCCCCTGGAGTAATCCCTTAGTCAGCTTTTACGACATCAACGGGAGAAGATGGAGGGATCTATTCTTAGTCCGAACTCACCACAGTACTTACGGTTTATTTACAAACACATAATTCGTGGAAATGAGCGGTATTTACCTACTTCGCGCGGTGAATTTTGTAATTCTTTGATGTATTTTGTACATTAGATTCGCGTTTCCCACCGTTTTTAGTTCAATGATTTCACTGATTGTTTTGATGTCCAATCTCTGCTTACGATAAAACGACGTCTATTTTTTCACGTGGAAATGTGGCTTATTTTTGTTTGCTTATGTTTATTTTGTGTTCAATCTGAATCTGGTTGGAATTTGTGATTACCTTCTTTGAGGTTATACAGAGTGTGGAGTAATTGAATAAATATAACCTATGATTTATTTATCAATAAGCCCAGAATAGCTTCGCAAAAGCTTTTGTTATCATCCGTGTTTTTTTTAATGACCAAGAAATGATTACGTTACGTATCGATACCGGTCATTTTAGCTTAGTGTGAAATTTCTAATTTCTTAATTTAAAAAAACTATCAAAAATCATTTTCAAACACACAATCCTTTTGTCATTGGGATCAGTTAGATATTGTTTATGGTTGAATGCCCTCAATCACAAAAAAACTTAACAAACAATTTCAAAGGAAAATCCCTCTTTTCTGATATAATGCCACACAAAGACATTTTTCTGTAAGCTATTCCCAGCTATTTAGAACGGAGGCGTTATAACACCTCCATAAACAATGACCTCTGTCACGTCTGTCAGTATATCTCCTCAAGTTGTAAAAAATGGCGGGTCGGGAGATATCGAATGAGGATATAAAATCGGGAACATTTGGGACTCTTGTTCGGGTATTGTTCTCTTTGTAAACTATTTTTCGCTCGACCGAATAATTTGTTGATGGATAAAGGAAAACTTACCGTTTTTGAAGATTAAAATTATTAATCAAACCTAATCTAAAACGGCTGCCACTGTCTTTCGTTACTTTTGCAGACGTTTCGCCGTTTTTTGTATTCGCCGGCCTACCGTCGAAGGCGCTCATGATGAAGAGGTTTCTGAACTCAGTCTCAAAACTTCGGCAAAAGTGACAAAAAACAGCGGTAATTAGCAATTTTTTTTGAATTTAAAATAATTCCCAACCACAAATGATTCAATTCTATAAACCTAATCTATGTTTTAGTTTTATTGTCATCGGTCCAAGTCCATGCATAAGCTCACCCGTCTTACACTACTTCTGGTTTGTTTGTTAAATTACATTTATAAACTTAATCAAATATCTAATCAAGTTCTCTATAGCAAAATAAGAGTGTGTTTTCTTCTTTTTTGTCCGGAAATAAAGCGGCAGTGAGGCTGAATATGGCTCCAGCAATAAATCCGGCCACTCGCAGGCACGCTATACAGTCACTATATCGCTATATTGCGCCGATAACATCTAACTACAATACTTGTGTACTACAATACCGGAAAAGTACATAACAGTTTTACCCAGCCTAATACTTCTTTGAAATAAATCGAGCAACGAACTATCTATAAATACAGGAAATTCTCCCAACGTAACTTTAAATACGACACTCTCGCATTCAACACTTTTACTCAGAGGCCCAATTCTCTAAATTATTTTAAAACTACACTAAAAGTTAACCGAATCGAGACTGAATTATGAATTGACAGAAAGTTGGTATTCTGCTCCCTTATAAATAACAATTTCTTAGTCCTCTGAGAACAATTTAGTCTACTTTCAATTCACAGTGACTACCATTGGAGTAGGATAGTTATATATAATCGCAAAGAGTACAGAGAGACTCTATCTTCAATGCTAAAATTATCGAAAAAACTTTGAATCGTTCAAGTTTCGGTCACATTTCGATATAATCACATTACAGTGTTGTATTTTATGTTTAGAAAATACAATTTCTGACATATAAGACATCGAGACAAGATCGAAACATGATCCAAACTCAATTTTAACTATTTTTAAGTTAGTGAATTGGGCCTCTGATATATACTAGCATTACATGCACATATTATAACATACAACTATATCTACTTATTTTAGATTAAACTTGCTCGTATTAAATTGTTTGTATAAGAGTAAATCGGCGGAGTGGAGCACTGTGTCCTGTAGCACAGTTTACCTAAACCTATTTCAGGCAACAGTCTCTCATATGACTTTTCATTTAAAAAACCGACTTCCGCCATTGTATTCGACTAAATAATTTTGGATGAAAAAAAATTTATAAAAGAACCATAGTGGTGAAAGGATTATGATACTTTCTGAATGCAAATGCTTGGTGTCTTGCTGAAAATATCAAAATCGCCATATGTATGCCTACAATATTTGAGGAGTTCCCTCAATTCCTCATGGATCCCATCATCAGAACTGGATTATGAAAAAAACGGGACCAATCTGGAAGTATCTCTATTCAAATAAAAAAAGAATTTTTCAAATCGGTTCATAAATGCCAGAGATATGCGGTAACAAACATTAAAAAAAAAAAAAAAAATACAACCGAATTGAGAACCTCCTCCTTTTTGGGAAGTCGGTTAAAAACAGGTTAACCCATGTACCTACCTCAAGTATAATCTCCCTAGCACTAAAATAAATTTAAGGTATTTGCTTAGTTCTATTGTTATACTAGTTTGTAACCTATATTGATAGAAAATAAATCTTTATTTTATCTATCTATCTAGGAGAGAAAGTTGTCTTGGAATGATTCGTTAGTTGTTGTTGTTGGTTTAGTTTTATTTTGAACCATGGGACTATAATTGGCTTTCAGTAACTTCTAAAAGCAGCTTTCAAAATATTGTACAGCTGTTAAAAAAGTTAATCAGAAAAAAACTCGTAGCTAAAGTCGTAGAACTCGTAGCAGCTCGTAGCGTTCTGTGACCCAATTTATGATTCAGCTTGTTGCGCTTTCGGCAAATGTAATAATTACTAAAGACTAAGATGCAGCAATGTTGCTTCTTTTAACCTAAAACCATTTTTCAGGATATTTATTTGCTTTGCGTTTTAAAATAACAAAACTGCAAAATAAAGACTACATACCTTCTTCAAATGTGAAAGGGTTTCACGAAGTGTCGCTTTTGTGTGCGTTTGCTAGCTAGTTTGTAGTGATGTAGTTATTCATTCATTTGTTTATAGGTATTGCTCGTGTTTTGGACGTATTATAAAACAAAAACTTAATTAATCGAGAACTAGACAAACCTAACTTAGGTTTTAAGACATCACTAACCAATTTTTTTGTAATCAGTTTGATCGATAAATAAATAAATAAATAAGTAGGGATAAAGATTTATCACGGGAAAAAAGTATGTGTTAAGTCAGTCCTTTTCTGTTATTAGGAGAACATTCAATAAAAAACATACAGTCAACTTGCGAACCTCCTAGTTTTTTTGAAGTCGGTTAAAAATAGGAATAGTTACTGGCATGCTGTATATCCAATGTTTCTCTTTTGAATTAACTTTAAAAGGCAAAAAGTTTTCTTAACAAACTATTGTTAAGTCGAATGTTTAACCATTCGCGTGCTGTAAGATATTAATATTTCCCGTTTGCTGGCGTGCCGTGTCCGATGCGGTGGTGTACAGTCAACGACAACAATCTATGAAAAATTTACGAACGCACAGTTAAAATTCGTCGAGGTTTGTAAGCTAATGTTTGGTATATAATGTGGTTTTCTTAAGTGACTATGCGAATGTGTGTGCTTGGTTTGGAATAAATTATAGGTTAGGTAATATTATTTTATGCCTATATCTATTTGAAAAATGTTCTTACAAAGTTTGCACTTATTTTTATTCTTATATTATATGAGAGTTATTTTGAGCACATTGACCTCATTTAGTTCTTTTTTTTACTTTACACAAGAACTTCATCGCGCGATTTGAAAATACTTCTGTGTTTTCCTGTTGACTGTACGTAGATATTACTGCGCAAGCAATTACGTCTGTTCGTTTGTACTGGAGGTAGCATCTTTGATTTAGGTTGTGACACAGAATACATTTTAGTTCCTTAGTAGAACTGCGGTTTGTAAACGCTGGTAATATCGTGTTGCGAGTATACTTAGCACACCAAGCACTAGATTAGGATAGAAAGTGAGTACTCTGTACCTTAAGGTTCGTCTATAAACCTTAGTGAAAATACGCGTGCCCGCAAGGAAGTTCTTGCATACAAAAAGTTTGTATTTTTCTTAAGGGGCCTGCGAAGGCCGCAAGCAAATTCAATTTGAAGCGAGTGTCAAAATCAGCTATCACTGTTTGGCAACGGGGCCTCTCCCCCTGCATGCGCGATGGGTGTACGAGCCGTTCGGAATTTGTATCAAATTAGGTCGTGTTCCGTAATACCAAAAATTATGAATATAAACTTAATGTTATTTATGTTTTATTCTGTAACTTGACATATATGCTATATACCTAAACACAGAATACTAGAAAGTACGTTGTTTTTAATACGAAACAAATAAGATGAAAGCATGTCGTAAAAGTAGTAACAATATACAAAATGGATTTCGCTTAAATTTCGTTTTAGGTAAGTATTTTGATTATATTTTACTGATTAGCATTATATGGTGAAAATATGCTCAAATTACAAATGATTTTGGTATTACTTTTGCATGGGCAGTTCAACCTTCCCTGACCCATTAACACCTCAAGTTAAAAAAAAAAAACTATTAGGTACTTAGGTTGGATCTACCCAAACTGAGACCTTATGATCAGAAATCATAAAGGTAACCGCTAGGTCAATGGACTATCACACTACCTACAACAGTCAATGATTGGCTCTGAAATTTTAAACAAGGAGTACGTAACACCTTCCTCAGCATGTATCACTTCCATCTAAATTAGTTCCTCCGCTCAATTTCGCCAACTTGGACAGATCACGTATCGAAAAACGACCAAGAGATTGTGATGACACCTGCATCGGTTGTTACCTCATCTATTAAAAAGCAATCTCGCGTCGTTTCGTTAGTGCTAGTGGCGATGTGTTTACTGTACGTTTATATCGGTAAAAGGTTTTGTGCCTTGCACTTTGATGTGTTAAACTAAATTTAAATGGGTTTATGGTATTAAACGAACAACACTGAATACAGTCGAAGGTGGAGTACGATTGACTACAAAAATTATTTGAAATAAGTATTATAAAACCCATCCATCATGTTATCAAAAAAGTCTATTGATATCAAAACAGCAATCAACCCCGTAAAGTGAATCAAAGATACGAACCCACACAAGATAATACCCCAGCATACAAACTGAATCAATTCATGTGTACAGTTTTCCTCGTTTTTCGAAGGAATTAATTGGTTGCCGTGGGACGAGGCAATTATGTTTTTCCAGACACAGTAAGGTGAATATACAGAAGCAAAGCTGCCTTCAAAAATATATTCCTGTTTTTAGAGTGTTGTTCATACACGTTCAGTGCTGAAAACACAGACATCTGTATTTTTGTTTTTATTTGTGATCGCATTTTCTTTGTCTCCTTTTTTTTTTCGAAAGATTTCAAGCTACCTCGATGTTATTGGCCAATATAAACATTTGTGGTCCTCTCGTCTTGGTAATGTTAATCAGCTTGTGCTAGCCATACTGATATATATATATATAATATGTTTTATATATAAAATAAATTGTATGTATTGTAGGTAAATTGTAGTTGGTAGGTTTTTATTGTTTTTTGTATTATCAGTATGTATGTAGCTTCACGTCATCGTATCAATATTTAAGTATGTAAGTAGGTACACCATAAATGCCCCATTTAATTTTACACAGTCCAGTCCATCCAAAGGTTGTCTGGAAGAAATCGCTACAGAGCGATAAGACCGCCCATTGTATAGCATAGTTAGTTTTAGTTTTCGTTTGTTAAATTGTTTAATTTTTACTATGGTGTGCAATAAAGTATTTTCTATCTCTTTCTATCTACTGGTCCTTCGCAAGAAATGCTACAAATGTTAGCGAAGTGAAAACTGTGGTAGTAGTAGGCAATTACTGCAGCGAGATTGTTTGAAGCTTAGCCTCTGTTATCTGTACAGATACTGTCCGTACACAGAACATCATTATAGTAACTGAATCGAGGTTCAAAGATCAATTACGTTTCAAGGTTTTGCATCGCAATCAGAGTGGAGAGGATTAGGTGGTATAAACGGAACGTAAAGTTCATTGGTTCTGAAGTTTTTTGATGCAATAAAATGAATCAATAAAAACGCACGTTGCTGTGAATTGAATTGTGGCAAGTTTTGTATTTCACACTTGTGAAACCACTGTGAAGAACCAATATTTAAAACATTGGCAGCTCTCAATTTTACTTCAAAAACTATAGTGAATACTTTACACTCATTCACTTTTTGTTTAAATTTCCTTTTTCGAAACTGGTCAGTGCCTTCAAGACCTGCTAATTAGATAAATTTTCATGTTTTTTTTTGTAATTTACAAATTATCTATCCTTGTTACTCAACTACCATTACCTATCCTACTCTATCTAAAGCCCGTAATCATTTAATACGAGCCAAAATCATAGGGAGGTTATTATTATTTGAGGGACGGTCTAAGATTGCTCTATCAGCGGACAATAAAAGTTGATTGTATCTCTTTGTAATGATAAAAAAGCTTACACAGATAACGAAGTATTGGAGAAAAATTATTTTCGACTCTAGACTATAGAATATTATTACGAGCTCCAAGTGACAGCGATTTGAAGATGATTAATTGTACCACTGTACAATTATTATAACTATTGTACCTCAGTGGTGCAGTGGGTGAGTAGCCGGTTAAGACGCAAGAGGTGCGGGTTCGATTCTCGCTTCGGGACAAATATTTGCATGATCAGCAAATATTTGTTTTGGCTGGGTGTTGCGGTACCATGGTACTCCTAGTTTGATACCCACGACACAGGGAATCTTAGTGTGAGATTAGGAAATAAACTTATCTTTATCTTTATCTTATCTTTAGTATTAGAGGTTGAAGAGGTAGTAACTAGACTACTAGTTACTAGTAATAGGTTCTTTAATGGCATATGACTGTTGGGTGTTATGTTATCTTATAATAACCAAGATCAACGACATAGCTCTCAGAATTAACAAGTGAAAGTGGTTGGGAAATAAAGGTTCTTGAGTGGCGACCACAAACCAGACGACGCGATAAAGGAAGGCCATCTAATCGATGGACTAAAGACATTTCAAACGTCACAGGAAGTTGGTGGATGGAGGCGAATTAAGACCGTTCAACAAGCAAGACCAAAGCAGTAGACTTCTACAGGCTTATGATGATGATAATATAAATAAAAAAACATTTTATCAAGCCCAGACACTTCATGGTTCCACTCGAAATTGAAGAAAAGTTATTCCTAGATGGAAGTTCAACACATATATCAATATGCAATATGATGACGCAGAAAAAATATTCACCATCTGGATGCGTTTTGTGCGAACCATAACCAGCTTACTGGGTTATTTTCTTTCGTAAAAGCTAGAGAAGACCGTTGCCGGTGCCGCACCTGTACCGGTTTTTAAGTTCCAATAAAACCGGTACAGGCGTACTGCCTATGCAGTCATTTATTTTGTAACCAAAAGGCAAACAAGCTTTAAATAAATACCTACATATAACCTAACCCCAATTATAAGTGCTTAATTCAAAACAATAACGTAGAATTTTCATCAGCACAAAATAAACACAGTATCCCAAACTTTCGAGTTGGGCTGAGTTCGGGTTGTAACAAAACCGGGTTCATTTATCACGGAACAAGCCTTTGGTCATTGTGCACTTAATTATGTAGTACACTGGGAAAAGTTTGGGAACATCAATCATAAGCATTACTTGACGTTTTGGGAACGCCAGTTTTTGAATGAGACCCTGATTTTAAAAGTTATTATTAGGTTGAAATTATATTTGTAAGGTACTTAGGGAGGTAAATAGGGGTAGGTAGGGGGGGGTCAGCTGCCTCACTAGAAATCCCCGAAAAGTTATTGAGTGCCGAATAATTTGAAAAAGCCAATTTCAATAAAAAAAAAATATCTTTGAAGATCGTTTTTAGTAAGAAAAATTCAACAAACCTTTAACGATTTTCTTAAAAGCCAGATGAAGTTGAAATTATAATTTGAATGATCGTACAACTTTAGCCCAGATTAGTCCAGTGCTGGACATAATATGCCTCTATCAATACGCGCCACTGAGCCCGGTGTTTGGTTTCCTAATCCACTTTTTGGCCACCGCCTTTCGTCACTCCACTTTTGTGGGGATGCCCCAAGCTACGTTTAATTATCGATGCACAAAAGTAATGAAATTTTTTAGTCCATGTAAAAATTAAGTAAGGTTTAAAAAAATAACTCATAACTAAGCGCCCAATTCGACTTCCTGTGCTATTTAGAAAATAGTTTTGAAGAAAATATCAAGTGTTTTTTAAAGTTGCGTGATTTTTATTGGGAAGCAATGTAAAAATAATAACAAACATTTACATTATTAGTCATAGTAGTCGCGTAGTAAATGTTTTTATGTATTTAATCTGGTTCCCTACAAAGAAATGTATACTGAAATAACGGAAATTTGATAACTTATTTTTACTTTATCATAATTACCAAAAAAAAGGGTATTTTTCTAAAATTCACTACGTTGCAAATATCTCAAAAACTGTTAACTTTCGGCCATGAGTGGGCCGGTGGGGGGTTTAAATTTGTTGCATTGATTGCACCCCCCACCTCTTGCCAGGAACACGTCGTGTTATTGGTAACTACCCTATTATGGTAACCCTGAACTATATCCATGCCCTGAACATTGTATTGTATGTTTCCCTTGATGTTTCCAGATTTTTTTTGCATTTGACTGATATGTTTTTTGACGGCGTCAAATAATAGGCATTTTTCGTTGTTGCAGGCTAAACCACATGCTATCAGGTCTCAGGCCGTGGTGGTGGCATGCGTGCAATGTAGCATTGCATGCGGCATGCTGCGTGTTGGTCGCGCGCGCGTGCGTCACTGTCGCGCGACTCAAGCGACCTTTTGCAGCGCTCGCTGCTTTGCTGTTCGCTGTACATCCTGTGCATACTGAGGCAGTAAGTATTAGATCCTTGCTGTAAGGATACAGAGGAGATAGCTTTACCTAGGTGTGTTGATTTATTGTTTTTCTTTTGCTCAACAGGTGGCGGGAGTGGTCGGCAGAGCAGATGTTTTAGCTTGTATATTCTTCTTATCGTCCTTATTAGTTTATCATAGGTAAGATTTTTGAAACTTTTTGTTAGTAGTTATGTAGTTATATTTTATTTTGTTTGTTTTTTGTGTGAAGTGTCCCACTTTTCTTTTTATGTGTTTTCACGAACCTATCTCTGTAATCACCACTTTTTAGCCTCAGAGGTTTGCTAGAAGATAACTCTTTTTAGGGTTAAGCTCACCTTTGTACATGTCCTTTCATTATGTTGGTAGAATAAATAATTGTCATTTCGTTAAGTTTTTGTATTTATGTGTGTTAGAACCTGTTGTTTTGTATAATAAGCAGTTAATCTATCTATCTATCTATATCACTCTGCGGGAGTCTGCCGTGGTGTGTCTGGTCTTAGAATAGACCCCCGTCTCCTCCCGTGGATGTCGTAAAAGTAAAGGGATTACACTAGTGGATGGGCAGCAGCATTCTGACATGACGTGTGCGTCAACGTTGGTCAAGGGCAAAAATGGAGACACGCGTTTCCTAATCTATACAATAAATATATTTAGTAATATTAGGAATCTGATTTGTGATGATAATTTCGCAATTGTCAACTCTTACTACTTACTTTAAAAAAACATTAGAAACTTAGGGCCAGTAGCTACTCGTTAAAATCTAAATAAAATGATCGCTTTGACTTCACTCCAAATGTCGTTTGTTCCCTAATAAGCGACGTTTACGTATGTTTATTAAAATACAAACATCTTGAATCTACAAATTTGATTGCGTTCAAAGGCGATTTCTATAAAAACGATTTTATTTGATTGCTTGTTTTATTTTTTGCCTAGCGTCCTTTGATCAGTATACAATCATCAATCCATGCTCACCCTCTACTGGCCACGGGCAAGTTTTTACACTAAAAGTAAGTTTTTAATTTTCGTCTGTCAGCCTCTATGACTCTGGCTTTAACATTCTCGGGTATAGCATGTAATCTACTATATAAAAATAAGTCGGGTTTTCCTTCCTGACGCTATAACTCGAGAACGGCTGAACGGATTTATCTTATCTTGGTCTTGAAATGTTCGTGGAGGTCTAGGGAAGGTTTAAAAGGTGAGAAAAATTCGAATAACTGCCGGGAACACCGGGACCACGCGAACGAAGTCGCGCGCGGGCCGCTAGTTACTTAACGACGACCTCGGTGGCGCGGCGGGCGGGGCTGAGACGCAAGCGGTGCGGGTTTAATTCCCGCTGCGGGACAATTGTTGATGAATGAATGATCTGTAAATATATCTGGGTGTTGTGGTACCATAGTACTCATAGTCCCTGATACCCACGACACAGGAAATTCTAGTGTGGGATCAGCCGGCCTAGACAAACGGTATTCGTTTCGAAACGATTCTATTTCTACAGTCGTAATACAATGCAATAGACCACGTGACATATCGATAGCTTACGTCAATCTCATACATTTTGGACTTTTCTACTAGCGTCATCGCTATTAGAATGTTACTTTGTTTAAGGCCTATGTATGTGACTGTTGGGTGTTATTATAATAATGTACCCATTGTTTTTCGTAGGCCCACCAGTAACAAGAAGTGTGTGTGGATGAGTATAGTCCTGGGGGCTTTCAGTATGCTGGCTAAGGAGACTGGTGTTACTGTACTGCTACTCAACCTAGCATTCGACTTCTATAGATGCTGGCCTTTTGTTAAAAGGTAAGTCGTTAATTAATAAACAAACTACCATGGGAAAAGTTTTTAGTTGGTTTGCGACTGTTGTGCTCTTGATGGACTAAAGACATTATAAAGTTCACAGGTTAGGTGGATGGAGGCGGCACGGGACTGTTCATCGTAGTATTCTATAAGGGATGCCTGTGTCCAGCAGTGAACTTCTAAATAGACTTCTCTCATGCCTAGGTACTCGAGGTAATGACTCTTATTTCATTTGGTTCATAAAACTTATTTGAGAATATTAGAATATAAAAATAGGTGTAGGTAAGTAATTCAAAAAGCTTTACTATTCATTGACCAATTCAATTTACTCCAATCCAATTCAATTTACATCAAACGTTACTACTATTTATTTCCAACAAACTCCTAAAAGTCTGCGATATTTTTCGATCAATTCATCATAGAGCCTTAAATTCTCTCGGGTAGGTAGGTAATTAAAAAACTACATCTGAAAATTTAATTACAAGATCTAAAAGCCTGATTTGTAATTTTTATTAAAGCTTGACTTAATACAATTTGAAAGGTCTTTGATTTTCGGGAACGAAGCTAATTTGCTTATGAAGCACAAATATGGTCTCATTGATCCGCCAGATGCTTATAATGTCAACATCATCATCATCATCATAATCATCAGCCTGTAGAAGTCCACTGCTGGGCACTGATGTAGTATTCTTAGAGGGACCTCCCCCTAAGAATGCTACAACGAACGGTCTTGAGCCGTCTCTATCCACCGACTTCCCGCGACGTTTATTAAGTCTTTAGTCCATCGAGTGCAGGCGTTCCTCTACCGCGTCGTCCGGTTTGAGGTCGCCACTCGAGGACCTTTATTACCCAACGGTTGTCAGTTCTGCGAGCTATATGACTTGCTCATTGCCTCTTCAACTTGCTTATTCTGAGAGCGATGTCGGTAACCTTGGTTCTTCTACGGATTGGTTTTTCTTATTATGTAAAGTAATTCAATTTTAGAATCTAGGAGCCGTATTCTAGCACAGATAATTGGCGAGTAAATTTTCTCAATTGACGATCACGAATCGTATGACGCAACATAGGATGACCCCAGAGAGCTGATTCCGAGTTTTGACAAGCAATTGAAACGGACGGTACGGTTTAGTTTAACACGGATTTTTGTATGGAAAATGAGGTTCACAGAGTGTACGCTAGGGACGCTTAGCTGTGTCGCTATACAAAGTTCTTGTTGCACTACACCATACGCCCGTGTCAATTGTGTGCTAAAAACTTAGAATGAGCTCTCAGACCCTGACCAGACTAATAACATTGTTACAATCGTAAGTAGTCAACAAGTCATAGTCGTAAGGAGGAAGCTCACGCCCGTTCATCATGGTATACTTTGAGGGATTCCTATGTCCACCAGTGTACGCCTTCTTGCTTATAATAGGCCGAATTCTAGTGCAGTGTGCAAGTGAGCTCATTGTATAGTTGCCCTCCCTTGGTACTCTCAGTTCATGTAGGATGCTGGCCAAACATATTATAGTCAACCGTCCCAAAACGTTGCCAGAGGTGACCTAGATACCTAGTTTAAATAGGGTCTGCTACATATTTCTTATGACGATGCAGAAAAAATATCTACTGTTATACGTAGCTATTCATATAACAAAACAAAATACTTCAGTTGTTAATTCAATTAATTATCTTGTCAAACCATCTTACAAGTAAAATTTTAGTTGTAAGGGTTTTTTGTTATTATTCGGTTTCTCTCAGTACAATTTATTATTTGAACATAAATTGTGGATGGTACTTATGTTTGTCTGAGCTTTTTATCTAAGTATTCAAAAGTATAGATACAAACTGCTTTCGTTCTGCAGAGAATAGAATAGAATAGAAAATACTTCATTGTACTTTTAATGATAATAAAACGTAACATGATAATTAAAAGTACAATGGGTGGTCTTATCGCTAAGAAGCAATAGCAGAGAAGCTAACATCATAATTTGTCACCAGCCAATGTTAAACCGATGATTCTCCAATATAAGTTTCCAAGATCGAGCACCATCTCAAACTATAGAAACTGGAATCTGGCAATCTGGTTTGATTCCCGCTGTTTCGTAAATTTTGGGTTGAATATAAGTTATTTAAATCACATAATGTTCTTAAATTGGAGACTCAGACTCACTTGTCTGGCCATAGTAAATGGACTATTGAACCTCAGAATAATACTTTAGTTACTATTCTGAGTGTTGAACGGTGGTTTTGGCAAAAAATTTCAAATTGGGTAGTTTTTGGTCTATCCTATTTCCTGATGATTTTACCAATCCTTCATATTATGTTAGTGAATTTAAACCCATTACTTTGAAATCAAAAGGCGGGGATAAAGCCAATAAATTATCAAGACTCTACTTAAAGTGCATACTCTCCCCTTAAACAAACATTTGTTCCAGATCAATTAGTTCGTTGAAGATTGAGAAGAAATGCACCGGGCTGACGATAAGGAGTGTGAAGGTGGTAACTTCCCTGGCACTCCTGGTGTGCCTGAGGTTGGCCTTACTGCAGGGGACATGGCCCACTTTCTCGGTACAGGACAACCCGGCTGCGTTTCATCCTAGTTTTTTTGTGAGGTGATCTTTCAATACAAGATATTACTTTTTAGTAAATCTTCGCGTTCTCGGCTGGTTCGTTACGACTAGGATCGTGAAGAAATGAGCTTGAGTATCCCGAGACACATATTTTTATGTCATATAATCACAGGAAAAGTAGTTCCGCTATCATAAATGTGACAAAAACATGGTCTTGTCAATAATTCAATCAAAAAGCAACCTCTATCCTCATAATGATTCTAAAATCCTCCTAAGACCCAGACTTGAAAATATTTTTGTATCTAAAAGCTTCGCTCCTAAAATCAGGGACTCTACGACTCTGATGGACAAAAAATGAGTGCAATGGATGACGGAAACGATACAAATACCAACTTTTAAAAGACTCTCGAAGAAGATTCACATTACAAGCAGTAGACATATTAGAGAAAAAAAAGTTCTCAATTACATTTAAATTTCTAGATTGATGACATTCTGCTACTTGGCGGCATTTAACTGGTGGCTGTTGCTGTGTCCGTGGACGCTGAGCCATGATTGGCAGATGGGTTCTGTTCCGCTCGTCACCAGTGGATGGGACCCTAGAAACCTGGTTACTTGTGCTGCACTGTTAGCGCTGCTTGCGATATCCTATCGTTGTTTGGCAGACTTGGAGGTATGTACCAATTACGTGCAGGATGCCCTGCACCTAATGATTTCGTGGATAATTTTTACAGTGAATTAGTACAGTGTAAAATAATGCCCAATGGTGGGCATTGAGAGAGGCCTCTCTATTGACAAAACTCTTGAATACGAGACTGCCTGGCATTGCAATATTTAATTTTAAAAACAATTTTTTTATTTCATGCCTCTTGTGTTTTTTTTTATACAATGTTAAATATAGCAATGTAAAGCTAAAGTCTGCCATGTTTGCTTTTGATGCATTAATATTGAGATAGTATTTTTTTTTACAATTAATTACAAAATTGTTATTATAACATCTATACTCTGATTTTTAATCTTAGACATTTTCTGTAATTTAATTGTAAAAAAAAACTATCCCAAAATTAATGCATCAAGAGCATAAGATAGGTATAGTTTGTCAATAAAAGGTTTTTGACAGGTGCAGCGTCATACTCCAGCTGTAGTCGGAATGCTGCTGCTTGTAGTGCCTTTTGTACCAGCAAGCAACCTGCTGGTCACTGTGGGGTTTGTCATCGCTGAACGGGTTTTGTATATTCCGAGGTAGATATTACAAACAATTGATTGTTGTATTTATTTTAATCATTAACGTGGTATTAGAAATTGCACACAAATTCTGAAACACTTCGGCGCTGCAAGAATTTATCATTGCAAAAGCTTATAGAAGTCCAGCAGTGGACTCGGTGGTTCTATTAGCTGATGATGATGAAGCGATCTTGCTGATAAACTAAACTTAAAAAGGTGCATTTTCATAATTTTAGAATGTCTCTAGGGCTTCAAAAAAGCATGTAAAATCTACAATTCCTATTTTTATAACGCTTTTGTTAACCCTATGTTTGGAGGCACTATTCACTGTCACGTGATCGGCAAAAAGCCTTTGTGTTGCGTTAGGATATCAGAATGTTTCTGACATCCCCATAAAAAATAAAATCGATTCAGTTTCATTCGCTTTTAAACGTAAAAGTTTTGCCACAACCATTTTTCGGTGCACGGATATGACTTGATATTTTTTGTTCATTTTGTTAGCATACCCTTGCTGTTTTTAGGGTTCCGTACCCAAAGGGTAAAACGGACCCTATTACTAAGGCTACGCTGTCCATTCGTCCGTTCGTCTGTCACCAGGCTGTATCTCATGAATCGTGATAGTTAGACAGTTGAAATTTTCACAGATGATTTATTTCTGTTGCTGCTATAAGAACAAATACTAATAAATATAATAATATAAATATTTAAGGGAGCTCCCATACAACAAACGTGATTTTTTGCCGTTTTTATAAATAATGGGTCGGAACCCTTCGTCCGCGAGTCTGACTCGCACTTGGCTGGTTTTTTTTTATATCTTGGCCTAAATAAGTTCCAATAATTTTTTTTACCTACAAGTATTAGTTTTTTACAAATTCAAGCAAGATCTATACCAAGGTATGTACAATTTTCAACTATCTTTTATTTTGCAGTGTTGGAAGCGTTATCATCACCGCGTACGGAGTCCAGCTCATGTGGTACTCAAAGCCAGGGACGAAAACCTACCTCGTGGTCGGTCTGGCGATGCTGGCTGCAAGTGGCGTGGCGAAGACGTATCGAAGAAACGCAGATTGGCGAGACCGTGCCACATTGTTGAAGTGAGTGGTTGTTTCATAATGAGACCATGATTTTCTAACTGTTGAGTTTCAGTTCTGCAAAAGTGTAAAAACGGGCTGTAATCTACCAGACGCAGCCAAAAAGGTGAGGCGGGTGAAAAGCCAGCTGAGACGCGAGTGGCGCGGGTTTTATTCCCGCTGGCACTAAGTATATCACTAACAGATGTTATAAAAAATGCGTATTGCTTTCACATTGCTTGGATTTGGGAACTTTTCCAGTTTGAAATGGTGTTTCTTTCCAGTTTTGCATGAAATTCAGTACGGTAACTTGGGGTGACTTTCAAATTACAAGGTAACTTTGATTTGATTTTGATTATTTGGGTTGACCCCGCAACGCAGGCTCTTTGAGACCTAGTGCAGAGAACAGCGTTCCTTTAGGTACATGAAATCATTTAAGTTATTACAACTAAGTACTATTGAAATAACTCTAATTTGTACTATATAATATAATCGTCATTTCAGTTTTTTTTCACATTTTTAACGAGAAAAACAAATGAGATAGAAAGATAAATAGATTAAAACTTTATTGATTACCACAGAAACAATAAACAAGTAATATTATGATAGAAAGGCAATACAATGGGCGGCCTTATCGCTTAAAGCGATATCTTCCAGACAACCTTTAATGTGTTACATGCATTTGAATTTTTAAATCAATCAATCTAACCCCAGTTTACTAAGTACTCACCAGTGTGTGTCTAAAATCCAAGTCCTTTGTTTTCTTCCATTTTTCATCCACAAACATAAGTCTATTAAGAAATCCAAAACTTTTCAACCGAACAACATTCCGCATTCACATTACTGTCACCGCATTCGCGTAAATTACAAGCAAATGTGTTTTGTTTGTTACAGAGCGGATTTAGTGAGTCTACCGCAGAATGCTAAACTGCACTACAACTTCGCGAATTTCCTGCGAGAGACGGAGCAGCAAGAAAGCGCGATCAAACATTATAAAGAAGCTTTGAGGTAGAATGCGGTTGCGTTAATGAGAAACTATATATTATATCTAATAGATCTAACTGAATATTTGACCTATTTTGATTGAATATTTGAAGCTGGGAGTAGTGTTTTTGTGCTGTAAGTGTTACTAAGTTGCTAAGTGTTAAGATACACCGCTAGCCTGAGTTCTGAATCAAATGATGTACGAACGAGACCATTGTAATATTGTATTTTCCTTATGGTCGGGTAACCTATGTTTGGAGGACCAAATAATAATCAGCGGCAAATGGGCAAATAAAATTCATTGATTCAAAAATTGAGACAATTTACGTCATTTAAATCTCATTGTAACATTACGACTAGCACAGGCTGACTAACGTTAAAAAGACGCTAGCGAGACGAACGCAAATGTTAATATTGGCCAATGACATCGGGGTAGGTTGAAATCTTTGTAACTTTATTGGTTAATATTTGGCATTTACTATCAAAACATAATATACCATTAATAGTTCAGACATTGGTTACTTTAGTAATATTTATTATATTGGTTACTTTATTAACGGATTCAGACACTGGTCACTTTAGCAATATACAGGGCGTCCCACGGATATGCCACATGGAGGGAAAGTACTTTGAATATTGTAGATGAAATATTTTACTGAAAGAAGACATTATTTGAATTTAAAAAACAATTTAAACTGCATTCATAGATATTTAAATAATTACATGGTTGAACCGGGAATCGAATCCGTTACACGATAAAAATAATCTTCCTGTAGGTTTATCATACCAATCAAAAGGCTTCATCATAAGGATAATTTTTTGCTAAATAACATAGTGTCAGAAATAAAAGGAATACCAAGAATTTTAATATTTTCAATACAAAATTCATCAATTTATCAAGTGCTCAAAATTAGACCCTTCCTGTTGAATACAAAGTCGCACTCTTTTGATTATTTCGCTCCCTGTCGATTTTTTGATCTTGTTGTGGTTGTACCTACTAATTACGTATAATAATTTAAGTGCATGATAAAACGATAAAGAGTATCGTTTTATCATGCACTTAAATTATTAATAGGGAAATGATGCGTACTTCTCAAGTGAGTACATTTATTAGTAATAGGTACTTATGATAATGTCAGTTGTATGTCCTTACGGCAATGTCAGCTTTTCATTTTTCTGAACAAAATTTCACATCAAATGTTAAAATTCTTGACCTTCTTTTTATTGACGACACTATGTTATTTTGTAAAAAAGAATTCTTATGATGAAGCCTTTCGATAGGTATGATAAAGCTACAGGTGATTATTTTTCTCGTGTAACGGGTTCGATTCCCGGTTCAACCATGTAATTATTTAAATATCTATGAATGCAGTTTAAATTGTTTTTTAAATTCAAATAATATCTTCTTTCAGTAAAATGTTCCATCTACAATATTCAAGGTACTTTCCCCCCATGTGGCATATACGTGGGACGCCCTGTATAGGTACATTTATCGGTTCAGACATTGCTTATATTTTAGTAAATACATTAATGGGTTCAGACGCTACGGCATGATTGATTATCAAACAAACAATAATCCAAACTTTCGCATTTATATTATAAAGCATCAAAAACTCGTAAGTCGAGCCCTCACTCTTCTGAAACTTTGAAACTTTCTAAAGTTTCAGTTAAGTGTTTTACAAGTGTTTATTTGCTACAATGTTTATTCCTTTTTGCTCCCAGGCTATGGCCGACCTACGCGAGCGCCCATAACAACATGGGTACACTGATCTCAAGATTAGAGAATGCCGAGCACCACTTTCTACAAGCTATCAAGTTCAACAAGTATCACGTGAACGCACATTACAATCTTGGAAAACTTTACAAGTAAGTTTGTCCAAGAAAGTTTATTTTCGTCTTTAGCACTCATAGCGTTCATATTGAGTGAATTAAGAAAGAAAACTTAAAAGAGTGTTGTAAATATCGGCTCTGTAATATAATAGTAACGCACATTTTGGACACTTTTTAACAGATTATAAGAAAATGAATGAGCACTCACAACATGACAGATGAACTCATGGTATTTCGCTAAGTATTACTATTCTAAGCTGTTGACAAATATATATAATTCTGACTAAGTGATGATGGAGATACCTCAAGAGGAAATCCTTTCAAACAAAAAAATAATTCAGAATTTGTCCATTGACGAAGAAATTGGTAGACATAAAATTTAAAAAAAACATACAGTCAAACATAGATCCTCCTCCTTTGTTGAAGTCAGTTAAAATTTATAAACGTCCAAATAAACATGTCGGTTATTGTAATAATGATAGCTAGTAGTTGGCATAATTTGATTAAAACATGTTCTGAAAGAGAGTCTGTTGACCAACGTGTTTCGTTATGTACAATTTTGTGAATTGTACCAATGCGTCAACAACGCATTTTAATGAAAATGTGAATATTTAAAAGCTGAACCTCTATCTGACTATATTGTTCATGAAAGAATCATAGTAAAACACAGCTTTTCCTAAACCAACAAAATCTAGGTCTAACAAACCTTTTTGTTTTAAAGTAGTTGTATTTGCGAAGGTGAGCGCACTGCGCTCTGCGGCTTCACGAAGTTGGATTAATTAATAGTTAAGAGTAAGAGTTAGCTGAAGCACCTGCATTATCAAGCTACAACAATAACTAACTAAAGTTGGTATTAAAGAATAGCGTAATTAATTACTGAGCTCCGTAATAAATCTTTTATGAATATTTTGATCAGATTTTTTTTATTTGATATTTTCAAATTATGTTATTATAGTTTAACAAATATTTAGGTATTTATAGAAATAACGATACAAAAATTCATTAATACAAATCAAACAGTTGAGCTTTCTGAAGACTTTGTGAGGTAGGGTTGCTCCTAATTATGTTTTTTTAGTATTATTTAAATAAATATATAATCAGTTCATGTCAAGTGGAAGCAGGTGTCATATTACTACTCAGTGGGAAACTGCCTACGATCGTAGCAGCGTAGCATTGTAGTGGCGTAGCATCAAAGCTCCATAGACGTAAGCCGTTTTGCGTAGCAAATCCACCACGGGAAACGAGCCCTGTGTCTTTATGTTTGATTTATTTACTATTTATTGCAATTGCCTCAAAGTGTGTTTTTGTTTGCAGTATAAATGTAAATATAATAGCATTCCTAACGAACGATTTCTTGATTTTGTCTCTTTTAAAATCAAAATGAATTCAATAGCAAAGAAACTAAACAATGTTGATTGTAATAGTATATTCAAAGTATTACAGTGCAGAATGATCAAAATCATTAAATAAAAATAGGGATACTATTTAGTGTTTTTTTTTTCTTTCTTCTATATTTCTGTGAATTAAAAGACGCGCATTTTTGTCATATTTCCAACTTATGACCAACCAATTAAGTTTTTCAACTATTTCAATTGCGTGCGTCAGAAAACAAATATAATCCTGAATCCCATGGCTGCAATGAAAATGCTTCAAGCCATTTTTTATTTCAGGAAGACTGGTCGCACGCACCATGCCATATCTATGTTAGAAAAATGTATATGGATCCAGCCGAGATTCGTTCAAGCTCATTTGGAGCTCCTGACCCTTAAACCGAAGAGTGATCAGTACGGGACACTGACGAAACTAGTAGAACTGGAGCCGACCAACTGGGAACACTTCGTGTTGTATGGAGACTGGTGGAGAGAACGAGGTAAGAAAAAGTACTTTTATGCGTTAATCAAACATGTCGAAGAATTCCACTTGTACATTTGGAAACATAACAAAGTCCATACAAGTCAAGTTTTTTGACAAGCAAACAAGGCTTGCCAAATAGTATAAAAAAAACTTGATACGGCCCAATTGATGGAAAATAGTTACCGTAAATATCCAAAGGTGTCCTGTTTGTCATAGTATATTTTTATCTTTACTTTAATATGCTAAGACATCCTTTTAGGAGGTAGTCAGAGGCAAGTCCATATATTAAATTTAGCACCTATCCCTTTTTGCATTAGTAAGGATTCCATATCCTATTGCATTTCATAGGATGGAAGCCCATCCCTACTCGTTAGAATACTTAATTTCGAATACAACCCCCTATTTTCACTTAACGCGGGTTGCTGGATAATCTTAATGAGGCCTATCATCCTGGTTTCGTCTTATATCATCCCAATAATCTTTTTTACCATTCAAAAGCTGGATATCTATATTTGTTCGTTAATAACATCGGCTAAATTAGTTGAAATTTGTGCTTGTGTCTTTAAAGTAATTAAAATTTAAACAAAATTTCTTCAAAGAAGTTCCGCTATATGCTCAATAAATAATAAAACAACCCATCAAGCATATCTCTAAATGATATAATAATAACAATAATATTTATTGTGTAATCAAAACCTAACCTAATCTAAAACGTAAACACAAATATACTGAGAACTAAAGCCTCGAATAATCCGCTCAGTGAATGCCCAATGCCTGCGTAGACCTATTCATGTTTTCATGAAATTGTTTTGAGATGAAACCCTAATGGAAACTTTGACGTATTTTCGATATATTCCAAATATTAATTACCCAAACGGCACGTAAAATTGGTTCAGTTGACGCTTTAACATAAATGCGTAGGCCAAAAACTCAATTTTCCTGATTGGTCCTTTTCCTGTACAAACTTGTGATAAGTATTTATCCAAAAATGTTTTCAGGGTTTCCCGGACCAGCCTCGAGGTTTTATTTAGAAGCAACAAGACTGAATTTCAAGCATCGTTTCGTAGATAAGCCCTCAAGAGGGGACCTCGTATCTCTCCGCTACACAGCGCTCATGTACCGCGCTTTGGGACAAAAATCAAGGGCACTACAACTTTTAACGAGGTAACTTTGATTGATTAGTTTCTAACTATTTCGTGGAAGATTGGTAATAAATTTTAGATGGAGTACGTGATAAATGAGTGGTTTTATTGGAAGGACTAGGGGCAACCAAGTTTCCTAAAATGTAATTAGTTTTTTGGAGAGAAGCCTGTCCTTTGGGGTTTATCCTATCTTTGTGATCCAAATTTCATGTATAGGATCACTTTGAGAAAAATTGGAAAATCAGGCAGGTCGATTTATATCGTATCTGTTATACAGTACGTGCTCTACCCACGGCATATTAAAAATGTTAGTAAAAATGCTATGTTTCAAGGAATTAATTATATAATAGCCTACCCAAAGCAATAAAAAAATCGAATCTACGAATGTCTTCAAAAATAAAGTCAATTCGTATGTTTTAGAAAATTATGTCTGAGTAACAACAACCAGTCTTGTCTGTTGTTACTTAAACAATTTGATATCTGGCAAAGCTTACCGTTTCACTGTTTTCAACTTGTCTAAAAACCTTCACTAGTTTTATAATTAAGCATGCTTACCGTATAAACATATTTTTATAAGTTATCATAAATTGTCTGCTAAGTGAAATTTTGTTATTTCTTAAGTCAATAAAGTTCTAACAGATAAACCGATTATAACATTTAGTAATAGTCCATTCTAATACAGATGGCACACGTGGCGTCGTGGATGGCCGAGTGCAGCCGCCGCTCACATGTACCTTCGAGACTGGAGACTGAAGTTAGAGCTAGAAGGACGAGTACAGATCTATTCAAAGGCTGTCAACCCAAAGGTAAACCTTGGAAAGCAAAATCAAATCAAAAGAATTTTATTTACTGAAATCACACATTTTGAATTGTCTTATAAACTAAAACTAATCCTGTTCCAACGCGACCAAGCCTAGATGAATCAGTGTGTATTAGTAGCTAAGAGGCCTATATCGGAAAAATGTAACAAAATGTACATTTTTTTTTTACAGAAATCAACAAAATGTTTTGACCATTCCCAACTGGCAGTGGAATCAAAACCAGAAGACAAATCTAGACCAAAAGACAAAACAATAGTGTCCAAAAGTGATAAAAAACCTAAAAAGGATGCATGTGTATGTAAAAAATGTGGGACCAAAAAACGTGATGTATCAATATCATCTCAATTAAAAACTATACACAATAAATCAGAAACGGGACACAAGGAAAAAGAGTGCACGTTGAGGAAAAAACAGAAAGAGTCTGAGGTGATACCGAACATTCCTTTAGCAGAACATATTCTTCTAAAGACATTTTGAGTTTCCGACTTAGGTACTGCGTTTGGCTTTGTTTAGAATTGTATATCTTGTTTTGATCGCAGAATCTGTCAGCTAAAGAGTCTCATTAAAAAAAATAGTGGACAGAATCATTTACAATATATTAACACGGTGTATTCTTTTTAAAATTTGGAACTAAGTAATTGCTTTTGTAAATTATTAGTTACTGCTGTTTAAGTATGAGTAAGTATGATGTAAAATTGTAACATACCTGTGAGTTAGGATTTGATATACTGACAATATTTAATCATGAAGTAAGGTAAAATTTCTTTATTTTTGGAATTCCGGATTGAAATGCTAAAAGCATAAAAATCATTGATTTTATTGTAAATGATGGAACTAGCAAAATAATATGTTCAAAGTTTTCTGCTTTTTCTTATGATTTGTGGAATTCCAATCTTTGTATTAATACCAATCTAAATACAAGGTTTGACCAATGAACTTTAAAGTTTTATGAAGATCACCTAAAATAATAATCCAAGAAAAACTAACCTACCTATGTTACTACCGCATTAATACAAATTTAATTTATCAGATATGTCTATTGTATTGTGTCACAAAACAATAATAATAAAATAGATGTACTACGTAAACATCCAGTATATCTATGCTATTAACCAGTAGCTTTCCAATAAACTAATAAGTGAAGCGCCATTCAATTAACTTCAACTCTATATTGCAACATGTTATTACTCCCGACAGTGCAAAACGACCTGAAAAGGTTAAAAGCTGCGTTTTGAAGTTGTGAAGCTTTTAGCAAGAAGTGAATCTCTATCATCTAATAAAAACCTTTTGTAAGCAAGTAAGAAAATTCAAAATAAAAGTATTTTATTCATTTTTAAAACGGGAAATTTTCACTTACCGATATGTTGGTGGAAGCACCAACAGGTTTCAACTCTAATTGAGGGTCTTCATCAGGAGGAGGTATAGGATCCACGCTGCACTCCCTCCACGTCCCTCCTCGCTATTATATTCATTGAAACCACAAGAATAATTTTTAATCGTCTTTTAAACTAAATTTACTCCTGTTTCAACGAGAACAAACCTGGCATACCTACATTTTAATAATATGCAGATACCTACGTAAAATTTCGATTATTCTTAAAAACTTTGGATTACTTACCAAATACTTGCTTGGAAAATCTGTTAAAATATTCTACGCTCAAAACACGATTACATAAATCAAAGTGAAAACTATTTCATATCTCGGTAAGTTTTAGGTACACCACTGAAACCCCAGAGAATTACTTCAAACGAAGCTGATTAAACCTTAGATAAACTAAACATGATTACAGCAAAGCTCTAATTTCCTTAAAAACATGGTTTGTACACATAGTGGTGAACACGTTTGTATACCTTTCGTCGCCACTCTTTCGATACATTACGGCCGTTATATGACGATCGTCACGTTAAGGAAACCAAAGCTCACCAAACCCAAAACTTCTTGCAGAATCATAAAAGGTTAAGGCACAGACCAGACAGAAGAGACGTAAGACGAGGACGGGGCGCAGACAAATGTCTCTTCCGCGTCCTTTTCATACAAAGTGTATAGAAGCGTCGCGACGCAAAATAAACAGAAAAGACGGGGCGCAGGCGTAACGCTTTTACCTCTGCTCTGCTCGCGACGCGTCCTCGTCTTATGTCTCTTTTGTCTGGCCTGCGCCTTAGGTGTCAAAATAAGAAGCTATTATACTAGAGTTAATGAGTCATCCGTTACATGATCAGGCTTCGAGTAACATCAATTCTGGATTATGACAGTCAAATTGATGGTGTATTGGTTTGACCAATGATGATAAACTTTGACGACACTGATGAGAAGATAGACTCTAGGAGGCTACTTATTATTGGTTTAGTTTTCTTAACACAAAATCATCGTGAAAATTTTATATTTTGAAAGTTTCACCGTAAGTTAATTGTTCAATACTAACGTATTAATCGCTGATGTAGTTATTTTTTAGATAATTTACCTAATTCTATACTTTAAGTTATTCCTAAGTACAAACCTATATAATTTTATAATATAACGATACCTATCTGTAAATATATTTATAGGTTTAGGATAAAGGCACATAAATGCTTTGAATGTACTGAAAAATAAAAGTTTGAGTAATTTTTGTTGTCTTATTTATGACGCTTTTTTACTGCCATGACAGACTAGTACCCTCTGTAGAGGGTAGATGAGAATAATACAAATTTCAGAATAATACATTTTGGTGCTTGTAATTTCCACTGATGTTACTGCTTTCTAAATCAGAAAATTGGAATTAAAACATTACTACCCGGCGTGAGAAACAGAACACAGAAACAGAAAGCAACATTTTCAGAGGTCCAATTCTCGTAATAAAAAACAAAAGAGTGATTATATTGAAATACGACCGAAATTTGAAGAAATAAATATCAATCCTTTCATAGTTTTCTGATAATTTTGGCTAGAATTTTAGCATAAAAGACGCGTCTCTCTACACTCTTTCTTACCTATGATATATATTACTACCCTATTCTAACCTACGGTAGCTGTGTAGTAAGTAGACTAATTTAGTATTATGAGGGAGCAGAATACCAATTTTTAGTCCATTCAAAATTCATTCTCGACTCTGTCAACTTTTAGCGTGGATTCAAAATAATAACGTGAATCGACCTTCTGAAAGGTTGCCTGACTTTCTTAGGTGACTGTTTTTGAACGCAAAATCTCGTCACCTTCGATGTCGGGTGATGTCTTGATACATTTGTACACAACAGACACACACGTGTTGTTTTTGATACACAACAGAACACAAAGTGCACAAAACACATACTTATTTCTTAAAAAAAATATAAGGAAGATATTATGTCTTACATCTTCTTGGTATGGAGATATTTATGTAACAATTTTAATTTATCAACCAAATGTAAAATACGAATTCACAAAATACAAAAATAGTCTAATCTAACAATATAACGAGCTAAGAGATGAATACACTATGTTCCGCATTAAGTTCTCGACCACCAAATAGTTTTAATGATATAATCCCCACTAATCCTATACATTTAATCCTACAACGGACTATGAGGCTAGCAACAAGTTTATATAACAACTCATCGATTTAAAGCCTTATTTTTAGTAGCTTACAGTCTACACTTGTCTGTTGATGGTTTGTTTTCACAGCATTCAAGCAGGAAGTTTTGACCTGTTATTTCTACCTATACGAAGATAATAATGTAGGATAATTAAGAAGTTACATAGCAGATTATTGCTTCAATTTTATAGTTGACTTAATTCCAGAATTTTGAAATAATTAGATACATTATATAACACCCAACAGTCACATACGTAGTCTTGATCCTACACTAGGATTCCCTGTGTCATGGGTATAAGGAACGTAGGTACCATGGTACCATAACACCCAGACCCGGAACAAATATTTGCAGATCATACAAATATTTGTCCCGCAGCGGGGATCGAACCCGCTACCTCTTGCATCTCAGCTGGCTACTCGCCTGCCGCGCCACAGAGGTGGCGTCAAACAATTAAAACACAAGCAAATTAGAGATTCTAAATTAAAACATATACAGTACTTTTAACAGAGAGACTACTGTTTTTGACGTGTTAACGTCTTATAAATCGATGGAGCCGGCTGCACGCTCGAAAAAACATGACTAATGCGTCGTTACCTCGTCATACGTCGTTACCTCGTCATGCGTCACCTCGCAAAACGCATGCGCTATATATGCTATATATATATATATATATGCGCATGCGCCAACGCCGCATGCGCTTCGCGCATATATATGCTATATAGCGCTATATATGCTATATATATATATATATATATATGCGCATGCGCTTAGCGCATGCGCATATATAAACTGACTTTACAGACAACCGTTTTTTTTTAACAGAGATATATCATATTGAGGTACTTGACGATCAGCCAAAAAGAAGAGGGGGCCTTTGTCATTCATAATTTCTCTAATTGACACTGATAGTTGAATAAATTATCCTGACTCGCCGGGTCACTATATAGGCATAACTGTAGCAAAAATAATCAAAGAATATACTGAAGCAGACGGAGAAAATATTAAACGAAATCAAAAAGTCATTATGACCATACTGACCACTAATGAAACCATTATTTGCTGGTTTGTTCCGTATGCCGTAGTAATACAAAGCATAGACTAGTTTCAGGTAGATACCTACTTGTACATACTAGATACCTGCATACATATCCCGGGGGATCGTTTCGGACTTACTGTGAAAATTAATAATTAACTACGGCTAGCCGTTGTATAGCACAGAGAGGTAGGCCAACTCATTCCTACCAGCGATAGTTTTTTTACAGAGTTTCTTGCGACCATTGATAATCATTAGTTTTAAACTATCTAGGACTCTACCAGATTTGATACATATAACTTTTGACTAGCACATTCTGAGACTTCATTAAACTTTAATCACAGAACGTTTATTGAATAGAAACCCCAACAATCGAATCATAGTCCTGATCTCACACTAGGATTCCATTTGTCGTGGGTATCAGGAGCTACGAGTACCGTAGTACCGTGGTACCGCAAATTATCGCATCTCACCCGGCTCTTCGCCCCCTGCACTACGAAGGTCGACAAATTTGAATTTGAATAACGATAGACGTCTGCTACATTTAGATAAAATTATGTACTCGAATCATCAATCGAAGTATACAAGTCGGGCTTTTATCTATAATAACAATGAACTTTTGCTACGTGCGTAGCGGCACTACTACGTGCGTAGGGGCACTGCTACAAGCGTAGCGGCACTGTTACGAGTTTTTCAACATTTAGAGCGTTTTGACAAAGTTTGTATCTATACTTAGAATAGTAGCTACGTAGTTACGTGAAGTGAACTAACTGTTCTCCAAGGTCTGTTAGCAGTGGTTTCCCTGCGGAGTGTATCAGAGGAAAACTTCTAATACGACTACACCTTAGTTATGGACGTTAGTGAGCTAGGTGTAATGCAACCTTAATCTAGCTCTCTGTGGAGTTTTAGATGGTTTATTTATTAGCAGAACATGAATCGGAACACACATACAGTAATAATAGCAGATATTATTTCTCTAGTTTTAGTGGTAGATTAGTGGTGGGCATCATCATCATCAGCATCCTATTAGATGTCCACAGCTGGACGTGGCCTCCCCCATAAAATACAATTGCCATAATCACCACGCTTGCCAGGCGGATTGGTGATCGCATTATCGGTGTTGAGTACTTGGGTGGATGCTGCTGCCCATCTCCTGGTGTAATCCATTAGTCGGATTTCACAACATCCACGGAAGGAGACGGAAGGGTATATCTTTACAGATTGATACACCACGGCACAGTGGTGGTATCTTTGTATAATTTTATCATGATCAAACCGTTCTGACGCATAATGACCAATATAATCTGGTTTTTTATCAAACCCTTCTTGTAGGTAATCTATTTAAAATTTAGTCTACAATTATTTTTAACTGTTGCTCCTCACTATTATTTTATAGTTTACTGTGCTTTACAGATATAAATAAAATGTTTATTTTATTAAAAAAAGTGGACAGTTAAAAATCTATAGCCACTATAATAACAATAATAATAATATAATAATATTTATTTTCGAACCAAAACACTGACACATCAAAAGGTTAACAAAATTACAGATTAGCTTGACTAATTATATAACAATACAATTATGTACCTACCTAATTTATTCAAGAAACGTAGTTTCTCATCTTATAAATATGTTGCTTTGACTCATACAGACAGCAATAGGTACTGACTACTAGATGATAGTAGATGGTTAAAGATTGTAGGTAGCTGTGAGTCCAGTGGCTAGGTAGGTATAGGTACATGTTGTAGTCTATCTGTCTAATTGTGGCATTAACAAACGGATACATGGCTGACCTCTAACTCCTAACTAAGTTTCCCTGTGTTTAGGATACTATAGTAAACTATAACATCACAATATTATCAGAAGCATGGTGGTCACTTTTTTCAATTCAGCTTCGTGTTTCGTGATCACAAGGACTCCTCAGATGTCGTTGTTTTTTTGTAAATATTTAAACTTTATAAATATTTAAATATTTCAATTGTTTTTGTATCTAGCAGAGAGACTCGACTGTTCTTCTCAGGAGGTCAGCGCTTCACTGTGCTCACCTTTTCCCTCCTTCGCTTTGAGCCGGTCTTCCAGGCACCAGGTGGTCGCGTTAGGACATAGTAGTTTTTGTTTACAAGACGATTCAAAATGATCCTTGTGATTTCATTGAATAAAATACTTTTGATTTGATTCGATTAAGAAGGGTTCTTACTCCTTTCTTAGACCGTGTAGTTCTAGTCTCGAATAGGGCTACCCCATCTCATCTGTGGGTGTCGTAGGAGGCGACTAAGGGAGGCTTGGGACCTTGTGCAGACTATCGCACCTTGGGTCCACCGCGCAGTGGGGGGTAAACCACAAGCATTCCCAAGTAGTGTTAGTGTCAGGCAGGCGGCCGACTGTAAAAATCTAACCAAATCCTTCTGCAGTATGGAAGAGAGTGGAAGAAAAAAACGTACTGCGCCGACCCCAAATAAATTGGGATAGAGGCAAGGCAATGTTGATGAGAAGGGTTCTTACTCGTTCAACCGATGACATTGTAACGGATGAAAAGAAGGCAGTGGATGTCGGCGGTTCAGGACTGTCTGTCATGGGATTCTATGGGAGAAGTCAAAGCTGTGGACATTGTCTGACTAATGACGATGATGATGTTTATCATTACCTACCTACATAGTACACAAACCCAACAAAGAGCTTGCTCTAGTTGGTTCCTCAAAGAAGCTCTCCTCAGGGACACCTCGGTCACGAGTCCCAAGATCACTATTAGTCAGGTCCGGACAGATCTCATTCACGAACTCCCTTGGGCACCGGGTAAAAGGAAGGTAGCAATATAAATGAATGGTTTGATGATACTGTGTACACATTAAATAAGATTGTACAGTGATGTTTTAGCTGATCATCATCATCATCATCACCAGCCTTTAGACCACTGCTGAACAAGTCCTCCATAATAACAATGGAGAGAATTGTGATAATCACCATGCTTGGCAGGCAGATTGCTGATCGCAGTATTCATGTTGAGTACTCAGGTGGATGCTCCTGTCCATCTCCTGGCGTAACCCCTCAGTTGGATTTTACGACATCCGCGGGAGGAGTCGGAGGGGTCTATTCTTAGTCCGGACACACCACATGTTTTAGCTAATAATGTATCTTACCAAAACATACATTCATACAGACGCATTCTTCGCAAAATGGGTAGGCAGTACCTTAATGGGTCTTTTTTTATTGTAGGTGTGTGAAAACTATGGCGGCGATAGCCCACCACAAGTCACGCCTAGGTTACAAAAAGAAATATAACCATAATTAATTCCATTTTGTATCACAAATCACCTGAACATCGTCGTTACTATACTGTTCAATAAATAACTAAAGGAAGAGAAAGTTTAATTATTATCCATTAACTACCTTCTGAATAGTAGTGACCGGAGAAGTTTAAATTAAGCGAATAGTTGCTACGAGCCACATACCGGTTTGAATTACTAATCTTGCTAAAGTTAGGAATTTTTCAGAAGCAGCGGCCAGCTTAATACGACCGTAAGTTGTGGAGATGCAAATATTTCTGTGACGATATAGGTTAGGTAAGGTTGAACCATCCATGCCTCAAGTGAGTCCTTGACCATTTAGATGATAAATAATAATAATAATTAAAAAAAACATGCTAAACTGTACAATAAATTATGCCTAAATTTTGTCTCTAACTTATAACCACCAGCATACAAAAAATAGACTCACTTAAAAACTTGTACTTGCAGCTCCACAATTTTGACCAGTAAGAACATGAGTACAAATGCACTCAATTTGGGATAGTAGCATCCGCAGAAATTATTTGGAGCCACATGCCAGCATGGATTACTAATCTCACTAAACGACCAAGTCATCACTCCGAGGAACTCTGACAATCTGCTGCAGACAGTTTAGTTGATACATTTATACTATAATTCTAGTAATTAAATAACTAACGTTGCTGCAATAGTTCTTTGAACAATAAATAAAATGCGCACATTTTCAGAGAAACTAGTCATATACTACAAGAATGAAGTAATATATTTACTTAATAAAAGGGAAGTATCTCATTATGCCTTGTCTGCGCCTTACGCAAAATGCCAACCGTACATTTGACTTTTATCAAATCAATTCAACCCAATCAACCCAATATTAATCTAATTTAATCAATATAATTTGTGAAACTATCATGGTTATTAAAATAATTAACACTAGAAATGGGATATTTACCATGATTTTTGAGTTTTATTGGTATTTATATCATGGTAAATATCCCGTTTCTAGTTAATTTATTCAAGTACTATTTTGAGATTAAGAAAATACATTTAATAAATCCGTGGAACAACTCTACCAAAAACACGATAGAGCAATATGTTCTCCATAGAAAAATATCACAAAGTTACCTTTCACATTTGGCTAGATTCGATATTTTCTCAATATGCAGATTATTGGGCCAAAAATTTAATGAATACAATCAATAAAACAAAACTGATGATCTACTATGAGTACTTTGTACAATCATTTACATTTTACGAGATATTCAATTAAAATGCCTTTTTCGAACGGCGCGGGGTGTTCTTTTTTATATGAAGATATCTGCTTGTGTTAGGCGCAGCCTTCATATTAAAACCGATTTCGATGAAATTTGATAGAGAAATAGATATTAGTTATTCTTTATCTAGCTCGTAAATTCAATGTTCAGTTATAATATTAATAAAATCTCTTTTTTGTATTTTCTTTATACTTTATTCAGCTTATCCTTGTTCTCGAGGCACCACACAGGCGCTTCCCACCTCGTATTAAGAAGGACCATCAAATCAAGCGCACACCGTGTTTGTTGCCTTGATTCTTCTAGGCGTGGTCGCGTTGGAACAAGAGTGATTTTAGTTTATAAGACGATTCGAAATGATCCTTGTGATTACAATTAATAATAACTTTTCATTTAAAAAACCGACTTCCGCCATTGTATTCGACTAAATATTTGGATGAAAAAAAAATGATGAAAGAAATGGTGAAAGGATTATGATACTTTTTGAATGCAAATGCTTGGTTTGTTGCTGAAAATATCAAAATCGCCATATGTATGCCAATGTATGTACAATGTTTGAGGAGTTCCCTCAATTCCTCATGGATTCCATCATCAGAACTGGATTCTGAAAAAATGGGACCAATCTGGAAGTATATCTATTCAAATAAAAAAATAATTTTCCAAATCGGTTCATAAACACCGGAGATATGCGGTAACAAACATAAAAAAATTATAAAAAAAAATACAACCGAATTGAGAAACTCCTCCTTTTTTGGGAAGTCGGTTAAAAATTAAATACTTTAGACTAACTTTATGTTCTTAGCTTTTCTGTTATATAATATGTACGTTCCAATGAGTTTTATTTTCACTGTAACCATGTACTATGCATCATTTACGTGGTCTCTATCCAGCCCTGTGGGACTTGGTAAAAGCAAAACTCTCACATAAAATAATTCTGAAATTCCGACGCTCCAGTTCACGAGTACTGTATTTTATATGTATTCGCTGACATACGATGCGCTTGAGAACTAATTCCTTGAGGAATGGAAACGATGCAACCGGGGGTAGGGAATCAGAGAACAAATATAGTAGTTACGTACAGAAGTCTCACTACGTCGTCATGAAAACTGACACTGTGTATGAATCTGTGGCGAACGATAGGATATTTAATTTTATAAAAGTTATTGACATTAAATATTGTGCAACTCACGAGGTAAAAATACCCTTTGAGGCTCTGCCTACCCCTTCGGGAAAAAGCGTGTATTTATGTATGTATTTATTAAATTGTAAGTCGTTAGAAATTAGAAAGCTGAATTTCAAAATTACATTTTAAACCTATGACCGAACTTCGCGGTACTAGAGTACACATACGTTTGTATGAAAATATTGGTTACGTGGGTCCGTACCGGCTAGTTTGCCATAGCATGGCGGCTTGGTTTTGGGAGTTAGCTGGGTGGCTTCACATCGTTGGCAAACGAACGGCGCGTGGCGGCCAGAAGGCAAACGTGATCAGCCAGCTGATATCTCTAGATGAATACCTCCGGGCAACTGATAGCTGGGAAAACGTTCACCTCTTATTGGTGGAGTGTGTTCGCTTTCAGCAACAAAGACAAGCACTTGTGATGACTCACAACCTGAATATGTATGATGTAGGTGTGTTTAACAGAGTTTTATCTGACCCAACTTCTGAGGCAGCAAAAGCTGTGTTCATAGCTGTGAGTCATCAACACACAAGTGAAAAATTATACCTATTACATACCTTACATAACTAGTTACCTATATATATATATGTGTGTATGTGTGTATACATATGTGTGTGTTATATATCTTGTTTAGACCTAAGTAGTTGTACACTTCACAGGACCGGCATGTAATCAAATTATAAAGGTCTTTATAATAAATATGAATAAAAAATAAATAAAAAAAAACTGATTGCTGGTAGAAGCTCATCTTCCACTGCAAGCTTATATCAAGTGAAACACACCTAAGAGGGTGGTAAAGTGGGGGGAATGTATGGGAGCACAAAGGCTGTTCCAACAATCGCCTTACGCAAACAGAACGCGTTTTATTTCAGCGATGAATGCTACAAAACCGAATGTATAACGTGGTATAAGTTTATTATGTTTTGAAAAAAACTTTATGTGGTTCATTTTGTTCTTGTTGGCAATTTGGGGCCCTGACTTTCTCTGTTAAAAATTGGTATAGGTACATGTAGCTTTGAGTGAGTTATGGTACCTAATGCCGACGATATTTTTTTAAACCCCATAATACATTCCCTTGATGCCGACTTATACATTTTTTACTATTTAGGACTAATTTATGTCGACTTTCCGTTCATGCCATTAGATATATTTACGGTCTACGTAAGTACGACCACATCTCTCTTTACCGGTCACAGTTAAAGTGGCTCAAAATTCGCTACCGTCGGGATACTCATGTTCTCTGTCTTCTTTATAACATTCTCCACAGTCCGCTTCCTCCCAACTACTTAAAAGAACGTTTCTTTCCCACGATCCGCTTATGGAACTCTCTTCCAGTCGAAATTCGGAAAGCTGCGTCCATAGGAATTTTCAAGTCCAAACTGTACCAATACTTTTTCTCATTGCAAAATGTTGAACAAAATTGAGCGCTTATGTTATTTTCTTATTTGTTTTCTTTATAAGTATGTTTATGTTTATGGTAGGTTATAATAATTATATATATTTATATATATATTTTTTAATATGTAAGTATCTAGTTTTTTTAAGCAGGTAAGTAATTAATTATGTTATCTTTATAATCTCGTTATGTATTATTTCCCAATAGCACTACCACCCACTCTATATTACACAAAGGTTAGCTGGAAGAAAATGCTAATTAGCATTAAGTTCGCCTATGTGCTTGTTTTTTTTTTGTCTTGTGCAATAAAGTATTTTTTATATATCTTGGCCGACTTTTTCACCAACATCATCATCCTGTAGAAGCCCACTGCTGGGCATAGGCTTCCCCCTTAGAATGCCACGACAAGCGGTCTTGAGCCGCCTCCATCCACCGACATTATAAAGGATGCAAGTAGTCGGTGGATGGAGGTGATTCAAGACCATTTGTCGTAGCATTCTTGGGGGGAAGCCTATGCCCAGCAGTGGGCTTCTATAGGATGATGATGATGATGAAATGTACATGTGTTCATGAGTTCACGAGTTCAAGTTATTGAGAAATGTAAACTCATTACCGTTTTCTGTTTTTTTTTTGTATGTGTTCCCAGAAACAAATTAAAGATATTAAAAAAAAATTGAAGAGCAATCCAAATTCCTTTTCCCATTTCTAAATGCCCGACTACTCTGTTATTTGTTTTCATATTTATTATCCTAATCTCTTATTTAATAATTAAATGCTTAATTAATTTATTAATAATAATTAAATTCAATAATGTCTAATTGAATTGCTTTAAATTGAACTAAATAGAACAGAATTATACAAAACTTTCAAATAATAGTTCCAAAATGCTATTTTATTATTTTATTTATCTAGTAAGTGTATAATATAACTATATATAATAATAATAATAATATAACTATTAAGTTAGTAAGCTATAAAGTAAAACGAAAGTAAAGTAGAAAAATAATGAATTTTCTTATCTCCCACACATACAGTGTAGACGTTTCAACTGAAACATTATCTGTGCAAGTAACATTACTTACTTACTTGCACTGTGCAAGTAACAATGAGTGGTTTTTACGTCCGTCTCAAACCATGTTTTCAGCGTAGGTAGGTAGGTAGCAGGCGTGAAAAAACTGTCAAAAAAGTTTGACTTTGTGACATTGGTTGAAACTACAAAAGTAAACCATCTAATAATATTTTATAGGCTATATGTCGAGTCAGCGCCATCTATCGAGCTAGTTAACACAACTTTTTTTTAAATCGAAAATGATAATCTCATATTGTGACCAGGCAACACGCAACAAAAAGAAAATGTTTTAAAAAATATTGAGTTTTTTGAACTGATCTTTGTGCCCTCAGAAAGATCAGATTTTTATATTACGAGATCCGTCCTAAGAGATCTCAGCAGCCTGGAATTTGGTCCGATAAATGTTCTATGATAGCTAGAATTATTCTTAATACGATGGAATTGATGCCTTAATGAGATGCCAGCTCAAAAGCTCAAAAGATACATCTACCAGCAACCAGCGTTAAACTTTTAATTTATTAGCTTAGCTTAGGTTTGATTTCACCAACAAATAACAGGCGATTAAACAACTGTTAAGTCTAACCAATGCTTTTTGACAGGTGTTTTCAAAGATTATCTGTCATCTTGACCAATGGTTAGATTTAACAAGACATTTACTAACTAACAGAGTATGGTGAAATTGGCTCTTAAACTTGTAAACTAACCATTGTGAAACGGATTTAATAAGTATTTTATTTATTTTTGTTATTACTGACGTTTTAAAATGTTTTACAGCTTCCGTTGGTTAGACTATATTTTAGACCAATCAAATGTTTGATTTTACAATGTTAGTCTTTATTCTGAGGATGAACTATTTAGTTGTTTTTTTTTTTTTTTTGACACTTTGGGCCTTTTTTTTTTTTTTTTTTTTTTTTTTATATGGCATCTGAGTATTTCTCAATATTGCCAATGTCAAGTTATTGATTTAATCAAACAATGTCCAGTCGTCAAAGTCTTCGGCCTCGAAATATTTTGAGTGAAGTTTGTGATTGTTTTTAAGTATAAACATGGTTGTTTGTTTTTCAAATTGTTGCTTCTATTTTGTTTTGTAAAATCTCGATTATTATTTTAATATTATTTACACCTATTTCTAGACAAGGCCCATGTACAGCCGCTATTCAATACGCTGTAATAATGACAAATCCAAGTGTACCTATGCGTTCCAAAGGAAAATAAATTAAATTGAACTGAATTGATGTTATAAACAAGTGGTACCGTAACCGTATAAGTTAAGGCTCATTATTGCACGCTAATGTACTTTCCGATTCACCCATAATCTATTTTTAACCGACTTCCCAAAAAGGAGGAGGTTCTCAATTCGGTTGTATTTTTTTTTTTTTAATGTTTGTTACCGCATATCTCCGGCATTTATGAACCAATTAGGAAAATTCTTTTTTTAGTTGAATATATATACTTCCAGATTGGTCCCATTTTTTTCAGAATCCAGTTCTGATGATGGGATCCATGAGGAATTGACGGAACTCCTCAAATATTGTAGGCATACATATAGCGATTTTGATATTTTCAGCAAGACACCAAGCATTTGCATTCAGAAAGTATCATAATCCTTTCACCGCAATGGTTCTTTCATAATTTTTTTTTCATCCAAAATTATTTAGTCGAATACAATGGCGGAAGTCGGTTTTTTAAATGAAAAGTTATTGAAGGTTAGTTTCTTGGATTCCGTCGTGGTTAATTATTATAACAATGTTATTTTGACGACCACTGTGACGCTGCGGGCGAGTAGCCGGCTGAGGTGCAAGAGGTTGCAGGTTCGATTCCCGCTGCGGGACAAATGTTTGTATGATCTGCAAATATTTATTCTGGGTCTGGATGTTATGGTACCTTGGTATTCGTAGTTCCTGATACCCATGACACAGGGCATCCTAGTGTAGGGAACTACGTATGTGAGTGTTGGGCGTTGTATGTATAATGACTTTAATTGAGTAGTTATTTTCATTACCAATGTAAAATTACCATATTCAAAACAAATAAATTATCTTTATCTTTATCTTTGGTTGATTTTTAACACCGCACACCACGTTTATTACTTGTGATGACTCTCACTCTATTCTCTTCCCGTTAAACGTTTTGTTATATTTACAGCGGGCTCCCGGACTAATGCGGGAGATGTCTGAGTTGATTGCATTGCTCCCCGCATTCTCCTGATGTGTGCACTCAACTTTAGAATAATAAGATTAGATAGCATAATGTTACCATTTTGATATGTAAATCAAAACAGTGGTAAATCTAATGCTATTGTTTATTTATAATGTTAATATACCTGTGTAATATACTTGGAATCCAGATACTCACTATAGCTCAAAAGACGTGATTGAGCTGCTAGTAATTCAATTTCCCAAACTCAATGCGCGTTGGTAGGTTTTTACATGCCTTTACTTGTTTTTTGAACACGATGAGATAGCCGAATATTTTTTCAAGCATGATCCAGCTTGGGTTTGTCCAGAATTTGAACCCTTATACTTACAATAAGAAGCTCGAGTTGGTTCCCTTGGGCTACCAAGACTATTTGAAAATAATTTTTACTAGGTTAGTAATGTTTATGTTAAAGAACTCCCTTTTCCGCATTCGAACTCTATGGATGGTCCATTATGCGTGAGAGTTTACTGGCTAGATAGTTAGCCAGCCTAACTCCGTCCAGAAGCACAGAAGCTTCCTGGGGTGCTTGCAGGCTTCGCGGAGTGACCTCGGCTTGTTGAGGATTTGTTCCCGTTGAGCTGCTATTCCCATGCATTCCAGGACTACGTGGGCAGCCGATTCTTCTTCGGTCAGACACCCCCTGCAGAGTGGCTCCGATGTTATAGAGGTGTTTGTTCTGGAGACAGTGGCCAATGAGTGTCCCCAAAATAGTAGATTTTTACTAGGTACTTAAAATAATAACCACCAGGTTTTAGAAAATTCCCAGTAGATACCTAACGAAAATTAAATTGCTATGAAAACCTAAAACATTTCGTTACCCTCGACAGAAATTCTCACGATTAGTCACATCGTTTCTTTCCACGCAGAAGTTCCAAATGGGCATTTAAAACGGAAATTATTATAATAAATCGTATCCGGGTACGGCGAAGACAGTGGCGCCCCCCCGGTTATTGCGAGCAAGCATGCAACGATGTCATTTTAGTTATGTGGCTGCTATTCTAGAAGCGTTCGAAATAGTCCACATTTATAGAAATCCAGTGTTATATTTTTCTTGTTTTAGTAACGGTATCGCGTAAATAAAGACGCACTCTGAAGTACCTAGTTAGGTAAATGTAGTCATAGAATTTTTTTAATTAAAAACAAATAGTTTCCTGACACCGTCTAACTAAACAGTAGTTATTACAAAATATATTTTCTCTGATTTTTCTTAGTTGAGAAAAAGCAGCCACAAAATTTTTCAAATAAAAAGACGCACCGCTTTTTATTAAAGTACCTAAAAGATAAAGTAAGATATTTTCTACTTTTTTATGTATAAAGTCCAATTTGTAACATTGTGTGAATAACATCACATTTTGAAATCTCTCAAAAAATCCCCTTTTATCCAATAATACGATATACGATATATCCAATATTCCACTCAATACGATATGAATATAAAATCATAAAAGTTAAAACTTTTAATCGGTTCATTGCCATTGATAGTGGGTGGCTAGCATGACTGAGGACAGAGGCATTATCAAATCAAATCATTTATTTTTCAGACAATAAATAGTCCATTGTGTTAGTAAATTGATTTAAGCTAGGTTAGTAAAAATAGATTGCCAAATAACTAATTTATAATAAATATGTAACAATAATAAAGGCAAGTAATTATAAAACCAAAATCTAAATCTAACTAAAAACTAATTAATTCATTTGTTCAGGAAATTATCATGAGCTCTTATAGCAATTCAGTACAAAATATCGGTTAATCGTTGACATCCGTTATAATTGAATATTGTTAATCACAGAAGTCTATAGACCTTCTGCTACTGTGTCTTTAAATATAGCTGCGGACATCACGGAACCGATATTTTGTACTGAATAGTTTTTGAACTGAATCGCTATAAGAGCTCATGGTAAGGCCTCAGTTGAGTTTCAAATTGTAATAAAAGTGTTGTCAATGTGCACATGTCATTGGTTTTGGTGGCATGCAATGGTCGCGTGTTATTGCAGTTCACTTCGTGTAGCATTTGTTGGTTGACTGTCACGCGATAGATTTCTAAACATTTTGTTACTTTAGCAGGCCGACAATCCAATGATCAAAATCATTGTGATATAGTACGTCATAATTTCTGACATTTTATTTAAAAACAGTCAAAATGCTGCAAATTAAATACCCGTGAGTTAAGGGCTTATTCTTCGATTGCTCTTCATTCAGCAGATAGTAATTAGGCCAAAATCCTCTGTTTCTTTCCTTGAGAATAGTCCCCCAGCCGTTAATTTCCAACGTTTATCCTTTGGCGGTAGCGTGACGTCTACGATTTACTTAAACGAGGGCTACCTTAGCCGTTAAACTGTTTTATTTGTACCGTCTTGTCTGATGCTTTATACGTTTAACTGTACTAAAACTAACAAGGAACGGAAGGTATAATATTAGCTAAGGTTAGAAATAGAGTCTTTTCCTTTCTTATTCTTTTTTTTTAATTTGCTTTCTATGAGCAACTCTTTCTTCGCATTGTCTCACAGCTTTTTATTAACTACCAATTAACCACGCGGCCGAATTCGACACCAAAATAAAAGTAAAACTATTTTTATAATTTTATTTTCTTTGTGAGGTTAAACATAATTTCTAGTAAGTCATAAAGATACTACCTACTTACTTATTTGTCTAAGTCTTAATGCTTCTTTGGTCTAGGTACAGTAACAATCAGCTTTCAATAATACCACTGCTAGCACTCAGGCACTCTAAGTGTAGGCGAGCCGTAATCCGACAAGCAGTCTCAGTCAATATGACGACATACTAAAAGTGGTTTAAACTTTCAAAACATTTATACTCATACATAAATAAAAAAATTAAAATAAAGTTGCCTTTATTTCTACTACGTTTAAAACCTCAATCTAAAGAATCACTTAATTAGGTACTAACAATTATTTTTAATTTGTACCTAATTTACATCTAATTTATATCTAATATAATCTATCTAATATATAGTGCCGCCTTATTTGCGTAGGCCTCCCCTAAATCCCTCCACACATCCGTTGCCCGCGATTTTTTCATCCAGTCCGAACCACATTGTTGAACAAAAATATCTCGCCATCTCTTTCATGGTCTTCCTTACTTCCTCTTAAGTGGAATCCACTCTGTCACTCTCTTTGTCTGTCACTCATACATAAAGCCATACTAAAATGATAATTGATAGTCTAACTCAATTTTACCTTAGCATTGTAGAAGCTCCGTAGCACCACCGTAGCAGACTTTTTATTTCGTTTGAAAGTAACTCGAGTCAGAAAAATCTATCTTTGAACTCCAACTAGGTAAGTATTAAACGCACAAGAACCTAGATCTTTAGTTTTGTAATCCTCATTTACACAGTACGCGCACGATAAACAGACAATTACGATTCCTCGCGAGCGCCAGCAGTTGGCGACGCGTCATTAAAGGTTACATCGTCGTATTTAAAAGAGATTCCAGGTCCCTCCATGAGGAAATGGAAATGCACTTAATGCATACGTAATCAAATTATCCGACGAGCTGCGAACACGCCCGGGCGGCAACGTTCACACCGTTGTGAAACTATGTATTATTATTATTTCTTACAACAATTTTGATTAGAGACATTAATTATCTTATTTTTGTATAGTTTGCTTTATTATATGAAAATATTAAAGACAGACCAAATTAATATTGTGGGTGGACTATAAAAATAATTCTAAACATGATTTTGTTGAAAAGCCTTGACTTGTCTCGTGTCGTCTGAGGCTTTATTTTATTTTTGCCAGAAAATTTTCCTGAGGCCAATCATTGTCAAGATGAAATTAGTATGATAAGGTCAATGAATTGATTTATTCGGTTACCAAAATTTATTAAGTTCTTCATAGTTGACAATTTTAACTAATTTATATATCATATACATTATACAGTATAAAATAAGTTTTTGTTGACTTTTTTTTAACATTACTTTATTTTGAACAATTTCAAGTTATGTATATATTTTTACAAGCATACTTAATTTGCTTCCAATAATAAAATGTATAATTCCATATTTTTATTATTAAAAAAGTACATAATCATCACCAGCCCATGTTTACGTACACTTACGTCGTTGGACGAGGCCTTTCCTCTATCCACAATAGGATGATTTATCATAACCGCCACGCTAGGCAGGTGGATTGGTGTTAAGTACTCAGGTGGATCCTGCTACCCATGCCCCGGTGTAATCCCTTAGTATGGCTTTTACTACATCTACGGGAGGAGGAGGGGTCTTTTTTAGGCCAGACAACCACGGCACAACGATCAGTATGTCTGGTCTTATTTATGCGCACAATTAACTGTTAATTTTCTCATTTTGATTCTCATTTCATCTTTTTGATTTGTAATTTTCATTTCATCAAATAGACTATATAATTATATATTTTTTTCAATTAGAGTTAGCTTGTTTACGCTATTGTTCATTCATGAATATTATTAAAAATAACGTTGGCTTGATGAATAAGAAACGTACAGCTAAATTGATACAAAATTTAAAATAAAAAATTGGTTTGGAAAGCATGAGAGAGCCCGAAAAATCCTGGGTAATTTTTACTGAAAAGATTTGCATTTTTGATTACATAATTCGTAACGAGTGAAACGACGGAGTGAGGCGAGGGTGAATTTGTTTTTTAAACTTTTCGGCATTCCGCGTTAATTCAGCGTTTTTTTGATGACTTTACCCGTAGACTTTTTCAACAGTCCCCGTATTCTATATCTCGTGTCAGATTTGCAACAGTCGTAAATTGTGTCATCATTGCTTTCAAATGTCGCTTTTCTCTTATAAAAGCTACCGTTTTGTGTTAGCACAATTTATGCCTGATGCAAACTTGTCAAGGGATAGAGAATAGCTCTGCGGATCGTCTAAATTTTGAAGTACCTTTGATACCTTTGCGGTAGTGTGTGCTCGCAAAGAATGTTCCATTGCGCATGCAGCATTTCTGTGTTCCGGTTAGAAGGGTATATGCCTGTGATGTTACAAGAACATGAGACTTGTCTTCTTTATATTGCAGGGTGCCAAGCCATACTACGAAGTTTGTCCTAAAGGAACGTGCCCTCAAATACATACACACACTCGCACACGCCCCTACAAAATAACAACACTTCTACTCACCACACGCACATTAACACACCTACTCATCATTCACACAACTCATTCCAGTATTATCGTTGTGCATTATATTTTCTTATTATATTTTCTTATTAGTCTAATATTATCTAAATTGTAACTTTAAAATAACAAAGAGAAATATACTCATAAGTTCAGGAGGTGGGCGCTGATGCTGTTACACAGTTGAGTTTTACAACTTTTGCAGTGTCATCGTTATAATATGTAATTTGCACACAATTAATGTAACTTGTTCTGAATAAACAATTTTTACTTTACTTTACTTTAGAGGATCGTGCCCTCAAATACATTGTAGTTGTAATGTGCAGGAGTTACAAGGGAGGCTCGTGCCGTTTCTCCGTCACCTTCAAAATGCGCTCTATCCAAAGTGTTCATTTGTATGGTTTATTACTTAACCTAATGGTTTATAATCATATCGTCGGTCGGACTCATTACTAGAATATTTAAAAATAAAATGTTTCGAGTAATTGAATTCTTCAATTTTCTACCCTACTGCGTATCTAATTTAAAACACGTCATTTTGGAAATGTTCCAGTAATGATTCCGACCAATGGTATGTCAATTGTATATTATCATTATCGTTAGCAACATTTAGACGTCTTACATAGAATGCAGTGGGGGGATTTGCCATAATATTTACGCTTGGCTGGCGGTCTTTACCGCAGTATTGGTATTGAGTACTCATATGGATGCTGCTGCCCATCCCCTGGTGCAATCACTGAGTCAGTTTTTACTATATTTACGGGAGTTGATGAAGAGGTAATATTCTTAAGCCGAATACTCCACGGTAATTTAATATAACATCAAGAAACGATAGATTTCAAAGTGCCCATATTTACGTCAATTAGTGCCATAGCTGAGTTACTTGCAATTAAAGATACATTTACTACTGTGTTTAGTAATAATACTTTGCATAATTTTTAAGTAATAAAGACCTTTTGAAAAATATAACCTGCCAGTGCTGTCATATTTTGCTCATTTAAAAACAAAACTAGGTTGTATATAGTTAGACTAGGTTCGAACTAAATACAATCTTGTGAATACAGTGTTGGAATATGTGAAGTTTGGACTAAATTCTCATGTTTATCAATTCTGGGTTAAACTTGAACCGTTGTCAAAAGTTTCTTAGATTCTCAGATTCAAAGAGAGTATTTTCGTGTAGATACATTTTTGGTCTAAGCTAAAAATATGCCATGACATATTTTTTGTGTTGCTAATAATAATATTATAACTTTCTGTAAATAACCTTTTTTTTACTCTACTAGGCAAGCAAATATACATACAGCCCACCTGATGAAAAGTAGTTACCATAGCCTATGAACGCCTGCAACACCAGAGACATCACACGCGCGTTGTCAACCCTGAGACATAAAGATGAAAAGTCTCATGTGGCTGTAATTTCACCAGCACCCTTCAAACCGAAACACAGCAATGCGAACACTACTGCTTGGCGGCAGAAATAGACTTCCCTGGACGAACTCATTCACAAGAAGTCCTACTATATACTAACAAACCTATTTGAAAGGATCGTGTTGTCATAGTGCCTATCCTACTAATTCCTATCCTATCCTACTAATATTATAAACGCGAAAGTTTGTGAGTATGGATGTTTGTTACTCTTTCACGTAAAAACTACTGAATGGATTTGAGTGAAATTTGGAATGGAGATACTTTACGCCCTGGATTAACACATAGGCTACTTTTCATCATCATCATCATCATCAATTTTCATCATTATTCACGCGGGTGAAACCGCGGGGCGCAACTAGTAAAATATATTTTTGTCCACAATACACCAAGGTTATCTGGAAGAGAATGCTTCTTAGCATTAACTAACCTTTGTACTTCTTTTTTTATGTGCAATAAAGAATTTTCTATCTATCTATATACATTTTAGAAACGATGTTACAAGTTTTCGTAATAAAGTCTATTCATTCATTCACCCTGAATGCTTGAACGGCGCCCCTCCAAGTAATGAGCGTGGCCCGTTTCGCTATCTAGAAACGCTATGAAATTAATCATTTTCTATAAAAGGAACGGGAAATACAATTTCCGGGATCAATTTGTTTTAAAAGCGGCAATGTGCTTTCCGACTAATAACAATAATAAAATTCAGAGCCGGAAAATTGTTCGTTATGTACTTACAAGCGTTTGATATTAATAGAATGGGATTCGCTATAGAATCACGTTTTTTTAGCTTTTTCGTCCCCTACACAGAAAGGCCTTCCTATCCTTGTTTCAATTTTAATAATTCCTACCTAACCAGGAAAAATTTAACACTTATGGAATCACCTCAATGTCTGGTTTCAGCACATGTTTAAAAACGTACAACATGGCAAAAGTATGCGAAGTAAACTTATGTAGCTGTTGTAAAACGGTAACGTAAAAGTTGTTTACGGAGTATGCAATGCTGCATTCACACCAGATTGTAACCATTAGCATATAGCATAAAGAACGTAGAAGTAACGTTCTCAATACTGGGAAGCATCTGCCAACATCATCTGCATCACAAAAACAACCGCACAATTTTTCTGTTGAGGCGACGAATTTCAACACAACGTGAAAACTGCATGCATTTCCATCAAGTTTTGCATTTTTGATGAACTAAAAAAAGATCGCGATGCCCACCAGAAAATGGTGGCTTATTTTTAGAGGATGTGGAGTTCGCATTTTGGGTTGCTATTTTCGTCGCCTGTTTTGTCTCATTTGAATTTAGAAAAGTGAGTGGTTGGACGTTTGTGTTGTGACGTCCATTTTAGAAAACTATGAATACTGAATATGCATGAATATTAAAATCATATTTGGTAAAAAGTCATACTATGAATAGGCTTTCATAAAACATAGCACAGGAACGCGAACTCAGATAAAACTTTCATCCTCCACAGCCTGGGTAACAGTTTGTTCGCCAGCTGTTTATCTGATGGCATTTTTTAATTGTTTTACTTATACTACCTAGGTAAAAATCTTTGACAATCTGGCTGTGCATACAAGTCAAGCAATATTTAGGTAGGTGCATTAGGTGCTTATTAATAATATTAATAAAATTAATTAATACTCTTGTGTGCAATTGTTGTAATTTTTAACCGACTTCAAAAAAAGGAGGAGGTTCTCAACTCAACAGTTGTTTTTTTGTATATTTGTTACCTCGTATTACATAGTGTTTTTTAAGAAAATTTCCAATTGGAATATTAATGTAGTCTTTGTTAAATATTTTCTTCCAAAATCTAAGCTTTATTTATGACTCGTCTTTGAATGAGATTCTTAATTAATATTTGCGTCTTTGTGACTCAAATACGATTCAGAGTTTCGCAAAGTGTGCCCTATTTTATGTCTAAAGAGTACGTTAGGGCGTGGTTAAGTGACACGATTTATATGTGCCCGTGCCTTCACTGCGCTGCTTTAAGAAGAACTTTATTGATATTGATACAACCTAGCATAGTTATGCCCTCCAAAGTCTTTGGCTACAAGCTAGAACATTCGAAACGAATCGCACCACGTCCTTGCCTGGCTGTATGGAAACATCACCAATACTTGTGGTCTTCTCTGATTGTAGATACAAAGTCCATTTTGTAAGAATGAAGCATGACTTGAAAACGATACGGGAGTGAATGCTTCATCGTCACTTACTGGTGAGATCACAGACAAAAGAAGATCTATTCAAGTTGAAATAAAGTTGGTTGGAGCGGTTGGCATGATAAAATAAGGGCGTAAGTACGCGTCCAAATGTAACAAATCACGGATCTTCGCAACTTTGTCACGATTTGTAGTATAGAATATATCACACCGATAAAACAGTTCGTCTGAGAATAGTACCAGAACGCGTAATAGTTTCTTGTCGAGCCTAATGTAGTTAGGAGTGAACATTCCTAGGTTAGTACCTACTAGTTATGTTGAACTTCTCAGCTACTAGTAGAAGTAAGTGTGAAAGTTTGTTGTAGTCAAAGTTTTGGACGTATATGCTCCGCAAATTCCATCACTTACTCACATAAAGTCCTTAGTGGTGCCTCACAAAAGTTGTGCCATTTTATACATATTTTGTTTCATAAGTTAAAGCCTAGGGGACACAGTAGCGTTATTGGACCACGGCCAATACACCAATGGTTCATAAGTCATTATTAAATATATTCATTTTATAAAAAGTTTGTGAATAGTGGTTTCCAAACGGGATAATTCAGCAGATTTTTGAACAGGCTTAGCATAAAACACCATTATGTTGTTATTTAAGGATATAAAGTTACAAACTGAAGTTTAATCTCATTCATAACTTAGCTTTATATGTTGGCTTGGGTTGTATGAATACCAACTAATTATTCAAAGCCTGTCAAGTTGTTGAAGGAAAACCTTATTAGAAAAATATTAGCGTACAAACACATCTGAAGGAATTTACGTCACCGATCTTCTGTCGCGTAATAAGATAATAACCCCCTTATTCATAATCATTGGTTAAACCTATTTTAGTTTAAAAAGCTATTATTTGTTTTTTCTTTCTGATGTAAAATTGCATACGCCAAAACAAGACAAAAGCTATTTTAGCAATCAAAGGTTTAAATAGTAGATTGTATAATAAGGGAGCAAAATAATATTTTTACGGCGAGGGCGCTTTTTTGAATCCAGAGTGAAGTGAGGGATTCTCTTTAGTAGAATCCTGAACGTAGCGAGGGATTCAAAGTACGTCGCCCGAGCCAAAAATATTTTTTGCGCCCGAGTATAAAAGGCGCCTCATATTTTATTTCAAAACAAAACCATGAATTTCTAACAATCCGAGAAAATTGACGAAAACGAGGGCTTTTAAATACGCGCATTTTTAATTTTTTTTATTTAGCCTGTGTCGCGTCTACTAGCCGTCGTACCAGCCAGTATTTATTCAAACAATATTTTCGTTCGATTTCTTTGGCGCTGACCACTAAGATGTTCCAAATTCAAAAAGTGCGCGGCAATAGTAGATTATGCACTAAGGGAATAAAGCAGTGTCTGATGTCGCGGGCGGCATATTGAGCCCTGAGCGTAACGAGTGACTCTAAAGATAACTCCCGAGTGTAGCGAGGGAGTTATATAGAGTCCTGAGTGGAGCGAGGGGTTCAAGCTGCCCAAGACGAAGACAGGCTTTATTCCAGAGGAGCATACTCTACTTTTCACACCTACTGCGAGGCAATAAAAGGCCAGGGCTCCATTAAATAAGTATCGTCTGTTTTGATAAACTCTGGGGTAGAATCATTATCGCTCGACATATATTGTTAACACTAATATTGTCACTGACATAATATTATATTACATAAATATTGCAATAAAATTCACTGAAAATCACAGCACCAAACATCTCTTTTGTTTCAAATTAAAATCGCGCCTATTTCTTTTTTTTTCGGGTTTTGCTATAGTGGCCAGTTCGATTTTCGAACAAACCTCTTTACAATGCCATATGGGCATTTTTTTACTCAGAGTTTTCCATGAGTTTCCAACACGAATTTGACGTTCTAAATTCAAATCACTTTAATCCCTAGGGAGTTTCATACAACTTTATATACCTAGAGAGACAATGCTGTGCTTTACGTTGAGGTTGCATGATTTTTAATTGGACATTGTCGAGCAGGTGGTGTGAAAAGATAATTGCGGCGCACTTATTCCTTTAGCGCTGAACACTAAGATGTTCCAAATTCAAAAAGTGCGCGGCAAAGATAATTGCGGCGCACTTATATAGAAGTTTCTTATAGAAAACACCACCTATGGGCGCACTTAAAGGCGACCTTTTCGAATAGATGGGATGAAAAATATATTATGAATAAGAGGGTTAGTTAGTAGATAAGTAATAAATAGATAATATTCCATTCAAATAACTCACACTGTACAAATTTGACCGAAGATTACGAGACGGAACATGGGCGACGTTTTCCGTCAGATGTATTTGAAGTTGCACACTGTCCCTAATTGAGAAATCACCACAGTAACAGAAAAATCTTATAAATCCTAAAAACAGAACATAAACGATCGATAGGTACCTAACTCATTTCAATAGGTAGCCTATTTTGATCATAATAACAAAAGTCCTAAAAACACCCAAAGGGTGTGGAAGAAATCTCACCAACCCTTAATAAATTATCTCATCGCCTGTTACGACAGCCTAACTAGAAGCTGTACAAAATACACATTGTGGACCTTACTGCATTGACATAAAGGATTCGATTTGATTTTTTTTATAGGTTTTTGTACATTACAAAGACCATCTTGTTCCTTTTACGCAAATTTGGACCGTGTGTGCACTGAAATACGGTTGAACTTAATGTAGATACGGTTATTAGTATATTACAGTGAGGTTAGGAACCTCTTCGGAATCAATTTATGTGTTTTTCCAAGTTTGGAGTCGTAGGGACATTATTTCATTTAGTTTCTCTTCGCTTCAATGACGTAAAGGTGTAATCTAATCGATTACGGGAGGGGAACAGAAAAGTTAAAGTAGTGAGAGGGGTGAGGGGGAAGTTAAAAGTGGTAATGATTGGTTTAATTTTGTTAAAATTGAGATTTAAATCTAAATTATCCCAATTCAAGTTTTTTAAAAACTGTGAAAGTTATGAACTGGGACAGAACGACAGCTTGTACGATTTTATACAAGTATTTCCATTGAGTGTCGTGGTGTGTCCGTCCTAAGAATAGACCTCTCCGTCTCCACCCGTGGATGCCGTAAAAGCTGACTTAAGGATTACCCAGGAGATGCAAAAAAAATATAAAAAAATGGAATTATATAAAAATGGTCAACGTCTCCTTTCGAAAATGCATAAAATATCGCAGAAAATATTATTTTCATCGCTAAATTTAAAAGTAAACGTGACGTTACTGCTCAAACGTTAAAAGCCCTTCATCGCAAGACCATTTTTAAATTAAAACTAAATAAATTCTTAGCTCCACGTTTTTCTTTTAATTCTTTATACTTTTCATAACTTCAAAGAACACAAACCTTGAGTAAAGGGGATAAAAGCTATATTTGCGTACGAAGAAGTATTGCACTAATTTCACTGAACGCAGCAATCATTAACGTGTAAACGCTTTCTTTCATATTTTTCAGGGTTCCCTGGAATACAGAACATAGTCTAGGTACTGACATATTAGAATGATACAAACTGGCCATGCACCAGTGGCCTTCCATTACTGCCACACCTTGATAAATTCAATATTATCATCATCATTAACAGCCAGTAGAAGCCCACTGCTGGACAAAAGCCTCCCCCATATAATGCCACGACGAACTGTCTTGAGACACCTCCATCCAACGACTTCCTGCGACGTTAAAATTGTCATTGGTCTATCGAGATAGGGGTCTTCCATTGTTTAGTCTGGTTCATTGAGTTCTGGGTATTTTTCTATGTATAATAAAAAATATCTATCTATGTAATGTATTGTTTTAAGTATATCAGTTATCTAGTACCCATAACACAAGCTCTGCTTAGCTTGGGGCTAGATAATGTTGTGCGAAATGTCCACTTCTTCAGCATTTATTTATTTATTTATTATCGAGAATTATTTATTGTTTTTACTCGAGAATATTTATTCTCCATCGATTGGTTCTTCCATGCTATATGGCATGGTTATTGCCACTTCAGCTTGCTAATTGATCCTGTGCAAAGATTCTCAATACCTACAGAACTCTCAAAACATAAACAGACTTTATCTTCGCACAATCTCTTAATGAGCGGTTCATTTCCACTACTTTTATAGACGGCTCACACGCCGTGGTTTGCACTATAATTATAGAAATAATTTAAATCTGTATTTTAAGAAGAGAAACCACTTGTATTAAATTTCGTAGACAAGTGTCCATTCAAGCGTTAGCACAAAAATGCTACGCTAATGTACGCGAATAATGATGACCTTGTGGCGTTTGTTAATCAATTATATATGATCTTATTATACTGTGCTTAGCGCTTGCGTACTAAGCTAACGGTTGGATGGACGTTTGTCTGAGATCAGTTCCCGACAAATGAGTCCGAGACTTGAAACGCTTTTAGGCAAAGGCAGTGTTTCAAAGAAAACTCTGCAAATGAGACCGAGTTTTTTTTTCAAACAGAATTTTTAGTCATTTGGAACGCGCAAGTAATGTGTGGCAGTTGTGATATTTACCCAAGGGTGTACCCATTCAACAAAAAACAGGAAGGCTTGTTTGAACTTGTTTTAAAATAAGTTAAATAGGTTTAAAAATGCTTCATGATTTTTAAGTAAAGTGTTGATAAGTTTACTTCCTAAATAACGTTAATTAGCAAGTAAAAGTAAGATAGGGATGAATATCGAATCATCGCGAGTTGACAATTCGAGGGAACCACAGTTATTTTTTTGTGTTTAGGTTAATTGTGCTAAGAATGTTATTACTTGTAAAGAACATGGCTCACTTAAAAAAAAAATATTATTAAAAAAAAATATTAAATTTAATTATTTTTTTAAATTTATCCGCATTACTCAAAGGTTAGCTGGTAGAGAATGCTTCCTAGCATTAAGTTCGCCTATGTACATGATTTGTTTTTTGTGCAATAAAGAATATTCTATTCTATTCTATTCTATAAATCATTTTTTTGTATCTTTTTTTGAGCTTTTTTCCATAGTAATCTTTCGCCAAATATTGAAATTATAACTAACTATTACTTACTTATGTACTAATAATTCCCTTACGAACCAAAAGACGAGTGTAGAATACTCACTCAATAGACCGATGGCATGGTAAGTCAGTGGATGGAGGTAACTCATCACCATTCTATGGGGTATAAATAATATATTCTATGGCCTAAAAACAGAGGTCTACCAGCTGATGATACATTGTTAACAATCGAAATACTTTAATAACCGGTCATTCAAGTCCTTTTTAACAACAAAGCTAAAATACCGATGAGCCCATTTGTATGACGCTGACATAACATCGATAACGACGTACGTGAAATTCAGAAAAAATCAGAATATTTCTACAATGGATTAAATATGATAGATCACATATTATATTTATAGTTTTATTTATTTATATGTTACAAAAAAATATCATGCCTCAGTATTTACATGTAAACTATTTAAACAAAACTCTTTCTCAAATTCACATATTAGATAGGTATACCCTAGGTAAAGTGGTCCACTAGCCCCTATCTAGGATATTCTGTGTTTATATATTTACTAGCTGCTCGCGCGCGACTTCGTTCGCGTGATCCCGGTGTTTGGCCTAATTGACATATTTTTTAAAAAATTAAGACCACTTTTTCGCGTATGCATCCACTTTCTACCCTGCCATGCGCGCCTGGTATTCTCAGCATCAAAAAATATATTATTATAATCTTCTTTCACTTTGTCCCAATGTTCGGGAAAATGAATTTCTAATTTAGGATTTTGAATTAAATTTTTATTCTATGTTCTTCTCTTGGTTCTAAGCTACCTCCCCACCAATTTTCAGCCGAATCGGTTCAACCGTTCTTGACTTTTAAATAGTGTAACTAACACGACTTTCTTTTATATATATATATATAATATATATATATAATAAATAAACATATATATATATATATATATGTTTATTTATTTATTTGTTGTGGGTGGCTAGTCTCATCGAAGAGTTACATTAAGTACGATTTTAGAATTTAGGTAGGTATAAATATCCAAAGTGATGATGAGATGTGCGATTTGAGTGGTGAGTGATATCTGTATGGTGTGTAATTAATATCCATAAATATCTGAAGTGTACGTAATGTCATTGCTGTGGAATGTATCCGGCCTCAGAATAGACCCCTCCGTTCCTACTGTGGATGTCATAAATGCCGACTAATAAGTAGGCAGCAACATCCATTTGAGTACTCAACACCAATACTGCAATCGCCAATCAGCCTTCCAAGCGTGGTGGTTTTTTTATACTACTTGGCAAGCGAACAAACATACGGCCCACCTGATGGAAAGCAGTTACCGTAAATGGACACCTGCAACACCAAAGGCATCACACGCGCGCTGCCGACCCTAAGACATCAATATAAAAAGTCACACGTGCTTGTAATTTCACTGGCACACGTACCCTTCAAACCGAAACACAGCAATGCAAACACTACTGATTGGCGGCAGAAATAGGTACCGTGGTAGTACTTCCCCGGACGAACTCTTTCACAAGAATTTCTACTACTAACAAAATTGGTTATGGCTAATGCCACCATTGCATTCTACAGAGAGGCATTTTCTAGCAGTGGACAGCTTTATGGTCATGATGATGATGATGATCAGGTTATATCATAACATAACATTATAGGTAACGTAATACTTCATTGAGGATACAATGTAATAATGTAATAATTACATTTTGTCCTCAACAAAGTGTTTATTATTAGATTGCTTATATCCAAGCATATTATATTACTAGTTGCGCCCCGCGGTTTCACCCGCGTGATTAATGATGAAAATTGATGATGATGATGAAAAGTAGCCTATGTGTTAATCCAGGGCGTAAAGTATCTCCATTCCAAATTTCACTCAAATCCATTCAGTAGTTTTTACGTGAAAGAGTAACAAACATCCATCCATACTCACAAACTTTCGCGTTTATAATATTAGTAGGATAGGGTAGGATATTAATAGACCAATCCCTTATTCTCGTAATTATTGAACATGCAATGCCACAATCTAATCTTATCTCAGTCAACTATTAATTCTGTCACCGTACGTAAACGTAGTTACGTAGTAAAATATCCTACGTTATTTTTCTCGCTTTAGCAGACTGAGCGACCAAAAGGTTGACGATTAATCGAAAGATTATAACATAACATAACAGCCAACAGTCACATACGTGGTTTTGATCCCACACTAAGATTCTCTATGTCGTGAGTATCAAGAACTACGAGTATCATGACTGAGATGAAATTATTATTATGAATTGAATGGGTAATAATTATAAGAATTGCCTTCCAGACTATTTCGTCGTTCAAAAACTATTTCGAGACTACCGCTTTAGTTAATCCAAGTATAGATTATTGTTTTCTGGTATCACTGTGTTTTTATCATTATTTTGAAAGCTATATTCAAGTGTTGTTTTGCAGGACGTTGGTGGATGGAGGCGGCCCAAGACCATTCATCATGAAATGTCATGACAAACCAACCAACCAACCAAGATCGAGGAAAGGGGTCTCCCTGTTTCCTATATAAAATATGTCACTGCTGGACATATTTTCTTCTTCTATATTTATATATATTTTCATATTGACTTCTACAGGCTGATAATGATGATGAAGGATGATGTTCATGCAAATAAATGGTTATCTCTCTGTGTTATTTCTGTTTATATTTATTCATGTCGATAATCAATAATTCATTTAAAAATCTCTTTTTATTTTAGTATTTTAGCACCCAAACGATTGGGTCCGTATGGAGTGAACTAGCTAAACATACGTACCTACACAACCTCATCAAAACTTCCACCTCAACACATACTTGAATATGGCATTGGAAATTAAATTGAAAACTTGTTATAGAATTGAAATTTTCCTGGTTGGGAATCATTATAATTGAAAATCCGGGTAATTAGGTACCACTGTTTTCCATCATTTGGTCGTATTCGCCGGTCTACCGTCAAACGCGGTCACGAACAATGCTCATGATGAAGAGGCTTCATCACTACAGAACTCAGTCTCGAAACGTCAGCAAAAGTTATGGAAAATAGTGGTAATTAGCCGGATTTTCAATTTAAAATGAAAACTTGTTGTTTGTACGGGTCGAGTTTTTGTTTTGCGTGGTCATAATTTGTTCGCAGTTGATTATTTGTGAGATAAAGAGTTAGGTGCTTGTCACTTTGAAGCTGACGTACATTTTAAATATTATTTTCCTTCGTGTTACTAATGATTTCTTGGAAGGTGGCATTGAAAAGGGCCTGTGAGTGATGGTAAACGAACCAGTGTGATGAAACGTTTGCCTTGCAGGGACGCTTCTTTGATCAGCTTACTGTTCTGATTACTAACTTCATCATTATCATACGATGATGTTGATGATGATACTAATTTCATGAAAGCTTGTTCCGAAAATATGACTAATTTCTTTTATACCTAGTATCTACTAGGTATAAAAGAAATTAGTCATATTTTTTTGTTTTATATCTGATAGAAAATTACTTTTTTGCACACCATGATAATAAAAAAGACAATTTTATAAAGAAAAACTAAACTGACTGTGGTCTTAAATGGGCGGTATTATCGCTTTATAGCGATTTCTACCAGACAACCTTTGGTAGGAATATTTTAATGACACTTTGATGTTAATGACTCAGTTAAATTACAGTTTACCTATACCTAAAGCTAGGTAATAACACCTACCAATCAATTCCCGGGTCTTACCTTTCATCTAATTTCATTGCTTAAACTTTCCATCCATTTGAAACTTAATCACCGCTAGCACTTTCGCAAACTACAATAATTGTTGCAATTGAATCAAAATGGCAGTATTCGATAATGGCGAGGATTTTGCTCTAATGGTTTCCGTTTCCACCATCTTTAGAGGGAAATGGGATTGCAAGCGATTGAAACGCACTTACCTAATTTAAATTACGTCATTGCTAATTAAATTTGCTAGAAAATTCGTGACAATGATACATGGATGGTGTTAAGTAGCACTTGTTCATATTCATATTCATTTATTAATTGCTTTTACGTAGTAAGTAAGTAATTTATATTAGTAAGTATTGGTCTTATATACTAGGTAGTTAGTACTTACACATAAACCCCGTTTGGGCGCTGCAATTTAATTATATTTGATTAAATTATTAAATTGTATGCATGCATTATCATTTATTCTTACTAACTATACAATTTTAAATTTAAAACTGGTATATGATTTTAATTAAACAAGTAGGTACATAAAATCTTCTTTTTTTTCTCAATTTTGCCAATTTCAAGTAGCATAGATAATTATCAAACAAAGTCCAGTCGTCCAGTCCTCTGTCAAGTCATGTTCTAGTAAATCGATGGCAGTTTACTAGAATGTTCCTGGACAATTTCCACCCCTTCGAAAAGACACGCAATACACTTATTTTATTTAAATTCACTACCATGTGCTCTTTATAAGCTACACCGGTTAAAATGCCACCAAAATTACACGATATAACTCAAAAAAACACAATTAATTGAAATAAAATAAAAAAGGACGACGTCTCCCTTCGAAAGAGCAGAAAATGCAAAGAAAATTAATACTGAGAAAAAGTCTATAAAATCATTTAACAAAGCAGGTCAATAAACAAATGTCATAAACAATGGCAGAGCTAGCTTATGTCAAAATCAAATTACAAATAAAAATAAAAATGTCAAGAATCCAAATTTTATTGTGTTTCTGCCATGGAAGAAGGTTTCTGCTCATCACAGCTCATCAGCATTTCTTGAGATAGCGAAAATTGGTTTTGAGAAAAATAGGAAACCCAAAAAGTAAAACCTTAAACATGAGTGATATATCTTTACTTCACAGTAAGCGAGGATATAATATAAGTTATAATCGTGATTTAAGGTTCATTTTACACGCGAAATAAATATTTTCATTCTATATTTTACACTATTCTGCTTCCCGTTGGTCGGTCACGCTTTTCACCTCTACGTTTATTTTTCTAGCGGATGTGACATGGCGGCACCTTTCGGTAGACGATACTTCCGGCCCACACTGCTTCCGGTGTGTTTGTATATGACAGTACTTTGAAATGTTCTTTATTTAAAACTTTAAGCAGGTTAGATTTGTGCTCGCCTAAAAGGCCCTAATTTTATACGTTGCGAAAAAATAGAATAGATAAATAGAACGTACTTCACGGTGACTATAAGTCTTACTTTGAAATCGTCCCTGTCTTATAAATAATAAGGTAACACGCGATAAATACCCGTGAGCCGTGACAATATAAATAAATATGTGTTCTAATCGCTAAAGTTTGAAAAATACTATAAAATATCATAACATAACACCCAACAGTCACATACGTAGTCTAGATACAACACTAGGATTCCCTGTGTCGTGGGTATCAGGAACTTCGAGTAACATGGTACCATAACTCTCTAATACGCGTGTTTAACATCTGTGTGACAGTGACAGGGACTGTGGGGCTACTCTTGAAAACAGTTCCAATCGCAATCCAATGCCAATCTCAATCCAGTTTCAACGCTTGTTTGGCACTCTTGAACCAAATCGAGTTTGAAATCGAGATAGAGCACGCGATTAGCTTTGCGTTAAGAACAATAGAGACAGAAAGTCGATTTCACTTAGTTCCATAAAATACCACTTCAAATTGTGGGCTAGTATTGAATTCAAGAGTACCAAATGACCAAGGAATCTAGTACTCTCTGACGACAAATAACACTAAATCCTGAACTAGGATCGAGTAGAGCGTCAAGAGTAGCCCTGCATGTCTAAGCATTAGTACGTGCTAAGTAACGTCTATTTATCTCGGCATAAGATTTGGCTTTTGGATCACGGATGAATGGAAGAAATTAAAATTTTGTTTCTCATGATTGCTTGACAAAGAACGGAGCTGTAAAATGCTGTAGGTAATTTTACCTTATCATGGTTGTTTAAATCTCGGCGGGGTCAACATTTATTATAAACTTCTACTATACTATCAAATTACAAAAAGACAATCTAACAATTAATATAATTAATAATAATAAATGTGCAAAGCGCGGCGTGCCGCCTTTCGGTATTGTGTCAACTCTCATATTGAACGCTCGAATCACTACCAAAAGAGTTTTTTTTTCTCTAAAGGGTGTTACACACATAGCAGATGCGGTAAGATATCTATATCTGAGCGCGTATCTGTCCATATCGCACTCTATACTAAACTCAAGGAGCACACACGTACACACGTAGCTGATCACTTATATTTTACCGTCAAGCATCTGTAGGCACCGACATAATATCAAAAGATAGACAGATTATATCTGTGTATACAAATTGAAATACAATACAGTTTGAAGGTTTCCGCGTGCATGTATCATTTTCGTATATTATCGTATCTGCTGCGTGTGTGATACCTTCAGATGCGATAAATTTTTATACGCATATAATATATTACCGCGACTGCTGCGTGTGTCAATGCGTCTGCTGCGTATGAGATGTTGCGTTTAGTGCGTCACTTTAAAAGAACGCACTAAACGGAACCATCTTCGTTGTTTGATGCAAAACCACGCTAATACTGGACATAGGTCTCCTTACTCTTCGTCTTCTTTCGTGTCTGTTCTTCTTCTGTTTCTTTATTATTATTTAGATAGTTGGTCGCGGCAGATGGGAGATTGCTGACGTACAACAGTGCGCTCAGTGGTCAGCTAAAAGTAAGACTACTTTTAAGAACTGGTCTCAGCTCTTCAGTAACTTATCAATGTCTCTGTATAAAATGCTTCGTTTGAAACCCTACTTATATAAAATTCACATGAAAATGAGACGCGGAAGAGTCAAGTACCAACCTGCCAATATACTCTATTTCTCATCAAAGCAATATTAACAAGAACGTGCAACCCCCCGTTTACCCCTAAATCAAGAGCCCGTAAAGTATACACCACGTGTCATTGAGCTTCTAGCAATGTTTAATATCACAGACAAATAAGAGGCCCAAATTAACGATATTAAGGCCTAGCGCATACATACAACTTTTGCATCGACTAAACTATTTGGTCGTGTTTGTACTAGTCGTGATTTCCACACAACTCAAACGTTTAGTTGATGGAGGTACGCGTACAATTGATGCAGTCGATTGACGATTTTTTAAGTTCGTAGTATTTGTTCGTAATAGTTCCCGCCAAAGTGACAAGAGACGTGACAACGCTTCAAATGCTTATGCGAGACTAACAGTCGCGGATCGACTGTTTAGTCGATGGTATGCGCTCATCAATACAATGCAATACAAATTGAGCGTTTGATCGATAGTTGTCTAACTTTTTAATCAAAAGCAGATCGATACAGCTTTTTGACTATTTTGTTTGTTTGTATGCGCTTATATTCCTATAAACATTATGATACACCATAAAATAGATGTTCAACTAAAAGTTGTATGTATGCGCTAACCCTAACTCTAGGCCTACCACTGTTATGGTCGGTTCTGAATATACCTACGTAATATGCTTGTATTACTTTATATCTCTATTCGAATAGCTCCAATATCGAAACAATATTTTTATGTCAACGAAACCTCTACCATCTGTTTTATGATCAATCAGTTGCTACTACATACTTACACTAAGGTTTGGTTGTGAAGACAAAGAAAACAGCTGTTCTGCAACAATATATTTTGACAAACCCTACAGTAACATTGTTGATAGATTCCCTAAATGTTCTTGAGTTAAAGTATTCCTAAACACAGTTAAAATGAGATGGATAGCCTACCTGACCCTAGTAGTATAGGCAAATTAGCAAAAAGTGTGGACCTAAATCGTGTAGTCGTGGATTTTTATGGAAACGTTAGATGACACGAAAAGAAGCTTGTCCTAGGTTTGCACCGTTTCTGGCGCTTACGGAACCCTTTTAAATATTAGGTAGAAACTTAACCTATGCAGTGGTACAGATCAGCATACCTCTGTGTGTTTCAACAGTACCAAAGAACAGAAACAGTATACAGGCCACAAGATAACTTAAAAACAATATCAAAGTAGAACTCTATTTAAACTGTGGGCAGCTACCATTACAAGTACTATACTTATAAATCTGTGGCTACCATGTTGTAATTTAATTCGCTATTTTGACATAAAAGTGACTATAATGCAAGAAACCGAATGGTCACGCTCGGATTCGACTCTGGATTCAAGCTTTAGCACTGTATGTATGTGTACTGTGCTAAGGCTTTTACATTGTGCGTGTATAATACATTCGGGTATTTTCGGGAGACAAGGGCACGTTCATTTTGAATAAAAATGTGTCGAGCAGTTTATATTGCTCTATTCATCACGGGAATCAACTGTTTGTTTTGTTGCACGCGTCCCGAATCCTGAGTCGGGGAATTTCAGTGAATAATGATGATGTTTTGTGAGTAATGGTTATGGTTATGTAATGGATCGAGCCTTTTTAAGATATCGAATGCCATTTTACAACATAATAGCTTAAGAGATCATTTTCAGCAAACATGTTGTGTATCTATATATTTTATTTCATCAGTCGATGCATTGTAACATTACCATGTAATTATGCTACTCCTTTGCTCTCATCATTAGCCTTTAGGAGTTCACTGCTGGACATAAGCTCCCTCATAGAATTCCACGACGAATAATCATAAGCCGCTTTCATCCAGCGACTTCCTTGGGACCCTTAAAATATCGTCGGCCTTCCCACATTGCATCTTCCAGATTGTAGCCACCACTCGAGAACCTTTATTCCCCAACGGCTATCAGTTTCTTCAATGGTTGTACTCCTTTGCTCAATGAGATCATTAATTCAGTTGCTTTATTCAGAAACTTTCTTTGTAAGTTTGAACAAAGCTAACTCTACTGAAACTTTTATAAAACATAACAAACAATATAATTAGAAACAATAAATACAATGCAATATAAAATACAACATAGCTATTTTTATTTGGCTGGTCTTAAACCCAATTAATTTATTTATTTTAAAACTAGGTCCACTGAAAGTTGACTGAATCGAGACTGAATTGTGAATTGACAGAAAGTTAGTATTCTGCTCCTTCATTAATAACAATATAATGTGGGCCCTATATTGGCCCACGGATAAAGTCGACTTTTGATTTACAGTAACCATCAATAGAGTAGGATAGTTATATATAATTATATCATTGGAAAGAGCAAAGAGAGACTGTATAAGCTAAAATTTTCGAAAGAGACTTTGAATCGTTCAAGTTTCGGTCATATTTCAATTTAATCACATTACCGTGTTGTATTAAGTTAGGAGAATACCATTTCTGATATCATCGATATTAGATCGGAACGTGATCCAAACATTATTTTGACTACTTTTTTATTACGAGAATTGGGCCTCTGTTTCGAAGTCAATAATTGAGCCAGGGTTTGAAATAGAAAGAGCCGAGAGTTAACATACATCAGAGTATACACAACATCGATACTGCGTCACAGTAACACATGCGGATACAGTTAAAATATATACCAATCGCAACAGAAAACAGGGTTTGACCGTAAATATAAAAGGGTATCGTAACCCGGTATCTTCATATTAAAACTGGTTGTAACCTGTGACTTCTCTTGCGGTAAATTGATACCCTATTTTTATCCTCATTGAATTATTTTTGTGAATAATTGAATAACCCCTAGTAGGTACTCAAACCAAAATTCGTGCCATATTGGGACTGACTATCAAACAAACATACAATAAACTTTCGCATATAAATGTAGTGGGAGGATATATCAAATCATTCTTTTCATCTGCATTACGGTTTGCTTTCAATATTATTACTATGATATTTGGGGCTAGATGTTTTATTCAATGGAAGGTCAAGCGAAACATGTTATGAGAACACAATACGCTCCACTTACATGTGGAATGTATTATTTTTGCGTGTGGTATGATAATTTTGAACGCTAGACTTTACCCACAACTTTGCAGAATACGAATTCACTGAATTATTCATTATTAAGCTAACAAATACACCGGAAATGAATTGAATAGCAAATATGCAGTTCAGTTTGCGTGACATGTTCTTTATTTATACATTGATGTTTCCAAAAATATGAATTCGTAGTTGGATATTTTAGAGTGACTTCGATACCAACTCCATACAAAGGCAATCATGGGCTTCATTTAAAAAAACACAGTCTGCACTCTCACTCTGTAGATTGTTTCATTTAAAGAAGATTGAAGCTATTTTTTTTAAACAACTAGTCAAACATACAGCCTACCTGATGTTAAGTAGAAACCGTAGCCTATGGACGCCTGCAACACCAGAGTCATCACACTCGCACTGCTGACTCTGTGACATAAAGATGAAAAGTCTCATGTGCCTGTAATTTCACCGGCACCGGTACCCTTCAAACCGAAACACAGCAATGCGAGCACTACTGCTTGGCGGCAAAAATAGGTACGTTGGGTAGTACTTCTATAGTTTCAGCTAACAAAAACACCTATAAATAGAATTAAAACATTTCCGAGTAAAATGGCCAAAACAATTTTAAAGCTCACATAATTTACAGATCGCTTGCCGCAGCAAAGCGATATCACGTAACAAAAGTTCTATGAAAGGCATTCTTCGAAATTCTAGACAGTATTTTACGTACGAGTTCAAAGCTGATACTATATGGTAGTAGTTTAGTATGCTGTGGCGGCTTCAAGGCAGCAAAACTCATTTGGCACGCCCTCACAGGCGAATAAAACGATGGAGTCGTAGTTATAACTTGTACACTTTTGAGACTAGATGCTTCCTTTACACAACACAAACTGAAAATCTTTTTTCACTGTAACTATCTGAAAGCAATAAATGTATTGAGTATATTGAATATTGAGATTTCGTGGCCAAGAGGTCTGAAATTTGGCGCAAGCACTCTCTATTAGGTGTAGGCACGCACTAAGAAACGATTTTTGAAAATTCGCACCCATATATAGGTGTTGAAAAGGGATGTCAAAGTTTATAAGAAAGTCCTATGTTTTTAAAGTAAGAGCCATCAAAATTGGTTCACATAATAAATACCTGTATAATGTATTGTTATTTAGACAAAAGGTCTGAAAAATCAAGCTTCTAAATAAAATTCGAAATATAATTTGAAATACCAATTTAGAGATCGGAACCCTCAAGGCGTGAATCTCACTCGCCCTTTTATTTCTTTCTCTGTTAAACAGCACCGGGTAATGCGTACATCAAACTTCATTAGTAAAAGCCCGTTTTCCGAATTCAAACCCACAACCATAGGATCAAGGCGATGGGGTTCCCACAGGCTTTTGCAGTTGAAAAACTACACATGAACTCAATAAGTGTGAAGTTTATAGACTTCGCACTCACATAAGTTTTCCTCTGCGCGTTGAAGACTATCCGACTACTTCAGTACCTACTTGACTAAAACAAATAAAACGTGCAAGTAGCTGTCCAGTGTGAACTGTGAAGACGCTCACATTGCGTTTACATCCTATTTCCTCTGCTTTGCGCGTTGAAGACTACGGTACATACTCGTATCCTGCATTTAGATCCTTAGAGTAGTTTCGTCTTTTGCTTTGTTCTATTTAAACCACTACGTAGATAGCTTCCGTGTTGAATATTTGATCTGTCAGCTCTTTACGTGAGCGTTATTTTAATAGTTTTAAACAACATTTTGGCAACAAACTTTGTGTTTATTGTAAACTATAACAAGACTGTAAGACGACCTCTGTGGCACGGCGGACGAGTAGCTGCCTGAGATGGGAGTGGTTGCGGGTTCGATTCCCGCTGCAGGACAAATGTTTGTATGATCTGTAAATATTTGTTACGGATCTGGGTGTTAGTACCATGGTACTCGTAGTTCCGGAATCCTAGTGTGGGTACAGGACTGACGTATATGTGACTGTTGGGTATTATGTTATGTAGTGTTCGTCCTCGGCTTCGATCACTTGATAATGGAATAAAAGCAGTATATGTAATATTATGTGTTGATAGTTATATATTAAATATAATTTATATATTAATTATAATTGGAAAAGTAAAGACTCGATCTACTAAAGCTAAAATTTTCGAAAAAACTTTGAATCGTTCGAGTTTCGGTCACATTTCGATATAATCTCACATTAAACGTTGTATTTTAAGTTAAGAGAATACCATTTCTGACATTTAAGACATCGACACAAGATCGAAACATGATCCGAACTCTATTTTAACTATTTTTTAGTTAGAGAATTGACCCTCTGAAGTGATCCTAGGCAATCTGTTATCTTAGATCAATTACAATTATGGTGTTCAAGTCTAAAAGGTATGTCTCGTAAATTTACAAACGAAAACAAACTATCACTAATTTGTATCTATTTTATGTTGTAATGAAGCTACTATGTAAGCTAGTAGAAATTTTACAGCCTCGAAAAATAAGGACCACACCCGGCCAACCTACCATCTAGTTTATAAGACGATTCAAAATGATTTCTGTGATTGAAATGAATAAAACACTATTGACTTTCGGCTATTATTTATTTATTTATTTTTATTTTTTATTTTGACTATTGACAACGGAAACATACCAATTATCCTAACATGATTATTACATAGAAAGACAAATCAAATTTTATTTCGACTTTTCAACTTTTGCAATGGAAAGCAAATGTCCCCAGAAGTGCATTCGGGTCATTTGCATCGGCACTCGGCTTCAGACGCACTCGACGGCCGTTTGTCATGCACCCATTAATGTTTCGCGCAGTATTGTAAAATATAACGGGGAAATTTTAATCCTGAATTTTGACCTGATACAATTCGCCATCTGTTATTGTTACGGCAGATGTATCTGAGGTTTGTGATAGTGTGGCGTTTGGAAATAGCCTATATAGATAAATTTAAAAGGATGTGGTTATAATACGTATTCTTAAAAACCTATGGCATTAACTTTAATACGATATTAACAAGAAAAAGAAAGGACGAATGTTATAGGCTGCTAATAATACAATTAATGTGTTTTTTTTTTCTATCTTGTTGTGCACTTCTTATTTATTTATTTTTAACCGACTTCCCAAAAAAGGAGGAGGTTCTCAATTCGGTTGTATTTTTTTTTTTTTTTTTTTTTTTTTTTTTGTGTTTGTTACCGCGTATCTCCGGCGTTTATGAACCGATTTGGAAAATTCTTTTTATATTTGAATAGATATACTTCCAGATTGGTCCCATTTTTTTCAGAATCCAGTTCTGATGATGGAATCCATGAGGAATTGAGGGAACTCCTCAAATATTGTAGGCATACATATGGCGATTTTACTATTTTCAGCAACAAACCAAGCATTTGCATTCAAAAAGTATAATAATCCTTTCACCACTATGGTTCTTTCATCATTTTTTTTTCATCCAAATATTTTGTCGAATAAAATGGCGGAAGTCGGTTTTTTAAATGAAAAGTTATATATAACCTACCTATTTATTGTGTAACCTTCTCTTGTTTGTTGATATTTGTGGCATTAGGTACGTAGGTCCTGTCTGAAAACCAGCGCTGCATTGTAGCAGATCTGGTGTTGCTTATGCTGAGACAGAGACCTATTTGACCCCACATAACACACATTGATGCCTACCTATATATTTATTTTTAATGTTTATCTTTTTTCTTGTTTTTTGGCAGTTTGTTCCATAAGTTTAATTTTGTGTTGCTTTTGGGTAAAAATCAATTATATTTCTTTCTTTCATTCTTTCTTATAGGGACAGTTATTTTAATAATATAGTAAAAACAGCTTAAAACATGGACGCAAAGCCTCAAAACGCAAGTAAATTCAAAGACTAACAACTAAAGAGGCAATTATAGTCTTTGAAACTATTTACGACTAAAGGCATTACATTGTGTCCTTCGGACTATTACAAACCGTATAATACCTACCCATCGCAACAAAGACCAGATTAGCGGAGTTGCCAGTCATATTACTCCATTCGTTGTCATCAGCGGAAACCTAATATCCTCAGATATCGAGGGTCTATTGTCGCTGGCCCGCCATGCAGATATTACGCTCGGTGCATCTCGGAGATTAAATGCATTCATACACGACTAGTGTAATTAGATCTCTCATTAGGCGCGTAATCTACACGGTCTGTTTTGATCACACGGAGATAAGGTGAACGCAGTATAATTATTGGACTATTGTTTGTAAAATAATACTGTTTGGTCGCAGACACGTTGCCAAAAACACAAACCTCGGCGCGTCTTTTTTAAATGTTTGCTCCAAAATCGATTTTTATCCTTCTTTCAGACAATGTTTTCAATTCAAAAGTTCGTGCTAGATAATGAATTATGCCTTATATTTAAAACATATGGTAACATATTGTAATAATCGAATTTTTATTATAAATTGATTTTTACTTGGCTACTGTGAAGTCTGGCATCTTTATAGAGCAAACAAACTATCGTGATCGTGTAGAAGATATTTCTAGCCGAAAAATGTTAGCCGAGTAGGTCGTGGAAAGAAATGGCGATGACGAGCTCACCACTTGTCACGTCTAATATTCCTGCGACGTGCAACCCACTGTGAAAAGAGGCCATTTGAGGCATTTTTTACCCCTTCGGGGAAAAAAGCGTGTGTTTATGTATGTTTGTGTATGTATTAATATTCATTATGATCTCACTACTGAAATTAGTAATTTGCTCATTGAACACCACCTGTCAGTTTTCTTAAAAAATATTTACCTCTCCCAATGAGATGCAGAGATGCAGCTACCCTCTCAGCAAATTAATTTCATTAGCATTTTAACCAAGTCTAGTCTCTATCACGTTTAAAAATATGAAAGCTTTGCAACCTTTCCACGTAAAAATATAATTTACCTAAGTGCAGTTATGAAAGGAACTATCTTGCCGAGATCTTCGTTAGAAAAGTCGCTGGGACGTGTTCTAATACAACGAAATGTGTGGGTGAACCCATCCTTTCATTCCATGATTGTGTTGGAAGTCAAGCTGGTATAGAGTAAAATGTTCTACCAACAAGGCGTTTCTAGTGGTGGTTAAGATATGTATCGATAAAGTATGCACCTGAGTATTTACATACTCACTTCAGCCACTCTCGCAAAACTTAGAATACTAGGTACATACACTACTTAACTATACATAGATACTACAGCTTCAGATATTATTATGAAAATTAATACCAATAAAAAAATCTTACGCAATTACTTTTGTAATAAAATAAACCAAAAGTTATCATCATCCAATATATGCGTCAATCTGCTTATTTTTTAGCTCCATTTGTCGTATGTAACTAAAACTTAAGACAACATTTTCTACAACGATGCAATCTCTATTCTCTATAATAGACATGCTTCTCCAATAAGATGTCCGATCTTAATTATTTTGATTTAGATTCTTGATTATAATAATAATAATGATTTATTTCAGGCTACAATTATATCTAAACAATAAGCCCATAGAATACCTTATAAACTAACATATTTTATACTTAAAACTAATACTTTACATCTTTTGGGGAATTTTGATAAGTTACCGCTTTCCTATAGCGTCTGTAAAAAATGCAATCTGGCCAGAAACATTATTGTACCTCACCTGAACCTGGAGAGTAAAAATAAAGACAATGAAGATTGATGACTATCTCATCATGACTCATCGATGTATCCTAAGGTCTTCACTAGAACTTCAAAAGAGAGTAAAAAGAGAGCGAACTCATCTCCAAGCGGAGTGCACGCCACTCGAGTCGGACACAGACTTCCTTCGATAAAATACGAATACAATTTGTATGAAGAAATTGTTTTGTATCCGCTCTGTGTCTGTGGTCTTTATTTCCTGCTTTGTGGTGGCTTTTTATTTTTAATCTGTAGAATACACAACATCAAGAAAGGAAGAAGATTTATTGTGAAGCAAGGTCACATTGTACATTGACACAGGCAATTTTGCATTTGACGACCTCTGCGCGGTGGACGAGTATCCGGCTGAGATGCGAAAGGTTTCGGGTTCGATTCCCACTGCGGGACAAATGTTTGTATGATCTGCAATTACTTGTTCCGGGACTGGGTGTTATGGTACCATGGTACTCGTAGTTCCTGATACCTACGACACAGGGAATCCTAGTGTGGGATCAGGACTACGTATGTGGCTGTTGAGTGTTATGTTATGTTAGTCATGATTGCTGGATTCTAGATCGCATCTACGATGACATGACCACAAAAATGTGGTCCAAAGTAGTACGTACATTTTAGAATTGCAGAAAGAAAAATCCCTAAGAAACCACAGCGCTGAGTAATTAACGGCAGGTAGGAAACAATTTTTCAAAACAACTCCAATACAAGGCGCAAAACTTTGCCAATATCGACTTTTCCGAAATTGGCGACAAATCGTAGGAGAGTAAAAAGTGCGAAACAGCCGTAACTTGTATTGTACCAGCGATTGCGGCCTCTGAACAATAAAACGGCAGCGACTTTGTACGGCTCCATAAAACGCGGAAAATTTACAAAGTAGAGTCTGTTCAGCGAGAGACTCGGTGTGGTCAAATTGTGAACTAACGTTGCGAACTACATATTAAAACCATAATTAGGAGCTGGTTTCTTTCTGTCGGCATTTTGAATTAAAAACTAAAAAAATAGTAACAGTTGTAATAGGAATAGGATCAAAACGGAAAAGACGCGCTTCTGTAAAGCCCGCTAAACAGAAAAGGTAATTAAGCATAGCAGCGCCCTCCAATCCCACGACGAGTCTCATGCTGAACAGACTCTATCAAGTTTTTTTGGGCATTTTCGGTAATCATACATCAGTTGTCAGACGTCCACAGTTGGACGAGGCCTCCCCCCACGCTTGGCTGGCGTATTGGTGATTGCAGTGATGGATGCTGCTGCTCATCTTCTGGCGTAATCTCTTAGTCACCTTTTACGACATCCACAAGAAGAGTTGGAGAACTCTTATCATATTCTTTGGCCGAGACCACCATAGTTTGAATTCACATACTATTGGACTATTAAGAGAACACGACTCTTGAATAAGCGTAGTCTTTCATTAACATAAAAAGTTTACTCCAAAACATCTACTTCGTAGCCTCTCTTCATATCTACCCGCATATGTCATGGCCACATCGATATTGCGTACAGTGTAGTTGATGAAATAAGTCGTGTTTCGGCGTTCGCCAGCAGCGGTTAGCTGCCGACCGCTTGGGCTTTCTTCAGTTCTTTTGTTTGTTGCGTGCGCTTCGAAGAAATAGCCAGAGAGAAGTTAGAAAAAAACTCTTACGAACTTCTGTTAAACTTGATAACGCTAACATTTGTAAGTTCGTCAGAATAGTACATTATTCACTCAGGGGAGAAAGTGACCGATTCCCAACGAGGGTGTAGACTTTAATACACACGAGGTGGAAATCGCACTTTCTTCCGAGTGCTTTATATTATACCTAAGAGGAAAATAAAGGATTTTTAATTCTGGCGGCGTCATCAAATCTTCTCTATCACTACTAGACGGCATTTCGATTAAATAGTAAAAACATTGAAAAAAAGAAAGCGCGGCGCGCGATTTCCACTTGTACCTAAGTTCTTTTTTTGAAATTATGTTTAGAAAAAGTAAGCGGCCAGTATCATATTTTGCGGAATTGGTGGTAAAAAAATAATTGTATTTGAGCATTACCCAAAATTAAAAATAAAACAGCAAGTTATCAATGGATTTACATAATACATTTTCTTCCCGCTCAGCACGTTAACAATGGATTTTCATACATTCTTCCCACCCGCACATTTGTACAACAGTATGACTTACATTCTCCCTCATTTTTTAAAAAGTTCTAAGGTACTTTCGACAAGGTACAAAAGAATTTCCCTTTTAGTGGTATAGTTTGTCCTCGCTGCTGGCTTATTTTAGGTATATGTTATTGCTGGAAAACCCGAAAGCAGAGTAAGTTATGTTCAAAAGCAATGGCAGCGATAAGCTCGCCTCTAGTCGTGTCTCATCATCATCATCACCAGCCGTTAGACATCCACCGGAAGACAAAGCCTCCCATAGAGTACTATGATAAATATTTACCATAATCATAATTATCAAAACTTGGCATGCGGATTGGTGATCGCAATATTGGTGTTGAGTACCTACTGAGGTGGATATTTTTGCCCATCCCCTGGTGTAGCCCCTTAGTTGGCTTTTGAACATCTACGGCAGGAGACGGAGTGATATATTTGTAGGCCAGACAAAACACGGTCATCATGTATTCATTCCTTAAATTTAACGACCCACAGTGAAAATAGGACTATTGAGGCTCTTTCTACTGTTTCTGGAAAAGGCGTGTATCTATGTATATCATCATCATCATCATCATCAGCCTGTAGAAGTCCACTGCTGAACATAGGCCTCCCCCTTAGAATGCCATGACAAACGGTCTTGAGCCGCCTCCATCCACCGCCTCCATCCACCGCCTCCATTCACCGCCTCCATCCACCGCCTCCATCCACCGACTCCCCATAATGTTTATAATGTCTCTAGTCCATCGAAGTTCGTCTACCGCGTCGTCCGATTTGTGGTCGCCACTCGAGAACCTTTAATTCCCCAACGGTTATCAGTTCTTCGAGCTACTTGTTAATTCTGAGAGGTATGTCGGTGACCTTGGTTCTCTACAGATTTCCTCATTTCAGATTCTATCATGTAGTGAAACTCCTAGCATAGCTCTCTCTGTATAATAAATAAATAATAAATACATGCTGGACATTTCACACAAAACATTATATAGCCCCAAGCTAAGCAGAGCTTGTGTTATGGGTACTAGATAACTGATATACTTAATACAATACATTACACAGATAGATATTTTTATTATAACAGAAAAATACCCAGAACACCCTGAACAAATATCTGCAGATCGTACAAATATTTGTTCCGAGGCGGGAATCGAACCCGCAACCTCCTGCGTTACAGGCGAACCTTCGCCCGCCGCGCCACAGAGGTCGTCAAATGTATAATGTATGTATGTAAATAGGCAACTGTTTTGGTCCAGCAGTGGGACACAATCCAATCGTTATCTTATAAACGATACTTCTACGTAAACAGTTATCCACGTTCCCAGTTTCCCCGTAACATGCTTGCATGAATAACGTTTCGTTATCACGTCCAAAACGTATAAATCAGTGGCTCGACTTGGTGTCGTGTGCACCCCTAATGTCTTTGTCGAGTGTAATCTAGCTGACCATTGTTGTAACTGAATGGACACTTGCCTACAGTTTACCACTTACCACTACACTGGAAGCTAGGTGTCAGTGATACCGTATCAGATTGAGTTGGCGTTTAATCTGGGGGCTTGGTACGGGTTTTGATAGTTTACGAAACTATATGAAGTTTCGTTTCCATCCAATACATTTGCTGACAGCGTCCTTAGTTTTCTTCTCGTTTTCGCTAGGGGCGCTGCAAGTAAATGTATGGAAGGAAACGAAACTTCATATAGTTTCGTAAACTATAAAAACCTGTACTAAGCCCCCTTATTGTGTGGCTGAAAGTTTATTTGTGAGATCTTGCTATTTAAGCAAATAAATTAAATAATCAAAAACCGGTCAAGTGCGAGTCGGACTCGTGCACGAAAGGTTCCGTACCACTATCTATAAAAACGGCAAAAAAATCACGTTTGTTGTATGGGAGCCCCATTAAATATTTTTTTTATTCCGTTTTTTAGTATTTTTTGTTATTGCGGCAACAGAAATACATCATCTGTGAAAATTTCAACTGTCTAACTATCACGGTTCAAGAGATACAGCCTGGTGACGGACGGACGGACGGACGGACGGATGGACAGCGGAGCCTTAGCAATAGGGGCTAAAAACACTACATAATAACTTAGAACCAAATAAAAACCAGTGAGTCAACGAAGTATCAAAGTGATCAAAGGTATTAAAGTTAAAGTAAACAGTAGACAGTGGCTGATTATAATTGACAAATTGAACCGAAGTAGATAGGTAGTTAATTTTTCATTTTCATTGAACTTGTAACTTGACCAACTCATACGTAACTAACACGGCGTAACTTACCCACACATTATCTGGCGGTCAAATGGCTGTATTTGGCATAAGATATGTTTCCATACATTAATTTAATAAATTGTTTCTGTAAAGGTCGCCTGAGAGAAATCGCTTTTAGCGATAAAACCGTGCCGTATACTGTGCTAATTATGAATATTCTTTTTTTGTTATATAGTTTTCCTACTCCTACTAATATTATAACCGCGAAAGTTTGTGAGTATGGATGGATGTTTGTTACTCTTTCACGTAAAAACTACTGAATGGATTTGAGCGAAATTTGGAATGGAGATACTTTACGCCCTGGATTAACACATAGGTTACTTTTCATCATCATCATCATCATCAATTTTCATCATTATTCACGCGGGTGAAACCGCGGGGCGCAACTAGTGTACTATAAAGTCATCTATCTATCTGCCGTGCCAGTTGCTGGTGCCGTGGTGTTTCCGGCCTAAGAATAGACCCCTCCTTCTCCTCCCATGGATGGAGTAAAAGCCTTATTTAGGGATTACACCAGGGGATGGACAGCAGCATCCGCCACAGTACTTAACACCAATCGCCTGCCAAACGTGATGTATTATGGCAAATCCTCCCATTGTATTCAATTGGGACAGCCTCGTCCAGCAGTAGACGCAAACAGTCTAGTTGATGATGATTATGATGATGATGATGGTGATGACATTAATCTATCATTTTAGGTGGCTACGGCGTTTATATTATGAATTTAGACCTCAGTTAGTTTTGCTAGATAGATTTACACAATACATGATTTTAAGACATACAATTTTTTTTCAATCGCCCTTTGTACATAAAGCTACGTGCACATTAATAATTATTATCGGTGACTCGGGTCAAATCGCGCGTGTGCGCCCAGCTAAATAATTTACGTGTATAGCCACTGAACCCGCATTATCACACGGTATATTATTGTTGTTCGAGCGTTATGGTGCATCGTTGCACAATTTGTGGTTGAAATACATACTAAAATTATTGACTTACTTACTATATCGCCATGCATAATACTACAATATAAAATGAAATTTTCTACATAATTATTAAAATACAGAGACTATAATTGATTTACTGTGCAAAGCACGTTCTGAAATGTAATGATTATTGTTTATTTTGTATTTTGGGATTAAATGGGTTATTATTATTATATAGCCATGCAACGTTAAAAGTAATTAAAACATTTGAAGGAAATAATTAAGAGAAGAGAAGAATTCTTATTCTTCTCTTGGTCTGTGGGGGCTCTTCATGACTTAAAAATTCTTTGGATCAATTGAGCTACCATAGATCTTTTGAAATGGCCTTTAGATCAACTGCTTAATTTGTATTTTCGGTGGGTAGAGGCCGCTCAAGAACGTTCGCTTTGGCATTCTAGGGAGAAGGTCCAGCAGTGGATTTCTACAGGCTGAATGATGATGATGATGAGGTATTCAAAAACTATTTTTTTGAACAAATACTACCGTAGTTTTATTCGTTTTAAAATGCTCCCCTTAACTTCTAAAATATTTTATTACATTCAGTTTCCATTTTACAATCCAAGTCATCATTAAATCTCATAAGTTTTTTATGCATATCTATCATTATATTACCACCTTTTTTTATACTACCTGGCAAGCAAACAAGTATACGGCCCACCTGATGGAAAGCAGTTACCGTAGCCTATGGACGCCTGCAACACCAGAGGCATCACACACGCGCTGCCGCCCTGAGACAAAGATGAAAAGTCCCATGTGCCTGTAATTTCACCGTTACCCGTACCCTTCAAGCCGAAACACAACAATGCGAGTACTGCTTGGCGGCAGATATAGGTACGGTGGTAGTACTTCCCCAGACGAACTCTTTCACAAGAAGTTCTACTACTAACCTAAACTTAAAATACTATTACCCTCGCTGTTTATATAGATACTACATTTTTCACTGTGGTACATACCTACACACCTATACATACCTATTAACTACTGTACAACCGTACAGCTACCTAATATCCATTCACACATAATCCTACGCCAAGGCTACATTCCCATTCTTCGCTTATGCTTCACTCCTCTGACTCCATTATAAACTCGGCCATAACTATCTCCATAGACGGAGCTATGCCTTTCTCCTGACAGCTCTTCTTGAAGCACTCAGCTACCCTCAGGATACGCCAGCAGTGGTCTTCTTCCGCGTCGTGCACTTGCTCGCAGCCATGGATCAGCTCCACCATCTGCCGCGAGAGGACCTCACCTAAAAACATTTGTGGTAAAAGATAATCCTGCAAGAAAGATTCTGATGATGATGACGAAGGATCATCATCATCATTATCATCAGCCGCATCGTCCACTGTTGGATGAAGCCTCCCCTACAGAATCCAATGGGGGGATTTGCCATTATCACCACGCTTGGCAGGCAGATTGTTGATCGCACTATTGGAGTACTCAAATAAATGCTGCTGCTGATCCTCTGGTGTAATCCTTTAATCGGCTTTTACGACATCCACGGGAGGAGACGGAGTCTATTCTCAGGCTGAACACACCACGGCAAGAAAGGATACTGTATCGTTATTTATTTATTTATTTAAATAAACATTATTCTGTCAAAAAAATTAAAGAAAGCTTAAAATACCCACCAACTGAAATATTAGGAATAATTTGCTTTGTGCCAAGCTGCTCAGAATCGTAACTTGTTCCAGCTTCACGGCAATATCGTATACTAGGAGTTATCGCTACTGGAGAGCTAAGCGATCTACTCACACTCATTTGCTTTTTGAGCGGTAAACAGCTTCCCTACGCTTAAGTAAATGCCCAGAATACATATTCAGAAAAGCAAATGACGTGCTTAAAAATTTGTAAAAAGAAAAGAATGCCATAGCTGAGTGAAAGGAGAAACAAACTACTTACGCATAAATGAAACCGGTAAGCAAAGTAAGCAGCTGGTATCCGCATTCTATTAGTAGAGTAATGCTCCTAAACCTGGCATAAAATTGTTTAGAAACTTACCATTAGGGAAAGAAAACGAACTACTTACGCTTAAATTAAACTGGTGAGCAAAGTAAGCAGCTGGTATCCGCATTCTATTAGTAGAGTAATGCTCCTATACCTGGCATAAAATTGTTTAGAAACTTACCATTAGGGAAAGAAAACGAACTACTTACGCATAAACTAAACTGGTGAGCAAAGCAAGCAGCTAGTATCCGCATCGTATGATTAGAGTAATGCTCCTATACCTGGCATAAAATTCTTTAGGTAGGTACTTACCGTTAGGAAAAGACTGTATAAACTTGTGGGTATTCTCATGATGCATCCTTGAAGAGTCGGTGAGCAGATTAAAGTGCTGACTCATGCATTTGATGGCGCAGCCCAGCTCGCGGTGCTCGAACTTGAAGTCGTCGCGCCAGAAATGAAAGAACTCCTCCATCTTCTCTTCGTTCAGCTGACTCTGGTAATTTATTGAATGTTAATTATGACGATAATTGTGGGATATCTTGGCCGCCCTGAAGTGAGCCTTTTAGTTATTCAATATAATTTTCAGGAACTGCTAAGAGGTTTTACACAATTAATAGCACATATAATTAAAAAATACTAAAATTCAATATCTTCAATTTTTTTTTCGCTATCACAAGAACTGTTGATGAGCTGTGATGAGCAAAAAACATGAATAAATTAGAATTTTGCGCCCCTTGCGAGACAATCTACCCAAAATTTGGAATTTGAAGTTAAAAATTGCTTGAATAGGTACTCGTTCAAAATAAAACAAACATCAATATAAAACTTTAAAAGGTCACGTACCTCCTCTCTACATTTAGCCAGAGCCTGTCCAAACCCTAAGGTGACGTCTTTCATCACGGCGACATCCGCCCAGATGCCGTGCATCAGACACAACACCAGTAAAGCCACCTTCTCATCCATTCTATTGTCCTGCTACTGAACGCAGACACAGCTTACAGTGTATGGACATGGACAACATAGTCATTTCTCAGTATATATGGCTCACTTTAATCAGCAGGTGTACATAATGACGGGTTCTTGAAATTAGATAATAGCTTAAAGGCTAGGTAACATGATTTTTTATAAACCTGATTTCACACGACACCTATGCTTTACGAGAGACGAAAGGTTACGAAAAATAGTATTGTTTCGTTGATTCTCTCTGAGAAAGAACATTATCGACATTTTCATAACTGTATTTCAGCTTGAAGGAAATTCTAACAGTTTTCTATTTTAAACAGTGGCTAGTCATTTGCCAATTCACCTCTTCAAAGAGATTATTATCAAACATGATAGTAATAATAAAGCCTTTTGTAAGTAAGAATTGAAATTTTGAGTAACAATTGAAATTTTCAACATAAGAGTACTTTCAATTACAAATAATCATCATGCATTTATGTATGTATTATTATTACACAATGTAAAGAAAAAAATATTCATGCACATTCATTTAATGTTTTTATAAAAGGTTAATAAAATTAATTAATAATCCAAACAGTTACAGTTAATCCGAATTAAAGTATCAAACATTACAATTACAATTAACAAAACTGGCCTTAGTCTTCAGTGCGTATAAGCATTAGGTTAGTACTAAAACAAAGTATAGAATTAAGGTAAGCAGACATACTTATTAGTCGACCTTATATGACAACTGCATGTGTTTACCTAATTGCACATTTTTCTAAGCAAATAGCGAGTGTGTCATGCTAAAACACTACTTAATTGAAGTTTAATGAGATAGTGGTGCGAGGTAAATGTGGTTTTGAAAACGGCATTTCCGTTTCATTCAATATGCATTTATGTTTTTGCATGCAAATACAATCTCTTGCGTACTACGTTATCAGGATTTTAATAAGACGACTGATACAGCGTTCTAAATTCAGTTACTGCAGCTTATTAATAATTCAGTAAGAATACATTTTGATTTGAGTTACTATAAGATGAGTTATTCTGAGCCTCGACGATCTCAGAGTTGCTGCAAAGGCAAAGGTGCTGATAGAATATGAAAGCGACTCAAACAAAATTGAACGTTACACACAACTCAGGTATTTTTGGGGTGGTTCATAATAACCAGTGGTTCGCCCCGAACTGAGACCTCGCGATGACACCTTTATCAGCCCGACTAATTTAAGAGGGGAAGAAAGGGTTTTGTATTTAACGGCTATGTAAGTATGTTTGTATGGATGATCCATCAGAAATCTAAAACTATCGAGTCAATTTCTCTAATATGAAAGAGATTTTGTGAAGCAAGAAAAAAGTTTTTTTTAATTAAGCAGTGCCATTTAGTTGTAGTTTTGCTACCTAATTTTTAAAGACTTAAGTTTTCTACTCTAAAAATGGATATTACAAAGAAAAAATCCTCAATTTTCGACTTCTCCCCGTAGAACAAAATCCTCCTTCCCTTCCTTTTCTTTTCCCTTCTAACCGATTTCTAAAAACATTTGCTGAGAAAAAAACTTAACCTCTATATGTAATTTTTCTACACATCATCGAAATAGCCTTTGAATAGGACTAAGCAACAGGGCGTAAATACTGCATACCTGTTAGTATTTAAAGTACTTGACGAATTAATTGATAACGTCCTTTTGACGAAAACATAGAACTCCAATGTGATTCAAATTCCTAGGAATGGGGGGTCAACAATGGATGTTATATTGGTTATTTTTTTAAGGTTCAGGTTTCTAATTTCTTCAATTTCAGACTTTTCCCTGTAGTTGTGACACAAAAGCCACAAGCATACCAAATTTCAGCATTGTGGGACTGCTGGAAGTACCCTAGAATTTTTGATTTTTGCGTTTTTTATTTTCCCTAATATCTCAGAAACTACTAAGTTTAAATAGTTATTAAAAACAGTTTTGAAATGTCCAACTAAAGCGCTTTCATTAGACACCCCACTTGATCTAACTGTCTCACTTTTATTTTTTTTACCCCCTCTTGGACCCCAATATCTCAGCAACCCCCTGCCCGATATAGCTCATAACCTTACCTACAAATTGTACCAATACTATCTACTCCCATACCAAATTTCATGAAGATCGGATTAACGGTTTGGTAGTTTTCATCGGACAAACATACATACATACATACATACATACATACATACATACATACAAACGCCGATTCTTCCAACTTGACTCAGAGAACTCGCTTCGCTCGTTCAATAAATTAGGTACAAATTGTAGACAGTCATATCAAAACGATGTAACCAAACTAAAACTGAAAGTATTAAATTTGTAGCTCATCTCAAATTAATAATATTTTCCTATTTGCCCTACACTATTTTCTCTAGATTAGGTCTAAGAAACATTACAGCTCGCTCAGTGACTTTCTTTCCATTTAGTTCTGCTGACACTACGAATCCAGCTTCAATCAATCACTTGAAAAGAGCACTCAGCGTGTTCACGTTTAACTCATACATAAATGCAACGTCTCCTGAGGGACACGGTGCGATGTGCAGACTGCCGAACGAAGATTGATCACTTGCCTACACATGCCGAATATGAAATTTAAAAGGTGTAACACGATGTCGTATCAAAAGACTTTTTACTTTAAGTTCTGTGATTTTACTCACAGCGAGATCACAAAAGTCCCAGAACGGATTAAATGGAATACGAATGATACGAAGGGAAATTTTTGCCCAGCAATGGGATTCAGTATTCAGGATCTATTCTAGGTCAATTATATTTAGATTTAATTAGGTACAACAACACAGTCATTTTGGACTGTCATCGTTAAGTTAGATATTACCCTATAGTTCAAATACATGAACCAAAATGAATGAATGAATGATGATGAAATATTGATTGGTTCAATTGGGCCAAATCGGTTTGATATAGCGCAAATCTGCACCTTTTTGACTAGGCCAAGCTTATTATACCCGTATTAGGTACTTAAACAGCGTACGAGGAGTATAATGCTAAATTGTTAAATTCTGCAAGACTTACCGTTACCGTGGTTAGAAATCACGTATTCTCCTATTTTAATATTTCCATTTTATTTTCAAAGCTCCAAAGTAACTAACTACTTATTCGTAAGTACCCTAAGCACCCCACCGGAATACCGATTCGCACCAACTTCGGATACAATATTGTTGTTTTTGTCGCGTTTCAAACTTTGCTTATTTACAAAGCTTTCACACAACATTCGCGAAATTTTATTGCAGCAATAAAATCGTGAGTTTTTCTTTCGTAAGCCAATTATACACGTAGTAACGGTATTGCACAACTTTTGCTAAACTCTTCATCATTCGACTGAAAGTACGTTTGCGTACCTAAATTGCTCTCGAAATTGCCGTTCACGAGATTCGTTCAATTCCGTAAATTCTTTTCAAGTTACTAAAGAAATAGATCTGTTACTATTATAAGATGTAAACAACACCTCTAGCGGGGAGTTTATGAAATACATACATCTCCATACATAACATAACATCCAAGAGTCACATACATAGTCCTGATTCCACACTAGAATTCCGTGTCGTTGGTATCAGGAACTACGAGTATCATGGTACTATAGCACCTAGACCTGGTGTTTACGCAAACAAATACGAGAAGACTGCCGCTAGCGCCCCTGCGCCAGAGGAAGACAACTCACTTAGCCATGGACTGCCGTACTAGCGGCATCGTATTAATTATATTTACATCTTAAACCTATTGTAACTTATTATAAACTACATCAGTAAAGCTAGTTTCATATCCAAGAAGTATTTATCTTAATCCTCAACAAGTTTTGGCGACCGTGACAGGACACGAATTTGCAACACAACAACAAGCTGCCGGCCGGTGGACATTTTGTATGGAACTTTGGAAACGAACGACCTTTGGAACGGCAACGATGAATATTGAATTGGATGGGAACAAACTAAGAAAATACTAAAGGATTTGCAGTGTGTGACAGTGAAGTTGGTTTTCTGAAAGGGAGGTTTGCCCGTTCCTTAACTTATTCTCCTATTTCCTAATTCATTTCATCTAGCTTGCTCGAGTTCCAGAACAATTTTTATTTTTGGTTTCGCAAAGGCATCCATCAAATACCTACGCGCTTTGAGCAGGTTCTTCGGCTAAGTCAAACTACAAGAAGGCTACATATAGTAGCATTATATCACGTAAATATTAACGCTAAATATTTGCCTAATTAGTATACCAATAATACATTGGTATTATAGCATTCCAAACAAAAAACATCTTCCCATTTCTGCGTGGCCTTATTATATATACCTACTTTTAATTTATACGAAAATATTTTTAGCACTTCGCTTGCTAAACGTTCTTTATGCTCTTGTAAGTGAAACATAAAGGTTTTTACCTATCAATCACATAATTTCTAATTTTGTTATGAGTACCGTTTAAAAATAGTTACTCAATTAAGATACCTGCGTAAAATAAAAGGCGTTCCCTGATCGTATACTACAGTGAAATTTATAAGTGGAATTAATCACAATTCATGTCAATTCCAGGTTAATCAAGCGAGTGCAAGTGCAGTCAATAGATACATACCTACCTAAATCTATGCACTTTAACGTTTGCCCGGCTGGCTGGGTTTCTCAGGGTTCAGAAAGTTTAAATAAACGCACACAAACACTGGTACACGTTTAATATCGTTAATGGGAATGAATGGTTTACAATTATAGACAATTACAATGAGTACACGCTAATTATTATAATAAAATGCAATTAACCGTCGCGCGTGATCAATCACGGTAACGCGCGGGCCGCCGAATCTTTCGTACTTGCCGTGAGATGGCGCTAGTTATACTTGGGTTGATAGAGCGAGACAGAACGTCGCTAACGCGGCATGGGCCGGTACGGCTGTCACTGTCAGGTGATGGGCTAGTGTTGCGCGTTATACACTCCCCCTCCAAGTTGGGAACACGTCCCGAGTCCAACTTGGGACTTAAAACACGAAGACGCGGTCTCCCTTTGCGCCCTTTTGGCCTAATTGGGACCGTTGAGTTCAATGGAGAGGTAAACGGTGTTAAATCCGTGCTATGATACTTCCCTATTATGCTGTTCGAATTGTCAGCTATGACAAAGGTCGTGGGACTAGAAATCTGTTTGACATGATATGGACCATCACGCCTAGGCATGAATTTTCGCGTTACACCCTTGGACGCATTACTAAGATCGTGCGTCTTGACCAGAACCAAATCTCCTAACTTATACTTGGGTTCCTTCCGACGGGTGACGTCTGCCACCTCCTTACGAATGTCCTGACTTTTCTCTACACGGTCTCTGATATCAGAGAGAGACGAAATAAATGTTCGCAAATATGGGGTGACCTGAGGAACAAAATTTTCTTTGTCCAAGATACTGCGCAAATCATGATGCACATCGAATGGTGTCCGCAACTCGCGTGCAAAAGTTAAGAATGCAGGCGTCTTACCAGTTGTGGAGCACACGGCACTGTTCATTGCAAACCTGACGTGCGCTAAGTGCTTAGGCCAATCGGTGTGAGTCGTCTTAACTAATATCGACAATTGCAGCTTAAGATCTCGATTTTTGCGCTCAGCAGGGTTGGCTTCGGGGTGATACAAAGCTGCACTGCTGCATGACGGCTGATACGAATTGCGTGCCGTTATCTGAAACGACACGCCGTGGCAACCCGTATCGAAGGAAGTACTCCTCGAGGAGGACTCGAGAACAAGTCTCTGCAGTAGCATCAACAAGCGCAAAAAGTTCCACCCACCTTGTTGCTACGTCCTCTATTAAAAACACCCAGCGCTCCCCCTGGTCTCCTGCTGGTAGCGGACCAAATAAGTCAATCGCTAGGACTTCTCCACGCTGTTGAAGTACAGGAGTTTGTAATAAATCTGCCAACTGCTGTTTTTCATCAGGGGCCAGCATAAGCCCTTCATCATCACGCAAGATGTCAGCAGCAGATAAAGACGTGCATGGCCTGGAACTCTCATACTCAATTGGGTACATAACGTGCTTACCCGAAAAGTGCCAGGTAGATGAAGCGAAATCAAGCACAATACCTGCTGCCACCAAGAAATCCATTCCGAACAGGGTCTCATTATTTTGAGCATCGGGAAAAATAGTAAACTCAAGGGTCACTGACCTTTCCGGAGTTATTCTTACTTCCAAGGTAGTAAGAAGTACTTGTCGAGTGCGCGCGGAACCATCTGCAAGCCTTACACGTCGGGAGGCCTCCTCGCACGGATGGTTGTGCTTTAGAAGCAGTTCATAAAGCAAAGCGCCAGCAACACTGCTCTTGGCACCTGTATCTAACAAGGCTTTTCCTCTTACCCCTAAAATTTGGACACTTAAAGTAGGTCTTAGCCTGACCTGGTGATCAATAGAGTCACCCAGGGAACCATTTTTATCATTAAGATTAACGGTTGAAAAGTGTTCCCAATTTTCCATTGACACACTACTTTTGTTCGATGTGGTCACCCTACTTTGTTTCGACATGGTCACCCTATTTTGTTTCGATGTGGTCACCCCACTTTGTGTTGACGTGGTCACCCTACTTTGTTTCGATGTGGTCACCCCACTTTGTTCCGACGTGGTCACCCTACTTTGATCCGTAGATTTGGCCGCATACGCACGATCAAAGTAACGCGTAGGTATCTTGCTACCAATTTCGCAAGTACTAGTCCTACTGTTACAAGACCTAACCAATGACCTAGGGGTGTTTGCTTCCATGCCGAAAAAACGCTCAGGGAGAGCCGCTATAAAATCGGTCGGAAAGTAATCGATTGCATTTATTAGACGTTCATTGCAAAACAACGTAGGTACCACGGCTTTAAACTGTGCCGGTAGAAAACCATAGTCGCACAAAACACCCTGCTTAGGTTTATGAACATGCGACGACTTTACGCTTGGAGGGGAAGTCGTAGGTACCAAACTAGCTGAACTATTTGAATCGTGTTTATTACACTGTAAAGAACTTACCCAAGGTTCTATTTTACCGGTAGACCGATCGGACCATGCGACGTCAACGGCGTAATAATCAGAGTTGCACTTTTTACACTGTGACCGCGTAACACCTTTTTCATTGCAACCGTAACAAGTAGGCACTACAACTTGCGTATCATTATTGTCCGATTTTTGCTTCAATCTAAAGCACTCGTCGCGAAGATGTCCGTATCTTTTGCAATAAACACAATACCGATTTTTATTTAACGAAGGCGATGTATTGACGTCGGTGACCGCAGGCCGTGGCGCGGGAACGATGCTGTCGCGTGAAAAAAGTCGTGCGGTGGCACCGGCGTTTTTACTGTGCGTAGCGTTGTTGCTAGGCACGAAGTTTTTACTATGTGGGCCGCTGGCGCTCGACGTATGATGTCCGCGGGTATCGCGCGGCGTCGTCGGCGCGAACCGTTGTGGTTGCGGCGTCATTGATTTTCTGGCGGGCGCTTCGCCCGTGATAGTGGATGACCACGGCGTCGTCTTATGACGTCTATGCTGGAACTCGTTGGCACTCTCGTCAGTGGCATCTTCGACTTGTCTCGCCTTGCGTAATAGCGTGTCGAACGAATCTACTTCGTCACGGCGTAGACGCTCACGAACACGACGATGTATAAGGCCGTAAAGCATGTCGAGTTGTACTTTCTCGGTGACGTCACCAGGTGGAAGACGAGCTAGCAAGACTCGAGCTCTGGCAACGAATATCTCTGTCTTTTCAGAGGGACCTTGAGACATGCTGAATAGTTCCATGTAGATTCGATGCGGCGGACGGCTGTCACCGAAGGCGCTTCGCAGTGACGTCACAGCATCGCTCCAGGAGGTGATGGTGGACTTGATGCCCTGCCACCACACGGCTGCATCTCCTGTTACCAGCATCGATAGACCTCGTAGGGCATTATCGTCTCCTACGCGGGCACACTCCTTGTATGATTCCATAGCATCGATAAAATTATCGAGCGAGTCGTCAGGCGCTCCGCTGAAACGCGCCTTACATAGCGCGAAGTTCCCAAAATGGAGAGCGGGCGTGGACGCCGCGGCTGGCGAAGGCTCTGCCGCTGGCATCGGTGATGACGACTCACGGATAGACTCATGCGCGAGAACTCGGTCAAGAAGGCGTTCAAATGCTGTGGTCTGAGTTTGCTGTAGCGTTGCCATAATGGACGCCATATCGTCGGCGGTGAAGCTTTGGCGCGCCGGTGGCGTCGGTTCCGCGGATTCCGTGTCTTCTACTGCATTGTCGAAGTCTGATTGACGACGTGATTGCCGTCGTGTACGCGTCATTGTAATTGTTGCGGGTTTCACTGCACTGATCACTTATTCACAGTCACAGGCCCTCGCTTGGGCAGCCAGTTTAACGTTTGCCCGGCTGGCTGGGTTTCTCAGGGTTCAGAAAGTTTAAATAAACGCACACAAACACTGGTACACGTTTAATATCGTTAATGGGAATGAATGGTTTACAATTATAGACAATTACAATGAGTACACGCTAATTATTATAATAAAATGCAATCACGATCAATCACGTGATCAATCACGGTAACGCGCGGGCCGCCGAATCTTTCGTACTTGCCGTGAGATGGCGCTAGTTATACTTGGGTTGATAGAGCGAGACAGAACGTCGCTAACGCGGCATGGTCCGGTACGGCTGTCACTGTCAGGTGATGGGCTAGTGTTGCGCGTTATAGCACTCTTATTTACCGGTCGGTGACCGACGTACTCCGGGCCTATACCTATTGTTTTCGCTCGACATCACAGCTGTTTTGGAGGTTTGCTTCGACTAAAGGTATTTATTTATACATTTGTTATTTTTTGTCTTCATTACAATGACTGGCACAGACGAGATAAAGGAGCTTAAGGCTAAAAGGGCTTCCATAAAAGGAAGGCTAACTACTTTTGAAAGATATTTAGATGAATTGAAGCCATTAACTACCATAAGTAAACTTAGATGCCATGAAACAAAAACTCGACTGAAAAAGTTAGAAGGGCTGTTTGAAGAGTATGATCTAATTCAAACTAGCATAGAAATTAAGCAGGAAAATCCGGAAAATCAGGTCGAGAGGGAATCTAGTGAAAATCGTTTTTATAAAGGTATAGCGGAGGCCCAAGAAATAATAGAAAAATATAAGAATGTCATTGAGTCAGACGTGCAAAGTTCATGTTCAAATACAACCAAGCAAACTTCAAATATTAAGTTACCTCAAATTAAAATACCTAATTTTGATGGTGACGGATCAAAATGGTTGGAATTTCATGATACGTATACTTCTATGATTCATACCAATGATTCCATTGCAAGTATTAACAAATATCAATATTTGAAAAGTGCACTTACTGGTTCCGCAGCCTCTGTGATCGCATCCCTAGAGATATCGAGCCGTAACTATGAAATCGCCTGGAAACTCTTGTGTGACCGTTTTAATGATAAGCGTAAGCTAGTCTGTACTCACCTGAAGGCAATGTTTGATGCGCCGATTACCATTGAAGAATATTCTCTGCGTTATCTGGCTGACCATATTGCGAAACATTTGAGAGCATTAAATACATTAGGTGAAAAAACTGATCATTGGGACACTCTCATTATATTTCTTTTTTCAATAAAATTAGATAGCGTCACAAGTACGAAATGGGAGGAATATAAAGGATCTCTAAGTGAGGTACCTAATTTAGATATATTTTATGCATTTTTGCGTATGAGAGCAGATGTTCTCGAGGCGACAGCAGCGAGTAGTAGCGAGCATGGTTCTGCGCAGCAACAATCGCAGCAACAACCGCAGTTGCAGCAATATAAGCGCATGAATAAACAACATAGGGCGTTCGTCGCTACGTCCCATGAGAGCAACAAAACTAACAACAATTACAACAAATGCTTAGTGTGTAATGGTGAGCATTTAATTTATTATTGTAAAACATTCTTGGCGATGTCACCGTCAGACAGATTCAATTTAATCGTGAAAAATAGATATTGTATCAACTGCCTACGTAGCGGACATTTAGCCCCACAATGCAAGTCTATAGGGTGCAAAATATGCAATAACAAACACAATTCACTTTTGCATTTTGACAAACCGATTGCAGAGAACAAGCAAGCGGTTTCTAGTAGTCCAATTTCATTGTCAACTTGCATTGCTGGTCAAGTTTTGTTATCGACAGCTATTGTCAAGGTTTCATGTATCAATTCAAATAATTTTGTGGAAGCACGCTGCCTGCTAGATAGTGGAAGCCAGTCGTCTTTTATCAATCAAGAACTAGTGAACAACCTGTGCCTTCCAACTGAGACTGTGGACTCGGTTTGCGTAACAGGCATTAACGGCATATCGTTCGAAGCTTTACAGCGCTGTAATATCAAGGTACAGTCGCGCACAAATACATTTAGCACGTCAGTCAATGCATTTGTGATCAACAACATAACCAGTTCGATTCCAGGTCATGAAGTTGATGTATCCAGGATAAAATTACCAAAGAATTTAAGTCTTGCTGATTTGAATTATTACATGCCTGCGAAAATTGATTTGTTGTTAGGAGCGGACGTGTTCTGGGACATATTATGTACAGAACAAATCAAATTAGGTAGCCAATTGCCTATTTTACAGAATTCCATGTTTGGCTGGTTGATATCGGGACCAGTCATGTGTAGCGAAAATAGTAATAATAAAACTAAACTAGTGTGTAATTTCAGTCACGAAATTCGAGATCAACTCAGTAAATTTTGGGAACTCGAAGAAGTTCCTCAAAAGCCCGGCATGTCTCAAGAAGAGACGGAGTGCGAGCGGCATTTCGAGCAGCACACTCGACGGCTTGAGGATGGAAGGTTCTGTGTCACGTTGCCTTTGAAAGCAAAGCCGGAAACATTGGGAGATTCATATTATATGGCACGCAAGAGGTTCGAGTCATTAGAGCGACGTTTTCAAAAGCAACCTGACGTAAGAACCCAGTATTCAGATTTTATAGACGAGTATGAATCTCTTGGTCATTTATCAAGGATTGAGAGACCGGAAAATGCTGTATTTTTGCCACATCACCCTGTACTGAAGGAAAAAAGTGAAAGCACAAAATGTCGAGTCGTGTTTGATGCTTCGTGCAAAACAACATCGGGTCTCTCACTCAATGATATTTTGATGGTGGGACCTACTCTTCAAGATGATGTATTTTCAATTTTAGTACGATTGAGGCAGCATGCGTTTATTTTAACGGGAGACATTGAAAAATTTTATAGACAAATTTATCTCGAACCAAGTCAAAGACAGCTTCAAACAATCTTATGGCGTAAAGACGAGCGGGAACCCATAAATTACCTACAGTTAAATACTGTTACGTATGGTACCTCGTCCGCCCCTTATCTAAGTACCAGATGTATCGTTCAACTAGCGATCGAATGCAATGATCCGTTGATCAGCGATATAATGATCCATGATCTGTACATAGACGATTTGATTACAGGTCATTCTGACGAAATTGAATTAAGTAATATTTACAATGACAACAGCAAAACTCGCATCAGCAGGATTTAATTTACGAAAGGTTAAGAGTAATTCTCCTACGTTACTGAATTTAATATCGAATGAATCTAACAAGGAAAACATTCAAGAAAATTTAAAAATTTCAACAGTGACAAATACTTTGGGTATCGAATGGGACCCTAATAAGGATTCTATTATTATTGCAGTAGAAAAGTCATCGAAAATGTATGAACAATGTAGTAATTTTATTACAAAACGTATAGTCTTATCAGTGTCATCAACAATATTTGATCCACTTGGACTACTATGTGTGTGTGTTATAACGTGTAAAATCATTTTGCAGAAACTCTGGTTGCAAAAAATTGGATGGGATGAACAGATTCCTCAGGAGATTTCAGAAATGTGGCATAAAATCTTCCAGAACTTAAAACATATTGAGCGTCTGTCCATCCCACGCCAGGTAGTATGCGCTAATCCCTTTAGAATTGAAATACATACATTTTCAGATGCATCAATGAACGCATACGCTGCGTGCGTCTATGTGCGTTCGATTGATACGCTGGGGCATATAACTGTGCGACTTTTATGCGCGAAATCAAAGGTCCCCTTAAAACGTCAACGATACCTAGACTTGAACTGTGTGGAGCAGTTTTAGCCGCTCGCTTATGTAAAAAGGTAACAGAATCACTGCGTTGTACAGTAGATCATAGATATTTTTGGTGCGACTCAAATGTTGTACTGGGCTGGCTGAATACTCCTCCGCACAAGTTGAGTACGTTTGTGTCGCATCGCGTAGCTGAGGTCAGTGAGTTGTGTGCTAATAATTGCGGGTGGATGTATGTGCCTTCAGCGCTGAATCCGGCGGATCTTGCTTCGCGCGGTGTGTATCCCGAGGAGGTACCGAACTTGTCGTTGTGGTGGGATGGGCCTACATACCTAAAAAGCACACAAGATCAGTGGCCTGACCAGCGGCGCGGTGAAACACAGAATATGAATTTACCTGAGGTGAAAGTTCACGTTTCAAATATTGATGCAAATCCGAAGTCAATTATTGATTTTGAGCGATATTCAAGTTTTATTAAATTACGACGTATATTCGCGTATGTCAGTAGATTTATTAATACACTCGAGAGCAATGAATCCGGGTCACTTAAAGAATATTAAAAATCTCAGAAACTAAAAATGATAGATTAATGCAATAAATTGTATTTAATAGACAATGTAATACTCCTTAAATGAAGGTAAAAAAAATATGAGTCACCATACATTTTATTAACACAAAATTACATAAAGAAAAAAACTGCTGATCTCTCCTTAAAACAAAAATAGGAAACATGAAATTTTTGAACTTTATTACGATTTTCTTGAATTTTAATACTTCGTATTGCCTCCTCGTGCTTCCATTACTGCGTTTACGCAGAAAAAAAACAACAAAAAAACAGAAATCAAACAATGATAAATGACAGATTACAAACAAAAGCAAAACCAAATGCTGTAATTTCGTAGTTCCATCTTCGAAAGTGGCCCTTTTTCAAATTTGTTTTTTTTATGATATAACTTTACAATAACTAAGAAGTTTTAATACCTTCATTTAAGGAGTATTACATTGTCTATTAAATACAATTTATTGCATTAACCTAGCATTTTTAGTTTCCGAGATTTTTAGGATTCTTTAAGTGACCCGGATTCATTGCTCTCGAGTGTATTTGCCGAAAGAAGGTGAAAATAATCGGGCCATTGACTGTTGAAGAATTAGAGCACAGTGAGTTGAAGCTAGCCCAATTTTCACAACTAGAAAGTTTTTCTATTTACAAAAATAACTTTAAAGCATTACCTGCATTGCATAATTTAATCCCCACGGTTGACGAACAAACCGGCTTGATTCGAGTAGGTGGGAGGTTGGACAACTCAGATTACAATTTTGAAAAACGTCATCCAATTGTTTTGAATAGCAAACATCATTATACATATTTAATCATGAACTATTATCATATGAAATTAATGCATGCAGGGCCGCAATTGCTTCTTTCAGTCGTCAGGGAACAATACTGGCCCATTGGTGGGAGATGCTTAGCAAGACGAGTATGTAACTCTTGTTTAACATGCAAACGAATGAAAGGAGCAGTTGCAAAACAGATTATGGGTAACTTACCTTCTGTAAGATTATCACCAGGTTCTCCTTTTGAAATAACAGGAACTGATTATGCAGGACCTTTTTTAATCGTTAACAAAAAGGGTCGCGGCGCCAGGCTGATAAAATGCTATCTCTGTGTGTTTATATGCTTCAAGGTTAAAGCGGTTCATCTAGAACTCGTTAGTGATTTGACCACAGAAGCATTTATATTGGCCTTGCGACGCTTTATGTCTCGCCGGGGAAAGCCTCGCGAGATATTTTGTGACAATGGCACCAACTTCGTCGGTGCAAGCCGAGAGATTGCTGCCCTTGTCAAGAATTGTTGTGAGTCTGTGTCAGATTTGGCTAGTGAAGGCATTAAATTCAAATTTTCGCCAGTATACACGCCCTATTTCGGTGGGCTATACGAAGCAGCTGTGAAGTCAGCTAAATTTCATTTGAAAAGGGTCGCAGGTAACGCTCATTTCACATTCGAAGAGCTCACTACATTATTTTGCCAAATAGAGGCCATTATGAATTCGAGACCGCTAGTTCCTATGTCCTCCGATCCGAATGACCTTTGTCCATTGACTCCAGGGCACTTCCTCGTAGGGAGACCGCTCACGTCATTACCTGCCCCTGATCTAACAGATGTTAACCCAAGCCGACTCCACAGATACGCCCTTATAGAACAAGCGAGGCAGCATATGTGGAGCAGATGGAGCCGCGAATATATATGCGAACTACAGCAGCGAACAAAATGGCAAAACAGACAACCTGACATCAAACCCAATCAATTGGTGCTCATCAAAGACGAATGCAGCCCACCACTGAAGTGGCCATTAGGAAGGATCACAGCCGTCTACAGAGGCTCTGATGGAGCCTGTCGTGTAGCAGACATTCAAACCAGCAGCAAGGGAATCATAAGACGAGCAATAAATCGAATTTGCCCTCTCATGGATCTTCCCTAGAAAGGACAGGAATCTTCACTTTCAAGGAGGCGGAGATTGTTTACGCAAACAAATACGAGAAGACTGCCGCTAGCGCCCCTGCGCCAGAGGAAGACAACTCACTTAGCCATGGACTGCCGTACTAGCGGCATCGTATTAATTATATTTACATCTTAAACCTATTGTAACTTATTATAAACTACATCAGTAAAGCTAGTTTCATATCCAAGAAGTATTTATCTTAATCCTCAACACCTGGGTATAGGTGCTATAGTACCATGATACTCGTAGTTCTCATTTGTTCTGGAACAAATGTTTGGCGATCATACAAATATTCGTCATGTTACAGAATAGTTTGTACAGCCAACCAGGACAACCATTTTACTATAACCATTTTTAATAATAAGGTTGAAAACCTTAATAAACTATAGTATTAAGAAAGTTAACTCTATAATGATGTAGATAGGTACTGTGATTCACTATAAAGCCCCGACAAAGCCTTTATAGGCTACGCTATTCATTTGTAAACTAGCTGTAGTCAGAGCATCCCATTCCTTTGCACATAGTAAATTAAGATTGGAAACGTTTGGTGCATTACGGTGGAATACCTGACTGCCTAGCTCAAAGGAGTATAAGGTGATTTCTAAATGGAATTTCAGGAATAACCCTCGCTAATGTGTATTTCAGCTCATACGGTAGACAGTGCTTCTTAATTTGAAAATTAATTCAATGACTGCAACGCTTTTGTCAACATTTGATCGTGATTTGTTTATTTGTAAGTTCCAACAACTTTTCAGTAGAATTATTTAGCAGGGAACTCTTTTCCTTTCGTCGTTTTGTGACCGTGACCAACTTGATCTCAGCTATTTTAGTAATAATGGCAAATTCAGAGAGTCCGAAATTAATCAATCCAATTGAGAAATATTTCGGTACCATCGGTCGGTATAATTATTATTTTTTCATTCTAATATTTCTGAGTAAAGTGCCAATTTTCTGGCATGTGTTGAATATGTTATTCCTCTCGCCCCCGATGGAGTTTGTCTGTGGTTCAGGGGCGAATATCACTTCAAATGAGTGTCCATGTGACGACCCCGTGTGGAATACAAGTGTGTTTACAAAAACAGTTCAGACAAAATACACAGTAGTTTGCGAACAGAAGTGGATGATCAGTTTTGCTGAAAGCATTTTCTTTCTGGGCTCGCTATTCGGATCTATGGTGTTTGGCTTCCTGTCTGATTTGTAAGTTAGTTTTGATAAAACAGTTTGTTCGTCATTTTGTACCTACCTAATCAACACGACGTACCAAGAAAAATACATGGCACAGATGGGCATTATGAGAAAACTCAATGCTGTAAGTACTAGGAAATATAGAAAAAAAAACACGATTGAAGAATAAAATAAACAGGCCATGCGTCGCCCTCGAACAGTGCATAGTGTAGGTTACCGAACTCCCAGTACATACAGTTCTTCCATAACTAGGAAAGAATTCAACAAAGGATATCCAAAAATCTCTTTGATGAAATCGCTTTATTATTTCGACAGTAATTTTAATTTTATCTTAATTTTGTATATACTTGTTTTAGTTATATTAATCTTTCTGTAAATAAATATGTTGTTGGGTGTGTCCAGCTTATGAATAAATCACCAATAAATCAATCAATCACAAATCATCATCTTCCGTGGATGTTGTAAAATTACCAATCCGCCTGCCAAGCGTGGTGATTATGGCAGTTCCCCCCATTGTATTTTACAGGGGAGGCCTCGTCCAGCAGTAAAATTTATTGATATTAATTGTTTTATAAAAAAGACGTCCATAACGTTGCATTTCTTTATTGGAAAAGAACGATCACAGACAACAAAAAACCATAGCAACTCATTCCGAGTGAACGGGTTGCTGCAGACAAATAGTCATAATATCTTAATACCTCTCTGGCACCTGGCAAACTCATGATCACACTGTAATCGCTAATATTATTCCAGATTCGGTCGCCTCTTCACATTTACACTATGTTGCCTGATCCTGGCCGTCTTCGGGTGCCTCGTCAGCGTGATGCCAACCATCGCTGCCTACACGTGCATACGCTTCATTGAAGGCTTTGGAGCTGGTGGAGCCATAGTCTCTGCCTTCGTCCTCCTTGTTGAATATTGTGGAGCGGGAAACCGAGAAACAATAACTGCGCTGTACCATATACCAATCAATATCAGCCATATGACCATAGCAGGAGTTTCATACCTTCTGAGGGACTGTGATGAGTTTCAACTGGCGGTGTCAGTGCCAATGTTTCTATTTGTTACTATGAAGTTTATTGCTTTGGAGTCCCCGAAATGGCTAATAGACAATGACAAGATTGAGGAAGCAGCATCGATTATGGAGAAGGTTTTACGGTTGTAAGTAAATCTAGCGGACTTTTCCCGCCTTTTTCGAAAACAGATGTTGTTTATTTGACAAACGTGTGTTTCTTTATATCGCGTAATTTGGTGGCATTTTAACCAACGTACCTCATTATTATATGGTACCATGGTACTCGTAGTTCCTGCTACCCACGACACGGGGTATCCTAGTGTGGGATCAGGACTACGTATGTGACTGTTGGGTGTGTTATGTTATGTTATGTTATGTTATGTGTTATTTAAAGCACAACTGTACTGAAACGATACAGAAGTGTATTGCTAGACATTTTTAAGGGGTGGAAATTGTCCACCAAAGTTTTAGTAAAACTATCACAGCTTTACTAAAACATGACTTGACTGAGACTTTGATGACTTGGAAAGAGTTTAACGTTGCAAATTGCAAATGAATCTATGAATAATTGAAACCGTAAAATGTATAAGACGGACGACGCCAAATGTCGTAATGTTAGCTGGTTTTGAATAGATATCTATTAAACGCTTCAGAACAATGTTTTCCTCTTATAATATTAATTTATTTACAGCAATGGAGAATCCAGTGCAACAATCAAAACTGAAATAGAAGAATACCATGCAAAGCTCAACAAAACCAACCAAAGAAAGGTTAAATTCTGGCAAATATTTAGACACAGAAAGCTGACTTTAAACCTTGCCTGCATGTCTTTTATATACTTCGTCTGTGGCATGGGGTACTATGGTGTCTCACAGTACATTGGTAAAATGAGCGGTGACATTCATACAAACGTTGCTATCTCTGGAACGTTGCTCATACCTGGGACTATCGCTGCTGTTTTCCTTTTGAAGATCCTGAACAGGAGACCTTTTTTGATGGCAACCAACATTATATCTGGATTGCTAATGCTGATCGTTGTATGTATGCCTTCGCACTTACACTGGATTAGGATAGCGATTGCTTGTATGTGCAACTGTTTTTTTTTCTTATCGTTTATTATTGTATTTTTATACGGCGTTGAACTGTTTCCGACGTCTGTTAGAAACTCAGTTTTAGGTGTTTTATCTGTTTTGGCTCGATTGGGACAGATTGTCGCGCCACCTTTAAACTCGTTGCCGCAATACGCTTCAGGTTCTGTTTTTGCTTTGAGTGCTTTAATTGGGGCAGCTTTATGCTACCCACTACCGGAAACGAAGAATACAGAGCTCCCATCATCTCTCGAAGATTCGAAGACTCTACCTCATAGAAAACTATCGTTGACATGATTAATTTACTTATGGAAATATTTGAATTTGTCTTTACAGATATTATAATTACAACCGTACTTAACTCGAATATAATAGGTACAATCACTCAATATTTTTTCTGTAAGTGGAATTGTGGCCGTCTCAAAATTCCCTGCTCACTGAATAGTAAAGTAATCAATTACCTACTCATTTTTGTCAATCGTCACAGGTGGCGCATAAAACTTTTTTTAAAAAAGAAAATCGATGTGCAAATGAAATTAAACTGAAGGCTATTTTCATAGGTTTGTTTTTAATTTGTTCTTAAATTGTGGTTTCCTAAACTGCAAGGCAAACGCATTTCCTCTTATAGGTTTGATCTAAAATACATTTATATATATATATATCATCATATTATATTAATAAAACCATTATAAAGCAATATATCATTAAAATTAACTACTGTTTTTAATTCATGATTTGGCAGAACACAATTTACAATAATCATTTTTAATTATTTTAGTTCAAATAGCTTTTGTTTTGTTCTCTCTTATGTAAAATGACATACGTCAAAACAAGACAAAAGCTCAAATAAAAAAATCATCTATTTTAAGTCGTAAAAAAGGTTTAAAAAATAGTTTTGAATCCTTATTCATATCTATTTTTTAACACACAAAACGTTAACGTGAGGGTATGAGGCCCTCTTTATATCAAAAGCATTTAAAAATAAAATCAGTAGGAATACAAAGCCAGAAAAAGCAGTGGATTCGTAACAACCTCCTCGATACCTCCCATTTTACCGCTAATGCGAGAAAGGCGGGGTGCCATCTATCACGGGTCAAGCTTCAGATAATTTAGTAAGACCCTAGGGTAGTAGCTATTTTACAATCTACGCTTGGGGCAAGTGGTCATAAGTACATTTCAGATTAATAAAGCTATACATATGCTTATGATGGCATGGGACATGAAAATTCCAACAATTACCTATGCAGAGACAACGCAGTGCCTTGTTTATCTGTGTCAATAACAGGGAGCTTAGTATGAGTTTTAATAGTTTACGAAACTATATGAAGTTTCGTTTCCTTCCATACATTTACTTGCAGCGCCCCTAGCGAAAACGAGAAGAAAACTAAGGACGCTGTCAGTTAATGTATTGGATGGAAACGAAACTATCAAAACCCGTGTTTGACCATTAAGTTTGACAACGAGGAAAAAACGGTACTATGCCCCCAGAACTGGCAGCAAGAAGGCCTCACTAAATACGCTGTCATGTCAAGAACATCTGTTGGTGAAGAGAGCACCTCCTGTCTCCATCCTCGAGCCTACAGCGGTAGTACTGAACGGCGAGTAGCGGTAAATCTGCCTATTACAACTACAATTATCTTGTAAAAATAAATAAACGCTGGACATTCCACACAACATTATCTAGCCCCAAGCTAAGCAGAGCTTGTGTTATGGGTACTAGATTACTGATATACAATACATTACATAAATAGTTTTTTTTTTTATTATCTATAGAAAAACCCAGAACACCCTGAACAAATATCTGCAGATCGTACAAATATTTGTTCTGAGGCGGGAATCGAACCCGCAACCTCCTGCGTCACAGGCGAACCTTCACCCACCGCGCCACAGAGGTCGTCAAAAAGTCGTAGGTATTTGTCCAAACAGTTAGATCATCGAACTTTTGGTAGGACAGATTGGAATAAACGATAATATTTTATGTAACCCTTCGACAAAGTTGAAAAAAAATCTCATGTGCTTGTTGCTACTTCCAGTGCTACTTGGCAGCAGAAATAGGTATTGTGATAAAACTTCCACGCACGATCTCTTTCACAAAGAGCTCTACTACTATACCTAGCTAGTCCGTTATCATCATCTCTAGAAGTCAACTGCCGGACATAGGCCTCCCCCCCCCCCCCCCCCCTAAGGAAGCTAGCTAAATAGTATTAACCACCTGTTACATTTTGTTTATGACATAATCGTTTCTGCAAATAAAATACTATGCGACTTTTTCTGCTCTTTCAAAGAGAGACGTCGTTCTTTTTTATTTTATTTCAATTTCTAGTGTTTTTTTGAGTTATATCGTGTAATTTTGGTGGCATTTTAACCGGTGTAGCTCATAAAGAGCACATGGTAGTGAATTTAAATAAAATAAGTGTATTGTGTGTCTTTTCGAAGGGGTGGAAATTGTCCAGGAACATTCTAGTAAACTGCCATCAATTTACTAGAACATGACTTGACAGAAGACTTTGACGACTGGACATTGTTTGATTATATCAATAACTTGACATTGGCAAAATTAAGATTACCTCAGATGCTATTAAAAAAAAAAATACTATGCTCAATTACTACTAGCAGCAATAGGAAGTTCTTGAATGAACTCTGCATAAAAATATTTAGACTTTTAAATATGTAGACTTTATGAAAGGACTATCACTTTAAGGTTTTCGTTTAGGTACTTACGCATTTCTATATATTTCTGAAGATCCCTTATCTATGATAAACACGATGATTACGTCATAAAGCCGCCAATTGATTAACAATTACCCGGTGCTTTGCTGTGGATTACAGAGATTGCTCTTCATTATGTATGAGGGATGATTGGCTTGGTGGCTAGATTAATAAATCTAAAATCTTCTGAAATATGTAAAGGGTTCCACTAGCCCTACGTAGGATGTATTAAAACGAGGATTATCCGCTTCCAATTATTATTATATGTTTTCAAACAACTTCAAATAATCGTCTGTGGTCGTGGTCGTGGGAAGTAAGTATAATTGAGTTTGGACCCCCCCGTCTTCACTTCACGCACGTCTTGCGTCTCACAAGAGGTGCGAGTTCGATTCTTGCTGCGGGGCAATTGTTTGAATGATCTGCAAATATTTGTTCCGGGTCTGGATGTTGTGGTACCATGGTACTCGTAGTTCCTAATACATCCCGATACATTGCTGATGCATGGGACTGTTGGGTGTTTGATATGTTATGCTTTATAATCAAAGATGTTATGTTAGCTTTCATCAGGCACATTGCAGTTATTTTGAGGTATTGAATGATAACTATTGAATGCACTCAAATCACCTGTAATAGCCCGCCAGCTCTATTTTTTTTATACTAATAGGCAAGCAAACAAGCATATGGCCCACCTGATGGAAAGTAGTTACCTTAACTTATAAACGCCTGCAACACCAAAGGCATCACACGCCCGCTGCCGACCGTGAGACATAAAAAACAATACGGTTTACCAAAACAATTCCAACTTTTTTGATTCAAACAAGATATGAAGTTATGAACCAACAAGTCGTTTTCAACGACGCATTCAAGCTATTCTTCGAAGCGTGCAACGTAGGTACTAAAAACTTTTTTCATTATCCCGGTGTATAGAAGCTTATTGAAAATAACGATGTCGCTATTGTTTCCTTGTAAACTGCTGCGGAATAGTGTAGAAGGGTGCTCTGAGATCAGCCAGGTCCACTCATTGATTTTAAATTGAAGTTTTGTGATGTAGCATTATTCTTTCATTTCTTATTTCAAAACAGTGCAAAGGTTTAAAGCTTTGCTGTTATTTCACGTTTTACTCAAAGCACGCAGAAAAATATCTTTTCAACCCACCATCCCTCGCTCGGGAAGAGTATTTTTGCTATTCGATATCTGAGTGTAAAAACCGTTTTTATCCGCTAGAGGATAAAGTAAAATTGAATTTAGAACATCGTGTGCACTAAGTTTATGAATTCAAAACATCATTAAACCTATCTACTTTTACCTCCATGGTGCCGAATTTATCATACAACCTTTTTTAATTTGTTAAAAATTCGGACTCGGAACCTTCTTGGTGTATTACTTTTTTTTTATTTGCTTTATGCGCGCCATTTTCTTTTCACGTTATATTATTAAAACCTTAGGTTAAAAACAAGAAACTTGAAAACTAGTGAAAAACCTAAAATGAGTGATTCTAGCGACGAGGAAGTTTATTTGACGGCAACAGAATTGACTGAAACTGTTAAAAATGTAAAAATGTTTTGTTTTGCATTTAGTCATTTCCTCGCTGAGGTGGGATGAAAATTACGTGTTGCACTCGAGTGCAAAGATTTTTCACCTCGTGCTCTTTTGATTCCCTCGCTAACGCTCAGGATTCTAGCTTTTAAATCACTCGCTACGCTCGTGATTAAATTTTAGAGTCCTTCGCTTGCTCGTTCATCAAAATTGAGCACGCGGTTAAAAAGCAACTTTACACTCTTGTATAACAAATAACTATTCTCGGATTGTTAACATTATGTCGATCTCGACATTTTAAGGATTGATTAAAGTTAATACAATTAAGGTGTTAAGTTCAATGAAATCTTGAAATGTAAAAAATGGATGAAAAGGAATTTTATCTAAATTTCTATAATAAAGAAGTTTTGAAAGAACGACATTGTGCAAGAAAATGTTTAGTTTGATGTCGTTTGTTACCCTAGGTAACAAACATTCGACATTTGTCTACAATCTGAGAATTGGCCCCTGCTCTGATGTAAGGAACCCTTTCCATAATCACACCAAACCAAATATGCTTGGTCAAATTGTTAAATATCACAAAGTTACTTCATATCGAAAACGGTGATGCTTTCAAACAATATCATGATTTTTTTCTTATTTCTATAAAAGTCCTCCTGATTGTTCCTCTATATTAACACCATAATAACCTATAGGTAGCCTTCAGATATTTAATTCCCACATCCAAAGGTTGTATTTCTCTAAAAAAATGGTACTTATGCTACAAAAAACAGGGCCAGGTATGAGGCACGAATAGCCATAATGTTATATAATGTATAACAAGCATTTACACAAAAAGGAGCAATTTTCCTCAGAAAACATTTTAAATTCAGCTCGTGAAGCAAAATCTCCTAACGACCTAGTAATTATACCCGACGTTGGACCCTAAAAAAATAAATAAATTTATCCAACAAAACGTGACCTAACTTACGAATTGAGAAACAATAATGAAAGCTATGGGTACACTGTCTACTAAAGCGCTACACATGTACGTGTCATTTTTTACGTATTCAGCAAGCATAAATCTTGATGTAGGTATGTAGGTAAAAAGAGCAAAGAATATATTATATAGCCGAGACCCTTCCGGGACTAGAGGGTAGAGCCAGTTGGAACACAGAACATGACCCGTCTTCTGTCTCATCTCAAACCTTTTCTCTCCTGTCCGCCTTGGTGGCTACAGGAGGTAGCCGAAATGTCACGTACGCATTTGGTTAGCAAGCAGTGCGGTGCGCTTTGGTGACTTGTAGGCCTAATCAGAGCTTTTAGATTTTATTCTCGTATCGTAAATTGTTATTGTCAGGTATAAAAATGGCAAATGAGTTTTGTTAAGACTAATAAAGAGCGGATAGGAAAAAAATATTCTGAATTACAATATTGTAATGTTTATGAGTTTAGCCTGCTCATTGGGGGACACTTTCTATGTCAAATAAATCATATTAAACTTATCACCAATAATGTGTTAATTAAGGTAGGTACTATTATTTCAAAAATTAAAAAAAATCATAGATTTTCTTAATTTATTATAAAAGACAATCGTTGTATACATTATTTTATTGATAAAGTCTGTTAAGCGAGAGATTCGTCGTGGGATTGGAGGGCGCTGCTGTGCTTAATTACCTGTTTTGTTTAGCGGGCAATACAATAGCGCATCTGTTCCGTTTTGATCCTATTACATCTGTTACTATTTCTTTAGTTTTTAATTCAAAATGCCGACAGAAAGAAACCAGCTCCTAATTATGGTTTCAATATAATGTAGTTCACAACGTTATTCCACAATTTGCCCACGACGGGTATCTCTCTGAACAGACCCTAGATGCTACGTTTGTGAGATCTCAAAATATTGGAAACAGTTTGTCCCGAGTAATATAAAAAACCAAGAACATTCACTTTTTTCGTTAACCCTAAATCTAGTGATTATACATATCGCTAGCCATTATGTACATTGTGAAAGTATAGCTAGAGGTTATGTTTAATTACTAGATGCATCACTTTGGCCTCCAACATACATTTATAAAGGGACAAAAGATGGTCAATATCCAAAAAATTAAATCCAGTTTTTGGTAGTGTCCGAAACTTGTAATAAAACTCGATATTTTTCATTTTGCCATTGATATGAATCCGAAATTAATAAAAATGTTGTAAAGCGAATGTTCTACGACCAGAATATCCACCAAAGCGTATATAAGAATTTAGAGAAGAACTCAAAAGATAGACAGACTATAATGTTCTATTGGTTCCATGGTCTCTACTTTATTCGCTTTGGTGGAACCTGGGCTGAAATATCACTACTGTAGAACTTTTGACTAAGTACAGTGAACCATTTCCATAAAATTATTCTAAGCTTATTCTTTACACCTAATATAACTACATTAGGACTACTTTGGAACAACTTTGGCTATATCTAACGGACCACTTAAGCTTAGACCCATCGCAAACTCATAAAGTTCTGAACAATTGCACGATCTGTAAAAATTTAAGAGCTTGGATTTGTAGATTGAAATTAAGATTATGTTATTCTTAAGGATCAAGATGTGTAAATCCGTGATCATTGCCTACCTTAAAGGTAGGGAATCAAGTGTAAGTTTCTGTATCTAAAACACATTACTGTTTTAGATTTTGGAACATAATAAGGGAAACCGACCTAACCTAATTTTATGTTCCCAGACATAATGATACATAATTAAATAACTGATGGGTTCGTAGTTATTATAACTTAACTTAAACTTAACTTAATTTAAATCTTGTACGTTTAAATTGCTGTGGGGTCAGCACGAATAATTTACGTTAGCAAGACGATCGCAAATGTCAAATATTGGCCAATGACATCAGGGTAACTTGAAATCTTAGTAAGTTGATTGGTTCATATTTGACGTTTACTATCGTAACGATAACGTTAGATGTTCGTGCTTGGGCCTCTGGTATATTTAAGTACTTGCTAAAATCCTGTTTTACTTAATAATAATTCTTGAGCTATTAGTGACAGCGAGAATCATTTAGATTGCCGCATCATTTTTCAAAAATAATTTTAATTTTGTTTTACGCTGTGGTTTCAGAAATAACAGCGTAATGTCAATGAGTTTGGAAATTGGTTAAACGGAATAAAGGTTCATTATTATAATGAGAGCAATTAATTATAGTTGGCGGACGGTGTGAATCAACACCGGGTCAACATTAATTGCAGAGTTAATCACTTGGTATTCAATATTCGATACCTATGGAAATTCATTTATTTCGTAATTTTCTTTACTACACACATATTTACACACGTGGTTGGGGATTCCCACGTTAAATATTCTGTGGAAATCCATCGTTATTTGTTATTTTTAGGGTAATGAACCTCAAAAAGTACCGACGGCATCATTATAGGACTACTCTAGTGTCTGCCTGCATGATGTTTTTTTTTTTAATTTTGTACATATAAAGAGTTAGGTGATCCAATCACGAACGTATAGCGTAAATTAACTTCTGATTTTAGTGGTTCATTTTGGGGGCAAAATAGAAAATTAAAAAATAAACTTTTGTTAAATACGTCATGTGACGTATCAAATGAAAGGGTTTGTTAAGAGGAACACAAACATTTTTTTATAATAAAATTCATAGTTTAAAAGATAATATTTTAAACAAAATACAGGGCATTACTCCTAATTTACAGGAAAACTTTAACAAAAATCTTGTCTTTAAATTCCTACGGAAAACGGAAAATATTCGGGAAAGAAAATGTGTTGAATGATTTCAATTGATCTAGTGATTACTATGGTATGAATAATACCAATATAAATACAAATATGGCCTAATAGTACGAAATCCTCTCCATGCGAGTCTGATTCGCACTTTACTACTTATGTCACTGTTCACCAATACCTAAACAGATGGTTAAACGACTATTTAGCCTAACCAATTCTTTTTGATAGATGCTTTCAAACATTATCTGTCACCTTAACCAATGGTTACGATAAACGCCCGTTTATTTGTTCGTGAACATGGGCCTTAGGAGATGTTTTATGAATGTATGGAGCTTGGGCCTGCACTATGTGCAGTATATGTAAAAATAGCTAAGCAATATAGAAACCATTTGTTATTGTTTATTTTCCATAATATTGCTCTGTGTTAGTGTACATTCAAGATTATCTTCGCCAAAGAGAGCAATCACACACAAGGAAATCACAAAAGGAACCAGTTTTGTTGAGCGTCAATGACACTCAACAAAACTGTCAGTTGTCAAAGTCACTCGACTTGACAGTCGAGTGATTTTGACAACTGAAACTGGCTGCTCTAAAAATCGGGTGACCATATTAAAAAACTCATAAATAAACATTTTTGTACCGCTGTATTATGCTTCAAATTAATATAATTGTATTTTTACGAAAATCCCCTGTTTTTTTATATTTTTCTGTGTAGTGTACTTAGAGCAGGCCCAGGATGAAACATTTCCTTTAAAGCTTCAATACACGGGGCGGCGGGGAAAAACATCCACACAAGAAAATAACACCTCGATTTCTTATTATGCAATTTCAAAAACTATTTGCAAAACGATAAACTTTGGAAAAAATACAGTTAGTAGTTGCCTAAACTTAACATAGATGTGAACTTCAATAACAGAATTTTGACTTTAGGGGCAACTTATAGGAAGGAAAGATTATTTTAAGGTTATCAAAAATTCAAAATTGTATAAATATGAGCAACCTGTTTTAACAACACTTTTTCGAAAAACTCTAGAAAATCGCTGGCACAATTTGTCTCCAAAAGTCAAGATTAGAAAAATCAGATACTTAAGATCAGAAACATGTTGATTAGATTAGGTAAGCAAAGTTGAGCAAAATTCATCAAATTGCATTTTACGTTACAGCGTGACATTTTTCCACGGGACTTTTAGGCTAAAATCTAAACATAAATAACATTGTTGTAATGTGAACATCCTCTTTGGAACCGAGTATGAATAAAAAAAGGATTGCTTTTAAAAACCTGACTGATAATTTCTTAAAAACAACTCTGATTGTACGGAAGACTAATTGATTAGGTACAACTTGCACTTGGTTGTTTTTCAGAGTTTTAAGGGGAAGTTTTATGTAGTTCCTGTGAAAAAAGTTTATGTCTTTTATGAATAAAAGTGAGTTTTTAATGGCCCATCTTATCTATTTTTGAATCTTAATAATATTGATTTTAAGTTCTTGATAAAATTTCAACTGTCAAAAAGGCTAACATGTGTCTAGTAACTCGTTATTTCTAATAGTTGCGAGGGATTCTTCGAGGTTCTAAGACCATGAATAATTCACAACAGAGCCATCCTGACTGGACAGTGGATCCAACTACTAGAATGATCGTGAATACCGATGTGGCTACAAAGTCGTTCCAGTAACTTATAACTAACTTGACACCTTGTCTCTAGTCGACGGTGATGAGACCGCACTCTCGCACCACCTGCTCCGTGGACACCGGGTTTAGGAACACTGAAAATTAGCAAAAATTACATATCAGTATTAATTTCCAGTGTCTTACTGCAGAGCATTTCCAAGACAGAAAGAAAAACAGTTTATTTATGGTTTGACAAAAAACACACAACCACAAAAATATTACACAACACACACATACATATTAAATAACAATGACAAAATGTGTGTATCTGTTGCAAGCCATAAAAGGACAAAAAAACACCAATACAAGGTAACATCTCCTACATTATACGTGTGTACTACTAAGCCAGTTGAATTAATTATATGGTATTAATAATCGTAATAGTATTTCCTGATAAAAACTTTTGTTATTCATGATTACATGGATTTTAACTGGTTTAACTTATGTAGATTTAAATGGCTCGAAACCTCAGGTCGTATACTCGAATAAAATCTCCGTAAGTTAAACCGGTTAAAATCTATGTAGGTAATCGTATAAGTATTGATAAATCAATAATCATTCCGAGCATTAAAATAAATTAAAACCAAACAATATTTACAAAATTTCAATAATAAATAAAAATTAAACAGGTTTAGAATACAATTTTATCATAGGAAAACTAGGATTTCAGTTTACCGCCGGCGAAAATGTCCATCTGTCCAGACTTACATTGTACTGTCCGACTATTCTTGTATGCTGGTGCATGGCGCCCTAAATTTAAGTTAGATGCGATCATTTGGAAAAGGTTAAATTTAGAATCTCGTGGCAGTCTGCTAGGAGACGAAAATTAGAGCGAGATTAAAGTTTTTAGAGAGCCATTCACCAACTTAGACAGAAATACAACGTCATACATGTGGTTTAGATGCAAAAGTATGTAAATTTTGAAATGGCCAGACCGATCTTTGTAGTTCAAGTATTTTTTACCTAGGTGGTATGAGACGGTAAGATATAAGAAGCGCGTTTCAAACGCTTGCTGAACACTTGCGACTCCATGCTACGTACAGTACTCCACTACGCACTAGTGCGTCGTGCAATACTATTCTTGCTCTAGGGGATTTGTACTAATAAAGATAAAGTTTAGAATGCTGTGTAAAATTTGTCTGCGCTATACCAGTCACTGCCACCTCGGTAACTGTAGAATAAAAACTTACTTGTACCTCCTGTGTATAAGTCTTGATCTGGAAGGATGCTGGCGGCCGCTATCGCCGCCTCGTCGAGCACGATCACCTGGAAACATTAGTTATGCATCATTAGACAAAGAACTGATCGGCTGATTGTATAAGAAATCATTCTTAATGACGTAATGATCAGTGTTCGGACTGAGCACCTTGCAGAGGTCACGCTTTATGGACAGGGTCAGTATTGTGGTGATGGTGATACGAATGTAATACGTTGTCATACTTCGCAATGAACATACTTTTCTGATAGTAATAAAACAGACAAGTGCGAGCGAGACTCGCCAGAGCCCTTTTAGAGTTCCAGCCACTATTTCTATTTTTATTTTTTAATTATGGTCATATGAACGAAAGCAACTAACAGTAAAGTCCTGCTCCAATATTTCAAGGTCTTCACGTAACCAAACCTTCCTTATACGTGTTAAGTTTAAACACCAAACTGCGTTAAGTCAGTGCAGTTTCTATCACTGGCAACGATGAACTCTTTTAAAGTTTTAAAGATACATAGACGGCAGATACCTTAGGGAAACCAATTAGATTTAGGTTTATATCCACTTCACTTAGTACAGAAAGTCTTGGTATCTTCTTTTCTGGGACCGGGTTATAGGGTAATAAGTTGAAGGCGTTGGCGGCCATAGACCGGTATCTTAGGGGTCTTCGCTGAAATTGAGGGAGGGATAAAAGCAAGGGGTACGGGGAGCAATTCTGCATAGAAAAAAAGGAAAAAATAAGAAGGAAATCCTCAGTGGCTTTTTGTCAGAATATGTCAAAACTCACCTTTTGGAATCCCATAAATTTCATTTCAGTTTCCAGAACAGGTACTCTGGTAGTCTTCTCCTCGGGTACCGGGTTGCATGGCAGGAGGTCGATGGCATTGGCTGCGAGTGACCAGAGATGGCCAGCACCCTGGGGTGCCCTGGCGCCCTTGCGGAAGTGTGGATTTATGGAGAGATTGTGCCGGATGGAGTTCTTCCAGCGCTCATCGTTCGCCTTGTAGAAAGAGAAGCGGTCACTGTGAATTGAAAAAATAATAGTAAATCAGACATGCGTCTCCTCTCGAACAACGCATAGTGTACAGTTCCGAAGTGTACACAACTCAAGGCTAGATGCCACCAGTACATTAGAAAGCGCTATCAGTTTAATTCCTTGGTTGGAGAAATCTTGTGTACAGAGTTCTCTCTCAGAGGTGTCTTGGGATTTGGTTTTTTAAATTTTTCATGCTCAATAACACATAATCTAGGAAAATTTCAGCCTATCTTTTACAGCTGCCGAGATAATATACCCCTGTGACAGAATCCAGAAAGACAGACAGGCAGGCAGGCAGGTAGGCGGACTGACCGTACGGGCGTAGGCTTAGTAATAGGTTCCCGTTTGGCCACCAAGGATTGGTACGGTTAGGGTTCAGATCCTTCGAGAGTTTATTTTTCAACGCCCATATTAAATAAGGGTTTTTTATGGAATCTGCAGCACTCGTGAGATCTAGACGTCACCGATACAAAACACACTCCACCAATGCAGGTCTAATGCCGTCCGCGCACTGCTGAAGCATACAATAATAATAAATGTAGCTTAACCATTCTTTGCCGTGGTTTATCTGGCCTAAGAATATACCCCTCCATCTCCTCCCGTGGATATCGTAAAAGCACAAGGGATTGCACCAGGGGATGGGCAGCAGCATCCACCTGAGTACATAAATACTTCGATCACCAATCCGCCTGCCAAGCATGGTGATTATTGCAATTCCCCGTTGTACATCATGGGGGAGGTTCCGTCCAGCAGTCAACACTGAATGGATCAATGAAGGTCACTCATGCACAGATCTCATACACATTTGTTTACGGCTGTGTTTACACGACAACACCGCCCGAGGCCGCGTGGGCCACGCGTCGGGACCTCCCCGACTGGCACCGCTGATCGATAGCCTCCACGTCGCATGACACCATCCGACACGACACGACACCGACTAAACTGTTTTCATTCACGGTCAAAGGCTGGCTGAAATGTATGGAGCAATTATTGTTGATGATGCCCTTAGATGCGAGAGGTTGCCGCTGTTTGGTTGATTCCCGCTGCGGGACAAATGTTTATATGATCTGCAAATATTTGTTCCTAGTCTGGGTGTTATGGTACCATGATATTCGTAGTTCCTGATACCCTCTTAATAATAATTTAAACCTTTGAAAGCTATAACTCTTCATTTAAAAACCGACTTCCCCCATTATATTCGTCAAAATATTTGGATGAAAAAAAAATGATGAAAGAACCATAGTGGTGAAAGGATTATGATTCTTTTTGAATGCAAATGCTTGGTTTGTTGCTGAAAATATCAAAATCGCCTCATGTATGCCTCCAATATTTGCGGAGTTCCCTCAATTCCTCATGGATTTCATCATCAGAACTGGATTCTGAAAAAAATGGGACCAATCTGGAAGTATATCTATTCAAATAAAAAAGAATTTTCCAAATTATTATGAATAAGGGGGTTAGACTCGGACAACTGCGATCAGAGAAAAGCTCAGACTTATTAGCTAATTGTCGGTGGCGTGTCGCTATCGTACCGTGTAACTAAACACCCTCGATAGCTTGGGGGACATGAGCGTGCCTAATGCGACTCGTTATTGATACATCCGGCGTCAAGCGAGGGGCACGACGCACCTGTTTGAGCTTTTGTCTTCTAATTGCTTGATTGGCTGTTGTCACTGGTTTAACAGGTCAACACTTTTGAGGGATTTGTGAATTTTGTTTTATTGAAGTTTGATGACGTAATATAATATGAACTTTCACAAACATCAAGCATTCACTAGAATGTAGTGTTACAAATTTCAATACTAAACTAACGACCGCACATTGGCAATTTTTTTATAAATGAAAGCCTACATACACTCATCATCATCATCAGCCTGCAAAAGTCCACTTGACTGCTATGTGCATGGACCTCCCCTCTAAAATGCCACGACTTTGACCTCGATCTTGAGCCGCCTTCATCCACCAACTATCTACGACCTTTATAATGTCCTATCTACGCAATAAATGCATAAAACCCTATAATTTCACTATCTTCCTCATTACTAGCACTAATCGCTAATACAGGTGACTTATCACTGCTGTTAACAACATACTAAGTATTAGAATAGCTACGCCCCGCGATTTCACCCGCATGAACAATGATGAAAATTGATAATAATGATGGTAATGAAAAGTAGCCTATGTGTTAATCCAGATTATAAGGTATTTCCATTCCAAATTTCACTTAAATCCGTTCAGCCGTTTGAGCAAGAAGAAGTAACAAACATACTCACAAACTTTTGCATATATAATATTAGTGTGATTGGATGCTGCAGTAGGGTTGATCAGTGGAAACTGCTTTCTGATCTGAAGGCCATCGGTATGAATCCAGATCTCGTGTTTCAGAAGGTGCTAACACACATACACACACACATATACACACACATAACGCACATAACACGTATACACATTTTACTACGTTCATGGAAAACGCGACATATCCTAGACTAGATGCATAAATTTGTAGTAAAACTTTTGCTATGCCTTGTTTATAGACAATAATTTCCCTCAGGGAACAACAACTTCCTAGTGTGACAACTTCCGAAAACGTGTATTCTAAACTCGTCAATTTTAAAAACTGGAAAATTCCTGAAATGGCAAATTCCTAAAATGGCAAATTCCTAAAATGTCAAGTTCCTGAAGTGACAAATTCCGAAAATTGCAAAAATGCCTAATTTATACATTACCTTTGCTCTGTTATTGAACATCTTTTGAGTAAAACAACTTAAAACAACTAAAACTTGGCTTTATTAACTAGGTATTCTTTAAAGTAACAAATCAAAAAAACTGCACATAAAACAAAACTTCGGACTTCTGTATCTGTATCTGTATCTGTCGTCGTCGTTCTTGACTTTTCGTTGTTGTTTTTACTTACTTACTTAAAATATATAATTTTTTTTTGTCAATTTAGGTAGTTGGTGATTTAGGATGAGGTTGTTTTCGGAAGTTATCATTCTAGAAAGTTGTCGTTTTCGAAAGTTGTCGTTTTGGGAAGTTGTCGTTGTCACCCTGAGGGAATAATTTTAACCAATCAGCACTGCTCTTATAATACCCGGTAGAACTAAACCAAATCAGGCCAATAAGTTCGAACATCTGAAAACAGGGAACCCCTCGTAAGCACACTGAGTAAACAGTAGGCGATGTGGGCGATAATAATTTAATAATTCCGCCGCTTTCACGCACCGTTTGCCATCTAATCAAACATAAGCGGTGTCAACAGTGAAGATAGCGGTGATCAGTGCTGGATTGTGCAAAAGATTGTCGAGTTTAATGAATAAAACTTTTAACAAATATCAGAATACACTTAGAGCCAATTTCACCATACTCTGTTAGTTAGTAAATGTCTTGTTAAATCTAACCATTCATCAAGGTGACAGATAATCTTTGAAAACACCTGTCAAAAGCATTGGTCAGACTAAACAGTTGTTTAACCGCCCGTTATTGGTTGGTGAAATCAAACCTAACTACTAAAACTACGAATATACTTGTTTTTAGAATTTGCGTTGTCAGAATTTCGTTTTTAATTTTTAATTTTATTTTTAACCTTTTTGTGAAACATGCCAGTGTCATATAATCCTACTAATCCTACTAATATTATAAACACGAAAGTTTGTGAGTATGGACGGATGTTTGTTACTCTTTCACGTAAAAACTACTGAATGGATTTGAGTGAAATTTGGAATGGAGATACTTTACGCCCTGGATTAACACATAGGCTACTTTTCATCATCATCATTATCATCATCATCAATTTTCATCATTATTCACGCGGGTGAAACCGCGGGGCGCAACTAGTAATCCTACTAATATTACAAACGCGAAAGTTTGTGAGGATGGATGGATGTTTGTTACTCTCACGTAAAAACTACTGAATGGATTTGAGTGAAATTTGGAATGGAGATACTTTACGCCCTGGATTAAAACATAGGCTACTTTTCATCATCATCAATTTTCATCATTTTTCACGCGGGTGAAACCGCGGGGCGCAACTAGTATATTATATTATTGAAATGTACCTATCTCTTATGCCCTTTCATTTGATATCAAACTCATTATGTTATATATTTATAACCTAAGCGACCAAGCCGTCTTTGTTGCCTGATTTTTCTAAGCTTGGTCGCGTTCAAACAGGAGTAATTTTAGTTTATAAGGCGAATCAAAAAGATCCTTGTGATTTCAATGAATAAAATTATTTTCTTTTTTTTTCTTTTTTGAGGTTTGACAAATGCGTTCAATTTCATTCATATTGAATTTATTGTAATGTAACACGCTTCATAAGATATCGTTAAAATTCGTCAAGTTGTTTCGAAACTACGAAGGATGAACAAATTTATTTACACATACATACAGACTACTAAAATCAATTCTCCTTTTGCTTTGCCGTGGTTGGGTAAAAATAGAGCATCACGAACAAACTCTGGCAAAAAATACATGCCTAACTACGTGTTTGCTGTGCAATGCACAATTGGACAGATAGCATGGCTGTTTTTCCGAAAAAAGCCGAAGTATCGATACTCATCGGTACATTCGTCGGTAACTTCACGGAACTCGTCCTCCGTCAACTCTCAATAGTAAAGTAGACACACACGTAGCAGACGCGGTAAGATATCTGTATCTGAGCGCGTATCTGTCCATGTCGCTCTCTATACTAAACTCAAAGACCAACACACACGTGGCAAATCACTTATATTTTACCGTCAAGCATCTGTAGGCACCGACATAATATATCAAAAGATGGTCAGATGATATCTGTGTACTATACAAATTGAAATACAATACAGTTTGAAGGTTTCCGCGTGAATGTATCATTTTGGTATATTATCGCATCTGCTACGTGTGTGATGCACTTAAAACTCACATCATGTAGTTCGAGTTGGCAAATTCGTCAAGGGAACCTTACTTTAATACCTAATGGGTTTACTTATAAAACCCTGCCAAAATTTAAGCAAAGCTTAAATTTAAATAACCTTTATAAGGGGGTTAATTTTACTTCGGAAATCAACCTATTCGTGATTAATTCCTACATGTTACCTATAAATAAAATTGACAACCTCTGTGGCGCGACGGGTGAGTAGCCGGCTGAGATGCATGAGGTTGCGGGTTCGATTCCCGCTGCGGTACAAATGTTTGTATGCTCTCCAAATATTTGTTCCAGGTCTAGGTGTTATGGTACCATGGTACTCGTAGTTCCTGATACCCACGACACAGGGAATCCTAGTGTGAGATCAGAGACCCTACAACGAGTTATGCATTGCAACAATCACTTTGCGAGTCGTGAGTATTGACGTTTTTTTTTTTTTTTTTTTTTTAACAATTATAGACCCTCGTTTGACCGCGATCTCACCTGTTGGTAAGTGATGATGCAGCCGACGATGGAGCACGAAGGTCTAGAAGGCACCTATTCACTCTTGCCTTGAAAAGACCCAAATTATAGTTTTCAGGAAAGACAGACGACGGCAGCGAGTTCCACTCCTTAGCAGTTCGCATAATAAAGGTGGAACCGAAACGCTTAGTACGAATAGAAGGTATATAATGAGGTAAGGACGGTACTGAGCCGTGCGCCTGCTCGTCCTATGACGAAAAGGAGATGGTGGGATCAAATCATATAGTTCCTGGGCACATTCTCCGAAATGCAACCTATAGAAAATGGAAAGGCTAGCAACATTACGGCGGTGCTCGAGACTCTGGATCTTAGTCTCCGCCATATATTGCTGCCCTATAAGCCTGAAAGCTCTGCGTTCAATCGAGTCTAAGGCAGCTAGCTGGTGTTTGGCCGAGCCATCCCAAACATGGCAGCAATACTCCATACCAGACCGGACTTGTCTTTGTATAAGTTGAGAAGCTGTCCCGGTGTGAAGTATCGCTTTACCTTATTCAGGATACCCAGCTTCATAGCAGCTGTTTTTGCCTTTGACTCGATGTATGAGCCGAAGTTGAGAGTAGGCGAAAGTGAAAAACCCAAGAGCTCCAGGTGATCTCCTATATCTATAGGTACATCCCGGAAAATGGGAACTTGAAGAAACTGACTTTTTTTCGCCGAGAAGAGACAAGCCTGCGTTTTGGAGGCGTTGAATTTAACAAGATTGGCATCGCCCCAGTCGGACACAGCCTTGAGAGTCAAATTCAAACGCTGAAGCATCTCATCTCTCAGCTTCTGAACTTCACTCTGACTAGCTCGAGCAGTTGAAACGTACCTCTCCACAACTGTGCTGTCGTCTGCGTACCCAATGACACCGGGCATGAGCAGATCATTGATATTAACTAACTAACTAACTATTAACTAACTAACTATTAGTTATAACTAGTAGTATAACTATTATAACTATTAGTTGTAACTATTTATGAATCTGTGCTGTTTCAATCGACTGCGCGGCACAGAATGATGAATAGTTACTATGCAAGTCACGTTGAATACTCACGACTCGCAAAGTGATTGTTGCAATGCAAAACTCGTAATAGGCCCTCTGGACTATGTTTGTGACTGTTGGGTGTTATTTTATTATTAATTATAATATTATTTTGATTCAATTGCATACTCGGAATTATTTTTAAAATACTCAATCATAAAACAACTTTTTGCAATTATGCACGAAAAGGTTTCCATCTGGCTCAATTAAAACGGTTTTTAACTGACTTCACAAAAAAAGAGGAGGTTCTCAATTCGGTTGTATTTTTTTTTAATGTTTTTTTTGTATGTTTGTTACCTCATATCTCCGGCGTTTATGAATCGATTTGGAAAATTCTTTTTTTATTTAAATACACTCGGTTCCAAAAATTACGGGTCAGTCACAAAAATTGACATACCTCCAGAACTGTAAAAGCTAGATCAATGAAATAAAAAACAGAATAAAGACTTTTTAGTTGCGCTTCTAATAGCATATTATTTAAACTGGTTGATGAAAAAAAACTTCATTAGAAAAACAAAATTTAAAAAAATGACTATTTTTAAAAACAAAATTTTTGTTTCATGTCATTATGGATGCTTTCCATTTCTATTCTGCCACAAAAAAAATTATCGTGAACGTCTTCCACGTGCATAATTATTATTCTGTGAGGTGAAGCATGGCAGTCACGCTAGAGGAATGTACCAGAATCCTAACTTTTTTGGAACTTGGGCGGAGCCAGCGTGAAACAGCCAGAAACATTGGTGTATCTTTGTCGACTGTTCAGCGGGTAGTCCAGCGGTACCAAGAGACCGGATCACACCTTAGAAGACCAGGAAATGGCAGACCAAGATGCACAACGGCCAGGGAAGACAGACAACTGGTGGCTACAATGCTCCGAAATCGTTTTCAAACTGCTGTTGGTCTAAAAACTCACTTTATTCGCTTTGGAGGTGGCAATTTAAGCGCTCAAACAGTAAGAAGACGTCTTGCTGAAGCAAATTTGAAACCATTGAGGCCCGCAAATGGCCCCAAACTGGAACGGGGACATCGAATTGCAAGACAGAGATACGTGCGCGAACACCTAAACTGGACACTAGACGATTGGTCTAGGGTAATGTTCACGGACGAGTCTAAATTCATGCTTTATAAGCATGATGGTAGGCAGTTGGTGTACAGAAGACCAGGGGAGCGCTTCCATCAAGCGTGTGTGGAGGAAAAAGTGGCGTACGGTGGAGGCTCCGTACAAGTTTGGGCTGGGATTTCTGCTGAGGCCCGCACCGAGCTGGTGCTCATTCAAAATGGAACTCTAAATGCAGAGAGGTACGTGGAAGAGATCCTCAATGAACATGTAGGTCCTTTCATGGCCAGGATGGACCGGCATGGCATATTAATGCATGATAATGCGCGTCCCCATACCGCCAGAATTGTACATGACTACCTTGAAGAGGTCGGTATCGAACTCATGCAGTGGCCAGCGCGAAGCCCGGACTTAAACCCCATCGAGCACGCCTGGGACGAGCTTCAGAGATGCGTGAAAGGTCGAAACCCCCCACCAATCACGCTTCCCGAGCTCATACAAGCACTGGTGGAGGAATGGGAAGGTATTCCTCAGCACCGGCTCCGAAATTTGGTGTACAGCATGCCTAATCGCCTGGAAGCTGTCAGAAGAGCTCGTGGAGGCAATACAAAGTATTAAATGAAGAAAGTGATGAAAAACAGCAAAAAAACAATCATAACAAAAAATGTAATCTTAAGAAAAATATGACTACTTTAGTTTTTTTTTAATTTAAGATTAATATTGTGGGTGTAACTAAGTTTTATTTTATTTTTTATCTGTATAATTAAATTCTCAATTGAACAGTCTTCGTTTCATTAGGATGGCATACGTAGTTCGGGAGATATTCGGGTTTATGTGACTGACCCGTTATTTTTGGAACCGAGTGTAGATATACTTCCAGATTGGTCCCATTTTTTCAGAAACCAGTTCTGATGATGGGATCCATGAGGAATTGAGGGAACTCCTCAAATATTGTAGGCATACATATGGCGATTTTTATATTTTTAGCAACAAACCAAGCATTTGCATTCATAAAGTATCATAACCCTATCACCACTATGGTTCTTTCATCATTTTTTTCATCCAAAATTATTTAGTCCAATACAATGGCGGAAGTCGGTTTTTTAAATGAAAAGTTATTCTTCAAATTAGACCATCCTCGAGTGAATAATGAGTAATTAACATAGTTATGCCAACAATTCGCAAGGGGTTGCTTGTATAAATTAGAGCTAAGCTTCACCACACCACACGCTTGTGGCACACAAGCCACTATCCGCAGCCACTCGGTGAACAGTGCAGCCACAACAATACCGTCATACAAGGAGAACTTTAAACAGAGTTTTGGAGGAATTTTTGGTGTCAGTCCTCCTAGGTAAGTCAATCTAGCCAAGCTTGTTTTAAGTTTGCTGTCGTTTAGATGCATCACAGTTAAGTGATTAATAATATTACTTTTTGGTTCTTAATTCAGATCCTATTACTCCTATCCTACTAAATATTATAAATAAATAAATGCTGAACATTTCACACAACATTATCTAGCCCCAAGCTAAGCAGAGCTTGTGTTATGGCAACTAGATAACTGATATACGTAATATAACACATTACATAGATAGATAATTAGATATTTTTATTATACATATATATCATAAAAATATCTAATACCCAGAACACCCGGAACAATTATCTGCAGATCGCACAAATATTTGTTCCGAGGCGGAGATAGAACCCGCAACCTCCTGCGTCGCAGGCGAACCTTCGCCCGCCGCGCCACAGAGGTCGTCACAATGTACAAGTGTGAGGATGGATGGATGGATGTTTGTTACTCTTTCATACAAAATCTACTGAACGGATTTTTATGAAACTGTACAATATAGCTCATACATCAGTATAATATCTAGGCTATAATTTGCAACAGAGGTTCCACGCGGGCGGAGCCGCAAGCAAATGCTAGTAACTTATATTCTTATATTATTAGTAGGCACGAATTATTAAAGTAACAAGATTAATATAAGACGTGCTTCTGTAGTTCGATAAAACAAATGTATGGGAATATATAGAAATAAATCGAACAACAAACCAATGCCGACCTCTGTGGTGCGGCGGGTGAGTAGCTGGCCGAGATGTGAAATGTTGCTGGTTTGATTCCCGCTGATGATCTGCAAATATTTGTTCCGGGTCGGCTGTTATGGTACCATGGTACTCGTAGTTCCTGGTACACAAGGCACATGGAATCCTAGTTTGGGCTCAGGACTACGTATGTGACTGTTGATTGTTATGTTATGTTTTATGTAATGCAATCTTTTTAATGAAAGAATTCTTCAACCACACTGGTTTTTTCACAATCTAGTCACAAGGCGCTTTTCAGGGCCGCCATACGACAAACCAGGTCAATGCCCTAACGCAGGGTTTACTAGAAACACGAGGACCGAACGAACGAATGGTCCGTTTTATTTGAATCACATTTCTGTGTGTATAGATTTTTTTATTTGATCAAAATGTAACGAATGAATCAAACTTTTAAATGGAATGAGGGTACTTTTTGCTCACTGAGGCTAAATTTGTAACCACAGACTATAGATGTACATATATATCCTATTAATATTATAAACGCGAAAGTTTGTGAGTATGGATGGATGTTTGTTACTCTTTCACGTAAAAACTACTGAATGGATTTGAGTGAAATTTGGAATGGAGATACTTTACGCCCTGGATTAACACATAGGCTACTTTTCATAATCATCATCATCATCCATTTTCATCATTATTCACGCGGGTGAAACCGCGGGGCGCAACTAGTATATATATATATATATATATATATATATATATATATATATATATATATATATATATATATATATATATATATATATATATATATGTACATAATTTTATTGTTATATTACCCACAGACATATTTTAGACATATTTTGTAACCTTGTGATGTGAGGATACTATACAATTTGTAATTTGTTTATTATGATCATAATCATCATCAACATCAGTCTGTAGAAGTCCACTGCTAGACATAGGCCCTCTATATATTGCTAAGACGAACGGTCTTGAGCCGCCTCCATCCACCGACTTCCTGCTACCTTTATAATGTCTTTAGTCCATCGAGAGTAGGGCCTTCATTACTGCGTCATCTGGTTTGTGGTCGCCACTCGAGAACCTTATTTCCCCAACGATTGTCAGTTCTGCGAGCTACATGAACCTGCCCATTGCCACTTCAACTTTCTAATTCTGAGAGCTATGTCGGTGATCTTGGTTTTTTTTACGGATTTCTACATTATGATTTCTATCTTGTAGTGAAACTTAGCATAGTTCCTTCCATAGCCTGTTGTGTGACTACTGTGACCTGTGACCTACATATAAATCATTTATTTATTTGTAACATAAAACATTAGACACGCACTTTTTTATGTCAATTGAACGAGCGAGCGAAGAGAGCTATGACCTTGCAATAACTGACATTTGTTTTTGTATGTCCGGATGTATGTCTATGTATGTATGTATGTACGTACTCGCGTACAGGTCGCATTTTTCAATGAATATTGACAAAACTTGATATTATACAGGACCATAAGTTAAACCATAGTTTTTTTTTGTCATCGGCGATTTTCTGTTTTAGGGGTATTTCCCCAAAAAAGAAGGGAAATTTGCTGGGGCGTTATTAACCGTCAAGTGTTATATATATTTGCATAAAAAACATTAACCCTCTTATTCAAAATCAATTTTTAAACCTTTGATAGCTAAAATAGCTTTTGTCTTGTTTTGACGTATGTCATTTTACATCAGAGAGAACAAAACAAAAGCTATTTCAACTAAAATAGGTTTAAAAAATGATTATGAATAAGGGTGTAAGTCTGTAGGTACATTAAAAACTATTTCAACTTTTAATAGTTGAGGTTATAGTTCGCAGAACTACTTGTAAATAAAAGTTCTATGCAGTCTGTTTTACCAGGTAAAGTACGCTGGGGTTTATCAATAAATATTTTTACAAGAAACTGCATTGATCGTTGAACAGAAAACGCTGGGCTTCCTGTTTCCGTGTGCTCAGAAAGTTCTCTTAGTAAATAATTAAATCTTACGGTACGTTCACACGGCGTCGAGTGTTTCTCTACCGAATCGGTTTTTTGCAGGATTCGGTTTAGTGGCATAAGTATTTCAATGAAGGAGTTCACACATGCATTCGGTTTCAAGACACGACAAAAAAACCAAATCTTGCTGAAGTTGACATCCGATTTGGCGACTACAAACCGATCCGACCGTACTGCAAAATGTAGGATCCGTCGCAGTGGCATAGCGCATTCAATACATCTGTTCATACGATACAAGCAGGTGTAGATTCGGTTATGCCGTCAGATACGGCCAAGCAAGATGTGCTGTGTGAATACAACATTCGGTTTTTCCAGATCCGATGAAAATAAGATTCGGCAAATCGTGTCTCCGTGTGAACGTACCGTTAGCCATAAAACTCGAATCCTCTATATATATAAAAATCAATTGCTGTTCGTTTGTCTCGCTAAAACTCTAGAACGACTGGGCAGATTTATTAGATTTTGGTTTTGGTGTGTTCATAATTGTCACGGACAGGTTTAAATGTACCGGGACCACGCGAACGAAGTCGCGCGCGGGCAGCTAGTAAGAGATAAATTGTTATTGTTAGGCATAAACGTAACCCTATATATAATTGAAGTAACAAATCGTTTTAAAACGTTTTGCTATTCATTCGTTCATTTATCATTCATTCATTTATTGCAGTATGTATATGTAGTAGGTACATCCATTTTAGTATTAGTATTCACATTTATTTTATAGCAAGTGTTTCCTTTGTCGGATATCAAAAATAAAATGTCTCTTCGTGGCTCTGTAACTCGACTTCAGATTCAGAGACCATGTTTGAGTCCTGGCGTACGCTTTAGCAAACGGTGAAAGGAAACAACGTGGGAAATACTCGTATCCTAAAATTCGGTGACAAAATACATGTGTGTGAAAGAAGACTCTTAATCATTTCAACACACTGGTTCGTTTAACCAACATACCTCAGACAGGGCGATCATAAATGAATCAGATAGCTGTTCAACAGCGCATACACATTTTTTTCATCAACTGGTAGATACCCGCTGCTTGACTCTTACTGCTGACTTGAAAGGCATTTCCCATAATCGCTTGGCAGGCGGATTGGTGCTCAAATTGATGCTGCTGCCCACATCCCCTGGCGTAATCCCTTAGTTGCCTTTTACGACATCCACGGGAGGAGTTGGAGTAGTAATATTCTTAGACAGAGACCACTACGGGATATACATCTAAAATCTATCGCAGCTATCTTCAGGCTAACCTCTTTATAATGAAAGCACACGATTTTCAGCATAAGTTGGTGATAACAGTTAATACACACACACACATGTTAATGGTATTAATAATAACTCAATGGCTCTAACCCTGAGCTTTGAAATAAATATTAAACCTAGTAGGCACCAAAAAGGTAACATCCCACTTTTAAAAGCAGGAAACGCAACCGTAACCAGACAAAGAAACTCACCCCTGACGAATAAAGTAATGACGAGAATCCTTTGTATTTCTAACATCGTTTTCAACTTAAATGAGGCTTTGCGAATTCGTTTCATAACTTTGATTCGTGTTGTTAAACGGAAATGAATTAAGTAAGTGTAATTATTGTTGTTTTGTTTAATTTTCTCGTCATACTTTGAGTTTTAATACTGGCTAATTTTGGTGTAATCTTAACTAATGTTGATTGAAAGGCATTACGTTACGTTTATGCATTTGTAATTAATAATTATGTTGGTGCAAGACTGCCGAAAGTTTCAACACTCTTGAGTCTGGAAGGCTTACAAGCCAAGCGCGACACCAAAAGTTACAAAAATCAGTATCCACTGTTGTTTTGGTAATTTTTATAGCAAGTAATTAAGTCCCTTTAGGAACTAAAATACTAGTTTCTGTGTATTTTATGATCTTACGAAATAAATTGAGGCGTACATTGCGAGACATTCTTCGATTAATGATGTGAATCTGTGCAAGCTTCATAGATTTGCTTCATAATTTTCAGGATTCAGGTTGGCTTTGAATGCCCTAACTGGTCCCAACAGATACCCACCATGGATTGAAATGCAACTTATAGATTGAAACTGGAATCAATACTGGAATGGTTGCTGGTATTTTTAAGTAGAGATTTTTAGGTAGAGAACTGCCTACATAATTAAATAGAACTAAGAAAGGGACTCACGAGATCCACTGATAAATTGCCGACACAGTCAGTTCACCATTTTCCCTCAGAGCCCTCTCGATGAGCTCAGGATAGGTATACGGCGGCTTCTTCGGTGCTGGTGGAGAGTCAGGATGTTGCATCTTCGGTTCCTTGATACCTCTCTCGGGCTCGTCATCAGGCACTTTGAGGTTCACAAACTCGTCCAACCGAAAGTTCAACAGCCACGCGAGGCTCGCGCAGTCATTATCGCTGTCGCGATCGTCGTCGATTTTTGACCATTTTCTTCGTCTCCATTTCGATCTGTCAGCGGTTTTCCCCGACATTTTGAACAAATTTGACAGTTGTGTAGTTTTGATACCGCAAGTCGCGGCCGCACTGACTGCGTTTTGAATTTAGAACGCGGATCGTCGACTCGTGCCAGTCCGCGCTATCTCTGGTTGGCGCTTGTAATCTTTTTAGAGGGTGAAAAGAGTCCGTATAGGTTTTATTAAATGTGCAGTATTGGAACTTTCCAAGGCGTTCTAGAAAATTGCTTGCTATTTATTTTTAACAAATACCTACCAAACGTATGTAAATCTTGGCAAAATGGATTTTAATTTGAATAAAATTGCGTTTTATTGTGAAACCCATTAACTAGGGTAATTCAAGCGAGCTTATAACGAGAATCTCGAATTGAAGTCAGCTCTAATCGAGCGATCTACATAGCCACGTTTAAACGTACTTATTACGCAGAAATTTCACCAAGAAGCCTTAGGCAAAGGAAATTAGGTTTTATTACAACAAACAAACATAATCCGGTAATAAAATGTGCTGTAGTCATAACAGTAACCTTTCTGTATCTCGTGAGGTACACGTGTATCTGTGATTGTTTTCTGATTCGATACAATATTTATTTAGCACCCCGTTATATTCGTACGTGCTGAGAAATGTGCATTATCCTTTGTTTCATTGTTCCTAAAACATTTGCTTATAAAGCTCATAACTTACAAGCTAAGATGGCTCGATAAAAAATGTGTGTTACTATTTACTTAGTGTTATTTCTTAAGCTTGGTAGGAAGAAGCTTACGGTAGGAAGTCAGTTGCCCACCGAGCTTGCTCTATAACTTCAAGTCCTCTTTCTTAAGTCCTGTCTGTTTTGTCACATTATTCATTTACTGTAGACTTACTCTACCCATAAGTCACTTTCCACCTTTTCTATCGTCACAACAATCTACAAGTCAGGGACAAGCTGGTCTTGAAGAGGTTACCTAATATAAACTTTAGTGGTTGGGAATCACTTAAAATTGAAAAAAAATTGTAATTTTTGCTGGCTTGAGCGGAGCGCGCGGCCGCACGCAGTATTCGCCGGTCAACCGTCGAACGTGGTCGCGGGCGGTGCTCATGATGAAGAGGCTTTTGAACTCAGTCTCGAAACGTCCGCAAAAGTGAAACGAAAAACAGTCGTAATTAGCCGTTTTTTTTTTTTTTTTTTTTTTTTTTTTTTTAATTAAAGAGGTTAATATTATTATGTATGTAGCTGTCTTAACTACAATTATCTTATCTTCTTTAGCGTAACACCCTTGGCACTCTATGATCTATGGTTCGAAGCGGGATTGTTTGAAAATTTTCCCTGTTATTTAATTTGTTTTTTAAGGATTAAAGTGTTATTTGGGACATTGTTTTGTGATAAACGACTGTAATTAAATACGGACTATACAGTAAATACATTTTAAGAGCAGTTGGGCTCGTTCATAAAAATGGACGAGGCCGAGGTCGCTCCTAGACCTCGGTCTAGGAGTAACAGTGATATGACTTTGAGTGAAGAAGAGATGGGTGCGCAGTTAATTACTACCGATGAGAATAAACAACGTGAAGAGTCATTCGCAATGAGCGCCGAGTCCGCCCTCCCGGCGACAGCAGGCGCCGCGTCGTCGTCGCCGTCGCGGCCGCCGACCAAAAGATTGAGGAACAGCAATAGTAGTGATGACCAACAAATTGTAGACAACGAAGGTTTTACCCTCGTGCAGAGGAAGAAAACTCTTGTTGCAACCGGAAAATATCGAAGATCTACTGAGAAAGGTAACAATAAATTGAATGTGAACTGCTTTGAGGTGTGCGTCTCGTCATACCAAATGCTGCCAAAACAAATTGGGCTGGCTATGCTTTTGAAGTCTGAAGGGATTATAAATGTCATAAAAATAACATACAAAAGTCCATACAGGGTGGTCATCAGTTTTGAAAACAAGGAGGACGCAAATAAATTAGTCAAGAGTAAAACATTTATGGACTCAGGATACAGATGTTATATGACGGATGAAGTTGGAATTACCTATGGTGTGGTAAAATATTTGGAACTTGATGTAAAAGATCAAGATTTGATGGCATCTATACGCTGCGAACAAGATATAGTGTCAGTGAAGAGACTAAATAGGATGTCAGAGGAAGGTCAATGGGTCAGCAGCGAAACTGTACGCTTTGGATTCAAGAGCTCCACTTTGCCTTCCTATGTATTTGGATATGGTGTTAGATTCAAGGTGGACCCTTACACCTTCCCTGTGACGCAGTGCGCCTCGTGTTGGAAGTTTGGACATTTGACACGAACGTGTCCAACGAAAAAGTCAGTATGTCCAAAATGTGGCGGTGGACATGAAAACTGTGAGACCACCGAGTATCGATGCATTAACTGCAAAGACAATCACATGGCCCTGAGTAAGTCATGTCCTATTTATCTGAAGGAGAAGGAAATCCGGTCTATTATGTGTAAAAGCAACTGCACTTATAAAGTTGCCTTATCGAAGTACATGGAAAACAAGACATACAAGTTTGATGAATGCGCGCAGAATACACCATCCTTCTTCATGTTTGGAGATAAATCCAACGTTAGGACCTATGAGCGCGTACGACCAACCATGTCATATAGTCAATGTGTTGGTACGAAGACAGAGGTTACAATCAATTCAGAGAAACCAGATACTTTGATACGTATTGATGGAGGAGAGATGAGTGAAGATGAATCGAAGGACAGCAGCGAGGAAAATTCATTTAGAAAGAAACCGTCGAGGGGAAGGAAAAAAAAACATAAGGTGGAAAAGAGACAGAGGAAGGTAACAGCTGAAGCCTCTCGAGACCCACCGGTGATTACAGCGACAGGTGAGGGAACCCAGTTAGATAGTGGTCAAAAGAAAAAGATAAATTTTGTTGGTATATTTAGGAAAGCGAAAGAAATAGTGTTTTCCGACAAAAGTTTTGAAGAGAAAGTTACTCAGGTGTTGAAATTACTTTTTGAGGAGCTAATGTCTTTCGTAGTGCAGATGATCAGCAAAGGAGATGTTTTAACCAAACTATTAAGCTTCCTTTATGATGGATAACAACATCTCAAATGTAACCGCGGTCCGGGCATCAGGCCCTGTGGGTTCTGTTGTGCAATGTTTAAATATTGCACAATGGAACTCGCAGAGCTTGATGCCCAAAAAACCAGAGTTTGAGCTTTTGCTAAGTCAAGAAAAGATAGGTATTTGTTTATTAAGTGAAACATGGCTTGACCAAGATACAAACTTACGCATAAGTAACTACAATGTTTTCAGAAAAGATAGAACTGATTCTTATGGAGGTGTAGCTATAGTAGTTCATAAATCTATTAAAGCTCAAAGGTGCTCCATAGATATTAGCAACAGTGGTATAGAGACCTTATGTGTAAAAATTTTGAACTGTAAATACTTAGAACATGTTGTATCGGTGTACTGCCCTTCAACTGTAAAAACTTCACAATGCGACTGGGACCGTATTTTTTCAAAATTTTCTTCGAAATCAATAGTGGCTGGCGATTTCAATGGCCATCATTCTAATTGGTCATGTAAAATCGATACTAGAGGCTTGCAGTTACTGGATTCCTCTTTAGAGCATAATTTTGTGTCACTCAATAGTGGGGAATTCACAAGGGTTAAATTAGTTAACGGCCATTTACAGGAGTCCGCGCCGGACATAACGTTTGTGACATCGGAGTTAGCTGTGTATTTTAAATGGCAAGTAACAAGAGAGAACTTTGGTAGCGATCATCTCCTTATTAAATATTCACTTCAGTATCATGACTCACGTAGGTTTATTAGGCACCGAAACTTTAAACTAGCTAACTGGCGGCTGTATCAGGCGATATTAAAAGATAGTATCAGTGATGTCATTTGCGAAGGTGACATTCAAACGAGCTATGATTTGTTTATAAAAATTGTGAATGATGCTGCTCGAATAAGCATTCCTATGATAAAAAATTGCACTGATCCCTTACAAACCTTTCAACCCAAACCTTACTGGTGTCCAGCTATATCTTCAGCTATAGCTCAACGCCGTTTGGCCTTAAAGGTGTTTAGGCGAAACCCTACACCTGATAACCTTGATAAGCTAAATGAAAAGATCGCTGAAGCTCAAAGAGTTCATAGGAGGGCTAGGTCTGCAAATTGGAAACAATTCTGCGGAATGGTAGACGAAACGATGACACCCTCCGATATGTGGCGTCGCATGCGCTGGATGAAGGGTATCCGAAGGGATTACGCGAGCGCTCCCAGTGATAAAAAAGAAGAACTTTTACGTAGTTTAGCTCCTGATTTTGTGCATACTTCACAACCAGTGTTCGCATCTAGTAACACCTCCTTGGATAGAGAATTTACTTTGCAAGAGTTCCAAAATGGGTTAAAAAAGAAGGACACGGCTCCTGGAGAAGATAACATTACCTACTCAATGATTTATAATCTTCCTCTAGAAGGTAAGTTGTATTTGCTTCAACTGTTCAATCAAATTTTTAAACATTCTCTAGTTCCAGAACAATGGCGTAGTATTCAAATAGTCCCTATTCCGAAACCTAATCCCAACCCCAACTTAATGCCTAAATTCCGTCCTATATCATTAATATCTTGTGTTTGTAAAATTTTTCATCTGATGCTTTGTAAACGAATTGAGTGGTTTGTCGAAAAACATAAAATTTTAGCCCCAGTCACCAGTGGATTTAGGAAATGTCAGTCATGCATAGATTGCTTAGTCCGTCTTGTCACACAAATACAGATAGGATTTTCAAAAGATGTATCCACGCTAGCAGTTTTCTTAGATGTTGAAAGTGCCTATAATAATGTTTTGACGGACCAACTTGTTATGATGCTTGATAATCTAAATATGGGGTCCCTAACATGTAAATATTTGTGGACATTCTTAAGCAACAGATTTTTGAAAATAAAAGATGGTGATGGATTTCAGACAATGGTGAGATGGACTGGCAGAGGATTGGCACAGGGTGACCCTCTTTCTCCCCTCCTACTTAATATTGCTACACATCAAATTTGCACGGGATATGATAATGTTAGTATTTTGCAGTACGCTGATGATTTTGTTTTTTATACACAAAATAGGAACTTAGAACTGAATGAGGCATACATTCAAAGGGCTTTAGATTCTGTTGTAGGTAAGTTGGGAGAGTTAGGATTGGAAATATCTCCAACAAAAACCCAATGCTGTAGTTTCAGGCGAGGAAGAAAAGTGGATCAAGTTACTCTATATATCAATAACAATAACGTAACATGTGTAACAAATGTCAAATACTTGGGCATTTGGTTGGATAAATCTTTGCTGTGGAGTAAACATATAAATGAGACATGTGAAAAAACAATGAAAATGATAGGTTTACTGAAAGTATTAGCTGGTGCTTCTTGGGGTTTGCATCCTAAACACCTGCGCAGGTTATACATTGCCTTGATTCGTAGCAGAATAGATTACGGATGCTTTCTTTATGAAACAGCTGCAAAGACACATTTATTAAAGTTAGATAGGATACAGAATATAGCAATGAGAGTAATCGGTGGATTTATCAGAACCACACCCATACATGCTATGGAATGTGAGGTGTGTTTACATCCACTGCAGTTCAGGCGACAATACCTTGCCACCAAATATTGTCTTAAAGCCCAATCATTCTCTGATAACATCACTATCGCTCTATTTCAAGAACTGCTTGACCGGTATCGGCAGAAAAAACCTTTGCTAATCTCAATTTATGAAGAAACGAAGTTAGAAATCATAAAATCAAGTAAGCCCCTCAATATGTTTTCGTTGAATACTTGGGTATCGGATATAAATTTGGATTTTATTGAGACTACGGTAGATGGAATAGACCAGGCAAAAAGTCAGTATGATGATAATGTACTAAAGTCCCTTACATTATTTATGATAAATGATAAATACAAGGATTGGCACAAACTGTACACCGACGGGTCTAAAATAGGTGACAGTGCTGGCGCGGCATATTACGATCCTAGTCGCAATGTGAAAGAGTCATTTAAAGTTACGTCTGAACATAATACTATTATGTCAGTTGAGCTTTTTGCAATCTCAGAGTCATTATCATATGCGGCTACCTTAGATTTAAGTAAATTAGTTATCATGACAGACAGTCGAAGTGCTTTACAGCATATAGTTCGTTGTGTCTCTGGTGCAAGAGGTGCTTCGGTAGCTTATAGCATAATAAGGAAAGTGTTGTTCTTGCAAAATAAGGGTGTGGATCTGAGATTGCAGTGGGTTCCTTCACACGTTGGTCTTCAGGGCAACGAGGAGGCCGATAAATTGGCTAAAGAGGCTTTTTCAGTAGGTGCAGAAACTTTCATTGTACCTGAACACTCAGAAGTGTTGTTTAAATATAAATACAAAATTTTTGAGAAATGGAAAATGTATTATTTGAGTACTTCAGAGTTAAAAGGAATTTGGTATAGAATTGTACAATGTGAACCTCCTCGTATTCCCTGGTTTGTAAATACTAGATTTAAGAGATGTCTGATTGTAACAGCTCACAGACTGCGCACAGGACACATTCCTCTTGCAAAATTCAATCATCTTATGAAAATATCAGACTCCCCCAACTGTGCGACATGCGGAGTTACAGAAGACGTTCATCATCTTCTGGTGGAATGTGTACGGAGCCAGTTTTTGAGAACACACATGTGTAGCCAATATGGTCTTAACTTATTAGATGTTGGCGCGTTTCAATGTATCTTATCCGCCCCTTTATGTGAGGCGGCGAAGGCACTTTTTAGTATAGTGTATAATATTATTAGTAGTTAAGTTTTTATTGCAAGACGTAACAGGGCTGACATAGTCGCAAAGCGACACAAAGTCCTTATAAAAATTTTAGAATAAAAAAAAAAAAAAAAAAAAAAAAAAAAAAAACACCCTTGGCGAGTAGTAGGTCCATGCTCTTGGCATAGTGGTGGTTGTCACTTCAAAGGTATACCATAAGGTATGTGTGGCCTTATAGCATTTTTCGAGTCCGTGGCTCGTTTTACAATCCTTCGCCACTCGTCTTGCACAGCAGCCTTCCTGGCGCATTCATCCAGTGGACCGTCCAAAGCTGTCTTTATCTGAGGTCCATCATGGGGTCCACTAAATGCTCTAAGGAGGTCCATGTCCATCTCATGGGCCATAGAGCATGTACCAGATGGAGAGATGAGATCGATGCACATGAAGGACTCTAACAACCAAAAATAAGAAGGAATGAAAGACAAAGTATTTGCCCGTTTTTTTGGCATGCATAATGCCTTTGGCATTGAAATAAATTATAATTTATAAAATATGTGGTTTTGGCGGGATAAATTCTCTATAGCTTTAGCTAAAATCATATATAGATATAATATTCGATTCGGCAACTTAAAGCATACGCGTTATAAATAATAAAATAACCGTATTGAACAGTGCAATTGGACATTAAACAATTCCATTGCATGTCGTTTTCCCGCTCTCTGCGTGCTCACACATTTTAAATTCAATTACTTTTCCAATTTGCGAGGTCCCGCACGGATCACTCGGATTCTTCCCAATGACGCGTCGATTGATTTGTGAAACAATTTCGAGATTCAAATGTTTTGTTGTTAATTTTTTTATTAATCTAGCTAGCTAGACGAAAGATTAAAGTGTGTCACACACGTTAGCAGACGCGGTAAGATAAATCTGTATCTGAGCGCGTATCTGTCCATATCGCTCTTTATACTAAACTCAAGGAGCAACACAACACACTCACATACACACACACACACACACACAGATCACTTATATTTTACCGTCAAGCAAAGGTCAAGCATCTGTAGGCACCGACATATTATATCAAAAGATGGACAGATGATAATATCTGTGTATACAATCCGCACCAAGAAACAAGTATAGACACAGAGAGTATATACAGTTAGAAAGGTGAACGTGAATGTATCATTTTCGTATATTATCGTATCTGCTGCGTTTGTGATACCTTCAGATGCGATAAGTTTTTATACGCATATAAAATACTACCGCATGGCATCTGCTACGTGTGTGATGCACTTTATACGTAAGCAATACACAGTGGCATTGAATCCTCCCATTGTATTCAATGGCTTTGCCCAGAAGGTGGACGTAAACAGGCTGATAAAGAAAAGAAGAAGAATAAAAAGGTAATTTTGGCATAAACTCAGCATTCCGAAAAATAGATCGTTTCATTTTGACGCGATAGTGCTGCACAAATGTTGACTTCTGCTTTAATTACAGCTATATTGCCAACTTGGCCTGAGCAAAATACACTTCCGATGTTTTCTGAGAGACGAACAATAATAGCTATACAGGACGAATGAGGCTTAATAAGTTTGTTCTGGACCTTACATTTGACCAAGTTCCGGTTTGTATTTGATACTTGTTATTTATCGGTGTTTGCTTGTCCAAGTTAAGCCCATATTTTGTAAAACGATAAGAGCACAAACTCAAATAAAATTTATTTAAATAATTTTTACTAGTATTTTTTTTTTTTAAATTAATTTCGCACTAATAAACATAAAACTACATACATAAAAAAACCTACATACATAATATATATATATTTTTTCCTTATGGCGAAAGACCCCTAGCTTTTGCGTGTATGTGTATATTTATCAAAGTTTTGCGTAGTCGGGTTTAAGTTTTCAAACTATTATTTATTAAACTGTCTGGTTACTGAGTGCGGCTTACATTTTGATAAAGTTTCACAAACTGGACACAATTGGCACATGTGGCAGAAAATAGGTATAGTTCTGTGGTTGAAATTATTACGTAACAATGATATAGCAACCTATATTTTGCCATTCTTGGTCACCATCAGCTTCTATTTTGGTTACAGATTGGCTAGCACCCGGCTTCTGCGGTGAATTTAAATGAGTGAGACACATTGGTATGAAATCTACCAAACACGTTATATTACATCTATGGGAGGAGATGGAGGGGTCTATTCTTAAGCCGGACACACCATGGCCATACCTTATCTTAATAGAAGGTGCGCCCTTTTTGTTAGCTAACGAAGTGCCTTAGTTCGTACTTCGTACGATGTACGAACTAGTAACGAAGTTTGCTCCAAATGTGGCTATTATTTCTTTAAACTCTATCGGCCTTATTACAGAACATGGACTAAATCTGAATTTAGTACAGGCGTACTAGTCTAGGATTAAATATCGACATTAGGCATATGCGACTTTAAATACGAAAGCAGATGGTTGGTTTTCCGAAATAAATTCTCGCGCTACTTCGCAAATTTCCAAAGTATCAAACTGACGGATTGTGTCACATCACAATTGAGATGTCCAAATTCTTACCTCTAACAAGCAATCGACTGTCAATTTATAGACCATTGCTAAACTAGGGGGCTGCCTGGTTTTAGATAAACCAGAGATAGTCCAAGCTTATGTCATTCTTGGCATAAGCGCGGAATATCTAGCTCGAAAGTTGCTTCTGAAAAACAAACCATCTGCTTTGGTATTACAGTCGTATATACCATAGGTTGATATTTTAAGCCTAGACTGGTAGTCCTGGTTTAAACCCAGACTAAAGGCATTTTTTATAATAACACCCTATGAATTTTGGTACACATGATCAGCACACTAATATCTAGACCCGTGGTGCGTTAGTTTCATATAAAATTATAAGGTTACCAAATCATGAACATTTAAAAACTAATTTTTAAAAAACCAGTCTAGATATTAGTCTACTGATCATGTGTACAAAATTTCATGGACTTCGTTCACGTAAAAAAAATGGGCGTAAGCGCCCTACCGGTAACATCTTTGAATACATTAACGTAAAGTCGTGATTTTTGTTTCCAACGGGAAACATTCAAAGTTTCTCGGTAAATGAAGAATGCCCAATTTACCAGAAAAGTTGACCTATTTCCACACCAGTATGTCTCCGTTCCCTAGTGTAGTGGGTAATTAGCCAAATCTAGGCACAGACGACGGTTTCTAACAATGCCTTTGATTAGTGGATTATGGGTCTGAGCGTTTCTGGGACTATTTTCCGTCACCTACATGTTCTATGTTCCCACCTAGCATGCTCCTAGCGAGCACGTTAAATTGTCTTCAATTAGCCAAGCGGGATGAGACAAAAGGAAATTAGGATGCGGTGTAGAAAATTATGTCTCGTGCTTATGAGAGCTTGGTACTTTCATTCAGTTTTTGTAGAATCAATTAAGTTAACACCTCATGTATGTTTGACGTTAAGTTTGTATGTTAACAAGCACACATACTGTAACATACAATTATTATTCTGGCAATCAGTTCGAGCTATTTGACTGCTGTATTCTCAGAATAATTTGCTTTAGTCATTATTCTGAGGCGTATTATTAAGCCAATGGGGACTTTTCTGACAGCTGAAAGAAAATAATTCTAAATCCATGCATAGAAGGCGCAGTCCAGCTAAGGTTGTCTAAATTTGAAATTTTGTCGCTCAGCCCCCAACTGTCAGTGTCACTGACTTCCACACTCATGCTGTTCGTTGGTGAAGTATCTCTACTAGAGTTTTGTGTTGTTTGTAGAACAAAAGCGTAAGAAGTTGGACTTTGTTAACAAAGAGAATTTGTTCTCTGTGGTGCTTTTGTAAAATCTTCAGAAGACAACCATTGCGAGTCACCGCCATCTACCGGCATTTTAAGAACTATTTTTTCTATTTAATTGCCTTCCTGAAAACTTCCCATTGAACGCAACAAATAATAAAAGAAGGATGGCGACGTGCCACACATATTGTGACCCATCTTTTTTTACCCTCTATTTCACGTTACCTTCAGTTGAGATACTTTTAAATAATGGTAATATATGCTAAGAGAATGAAAAATCAAATTGAATGAAGTGTGTAGAAGTTGGGGGAAAATAATTGATAGAGGTTATTTAGATCAAAAAAAATCGCAAACTTCGGTTGGCATACTCCAAAATACGTATGACACATCGACTGACATGCAAAATCTAGCATCAACGTTCTATTCAAGTTGGTAATTGTTTTTTTTAGGTTAAAATGTACAAAACTACCCTTTCAAGTATCTAAATAATTAGCCAAATAATTTATTATGTTATTATACTTAATATAGTCGAAAGAAAAACCAGTTGTTTATTATGTTAAGTACTTTTCTTTATATAGTATTTGTCAAGTTGTTGCTATAAATTGTAATACCTAGATGTAGTTTTTAATTCCCTACTTCTAAAAATAAGGTCTATGGGAAAACCAGGCAAAAAATATTAATAAAAAATATATAATAATATCCATGAAGGGGCCTGGTTATTTTTTTTTGACCATGGTCAAAAGTCGCCTACCTTCTTTTGGAAGACAGCTATGAATGATATGGATGATGAATAAATAAATAATGTTGTTTATCATAGAGTACATTTATATACAGCGTAGCTACTGTAGGAGGAAAACCCTCCGTTTATCTTCGAGAAAGTACAATAAAAAAGCACCGCGAGACTTAAATTTACGAAAATCTAGCAAAAAGTACAGGCCACCGGTACTAGATAGTGCACTGCACTAGCTAGCCTCATCCCTTATTCCTTAAGCAATCGACCCACCTTCGAAGCTAAAGGAGTTTTTTAAATATATATTGATGCTTTGAAACGAGACTTCGGCTATTAATATTGCATAAGGGCGCATTTACGAACAAGCCAGATTCTCACTGACTGGTCTACAATACAAGCATGAAGCCACGCAGAGATTTTAAGTACCTGTGTAGATGTAATTTATTTGTTTGACGTTAGGTTCAAAGCAAGGGAAGAGTGCGCGCCAGATTAAGCAGTTGATTCGGACGTAGTGGTACTCTGACGGCCACTCCATGGTACTTGCGCCATTTACCGTCAAGTGGGGTGTCTATTTTAACTATTTTAATATGTATTCTAGGATTTATAGTTTTGAGATAAATCAAAAATACCTAAACATTTACAAAACCAATGTTACGTGAGCTCTCATTTGTTAGAGTATCAACGACTTTCTGGTTTTGGTAAGATTGAGTACCTAATTGCAAGATGGCGCTATGGATACAATTTTCAAAGTTTATCTTAACTATGCCTCAAACTTAACGATCATAAAAGCACAAACCTGAGGCCTTACCATGAGCTCATATAGCGATTCAGTTCAAAAACTATTCAGTACTAAATATCGGTTCGTTGTTGACATCCGTCATCAATAAATAACTTTAATCGCAGAAGTCTTTAGACCTTCTGCAACTGTGCCTTTAATTATATCTGCGGACATCATGAAACCGATATTTTTTACTGAATAGTTTTTAAACTGAATCGCTATAAGTGATCATGGTAAGGCCTCTGATCACAATTGTTGCAAAAAAGTTTTTGCTCTGTCTACTGTTCGCAGAACTTCTAGCCTATCTAGTTTCCCGTACGTGGTCCAAGAACTTCGTATGATTTATCTGTATCCGATCACGAACCCAGCGGTGCTCCAGACCTATCTAGCGCGCACCATACTTTATCATCACGTCCTTCAGATAATTCCAGACGCCTAGATGGCGTAGGTCGGTACCGGCAATCTGCTTTCTTCGTAAAGACGGTTTGAACCATGTAGCGGACACCAATTTGAGGTCGATACAGGTGCAACGAAAGCTTATTGGATGGCTTTGATATAGAAAACCTTTGATATAGGTACATAAGACAAGTATGCTAGTTACCTATAATAGTGACCATGGAAAACGCTGATTTGTATTTGACTTTGATGGATCTATTCGTCATTCAATTTTGTTGGTTTCTAATAACTCTTGATTCACATATAATTACATAATATTAAGTAAGTACCTACTTAAAAATAAGTTATTTTGTCTGTTTATGTAGAATTTGAATGTGCGTGTTGCGAGTAGCCGAGTTATTTTTAGTTGAATAGTGCTGATAAATATGTTCTTTTTTTGTTTTATGATGAGAACTATGTAGTTAATAGTGTAGTTGTTACCGCTTCTAAGTGACGTTAAATGGTGAGCGGATTTCCGTGGTTCACTCTGGGCTCCAACGGAAAACCAGCGCTAGGTTGTTTAGGCGGCCTAGCAAATGCTAGTTGGGGACCCTTTTGTGGTTTGCGACTGGCACACACATTTTGTCATTGTTATTTAATATGTTTGATATTTTAGTGTTTGTGTTTTTTGTTTGATCATAAATAAACTGTTTTTCTTTCTTTTTTTTATTACTTCTTCAGATGTGTTCAGCAGATCAATGTTCTCAACGTGCCGCGCCTGATAGTGAAATTATTCTCCACAGAGTATTCGACGTCACGTCAGTCCAATTTTAGGTGTATAATTACGAGTATAGCAGTTTTTCGCAGAATCACCGCGTTAGGGCCGGCTTCCAACGGGGCGGACAGGGAGAGGAGACGAGATCAAAGCTGGCAGGTTGGCAGGCTTGACAGGTAAAAACGAAAAGGATATAACGAAATCGGATTGGTTTATTCAAACACATCTCCTCTACTCTCCGCCCCGGTGGAAACTGGCCCTTATATTCTCTTGAGCGAACTGAATATTGGGATAAAAAGTATTACATGTAAGTATCTAAATTTAGGTTTTAATCTAAATATATTTATATACGTACAAAATTTCATCAAAATTGGTTAAGCCGTTTTTGCATGAAAGCATGACAAATATTCAACCATCATCTTATTTATTATTATTTTATTATTCGAAATCACAAGGATCATTTTGAATCGTCTTCGAAACTAAAATTACTCCTTTGGTTCTAACGCGACTAAGCCTAGAACAATCAGAACAAATCTATTAGTAATATCAAAGTTCACGCAGGATTTAGACCACATCTATCAGTAACTACTCACAGACACGGCTTGGCTTAGTTTAATGATCCTTCTTACTTCTAAGTGGGAAGCGTCTGTGTGTACCACATACCTGTGCTTACTAACATACATATTATACTAAAATATAAAAGTGAATTTAGGTACAGGGATTTTAAATCCCTAATTAAAGGTCGCAGGAAGTCATCCACTGACTTCCTGCGACCGATTGTCGTAGCATTCTATGGGAAAAGCCGATGTCCAGCAGAGGATAATATGCTGAGTTAATGGGTGATTTTATCGTAAGATCTATTTTTTAACCGACTTCCCAATAAAGAGAAGGCTCTCAATATTTTTTTTTATGTTTGTTAGGTACCTCATATCTCCGGCGTTTATGAAGCGATTTGGAAAAATTCTTTTTTTATTTGAATAGATATACTTCCAGATTGAATTCCATTTTTTTCAGAATCCAGTTCTGATGATGGTATCCATGAGGAATTGAGGGAAGTCCTCAAATATTGCAGGCATGCATATGACGATTATGATATTTTCATCAACAAACCAAGCATTTGCATTCAGAAAGTATCATAATCCTTTCACCACTATGGTTCTTTCATAATTTTTTTTTCATCCAAATATTTAGTCGAATACAATGGCGGAAGTCGGTTTTTTAAATGAAAAGTTATTGATATACGATTTATCTTAGAGATGTTTTCATATCGTCTTGCTTTGGTTAAATGATCGAAGAAACTCAAATTCCAGAATCATATAGGTATGTATAGTAACCTTACCTCTCTGAATCTCGAGAGATACAACATACCACGGCCGGTAGGATTGCAGGTGGCGTTGCGGTCGACCACAGACGATGGCTGCAATACCAATTCCAACGCTACAATGCGAAATATTCCTTGATTGACGATGTTTTGGCTATAGTAAGGTATGTTTATACCTATGTTATATCTCGACTATATGTCATAGTAGTTTATTGATAACGAAAACAGTTACAGGGTTGCGATTTATTTAAAGTCATTAAACTTCAGTAAAATTACCGTTTATTCCACGATTTCCTTTGTAAGTATACATCTGAAACTCATTGATGATTAAAATTCATATACCTATGATATTAGTACAAGTGACTCCTCCAATAAATATCCTGGTTTTTTTTTTATTTAAAAAACCGACTTCCGCCTTTGTATTCGACTAAATAATTTTGGATGAAAAAAAAATTATGAAAGAACCATAGTGGTGAAAGGATTATGATACTTTCTGAATGCAAATGCTTGGTGTCTTGCTAAAAATATCAAAATCGCCATATGTATGCCTACAATATTTGAGGAGTTCCCTCAATTCCTCATGGATCCCATCATCAGAACTGGATTCTGAAAAAAATAGGACCAATCTGAAAGTATATCTATTCAAATAAAAAAAGAATTTTCCAAATCGGTTCATAAATGCCGTAGATATGCAGTAACAAACATTAAAAAAAAAAATATATACAACCGAATTGAGGATCTCCTCCTTTTTGGGAAGTCGGTTAAAAAACCAACTTCCGCCATTGTATTTGAATAAATAATTTTGGATGAAAAAAAAATGATGAAAGAACCATAGTGGTGAAAGGATTATGATATACATTCTGAATGCAAATGCTTGGTTTGTTGCTGAAAATATCAAAATCGCCATATGTATGCCTACAATATTTGAGGAGTTCCCTCAATTCCTCATGGATTCCACCATCAGAACTGCATTCTGAAAAAAATGGGTCCAATCTGGAAGTATATCTATTCAAATAAAAAAAGAATTTTTCAAATCGGTTCATAAACGACGGAGATATGAGGTAACAAAAATACAAAAAAAAATAAAAAAAAGTAGAAAATACAACCGAATTGAGAACCTCCTCCTTTTTTGTGAAGTCGGTTAAAAAGCGGTTATTTGCGGTCTTTTTAATGATATTTAGTCACTCAGTGACAATCAAAAATCGCACACAAATCGTTAAAAAATATTCATAATACCAACTTAGACTAACCAAAATAGCCCTAACTGTTTTAAACCATTCACCACACTGGCTCTCAGTATCAACGAACACAATAAAAGGGCTATTCATAGCCTTACAGGCAGGATAGATATATTGATAGGTTAACACATTAATTGTTCACCAGGAATACTTAGGTACATAATAAGAATTATTAAAATTAGCAGTACTATGGACGACCTTATCGCTGAAAGTGATTTCTTCCAGACAACGTTTGGATGGGCAGTAATGAGCGAAGCAGTAATAGACGGTGCGATTTATTGTTGTTATCGTATCTTGTTGTTATCGTCCAAAGCGAAGGTGCCCCATGTCAGTGTTAGTTCATAAGCTTAGTTTGGATGTACGCAACCCGGAACTTCAAGCTATTTGCATTTGCGTAAATAAATAAGAAGGTATATCGGTTCAAAAATGTTGCTATTTCAATTCTATTGGCACGCTGCGCCGCCAAAGGTTCACAAAGGCGTTTTGGTAGTGCTGTCCAACAAGTCGATATTAGATGTGGGAATTTTTTTAATAGAGAGTTCACAGAAACATGTATTTTTCATAACGCGTTCTTTCATTTGGCATGTCACATGATGCATTTGACACTTTTTTTTCAGTTTGCCCCCAAAATTAAACCTTGAAATTAGAATTCGTTGGTTTAAAACAAAAATCAAATCAAATCAAAATGTTTTATTGCATTTATGTTGTACAAATTAAGATCTTATGGATAAGTTACAGCTTCAACATGAGCCCGGGTTGGGCACTGCAATACGCTATACGTCCGTGATTGAGTCACCTAATTCTATATAATTATGTACCAATTTCAGCTTCTTTGGTCCAGTTGATTCGGAGAAAATAGTCTTTGACACAGACAGACAGATAGACAGACACCCGAGTGATCCTTTATTGGTTCCGTTGGTACCCTTGAGATACGGAACCCTAAAATAACATAGAAAACAACAAAGAAAAGAAAAGATCAAAGTGTATGTTAGAAAAACACAACATAAAATTATCTACATGACGTGTAGAGTCTTTAAAGCGAATTCTTGTACATAAAAGGCGAAGGTGCACCTCTGTGGAGCGCAATGAAAGTTCTTATCACGCTGGTTCATTCCCCAATACTCATATTGCCTTTCTCATACCATGACGTCACTGCTATAAAGTAGGATAACCAAAAAAAACCAGTCACATGACGAGTGAGCTACATAAACACTTTAGAAAAACTTATATTAATTTTTGTCTGCTCTACAAAGCTGTCTGTGTAAAATAAAAGCCTTTTGAATGAATGAATGAATGATTGACTGATTGATTGAATGAATTATTTATTTGCGTAGAATTTAGATACAGTACAAAACATAGATGATAAATATAAATTATAGTCTCCAGTACACTCTGCCGTTAAGTTTTTGCTAAAACACTTTTGTTTTTCGATTCATTATGTAGGTACCTATAAGGACTAAAGAGTACATTTCTTGAACTTTATCCTGAGAACTCGGCTCAGGCCAGCACTAGACACCTGAATATTAAAAGAACACGTGACATACAATATTCACCGTGTTACCGCCAGTTACTGCAACACACACGTAAAACTAAACGATCACATTGTGTGCACGTAGGTACAGACGTAAGGCTTTTAACTTTTAAACCCGCAACGGAATCCGCAAGTAGGGAATTTGAAATGTTGTTGCAGACTTTTCAGCTTATTTTACATCTGAGTTAGTACCTTTTACTTATCTTGACCGTTTTGCAGAGCTTTACAAGTTTAAATTGCGTATAATTAAGACTTAAGACGCTGACAATAGTCAAATAGGCTTAACTTATTTTTAGCAAAAAAATACAATTATTAAACTTGATCACATTTTTTTTTTGGACATGATGTCCATACCACGATTCAAAGACGAAGATGTGACGTTTGCATGTGAGACTAACTAAATAAAATAAATACTGCTGGACATTTCACACAACATTATCTAGCCCCAAGCTAAGCAGAGCTTGTGTTATGGGTACAAGATAACTGATATACTTAATACAATACAATACATAGATAGATATTTTTATTATACATAGAAAATACCCAGAACACCCGGAACAATTATCTGCAGATCGCACAAATATTTGTTCCGAGGCGGGGATCGAACCCGCAACCAAGGCGAACCTTCGCCCGCCGCGCCACAGTGGTCGTGAAACTGAATCTTTTTACCAAAATAGTTCTTTAACCATTGGTCATTAGATCCTTTTCTAGGACACCAAATCTTAAGCTGGTCTCTGACCTAACATAGGGTGACCAAGAAGGAGCCAGTTACACGTAGTAGTGGGCAGTAAGCCTTGCAATTGGCGTTTCTATGAAGATGATGAAGTACCTATCCATAACAATGTTGCCAACAGCGTTCCGTTTTAGAATAGAATGAAAGAAAAAGCATTTATTTGTGCCAAAATTACAAGAATAACACGGGAAAAAGACACACATACAAACAGAGATTAACAAAGATTATTTATTTTTATTTTTATTATATTTTAAAACTACACAGAAGACAAGCATTACATTAATAAAAATAGTGTGCCTCTCAGTACCTACCAGTCATACAACACTGGCACAAATTGGCGTCCAGTTCAGCATTTGTTGTGTTGTGGCAACACAACGCTGATCTTCCGCTGAAACCATACAAGTGAAAACACGGATGTCTGCTTCACAACTATATAATATATTATATTTAATTTAAGAATGAAATAACGATTATGAAATATATACAAAAATAATAAATAGAAAATAATAATAGAAAGCAGTTTAGAATACTATTTATGAATGAAAATGCAACCATTCAAGTACTCAGTCACTGTACAAACAATTATTTCCCGTATCTGGACTAAATGGATCCCTGCAACCCACTGCCACTTCACGAGAACATTGGAGCTTCACACTGCGTTTCAGTTCAGTTGATAGCTACCTATACCTACCATTTTTTACCTGACATGGCAAAGCAGGAGGGTATGGTTTTAGCAGTCCATTTATGTATGTGTTATTGACCGTGTTGGTCTCGGACTTAGGACCCAAAGTCCTGTCCCGTTGCTGAGGGAAGGGCATAATAAATTCCACAGCGAGACGTCAGTCGAAGTCTTGCCATCCTTACTTAAAAGAACATTACTAGTAAATAGATAGATGGACAAACACTAGATGAAGAACACAATAATTACATTATTATTAAAATCATTTTAAATTAGCACTACAATAGGCGACCTTCAACCTTTGAATGGAAAGTATTAAACCAAGCAATAACGGTGCACAGAGTAAAAAATAATGATGCATGGATAAAAAAATAATTTGTTTTTTATTACAGGCACATGCGACTTTTCAAATTTATGTCTCAGGGTCAGCAGGGCGCGTGTGATGCTTTTGGTGTTGCAGGCATCCATAGACTACGGTAACTACTTTCCATCAGGTGGGCCTTATGCTTGTTAGCTTGCCAAGAAGTATAAAAAAAATATTATCAGTGACCCAAATACTTTTTTTGTAGAGTATGCTAGAAGTTTTAATTTAATCGTTAATTCTTACGCGTAGATGTTTTTTGTAGAGAACTTAAAACAGCTCTCTTCTCGCCAGCCAGTATGAAGAGCATACGAATTATGAATAAAACTGCAACCACTCCAGTATGCTCTAAGCTCTGGATGAGGGCAAACAATTAATTACCGTATCTGGTGTTAATGGATTCCTGCATGCTATTGCTACTTCACCGAGAGCACCGAGCTGCATTTCAACTCAGCTCACCGTCACTGTTATTTATTAGTATAATACTATACAGGTTCTTTACTATTGCTACTTTTACAAATTGATACATAATATACCCAATTAAAACCTTGTTGTAAGATACATCAGGACAAACCGGACGACGCAGTAGAGGAAGGCACTCCTCTCCATGGACTAAAGACATTATAAGCGTCGCAGGAAGTCTGTGGGTGCAGGCGGCTTAAGACAGTTCGTTGTGACATTCTAATAGAGGAGGCCTATGTCCTGCAGTGGATAGGTTGATGATGATGATGATGACTACTGAGACATGCTAATTAAAGGCCACAGCACACCGGCTGCGTATGCGTAGACGTAGACGTGCACGTCGACGTACCATTACATTATAATGTATATAACTATTAGATATGGCACACCGCTTGCGTGACGTCTGCATACGCATCCGGTGTGCTTTGGCTTTTAATCCTAATAATTGGACGATAATCGAGACGTATCGGATTAGTCTGGCATCGGATTCCATTACAGCTTGCTTGTTTTGTCTTCTTTTGTCAACAGCGTCGAGGATGAATTACTTTACAGTTGTCGGCTCGGCAGTGGCACACGGAGGCAAGAGAATTTAAAGTTTTTGAAGATCATCTTTACCCGATCCATGTTCATACAGAGAACTAAGAGAAAACGCTGTTCTAAACCTTTGACCGGTTTTATTAAACGATGCACGATGAATAGCTAAAAACTGTAATTCTCTGTCTAATAAGGAAATCTGTATTTTTGACTTCGTCAGTATTTAAGTAAGAGCTCATTCACACAGGACCCGTCATTGACGATTCGTCAAAAAAATTCAATGTAAAAACAACAATGTAAATAATAGAAGACAAACTACTCTTTCACAACTGAGGCCCAATTCACTAACTAAAAAATAGTTAAAATAGAGTTCGGATCACGTTTCGATCTTGTGTTGATGTCTTAACTGTCAAAAATGGTATTCTCCTGACATAAAATACAACACTGTAGTGTGATTATATCGAAATGTGACCGAAACTTGAACGATTCAAAGTTTTTTCGTTAATTTTAGCATAAGTAGATGGAGTCTCTCTTTACTCTTTCCAATTATATATAACTCTCCTACTCTAATGGTGGTCACCATGAATTGAAAGTAGACTAAATTGTTATTTATGAAATTCAACTTTCTGTCAATTTACAATTCAGTCTCGATTCGGTCAACTTTCAGTGTAGTTTTAAAATAACTTAGAGAATTGGGCCTCTGGTTGTGAAACTTAGTTGTCAAAACGGCCGAAAGGAAATAATTGACGTAACTTGTTTTTAATTTTTTTTGGCGAATCGTCAATGACGTATCCCGTGTGAATAAGCCGTAACTCATTTATTTAAAACATATAGTTGCACCATTAATGGCATCGCTTAACAATGGCCATCTTTAATTAAATCGCAACTCTTAAGACGACAATTGAATCCAGTATCGGATTAGTCTAGATTTCGCTCCAACGGATAAACAACTTCTTGTTTTGTAGCTTTTAATAATTGTCAACGGGGTTTCGTTAGTAAAAGATGTTTAATTAGAAATCCCTTTCTTGACTTGTTCTTTCGTTACTTCCGAATGAGACAATGTTAATTGTAATGAAAAGTTTTGATATGTCATCTAAACGTCGGGAACAGATCTCAACAGTTTCAAAAATACTGTAACATCATAAATTTTATTATGTGACATGCATCTCGATGAAGTCTCGGGAGAAAAACACACGTGAGGACTTTTTCTGCTCTTTCGAACGGAGACGTCGTCCTTTTTTATTTTATTTCAATTATATATATTATTGAGTTATATCGTATAATTTTGATGGCATTTTAACTGGTGTAGCTTATAAAGAGCAAATCGTAGTGAATTTAAATAAAATAAGTGTATTGCGTGTCTTTTCGAAGGGGTGGAAATTGTCCAGAACATTCTAGTAAACTGCCATCAATTTACTAGAACATGACTTGACAGAGTACTGAACTTGACGACTGGACATTGTTTGATTACATCAATAACTTGACACTGGCAAAATTGAGTAAATCCTCAGATGCAATTTAAAAAAAAAACACACTTGTGTTCTGACAGCAACACTTTAAAAAATATTGTAATATCATAAATTATGTTATGTGACATGCATCTTTATGAAGTCCAAGGGGAATAAACGTCTAAGCACGTATCAAAAGCCGATATCCTTCAGTTCTGTTTAAGATTAGGTACAATATTTTATGTAACTTATTCAAATCCTTTATGGAGAAACATAGAGAAAAATATACTTTTGCCTTGTTGGCTTTGCCATGGTTATCTTAGCTTAAGATTAAGACTACTCCCAACGCCTATAATAAATAAATGAAATAAAATCCGTTTAATTCAGGCACTGTACAGTGTACACCCCCACCACGGATCCCCTATGGATGTCATAAAAGGCTACTAAAGGATTACGCAAGGGAATGAGCAGCAGCATCTATCTGAGGAACTTAACACCAATACCACGATCACCAATCCGCCTGCCAAGCGTGGTGATTATGGCAAATTCTTTCGTATTACCTGGTATGGGGTAATCTCGTCCAGTAAAGGAATTCAAATCCTGGCACTGGTTGTAATTTTCAACTCTTGTATTCAAAATCTACAGAATCAGTAACGATAAAATCCGTAGAAGAACCAAGGTCACCGACAGCACTCAGAATAAGCAAGTTGACGTGGTATGGGCAGGTCATATAGCTCTCAGAACTGACAACCGTTGAGAAATAAAGGTTCTTGAGTGGCGACCACAAACCAGATGACGCAGTAGAGAGCCCTCCACTCGATCGACTAAAGACATTATAAACGTCGCAGGAAGTCGGTGGATGGACACAGCTCAAGACCGTTCGTCGTGGTATTCTAGGGGAGTGGTTTATGTCCAGCAGTGGATTTCTACAGGCTGATGTGTGTTCAAAACTTGAGTCACTAGTCCTATTTCAATGTCTCATTAATTTATTGATAGACCTATCCACCCGGAACAAGACCGACCTGCTAACTGTCAATGTTCGTTAGACAACCATCGTAAATATGTAATGCCTCTGTTTGATTATAATAAGGATAGGGAAGGTGAAATCATGGTACAGCGTATTAGTACTCGGATTACAGTAGCCCAACTCTAGCATTCCTATCCTAGTTGCATTAGACATTTCTTTTGTGAGGTTTTTCTGCTTTTGCTGGTAGACATCTACTGCTAGACGAAGCCTCCCCAAACTAAAGGTGGGATTAGCCATAAAGACCACTCTTCAAAGCCGGTTTAGTAATCGCAGTATCGGTGTAAAGTACTCAGATGGATGCTGCTGCTTGCTTCTAATGTCTTTAGTCCATCGAGTGGAGGGCCTTCCTCTACTGCGTCGTCCGGTTTGTGGTCGCCACTCGAGAACCTTTATTCCCCATCAGTTGTCAGTTCTGCGAGCTATATGACCTGCCCATTGCCACTTTAACTGGCTAATTCTGAGAGTCAGTGGCCTTGTTTCTTCTACGGATTTCCTCATTTCGGATTCTACTGATATTAGACTTACTGTAATAAAAATGTATTATGCTGGGGTCAACTAACTAGCAAAATAATTTATTGTGTTTCCGGATTTCACAATAGCATTGTTTTAATAAGATAAGTATGATGAATCCTGAAAGTTTAATGGATTTGGATAAATGCATATTGTAGGTGCAATTTTTGCATGTTCAACTCAAAGTACCGAATGGTGATTTTGGTTGAGTTCTATAGGTGCCCCAATGGGATTTTTCGTGTGTACATTACCACATACTCAAAACGATGATGAAAATAATTGTGAGAAAACGGAATGACCCATAAACAAAATTTTTTAATTGTGACCGTGTTTTATATCCTGCCTTCCGACGGTGGCAGTCCATTCCTTTCACCACACTTTTTTTCCTACGAAAAAATATAATAATATGTATTCGAATGATATTTTGATTGGTGGCCATTTGTGGTCTTCTTCACAAGTTCCACTTCATCAAATGATACTTTCTGAATGCAAATGCTTGACATATTGCAGAAAATATCAAAATCGCCTGTAATATTTGAGGAGTTACCTCAATTCCTCATAGATTCCATCATCAGAACTAGATCTCCTCCTTTTTTTGAAGTTGGTTAAAATAGATTTTATATTGAAGCTATATGAATTTAAGGACGCGCACGCGCATTTGCTCTTCTTGTATAGCAGTAAATGGTGATACATGTTAATATAAACTACCTACATTGGTAAAATAGTAAGAAACATTATAAGTTGGAACAAAAATATGAAACTCGATAACTCGATCGTATAAAAACCTGGTTAGTCCATTCGGGCTACTAAAAAATGTATAAATACAGCGTAAGAAGGTACTTAATAATGCAGCACCAATCCAAAGTTTGAGTGCTTCGAATCCTCCCCTTCACGTAATAAACGGATTCAAAAGGACGTTTCGCGATATCTATCGATCAATTATGTAAGATAATGTCTTGCCGCCTTCCGTTCTATCGTTTTGTTAGTCTTTTTCGATATTTTACTTCGCCTTGTATTTTATTATCTTTACTTTAAGTTAACATACTAATAGATAGGTGATAGGTGGACAATCGAATTCCTCAATGGGTAGCAGTAGAGTCTTGTAGAGACTTTTTTTAACTTACATACTTTTTTGAGACTTTTCATCTTTATGTCTCTGGGTCGGCAGCGCGCATGTGATGCCTCTGGTGTTGCAGGCGTCCATAGGTTAACTACTTTCCATCAGGTGGGCCGGCCAGTGACGGATTAACCCTTAATCAAATTAAGCAATTGCCTAGGGCATCAAGTCTGGAGGGGCACCAGAAGCACAAAAAAAAATCTGTCCTTAGGTCATCACATCTCACTCTCACCAACCAAAAAAGTTTCTAGGACTAATTTGAAAATTCGCGCTTTTTAAGTTGACATCGAGTCCAACCTAGAGTCATAACCCCTCTCTCGCTTGCCCACTCGCTACCCGCTAGTGCATTCGGCAATTCGAATGCATCGGAATTGCGATCAGCCAATCACAAACCACCCCATCCCCGCGGGCCCCCCGCCTGGCGCCCCCGCAAATCCACTTCCCACTTCACAATCATATTACTCCACTTCTAAGGTACGTTACATCTCATCATCTTATTTTACAAACAACTAATGTTTTTAGGGGGTAAAGGTTTAAAGACCGATTTAGTTGACATAGGGGGGCCCGCAGGCGTGGATTGCTTAGGGCATCAAGAAGTCTTAATCCGTCACTGGGGCCGGCCGTAGACTTGTGTGCTTGCCTAGTAGAATAAAAAAAAAATTGTGTGCTGTTTATGTTTGAGCTCACTTTGATCAACTCATTACTAATTTCATCAATCAGAATAAGTTCATAAAAGCATGTTTTGATAAATATGGGTATTTTTCAAATATTTTTTATACGTTATCATCTTCTTTATTGATCCTCTTTGCTGATTCTGTACTGGGCTTTATACTTCAAAAAGTATATACAGTCTACATTAGGTAACTGATATCAAATCAAGTAACGTGGAAAAGAGTAATTCTCAAACAACGCAGTGTAACAGGGCGATCATACGGTACGTGTTCCTAGAACTAGCAATTTACCGCTTACGCCATTCCATTCGTTCAAAACATTAAGTAGTTTTAGTTAATTTTTGTAGCTACAGTCTTGTAACACATGTCTTCGCGGTATCATACGTACTAGGTATTTGCTTATGAAAAGGCTTTCTTTTTACTCCCTAAAGAACCACAAATCATATTTTTATCACACGAAAACGCCTCTGATAAATAGACTGTCACATTTTTTTATTTGGATTAACATCAGAGGCCCAATTCTCTAATTTAAAAACATTCCAGTCTCGTGTCAGTCGCACCGTTTCGTATAGAAACTATTACATATGCATAGCAAGAAACGCGAAGATTAAGTAATAGTTACTACACGTGACAGTGCGACTGAGACGAGATTATACTGCGAATTGAATGTTTTTAAATTAGAGAATTGGGCCTCTGAGTATTAGAAATTAGCTATCGAACACCAGTGAGATCAAGCGCATGCAGATGTCATAACGAGTTTATGGCAATTAGCGGCAGCAACTTAAGAGTCAAAATCTGGACAACTTAACTAATACCATCAGTTATTGACCGAGCGAAGCGAGGTCTCAGTGATAACTCGAAGGTTGGCTTTCGTATAGATGTTTGACTTTATTGCACTAAATATTTGTAAAATTTTGACATATCCAAGTGTACTTTTGTATCTTCTGGAATAAATATATATTGAGTTGAATTTAATTGATGGGAGTTTGTTTGACTATAACTTTCTAACCGTTGACCGTCCATATCATCGCATAAAATTTGGTAGGTAGGTTGGTGATACCAACACAATTAGCAAGTTCGTGTATATGAGCTTAATCGTTAAAGGATTCGTTGTGATAGAGGCGGATATCGAAATATCGCAATGCCTTAGTTCGGGGTGAACTAAAAGTTATTTAGATTCTTCATAGCAAAATACCTATCTTAGGGCTGCTTTAACACTTAGGAGTACTACGGTGGTTACTCTGTGGGTGAACCATATCCAGCCCATCCGGGATGCCGACTCGTTCCCCAACTCGCCAAACAGAAACTCGCCAGCGTTAGTTCAGTTGAGGAATAGTTTTTTTTATTATTTTCGTTCCCCAATTCGCCTACTTTCTAATCTGTCGATTCCAGTACAGCGAAAGACCAACGTTAAACGTTTAACCTATACAAAAATGTGAAATTAATTAGACTATTTTTACATCGTTCACAAACGTTGGCGAGTTTTTGTTTCGCGAGTTAGGGAAAGTCCCTCGGTATGCCCCGCTTGATGCTCTGTAGTGGGACGCTTATTTGATGGTATTCACGTACTGGTTCATACCTAAATATAATGCGTTGTATAGCTTGTTAAGTATACTCCGAGACATTAACCAGCGAGTGCGAATGTTGGTGATAAAATATGAGTCGACAAAAACGGAATTAATGAATGAGGCAAGACTTAAATTAATTGCGTTCTCTGTTCGTGAATAACTTTACTTCTCTTCTGTTTCCAAATTATTATTTGTTTCCAAATTATTATACTCATTTCTGGGTAAGTTTAATTCAAGTATCGTATCTCTGCCTTTGTCTGAAAAATGAATTTTGTCGAGTTGGTGTATCAAACCTCAAGGAGTAACTTAAGGCCACTGTTCAGCAACACAAACAAATGGTAAAACGACTGTTTAGCCTAGCTAATTCTTTTTATGCTTTCATACAGTGGTAGCGATTCTGTGCATCATTCTCTAAATTTAAACTGCATTCAAGTTATCTCAGTCTCTTTTATTCCAGTCTATGAGAAAGAGCGCGTGATAATTTTAGTTCACTTTAAATTTAGGTAATACTGTATAGAATTGCTACCATTATCTGTCACCTTGACCAATGGTTACAGTAAACACTCGTTTATTTGTTTGTGAACATGGGCTTACGTATTTAACCATTCTTAGTCAATAACTGCAAGCTCCACCACCGCTTTTATTTAGCACTTGATATTAAGCTTGACGTTCGAAAATGGTCCTTGTTCTTACGGATTACCTAGGTATGACATATTTTATTTTGACGCAATGGAATAGCGGGGCTTTCAGTTTTTGATTAGACGTCTATACTCTGATATCTCAGACATTTTTTGTTAACAAAGAAATGTCAAGATATGCCACTGTGTGTATAAGTGTCATGTATGTGTATCATATGTGTTATGGTGGCACTTCACTTTGCGTATTTACGTAAATGTTTGCATTATTCTGCCAAGGCAAACAATATTGTGTACTGATGGAGTCAGGGTTGATTTTGTTTTGGATAAATAACGCAAATATTTGCGAATATACACCAATTTTACACATATGATACACATACATGACACTTATACACACAGTGGCATATCTTGACATTTTGTTTGTTAACAAAAAATGTCTAAGATAAAAAATCAGAGTATATCTACTAAATTTAATTCACTAAATAAATATCTCTATTTCTGAGAAATATGTCCATCTTCCATTCTTCCCTAGGTTATGTCAGTATGGGTTAAAAGAAAATACCCGTATAGCTAATCCCCGTATTCCATACAAACCATATAGAAACCTAGTAACCTATAATATCCATGAACACGCCTTAGTAGATAGTTGCCAGGTTTTATATCGACAGCTCACAGACAAAAGTAGGTACCTACAATTATCGAACAAAATAACTTACTAAGAGTGCAACCTTCATAGAGCAAGGAAAACGCAGCGAAGCACACAGTTAAATGTAAGCTATGTATCGAATTATTTTTATATATGTCCTGCAAAGAGGGAAATTTATAACTCAGGTAAGAAGACGCAGTTATGTGTATGCGCTACCAACTATGCTTGGATGGCCTTATGAGATAGATTTCGTTCTTGCAATAATTTATATCGTTAGATAAGTCCAGACTCCGAAAATATGAGTCATTAGTGATACGTTAAAAAACAATAAATACTACCATTGCAATAAAAATCAATGTTCCAACGCACTCGTTCGAATAGTATGAGCTCACACCTTTCAGTATAAATAATGGAATAAATAGGTATATATGACTGGAGGGTGTTTCTAACGATTTATATAGTATCTTTACATTGCACTAGTTATTTGTTGTTTTTTATTTTTTTATGTCAATACATAACATTACATAAAGCGCCTGATAAAGCAGTATCTTCAGCCCATTACAAATACAATACCACTGAGACCACGTCCACCTAAAACGCACCCTTCTTGGCATTGTGCTGCGCCCATCATCCTCAGACATAAAGATGAAAAGTTTCATGTGCCTATAATTTAATTGGGACCCTTTAAACCAGAACACAGTAATGCTCACATTACTGCTTGGCGGCAGAAATAGGTATGGTGGTAATACTTCTCCTACTTGCTTGTGTGTGAAGTTGAAAGGAAAGTTCAGCAGGTCAAAAAAGATATGAATCATTGCTCTGAGCAATTCATCTGGTAGCAATTCATTTTCCGAATTCTCAGCAGATCCTTAGCAATCCCTTTATATAAATCGTATTATGATTCATTAAGTGACCTTTTTAGACCTGTAGGAAAGGCTACAATCATCTTAGCGGGGTCTAGCTCACAGTGATCAAGATTTTCTTTCATACTCTACGAAGCCCTGACAGAAACAAACGACGTGCACCATGCTATAACCCGTGTCGGTAATTAATCGCAGAAATAATATCGAGTGGTACAGGGCTATCGGCTAATGGCGTGTGAAATTAATGCTGGTGGGTTTTGACAGCACTTTATTAGCGGATATTAATATGTCTTGGACCATGGCCCCGTTTCTAATGACGCTATAGTTTGTGCAATACTGACATCCCATTTTGACAGCACTTCTAACAAGTTCTGTTGTACTGATTTTTAGTACAATCAATAAAGGGTTTGAACCCAACAATTCCTCCATTTCCAATTTTTGCACAGGGCTAGACATAGAGAATAATTTATCTATGATGAGATTACCGTCCCTATAGAAGGGGAATGACAAAAAATCCAATAAAATAATTGTATTCAAGTTGTGTTTAATAGGTATTGAAAAAATGTTTCAGGTCCTACTTTTCCTCACATATGCGGATAAATATCTATGTAGTATGTTTATCCCAAGCAGATGTATCCATTTTAATGGGACGTGCCTAATAGTGAATATACGGGAACTAAATGCTACACGGGGTTATATAGCTGATCAAAATAAATCTTTAATAATAATAAATGCTGGACATTTCACACAACATTATCTAGCCCCAAGCTAAGCAGAGCTTGTGTTATGTGTAGATAGATAACTGATATACTTAATACGATACATTACATAGATAGTTTTTTTTGATACATAGAAAATACCCAGAACACCCTGAACAAAAATCTGCAGATCGTACAAATATTTGTTCCGAGGCGGGAATCGAACCCGCAACCTCCTGCGTCGCAGACGAACCTTCGCCCGCCGCACCACAGAGGTCGTAAATTTTTGGAATGTTATCTTCGTTTATTTAAAGACATATTTATATCAATTTATTGTAGCTTAACTGCTATGCTACGCATAGAAATGCCATAAAGATTAGTTCATAGATCTATGATTAGATCCGAATAAAAAAAATGGATTAAGAATTTTAATCTGTATTTGTTTGTATTTATTTGCCTAAACTAAGCTATTAGTTGATAGAGATCAAGGTTTATTGCTTTAAAGAAATATTTTATCATTCATATCTCACAAGGTTATCTTAAATTGAATTAATCAGAATTTTCTACGATTTCACGTGACTGACGTGACGAATATGAGTAACTAGAAATAAATTGATATAGGCGACTTTTAGCCGCGTATTTTTTTAAAAGTTCTGTGTTATGTAGGCGGAGCGGAATGAATGACGGAAAATCCTTAATTGTACACCTTACAAACTTGTTAAAAAAAACTTTTTTTTTTTTTAATAATAATAATTATAATTTCGTGAATATAGTATTCACGAAATTATAATTATTGTGACTTTAATGTTTTTAAATAAGAGAATTGGGCCTCTGAACGCTGTGCCACGGTAGTAATCAAACTAATATCAATTTCAAATTTCTATATTTATCATAAGTATTATAAAATTGGTTGTCATACGGTATACTTTCATAGCTTTTCATTACTCATTCAACATTTTTGTTGTCCCAATAATTAAACAAAACTAGTATAAACTACAAAAGCAGATATGAAATAAGTTTAAAATATGAATATGTACAAATTCAGTCAAAATTACTTTAATCTATGCTTAACTAAATAATTTTAGATTTATTTCTATGCTAAATAACAAATTAAAACAAAACCGAAAGTAATAAGCAAATAGTCGCCATGTGCAAAATACATTGTGAGGACTTGCCTCGGACTACCCCTAGGAGGACATCATTATGGTACGAGGATCTCCGTAGTCTGGTGCGCGAGTATCCAACTGAGACGCAAGATTTCACCAAGAAGATCGAACCCGCACCGGGTTCGATTCGCACTGCGGGACAAATGTTTGCATGTCCTGCAAATATTTGTTCCGGTTCTGGGTGCTGTGGTACCATGGTACTCCTGATACCCACGACACAGGGAATCCCAGTGTGGTATCAGGACTATGTAAATGACTGTTGGGTGTTATGTAACGATCTCGTGTCGTGACAACCGCCTATGGTGGTTTTGGTCTCTAGAAGTCACGTTCCAAAAAATAGACGAAATTTACAACGTTTAATACGTCATGAAAGTGTCAATAAACCAGCGTTTCCCTTCAACAACATAGACTGAACCCAGAGCCAGCTGCAAGTGTCCGTTGATATCAAAGAAGAAGTCCCAGAAGCACATCCTATCGTTGTAAGGGCTGGTGCCGACAGACATCACCGCGTCTATGTTGAGGAAGTGGCGCGGAGATTCCTTCGTAATCGGCTGCCATTTGTAGGGAAGCAGCTCTGACGTTACAGGAGTGGGGTCTCTGAAAAATAACAAATAAACGTTTATGTTTATTATTTGCTGTGGTTTATCCGGCCTAAGAATGTCCCTTCGTCTCCGGTTCGGTTTGTCGTAAAAGCCGACTAAGGGATTACACCAGGGGATGGGCAGCAGCATCTATCTGAGTACTCAACACCAATACTGCGATCACCAATCCGCCTGCCAAGCGTGGTGGTTATGGCAAATCCCCCCATTGCATTCTATGTGGGAGGCCTCGTTCAATAGTGGGCGTCTAAAGGCTGATGATGTTGATGATGATGATAAAACCAGACCATGACAAATTTGAAAGTTGGCAGGTTCTCAAAAATTAAGAAAACCCTTAGAATAAGGACTGATTGCTTCAGTCTTTATTCTAAGAGAAAACCAACAAAAAATCGGCGTTTACATGAAGGAACACATACAGACGGAGCAAGAAAAATAAAAATGCATATTTTCATACAAAAATTAAAAATTCACTGTCATATATTTTTTTATACGTTGAGTTGATTGATTTTTGGTCACAACTTTTATATTTCTTTCTGTTATAAATTTACGGAATTCAAAAAATGGATGAAAAAGCATTACATTACTGTCATTTTTCGAAAAAATAAAGGTACTGTCTAATATACTGCATAGGCTACTAGATAGAACGCGCAAAGTACTATGCGGAAGCTAGCATATTCAAAATAAGGGCTTTTTAGTATTCTTTGCAAAAAAATGTTTCTGATGAGGAAGAATTCACACTACAAGTAAGACTTGCTCGTACTTACCCACTCTTCACAAAGTTCGCCCACATTGTGGTCATACGGTCGACAATCAGCTGGTCTTCCGGCGTTGGCTCCTCCATGTACGAGATATCGAACAAGTACCCGATTTCATCAGCGTGCCAGGCGCCGCTAGCATCCGTCACGTTGTTTCTGTGCTGGATGAAGTTTCTCCCACCCGAGTACGAAAACATGTAAAGATACACCTTCTCAGCTTCACTCTCAACAAATCTCTTTAAGCTTCTGATGGATGGATAGATAAAGGATATGTCTGAGCTCAAATTAATTCCAGATTGAACCGATTCTTCACTCAACACCTCGTCACCGTAAAAAAAGCGCCTTACAATATCCTCCATGCCTTCAAAATCTATATGTGTAATATTAAATTGCCCGGCCAGCACATCAGCCACTGGATAGCTGAAGCCTAGGATTGAATATGCAGCGAAAGACTCGTCGTTATTAAACCCAATGATAATAGGCATGTCTTTAACTGTTGGCAGTAAGGTCGTAGACGTGGGATTATTCAAAAGGAATGCTTCAATACCGTCAAATTCCTTTTCAACGCAAGGACGGAACCCGTTGATGCCTAGATCATTCACTGCCTGGATGATAGTGTGTGGATCTACTGATGCGAGGTACATTAAAGCTTGAGTCATATTATACGTGGAAAACTCAAGATAATCAGATATAATTAAAGGCGCATCTAACAGTGGGTTAGGGTTTAGGGAAAATGAAGTGCCACTTTGAAGAATAGCCTTATCAATCAGTTTAGGACCCTCGTTTTGCCGTACAAGTTGTAAATCGACTGACATGCTTCCGGCACTGTTACCACTGATCGTCATCTTATCAGGATCTCCACCGAATGCCTCAATGTTCTCGTGCAGCCATCTCAGAGCTTGGAGTTGATCTTTCAGGCCTTGGTTTCCGGGGACCTCAGGTATGTTGAGGCACATGAACCCATAAGGACCAAGACGGTAGTTGATGGTTACTAGAATGATGTCATGTCTGACAAGGAACTTCGGCCCGTATAGTAGTCTTCCGTAGAATCCAAGTTCGAACCTCCCTCCGAAGATCCAGACCAGAACTGGGAGTTTGTTAGTGGGACTTGCCGTGGAAGGCACGAAGATGTTGAGACGGAGACAGTCGAGGTCACCGACCACGGTCTGGTTGAATTCCTCTACTTGAGGACAAATGTGTGAGTCATCATTGGCCTCAAAAATGCCATCAAACTCTGGATGGGGAACAGATGGCTGAAAAGACAAAAATAATTAAATATTATTTGAACATTTTCCTGTCAAGTAATTTTCGTAGTAGGTACAAATAATAATGTATCTTATATTTACGCTCAGGTGACTAGATAAGGACCGGATTAGATTTCAATTTAAAAAATAACAGAATAATTCCTAAATAATGGTCCTCACGTTTCATTTTGAGCAATGTATTTGTAACTTTCTTGTCAGGTCTTGGGCGCATTGATTTTTTATGCTTACAGTTTGACCTGGTTGTTTTTGATTTCCGAATGCAACCTTATCTTGTTTTTGATCTCCTCAGTTGGTGGCTTTCATAAGCTAATGTCAGCTTGAGTTGGGATTCGTTTAGCTCCTTCCCTAGCTATAGAGCCTAGCGGTACTAGTCGGTACTGGTCTACGGGTTACTGTCTGCATCGACAAGTTTCACATCGAATGAGAATCTCCCTCAGTAAATGCGAAGCACTCCCTCCATGTCCAAGCCCCCGATTAAGGTAGCAAATCGTAATGGGAATCATTTTGGCAGCCTTAGCGCCAAAATGATCCCCATTGGTGCGTTTCCCATTGCCATTTGCTACTGGTAGTTGAGGGGCCGTTTAGCACTGAGTTACAAATTACAAAATGAATGATGTAAGAGTTCATGAGAGTTTTTATCGTATACTTACCCCAAATGGGTTGCTTTCAACAACTTTAGCATATGGGATGCCCATAAACATAGAGTAGTCTCCATCAGACGCCAGCACCCCTCTCACTTGCCCCAGTGTAGTGGTCACTATTAGATTTTGAGCATCTTGAGCAATCACATGTCGCAAAATAAATATTGCGAAAACGAGTATGGTTCTCGAGTACATCTTGGTGTGCGAAACAGCTAATAACTAATGAAATCGGTATTGTGAACTATGATAATAAAATTAGATAAAGTTTTATCGAACAAAAATCATATCGTGGTGATTTAATATGAAACATTATCGTTTTACTAGACTCTGAAGGTTTTTTTTCCAATATCTTTGGAGTTTATTATTATGAGATGAATATACAAATAAATAAACTGAATATAATCATCATCATCATCATCATCATCAGCCTGTAGAAGTCCACTACTGGACATAGACTTCCCCTTAGAATGCCACGACGAACGGTCTTGAGTCGCCTCCATTCACCAACTACCTGCGCCATGCGCCACAACATTGCCAAAAACCTATTGTTATAATTTTCTTCTTTTGGAAAGGTCAACCTCGATCAGCTGGACATAGACCGTAGAATGTCTGGACAAATGGTATTGAGCCACCTCCATCCACCTTCCAGCGACTTTTACAATATCATCGAGTATGCCGTTCTTCTCTGGGCCGTTTGGTTCATTATCGCCACTTGAGAACCATAACATTATTCCCAAGCGGTTTCAAATGGAAATGGATAGGCCATATAGAACCAGATATATGGCCAGAGGCCTTACCATAAGCTCTTATAGCGATTCAGTTCAAAAACTATTCAGTGCAAAATATCGGTTCCGTGACGTCCGCAGCTATACAGTGCGTCCCACGGATATGCCACATGAAGGGAAAGTACCTTGAATATTGTAGATGGAACATTTTACTGAAAAAATACATTATTTGAATTTAAAAAACAATTTAACTGCATTCCTAGATATTTAAATAATTACATGGTTGAACCGGGAATCGAACCCGTTACACGAGAAAAATAATCATTCCGTAGCTTTATCATATCGATCGAAAGATTCATCATTAGAATTATTTTTTGCTAAATTACATAGAGTCGGAAATAAAAGGAAGACCAAGAATTTTAACATTTGATGTGAAATTTTGTTCAGAAAAATGAAAAGCTGACATTGCCGTAAGGACATACAATACAACTGACATTATCATAAGTAGGTACCTATTACTAATAAATGTACCCACTTGAGAAGTATGAAAGTGTCCACGAGCTACAAGCAGAAGTTAGACGTATTATTCTAAATATCCACCACAACAAGATCAAAAAATCGACAGGGAGCGAAATAATCAAAAGAGTGCGACTTTGTATTCAACAGGAAGGAAGCATTAATTTTGATATATTGATTAATTTTGCATTAAAAATGTTAATATTCATGGTCTTCCTTTTATTTCTGACTCTATGTTATTTAGCAAAAAATAATTCTAATGATGAATTCCTTTCCATCGGTATGATAAAACTACAGGTTGATTATTTTTCTCGTGAAACGGGTTCGATTCTCGGTTCAATCATGTGATTATTTAAATATCTATGAATGCAGTTTAAATTGTTTTTTAAATTCAAATAATGTCTTCTTTCAGTAAAATGTTCCATCTACAATATTCAAAGTACTTTCCCTCCATGTGGCATAGCCGTGGGACGCCCTGTATATATAAAGGCACAGTAGCAGGTCTATATAGACTTCTGCGATTAAAGTTATTCAATGATGACGGGTGGCAACGACGAATCGATGTTTTGTACAATTTGTGTAATAGTTTTTTAATAAATCGCTATGGTAAGGCCTCTGTCCATTTCTATCTAATCCTTAAAGCTATGTCGGTGATTTTGGTTCTTCTACGGATCTCCTCGTTACGGATTTTATTACGTAGTGAAACTTTAAGCCCGCTCGCGCGACATCGAGCTTGTCTATGAACATCTATGGACCCTTAATTTTAAATGAAAACTAGCGGCCCGCTCGTTACTTCGCGTGGTCCCACCATTGGGACCACGATTTTGTTTTCAGAAACCTCCGTCTTGCGTGCAACTTCTTACCATAGTTTCATCGCTATAGGCATAGTGGTTTAGGAACGTACGTACACGGGGTAAAGATACAAAGAAACATACATTCTTTTTTATATAAGTATGTACAATGCACCTCTACATATAGACAGAGACTAAACGACTAAATCATGAGCAATGTTGTGTGCGTTACGTACACGTACATTATGTTTATTTTTATTAAAAATCAGAGTTCAAATGTTCTAATGAGTTGCATACGTTGCGGAAGTGGGACTAGTATAATTTCGGCCTGATGATTTTTGCTTTCAATGAGTTAATAATAATTTGTTTATAATAATAATTAAGTAATTAATATTAACTGAGCCGGACACACCAATCCTCCGGCCTAAAAAAGGACCCCTCCGTCTCCTCTCGTGAATGTCGTAAAAGCATACTTAGGAGATGAGCAGTGGTATCCACCTGAGTACTCAACATCAATACTGCGATCACCAATCCGCATGCCAAGGATTATGGTCAATCCCTAAATGCAATGTTGAGATTGGCCCACAATTTAGCTGGTAGACTTAGTTCCGCTGCATATGCAGTTCATATAATAAGGCAGCTTACTGATGAAGCTACAGCTAGGCTTGTTTATTTTAGCTACTTCCATAGTGTTATGTCATATGGTATCATACTGTGGGGTAAAGCAGCAGATTTCCAAGCTATTCTTGTCGCATAAAGATGAAAAGCCTCGTCCAACAGTGGACGTCTGTCTGTAACGGCTGGTGATGAAAATAATAAATTTAAACTTTTTTTTGTCGGGCCATTTTTTTCGCATTCTGTTGTCTAATAAGTATTTCAAAAAGCTCGCAGTAATTGTCCATTTGTCACGTAGAACAGGTCCGTGAACGCCATCCTGTCGTAGAATGGACTGCTGATGAGGGAGAGCTTCTCGGCTATCACCATACAGTACAGTGGTGAGGTCTTTGTGACTGGCTCCCATTTCACGCCCAGCAACTCAGTAATCTGAGGAGTGGGATTCCTGAAAGAAAACGAGAGAACGTTGTCAAATGAAATTATGGTAAGTTGCAAACAAAATGCCGGTAAACAAGATTAGTTTGTTATTAGTTGAACTTCTCGTGTGTTCGTTCGGGGAAGTACCTAATTATGGAGTTATTGGAAATACTACCATATTTAATTCTGCCGCCAAGCAGTATTGCTCGCATTGCTGTGTTCCGGTTTAAAGGTATAGGTACAGGTGAAATTACAGGCACATGATGCTTTTCATCTTTATATCTTGGGTTAACGGGACACAGTGTAGTGTTACTAAGGACGTGTCCTTGGTGAATGTGACCTAAGAGGTACTTATTGCATTTGTTATTGGCTGGGGTTACTGTTTACCATCAGACGGGCCACATCCGTCATCTACTCAAATAAAAAAAAAACAAGGACGTCGTTTGTTGTGTTGGCTTTTGTTGTTCCTTTCTCTCCAATTTAAAATATGCTATTTGTCCGGACTTGTTGGTAAACTTTCGTTGGTATTACATTTGTCCTGGCTGTTGGTTTATTTAGGATTGTATTACACTCGAGAGCAATGAATCCGGGTCACTTAAAGAATGTTAAAAATCTCGGAAACGAAAAATGATAGATTAATGCAATAAATTGTATTTAATAGACAATGTAATACTCCTTAAATGAAGGTAAAAAAAATATGAGTCACCATACATTTTATTAACACAAAATTACATAAAGAAAAAAACTGCTGATCTCTCCTTAAAACAAAAATAGGAAACATGAAATTTTTGAACTTTATTACGATTTTCTTGAATTTTAATACTTCGTATTGCCTCCTCGTGCTTCCATTTAATGAATATAGAGCACTATCAACATGGTTTATGTACCCACATAAATGACAGATTACAAACAAAAGCAAAACCAAATGCTGTAATTTCGTAGTTCCATCTTCGAAAGTGGCCCTTTTTCAAATTTGATTTTTTTATGATATAACTTTACAATAACTAAGAAGTTTTAATACCTTCATTTAAGGAGTATTACATTGTCTATTAAATACAATTTATTGCATTAACCTAGCATTTTTAGTTTCCGAGATTTTTAGGATTCTTTAAGTGACCCGGATTCATTGCTCTCGAGTGTATTTCCGGAAGAAAGCGTTAGCCGAGTTGGTCGTAAAGCTGAAGCATAAAGGTAACATTAGGAAGCACATACCCGTATTTTATAAAATTGGCCCACATAGTCGTCATCTTGTCAATCACAAGTTGATCCTCCGGCGTTGGTTCTTCAGGCATGAACTCCATGTCGAACAAGTAGCCGAGCTCATCAGCGTGGGTCGCTCCTCCACCAACCAAATTCTCTCTATACTTCACAAAGTTCCTCCCGCCATCATGAGCAAACATAAAAAAGTACAAACTCTTAGCATTAGCCTCTAAAAACTTCTCCATACTTCGATGCGGTGGGTAAACGAAGAAAAAATCAGAAAACAAATCAATTACCGCACGTAATGTGCCTTCTCCGAGCTCTTGATCTGCGAAGTAAAAGCTTCGAACTGCACTCGCTCCGATGAAGTTCTCATGTTGAGCGTCAAACATCATGTTTAGAATGATGTCCACTGCACTCGGATCATTTAAACCTGTTGCAGATAAGGAGTAAGCTTCATCGTCTGTTATTCCTAACATTATCGACACATTTTCAACGTGATGCAAGGCCGTGCTTGCTCTTTCAGTTATAAAAGCCTCAACGCCTTCAAAATCTTTTTCTATACACGGATTAGTATCTGATAGCCCCAAACTTGATGCTAACTCGATCATGTCGCGAGGAGGTACGGTTGCAAGAAACTCTATAGCTGCATAAACATCATTCGTTTCGTAGCCGAGATGATTTGCGATGATTACAGCATAATTTGTTTCAGGTTCACCACTAGTTTGCAGCCATGTGGTCCCACTCTGGAGAATGGCGTTATGGAATAAAGTTTCACCATTTGGTTTCCGGATCATATGATAATCAACCGCCATCGCCCCTGCACTGTTACCTCCGATTGTAATTTTGTTGGGATCACCTCCGAATGACTCAATGTGCCTCTGCACCCATCTTAGAGCTTCAAGTGTATCTTTAAGCCCCTGGTTGCCTGGTACTTCTGGTATATCGAGGCACATAAAACCATAAGGTCCAAGGCGGTAGTTAATGGTGACTAAAATCACGTCGTGTCTGACGAGGTATTTGGGTCCGTACATAAATCTTCCGTAGAATCCGATTTGGAACCCCCCTCCGTAGATCCACACGAAGACTGGTAGATGACTGCTGTTGGTGACTGAGGAAGGAGTATAGACGTTGAGACGGAGGCAATCGAGATCGCCGACGAATGTGTGGTTGAACTCTTCGATCTGCGGGCATATTGAAGAATCGTCGTTGGCTTCAAATACAGTATTGAAGCCAGGATGTGGAATTGAAGCCTGAAACAGGAAATTAAACTGAATATATAATGTGTACATCAAACATGTAGATGACCACCGAGATGCGGGTTCGATTCCCGGTGCTGGTTAAATGTTTGCATGATCTGCAAATATTTGTTCCGGGTCTGGGTGTTGTGGCCTACGAGTCCTCATACCCACGACACAGGGAATACTAGGACAATGTGTGTGACTGTTGGGTGTGTTATATGTTATGTTATTTAATTTTCGATTTGATTTGATCTTTGTTATCCCAAATCAATTGATTAGTATTGAATTTTAATGTATTTTAAAATTATGGGCTTTAAGGCTTGAAATAAACGAATTTTATTTATTTATTTTTGACGTGACTACGTCTTATAATTCGATAGAGCCGGCTGCACGCACGAAAAAACATGACTCATGCGGCGTTACCTCGCTCTGAGGCGTTCCATGTAAGGCTTGAAGTGCAAGCGAGAGCGCGGAACGAGCGACAAAGAAGCACAATCGGTGACGTTTCACGTTCAACTATCGTCAGTAAACCGACTTTACAGACAACCAATTTTTTTTTTAAAATCAGTTACATTAAAATAAGATAGCTATTTTAACCAACTTACCCCAAAAGGATTAGACTCGTTCACACTGGCATAGGGTATGCCCATAAACATATTGATATCTCCATCTGAAGACCTTACTCCTCTTATAACTCCTATATTCGTTTCCACAATAGGCTCATCCGCAAAAACATTATTTATCAAAAATAAAACTGCGAACAATTTAAATCGAGTGTCCATTTCGAATGTGTATTTCCAATTGTTTTCGATTGATGACTTGATGAAATCAAATCTGTATATCATGTCGCAGTAAAATAGTCACATCAGGAAAATGCCCATATTCCTAGTTCAGTATAGCCATGAACATTGTGATTATGATTGTGACTTATTAGACTTATTAGTGAAATAGGATTTTAGTTGACTTAATTTGACTAATTTACAAATACAACGAAATTATGAACAATGATTACGCTTTAGGAAGAAATGAGGAGTGAGAGGACCCCATAATGGACTACCCTCTTTCACCCCCCACTACCCCCCTCTCCAACTAACAACATCCAACCCCCAAACCCACCCCAATCCCCAACAAGGCTACCCCCAACTCCCATACCCACCCACTCTCCTCACTTCCCCTTTCCACATATATTTTATGTCACTAGATTAGTCTATGAAAATAGAATCCTATTCGAAAACGAACCGTTCGTGGCTACTTTACTATTATAGGGAAATGGCCCAAATGCCAATCTTACTGCGACATAAATGCATTCATTATTCAAATAGATAGATACACAAAAGACACTTTATTAGACGCCACATAAAAAATATCATATTAAAGTAATCATATCTTTTATCAAAGTATTTGATTTGATAACTATTTAGGCTCCTTTATACCTACCTACATAATACCGCTGTATTTAATTTTAGTATATGCATTGCTTACTTTTATTCGAATCACCATTAGAAGTGAGTTTCATAACAGTTTAAAATGATTAACAGAACTTGCAAGTTTTTTTTTGTTTAAGTGTGTCACACACGTAGCAGATGCGGTAAGATATCTGTATCTGAGCGCGTATCTGTCCATATCGCTCTCTATACTAAACTCAAGGAGCAGCACACACGTAGCAGATCACTTATATTTTACCGTCAAGCATCTGTAGGCACCGACATATATCAAAAGATAGACAGATGGTATCTATGTATGTGTATTCATATTGATATAAAACAGTTTGAAGGTTTCCGCGTGAATGTATCATTTTCGTATATTATCGTATCTGCTATGTGTGTGATACCTGCAGATGCGATAAGTTTGTAAACGCATATAAAATACTATCATATCTGCTACGTGGGTGATACCTACAGATGCGATAAGTTTATATACGCATATAAAATATTATCGTATCTGCTACGTGTGTGACACACTTAATACTTTCACAGAATTTTGTACTGTATGCTATCAAAACGGGCTGACAAATACTATCGCTATTAACATGTTTGGCAGAGTTGTAGAACATTTTTGGAAAAATCTATTCAAATTTAAATGCCTGCTGGCACGACAGTTCCTTTCACAAACTGCTATATGCCGGTTGGTCACCTCCTGACGACCTCTGTGGCGCTGGCGCGGCGGGCGAGTATTTAAAATCGTTTTTTTTTCGATTTTTCCGCATCCCTGATCAAATGTAGATAACCATTATCATTCCAATGCACAAATGCTGTAAATCTTGATAATTATTAAGGCCTGATCATTCACCAGATTACTATATTGATAAAAGAATGTGATGCTATCAGGTCAATTTGACTATCATACTCGTAGATTTAAGAATTAGGTATCTATTGAACCTAATATTTTTTTTTAGTTCATTATTTAAGGCGATATGTGAAAATTTTGTAGTCGCTGCGTTACATGCTCACTCAGTAACGGTAAAGGTTACAAACTTTATGTTGATATAATGATTACTTGAAAAAGACTACTCCCGATAACTGAAACAGTGCATTCAGACCATGATTCTGAAAAAACACGAAAAAAACATTTTTTTCGTGTTTTTTGAACGAGCGAAGCGAGTTCTCGGAGTCAAGTTGGAAGAATCGGCGTTTGTATGTATGTATGTTTGTCCGATGAAAACTTCCAAACCGTTAATCCGATCTTCATGAAATTTGATGTGGGGGTAGATAGTATTAGTACAATTTGTAGGTAAGGTTATGAGCTATATCGGTCAGGGGGTTGCTGAGATATTGGGGTCCAAGAGGGGGTAAAAAAAAAAAAAGTGAGACAGTCAGATCAAATAGGGTGTCTAATGAAAGCGCTTTGGTTGTACATTTCAAAACTGTTTTTAATAAGTATTTAGCCTTAGTAGTTTTTGAGATGTTAGGGAAAATAAAAAACGTAAAAATCAAAAATTCTAAGTTACTTCCAGCAATCCCACAATGCTGAAATTTGGTATGCTTGTGGCTTTTGTATCACAACTACAGGGAAAAGTCTGAAACTGAAGAATTTAGAAACTTGTACTCCATAAAACAGTAACCAATATAACATCCATCGTTGACCTCCCATTTCTAGGAATTTGAATGACGCTGGAGTTCTATGGTTTTCGTCAAAAAGACGTTATCAATTAATTCGTCAGGTACTTGATATAGGTACTAACAGGTATGTAGTATTACGCCCCATTGCTTAGCCCTATTCAAAGGTTATTTCGATGATGTGTAGGAAATTAGAGTTGTTACTGATAGATCCTGTATTATACTGGTAGACCTCGAGGTGAAAATTTTCAAAAATAATAATAAATGGAAATTACTTGGTTAAGTAGTCGGGCTGATAAAGGTGTTATCGCGAGGTCTCAGTTCGGGGCGAACCACTAGTTACACATACATAAGAAATATTGGCGCTACAGTTCGATCAGCTGACCGGGAGTGTTGAACTCGCGCGGCCGGAATAAATGCATACATTGCTGGCTGACAAATACGATACATAAAAAAAAAGGTTTTCTCCGGAACGAATCACCGGTACAATCATCTCAGGCGAAAGCTATTTAATATAGCTATGATATAGGTAGCTTTACCGGTACCTTCAGTATTTGGAAGACGTCCTTTTACACGCTGCATAGTTTTTACAGATTTCTTATGCAATATTCACTTTACCAAAAAAAAACAACTAAGTATAAAAGATGTCGGAAGCCTAATTAACGGTATGGAAGCCTAATAAGTCCACAAGTCGAACTCGTAGATGCTCGTAGGTTTGTGTTGCTTTCTTTATTTGTAATTAGTTACAATGGCAAAATAAGAAACAAGTTTATAAACAAATCAAAATTATTTATTGTCTGAAGACCACCAACAACAGCAAAGCTGAAAGCAATGTCATAAAACTGGCAGGGCTGATCGTAGCGCCATCATGATCATTTTCATCGTCATGATCATAAAAGTACTCATCGAATGTCTTTTGATAGTCATTGTTGTACTTGTAGAAGAGGTCGAAGAATGCCATCCGTCTGTTTAAAGGCCTCCGTTCCATGGATAACTCGGAGTCGATTTTCAGGTAGTGATAAGTCTCATTTGTGAGGGGAGTCCATTTTACGGGAAGCAAGACAGTCGTCTGTGGTGTTGGATCACTGAAAAAAGTTAAAGGTGCTATTAAGTAAACGACATCGATGTTTAGACCATGAGTTTGTTTACAGTTACACATCGTTCTAGGAACCGAGGAAAGATAATGTCTACGAGGTAATCATTACTCCATCTTGTGAACTATCCTTAACCGGTATGATCCTAACATCCAAACATCCAAAAATCTTTTTTTATACATACGTGTTTTCTTATTTGAAAACCGCAATTATATTTGATGATGAAACTGGTTTGCAATTCAGACTGTATTAATTTTGAGGGTTTTTTTTAATTAACCGAAATATACAAATCATAGATAAAAAATACGCCGAAAGCACTTTCAAATAAAAGCCTTGCAATATAATTCGTAAAAAAATTGTTTGTTGCCGTTCAAAATTAGGAGCATTTGAATGCCAAAGCTTTTTTAGAGAGGTCGTTTGTGCGATTTATATTTGAAAAAACAGACTTTTTTTAAATTCTGTTTGGTTACAACTATTATTAGTTCTACATATACTATTTTTTGCATCTCATTATTTAATCTCGTCACTTCGCACTGGGCGTTCAAAAATACTACTTTTGATATCAGTCCTCGTCTTAAATCTTACCCATATTTTGCGAAGTTAGTCCACATCGTCGTCATCCTATCTAAGATGAGCTGATCGTCTGGTGAGATTTGCTCGGATAGATGTGACATATCAAATAGATATCCCAGCTCATCAGCATGTGCCGCCCCTTCTGCAGTCACGTTGTACTGAATCTTAACAATGTTCCTTCCACCAGAGTACGCAAACATGTAGTAGAATATATCACCAGCGCTGCTATCAAGGTACTTTTTGATACTCCTCTGAATCGGATGGATATACATGTAATCGGAATCGAAGTTAATTATCGGCCAAACTACGTCTTGGCTAATAGCGCTATCGCCCAAATAGAACCGACGCATGTATGTCTCCATCCTCTCAATTCTATCATCGTCCGCAATTCTAGTATCGTTAAAATCAAAGGTTTGATTCAAAGACCTGTAGAAAATGTCCAAGTTTTGGAAATATTCAGGAGCTTGATTGATGTGGGCAAACATTCTTTCGTACTCATTGAAGCCAATCAAAATAGGTATATCTTTCACTTTTGGTACTGCCCTATTTATCCAACTACTAGTTATGAAAGGGTTGACTTCTTCGAATTCTGTCTCAACGCAAGGTTTAAACTCAATGTTCAACTCCGTCGCCGCTCTGATAACAGAGTGTGCATCAATTTCTGCCAGCAATGACACAGCATTGCGAGAGTTGCTCGGGTCCAATCCAAGGAGCTTGGCAATTTTGATAGCAGCTTCTCTATCTGGTTCATAAAGAACTGTTTTTGACAGAGAACTGCCGCTCTGAATAATAACTTTATTGTATGGATTATTTCTTTGTGATAACAAATGAAGATCTATTGAATGTGCTCCTGCGCTTTGTCCCACCAAAGTGATTTCAGCTGGATTTCCTCCGAACGCTTCTATGTGTTTTTCGACCCATTCGAAAGCGAGTTGTTGATCTTTTAGCCCCTGATTTCCAGGTACCAAGTCTATGCCGAGACACATGAAGCCGTAGGGTCCCGTGCGGTAGTTCACTGCGACAACTATGACGTCATGGCTGACTAAATATTTCGGGCCGTACATACTTTCCATAGCATTTCCTTTCATGAAGTAGCCTCCGTAGAGCCATATCATGACCGGCAGCCGGCTAGTTGCTGTTGCCGTTGCCGGTACGTACACGTGCAAGTTCAAGCAGTCCAGTACGCCAATGACTTCTTCACCTTGAACTTGGGGACAGATATAAGTGTCATTATTTGCTTCGTAAACACCGTCAAATTGTGGATATGGAGTTGCATCCTGAAAGAAAAGGTTTAATTTAGCATTCGATTTTGAAATAAATCACATCACAGCAACCTTTAGATGTACACTGTTAGACTAGGCCTCCCCCATAGAATGCAATGGGGAATTTGCCATAATCACCACGCTTGGCAGGCAGATTGGTTTTTATTTTTTTTGTATACTACTTGGTAAGCAAACAAGCATACGGCCCACCTGATGGAAAGTAGTTACCGTAGCCTATGGACGCCTGCAACACCAGAAGCATCACACGCGCGCTGCCGACCCTGAGACAAAGATGAAAAGTCTCATGTGCCTGTAATTTCACCGACACCCGTACCCTTCAAACCGAAACACAGCAATGCGAGCACTACTACTTGGCGGTAGAAATAGGTACGGTGGTAGTACTGCCCCGGACGAACTCTTTCACAAGAAGTTCTACTACTAACAATTGCTGATCGCAGTATTGGTGTTGAGTACTCAGGTGGATGCTGCTGCCCATCCCCTGGTGTAATCCTTTTGTAGGCTATTACAATATCTACGGGAGGAGACGGAGGGGTCTATTTTTAGGCCGTGGCTGGGCACACCACAGCAATGTCTTGAAATAAGTATTTATAACAGTATTTTAAACAGTAAAAAATTCTTACCCCGAAAGGATTGGTCACACTGGCATGGCCGTATGGTATACCTAGGAATTTATAATATCCACCATTGCTGTCAAGGTCTCCCTGAATTCTTCCTACACTAGTCGTCACTATTCTGTCTCCAAGACATTCTATTACATTTAAACATATCAATAGAAAAATAGCAAAGGTGAGTTTATCTCTCCACATCGTGCTGGCGGAAAAGTGAGTATTTCACTGATAAAGAATTTTGATAACCAATATATTATTAAGTATATTTTGTATCTAGATAATAAATGAATTATGATAAAGGCCAAAGTTTTGGATAAGAGATAAGTTGGTTATCGACTTAATGAGATTTGTTTTACCTACTTACTGGAATTAATATTTGCAGCACAAGAGTAACGCAGTATACAGGCTGTTTTTTTGAATGACAGTATGGGGATATCCGAATCCATTAGAGATACGGGAAAACTGTCTTTGGAATCATTTGCTAATTTTGTATGAAAACGATTTTGGCATAGTTATTTTTTTGGTCAAGTGTGAGTTCTCCATAAAAATGAGTTGTTTTGATCAAAAGTTTTTTTAATGCGTATCGACTCGGTTTCATGTAAGGATTGTTTCATTATATGGGAAGAAAAGTTAAATGTAATAAAATGTTTTCTCATACAATTTGTAAGTAATCTGGTAGGTACATACGTTAGTAAAACTATCGCAATAAAAAATCAAAATGGCCTTCCTCTTTCTTTTTCCAGGTACGGGTACGTTTCAGAATACCACTAGTGGCATTAGACAAAGATGTTCTAATTAAAGTTTGACTAACTTCTACAGCTCTGATTTTTATCATTTCACGAGACCATCAGAGCTGTAGAACAACATTCACCACACATCTTTGTCTAATGCCACTAGAGGTGTTCTGAAACGTGCCCGTACCTGGAAACAGCAAGAGGGAGGCCATTTTGTTTTTTTTTGCGATAGTTTTATTAACGTACTAGTTGCGCCGCGCGGTTTCTCCCTCGTGAATAATGATGAAAATTGATGATGATGATGATGATGATGAAAAGTAGCCTATGTGTTTATCCAGGGCGTAAAATATCTCCATTCCAAATTTCACTCAAATCCATTCAGTTGTTTTTACGTGAAAGAGTAACAAACATCCATACTCACAAACTTTCGCGTTTATAATATTAGTAGGATGTACCAGATTACTTACAAATTGTATGAGAAAACATTTTATTAAATTTGACTAACTTCTGCTGCTCAGATTTTTTTCTTCCGATATAATGAAACAATTCTTACATGAAACTGAGTCGATAAGCATTCAAAAATTGTTTTGATCAAAACAATTCATTTTTATGGAAAACTCACGCTTGACCAAAAAAATCTAAATCAAATGCCAAAATCGTTTTCATACAAAATGAGCAAATATTTCCAGTTTTCCTGTATCTCTTATGGATACGGATATCCCCATAAAGTCCCATTTCAAAAAAACAACCTGTATGTGATACATTTATAATAAAATTATTTATTGCACAACATAAAAGTGCCTAGTACTGTATACTGCACACGAAATTAATGATAGATACCTAGCATTTTTGAATAAATTAGGTAAATTGCCATATAGGTTCCTATCACAAATATACCTAATCAGAATGATCCTTGTGATTTCAATGAATAAAATTGTTTTGATTTGATTTGATTTGAATACCTTAGTTGGCTTTTCCGATATCAAAAAACAGCGTCACAAAATTTGCCATAATTTCGTTGCGACGATAATTTTGAACTAGAGCTACCAAATCGAAAATATTGATGTTTTCAAAACAAAAAAGATGTTTAGCCGACGGCGATTCATATCCATAATGTCTACGAAAATCATAAATTTTCATTATAAAGCCAGCCCGCGGGACAAATAAGTAGGTAGAAACATAACATACAACTACAGTATATGTTTTAACGAAATAAAAACATGATTTAGGCTGCGTCCCCCAGTAGGCAAACTGTTCACCGCCGACTGAGTGAGCCGCAAATTTGTGGCAAACTGAAATTCGAGTCAGCGGCACACTCAGATCAATTTACCGACTGGAACCGGTTTTCCTGTGAGTCGGCCGCCCACTACACACACGGGACAGTAGGCGCGCGTAACGCTGCAAACTGCATAGAGTGAGCGCAAAACTAGCAAACTGTGAAAACTTCATTTCAAATAACATGGAAGGGCGTACTAAACCGATACGCCGCTAACTCATTCGGTGGCGAACAGTTTGCCTACTGGGGACGCAGCCTTACTAGTGGTTCGCCCCTAACTGAATTATGTAACTATTGAGTCCGTAGGTAAGGTTAAGCCAAACTTAAATGTAAGTACTGAGTCCGTAGGTAAGGGTTAACATGCATTGTTTGAATCGTTGTTTTTTTTATTCTTGAAGGGATGATAAAAATAAATATTGCATTAAATCAAAAATTCTAAAGGCAACTTTATGCAATAGGTTTTCTTGCCTGTAGAATTTTTCTCCCCATGATTATTGGATTGTTATAAGTAGGTATATCAAGCGTAGTGTGTGCTGCCTTATGAACTTTTGTTGATTCCCTTTGAATTTATCCGGGTATTCATTAGGCAACATTTGTTAATAAACACTGTTTATAAACCGTGTTTCACAATGTTTAATCATCTCTGTAAACAGTGTATAAACAAAGGTGATGAAACATTGTTTATTAAACATGTTTCCGTGTTCCCTCTTCGAGTGGAGAGCAAGACGAAACATCTACTCTATATAAGCAAAAGTCAAGTGTGGACGTGTATTGCGCGAGTTTATAAACATGGAAGTAGCGGGAAAAGCTGATGTGGTCCTGCCAGGAAGTATCACGCGCGACATCCTAGCAACAACTGACAAGTGTTAGACTGCAAAGTTTCAGAAACAGTGTTTATGGTAAACTGTTTAACAAACAGTCATGAATAGTTTATTAACAAATATTGCCTAATGAATACCCGGCTTTAAGATCAAAATGATCCATGTGATTTCTATAAATAAAGTACGTTTTAACTTTGAATTTTTAAATGTTGCTTTGCAATCATTAGCCCTAGCAATGTTATCTGGTAGGTACCTATTTAATACGATATTGGCGACGAAAAACTTGAAGACGCTGTGCCCTCCAATGTCATTGTAACGGTTGCAGGAAGTCAACAGCAAGTTGGAATATAACCATAGGTAGAGTAGAATAGTTAAACAGTGCCATGTTTTGGACGGTAGCAATATCTGGCCACTAAGCATGGAGCTGTCATCGTTTGTCAGGTTCTCGGTGAATATTGCCCGAATATTGCGAGCTATGTTCATAGGTCTTGATTTAATAACCAGAATATTAAAGCGGAAAGATTTATGACTGACTGGCTGACCCACTACGGCTTATACAAAGGAATTCAGTGCATTAATGTTCGGAGTTTAATTAGTGTATTATTTGGTAGTAATATTAAAGTATGTGATACATTGTACTTTTAACTGCATGTTAATTTTTTTTAGGTTTCCTTACCGGGCTTAGTATACCTAATCAGCGTGGAGTAATTCACCCGGGTGATACACTATTTAGTAGACTTGGTTCACCCAGGTAATTTTCGGATGTATTAAGTAACTTACATATATTAAACTTGATTCACTCAGGTGATACCTTGGTGTGGTAGGTGCACTACATAGTAGACTAAATCATATAATTAACCCTTACTATCTTTATGTTTGTGCGTCTGTCACAGCCTATTTTCTGAGAATTTGGTAGATATACGGAGTTGGTGACTCAATCACGGATTTATAGCGTAAATAAACAGATTATGACAGAAAATAAGAAAATTTTAAAAAATTACAATTTCATAACGAGACTTCTCAAATGAAAGACCTTGTTAGGAGAAAAATACATTTTATTTTTATAATTTATAATGTGTAGTTTAAAAAATATGAAATATACAAAAATCGAGCATTGTTCCGGGGGAGGATTACCCCCTCCCTTCGCCTCTTATCTCAAAAATAACTAAACCAAAAAAAAAAAAAAATTGTGGAATATAGGGCTTCAGTTTCATAGTGTACAGGAGAATTTAAACGAAAATCCTAAGTTTTTAATTACTCTCTCTCGCGTGGGCCAAGTACACAACATAATCTTGCTTAGAGTGTGCAAGCAGGAACATTCCATTTTTATTATATTGACAAGTTTCCACGATGTGCAATGAAACGTCTACAGCGTAGGCCTCTCGTAGACGCTCTACGCTCACCAGCGTCAGGGCCTAACGGCCAAACCAAGTTTTTAATTTATTCACCTCTGTCTTCAAATCCAAAATCAGATAGACCAACAGGGTATTTGACAACCTCGGATCTATGGCGCGGCGGGAGAAGGTTCACCTGCGACGCAGGAGGTTGCGGGTTCGATTTCCGCCTGGGAACAAATGTTTGAACGAACTGCAGATATTTGTTCAGGGTGTTTCTGGGTATTTTCTATGCATAATAAATAATAATATCTATGTAATGTATTGTATTAAGGATATCAGTTATCTAGTACCATAACTCAAGCTCTGGTTAGCTTGGGGCTAGATAATGTTTGTGTGAAATGTCCAGCATTTATTTATTTATATTATTGTGACCGGAATGTTTTTTAAATAAGAGAATTGGGCCTCTGAGTGATCCTATATTGGTTCCGTTGGTAACTTTTGTGGTACAGAACCCTAATAATGGTTCCGTTGGTATCTGTCATAGATAAATTCTCTATGGTGTCTTTTAAGGTACGGAATCCTAAAAAGGTAGGTTACCTACCTAAAGTAACTACTTGCTAAGCTTATAAAAACTTCAACCTTAACCACTTATATTAACTAGGTACCTATGTAACATGAACGAGGAATAAAACAAATAAATGCTTGCAAAACTAGTCATAACATAACACGCAACAGTCACACGCGTAGTCTTGATCCCACACTAGGATTCCCTGTGTCGTGGGTATCAAAACCTACAAGTACCATGGTACCATAACACCCAGACCCGGAACAAATATTTGCAGATAATACAAACATTTGTCCCGCAGCGGGAGTTGAACCCACAACCTCTCGCACCTCAGCCTGCTACTCGCCCGCCGCGCGTCAGAGGTCGTCAGGCGGAGGGAGTCATTATATAGATTAAATAGATTATTTGTGTGACAAACATTTAAGCAGTCAGAGGCCGTAGTCTAACCCTCTTATTCATAATCAATTCGTAACCTTTGATGGCTAAAATATATTTTGCCTTGTTTTTCCGTATGTCATTTTACATTAGCGAGAACAAAACAAAAACTCTTTTAAATAAAATAGGTTTAAAAAATGATGAAGAATAAGGAGGTAATTTAAAAAAAACAAATGACTGGACATTTGGTGTAATATTACACACATTTTGTATGGAGACACTTTGTGAACATCAATATCATTACAAAACCCGTGTTACACTACATAATACGTCCATGTCAATTTGCTTGTAAAAACTCGGACTAGGCTCTCGGACATTTCAAACCAATCTGACTTGGTAGAAAAGGAGTCGATAATATTTCTTAAAACAAAAACTATAACAATACATAATCTCTCATGAATAAATTACTGTATTTAAAATAAACAACAAAGACATCCGGGACAGAGGTCACAGCTAACTTTATAATTGACCTTTCAGGGTCACAGGTCACTTGGAAATAACTTATAATGGACCGCAGTGCCGGTTCAGGTGTGCTGCGAACTTGAAACACCCATCTATTAAACAGGATTTAGAAGTTTGTCTCGAAGTCTCGAAACCAATTAATAATACAGTTGTTTTTTAGGGTTCAGTAGTTCAGTAGGGGAGACCTAGGAGAGATGTGACAGAGGTGAGTTGTGACAAGGAAGATTTCTCCGAACCTATTATAGGTAGCGAGCTAACAAAACCGTATGCATGACGCTTTCGATACGCGCTACTCGACTCAGTGCATGCCGGCGACACACGAGGCGCTGTTGTGTTAATACGACGGTTGTGTACAAAAAAATGCGAAAAGTAAGTTTTTCTTCCAAATTTTATTTGAATTTGTATCATTTCTTATTATATGTACATTGCTTTCTTATTTTTTCTTAAGTTGTATGGTAATTCAACTCTCAAAACGTTGCAACAATCTTTTGTGTGCGCATCGTGTTTAGAAAATATGAACTATTATTCAGATCAAGTCGTCATTTGAAACACCTAGGCGAGTTGTGACAGCCTGTCACAACTCTCCTATATTACTCCATTTTGAACCTTAGCTAATTCCTTAATGTTTTTTTATTAATTTTAGATGTTTGTTTATGTCTTAGTAGGTAGGTAGGTACATAATGTATATAATAGCATACTGCATGCTGAATGGCTCTTTTTTTTCGTTTCAGAATGCCTAATAACTACTGATTGAGGAACCGCTAGTGTCGAAATCTACGACCTGGCTTTTGAAGAAGTTAAAGTTTAAGAGATGCTGCGGCCTCTTACAATCTAAACTATATGTCTTTATCAAGATATATTAAGAAGAAAGAGGCTTATCTAATTATGGACTGAAAAACGAAAGAAATTAGAGTCATTTTTATATTTTTTGGTTAACTTATATGCAATAAGTTAACCAAAAAATATAAAAAAAAAATGAAAAAGCAGGAGAATTGTGGCTGAAGCTATTTATGCAACGACATCCTAATTTATCTTTGAGACTGCCTCAAGCCACTAGCATTTTGGACTGATTATAATAATAATAATGATTGATCTCAAAGCGATGCCATATTAAATTAATTAAAACTATAATTACTTATTATGAGAATGTTAATATGTTAATTTTGTTGATACTTAAGCATAATAAAAGAACTTTTTCCTAAAAAAACATGTTTGGTTTATTAATATTAAGTGTAATGATATTTTTTATATCTAATATATTGCTGTCACATCTTACCTCGGTACCTGTCACAACTTACCTCGATAGTAGGAGAGTAGTGACAGGGGGAGTGGTCTTTAATTTTGTCGATTTTCTCAGAAACCATAATACTTAAATTAGTTTTAGTGGTTGTTTTGAAAACAGAAGGAATGCCGCTAAATTAATCACATGGGGTCATAACTGTGGAATGTTTCATGAGCGAAATATAGCCCCAAAAGTAAAAACTGTCACAACCCTCCTAGGTCTCCCCTACCTAAAGGGTGCCAACGGGACCCTATTACTAAGCCTACACTGTTTATCTGTTTGTCTGTCTGTATTTTGTCTAATATCTCGGCAGCCGTAAAAGGTAGCCAGCCACCAGCAGGCCTATTTTAAAACGCTGGAGGGGTTTCCGATCGGATTCGTTAGTTTTTCATTTCGATGTTGTAACTTTGTTTTACTATACTTTGTTTTACTAGAGAAAATTGTTAGAAAATTGTTTAGTAAAAATTCAACAATTTATTTATTTATTTCTATCACTTAAACAAATAGTTAACTGGATAACCTTAAATCTAGCACAAAATAACTGGATAAATGAGAGCTGGTGCCCAAAAGGTTTAGTAGTAAAACCTGTATATAGGGTCACCAGGCCCACCATACGTGTTGTGATATTATATGTACCTACGTGATGTACGATTCCAACGAACACTACGCTTTGTGCTTGTATGTATTAGTTTATCAGCTACTCCAATGTATCATTGGTTTTCTGTTTGCAGGGGTTCTTTTCACTCGGTATGCTATCATACAGGTTTTGGCTTAGTTTAGGTACCGAGTCTTCCGACTTCTTAGGACTTTTCCGTAGCACAAAGCGTAGTGTTCGTTGGAATCGTACATCACGTAGGTACTTATAATATCAAAAGACGTATGGTGGGCCTGGTGACCCTTTATACAGGTTTTACTACTAAACCTTTTGGGCACCAGCTCTCATTTATCCAGTTATTTTGTGTTAGATTTAAGGTTATCCAGTTAACTATTTGTTTAAGTGAGAGAAATAAATAAATGAATTGTTTAATTTTTACTAAACAATTTTCTAACACATCGAAATGAAAAATTAAGCCCTGCCGGTGTAAAATTTACACAGAGTATGTGTTGTTGTGGCATAAACCACAAAATAGGTAAACCAAATTCCCAAGCGCGGTACGTACCAAGAGTTCTTCAACCAAGGTATATAAACCTTTTTTATAGTTATTAACCTCCCGTAAACCAACCGGCATTTGTATTTTTTTTGACATAGGTACTAAAAAACTACACATTTAATTATTTTAGAAAAATTACGACTATATACACCACGTACTTTACTATTCTCCTGCTGACGTTTCGTTGAACATGAAACCGACCGCGACCTCACTCGAAGGTCGTAAGACATTCCCGTCTCAACGAAACGTCAGCAGGAGAATAGTAAAGTATGTGGTGTATAGTCGTTATTTATTTATTTATCCGTTGAATACAATGGAGAGGAGGAATACCATTGAATACAGTGCCATAATTGTACGACGCTTGACAGGCGGATTGGTGATCGCATTGTTGGTGTTGAGTATTATAGGTGGATGCTGCTGCCCATCTCCTAGTGCAAGCATGTCAAACATGCGGCCCGCGGGCCGCATGCGGCCCTTTACAGCTTTGACTGCGGCCCGATTAAATTTTAATTTTCTGTAATTTTACTGTTAGGTAATGATTAAATAAACGATTAGCGTCCTGCCCTCCTATTTCCTAACTGAAAGTCACTCGGTGACTAACGTTTGACAAAAAAGAATATTAAAAATTCTCTCAAAGAATTGTCAATTGAACGTCATTTTACTTGTCAAACGTTAGTCACCGAGTGGCTTTCAGTTAGGGAATATGGGGGACAGTACTTGTACTAATATTTATTCTGTGGCAGTACTACCTACTAGGTACATATAGATATACCTAGTAAGTAGTACTGCCCCCCTAAACCCCCTATAGTTTTTAGAGTCCCTAGAGTTTGTTTTCTTTATGGTTGGGTTTTGCGGCCCACTTATTCTATAGTTTTTAGGCATTTGGCCCACCAATGACTTTGAGTTTGACATGCATGCCCTAGTGTAATTCATTAGTCGGCTCTTACGACATCCACGGGAGGAGACGATGTTGTACTAATATTTATTCTGTGACGTAGGAGTCTATTCTTAGGCCGGACAAACCACAGCAACCTTTATTCTCATAATGACAGATTTTCAAGTGGACAGATTCTCATAAAGACATAGTAATGGTCAAATGCATGCACACGCTATAATATAATGCATTTAATGAGTATCGTAAGATAATAACAGATAAATAGTAATCCACTAAAACGAGGCTGACAACATCAACAAAATCTAAAGCCATCACGAAACCCCTAAATAAAGCTCAAGTCTCACGACCGGATTACATCGTTCCGAACCTAAAGCGGTCGGTGTACACGCTGTAAATTAGTCCTCTGTTCTTAACAATCTAATTAGTATGTACCAGCATAATGTTGCTGTGATAACTCCCGGTTATATGAACCCAGCTTAATGCTTGGGAAACTTGTACTTGAAGCTTTACAAGTTACGCACTGAGACTACGTCGCTACGACACGTTCTTGGATGAGCTAAGATAATGATAAGATAAATCATTTGATACGAACTCTTATTGTGACCACCTCTGTTGCGCGGCGGGCGACTAGCCGGCTGAGTTGCGAGACGTTGCGGCTTCGATTCCCGCTGCGAGACAAATGTTTGTATGATCTGCAAATATTTGTTCCGGGTCTGAGTGTTGTGGTACTCGTAGTTCCTGATACCGACGAACGACACAGGAAATCCTAGTGTGGGATCAGGACTACGTATGGAACTGAAGCGTTACCTTGCCGTAACACAGTTTTTAAACTAGCACGGAAGGTAAAGTTCTCAATCACCATTCACCATTCACCATTTATATAAATTATGGATGCAAATATTCCTGTTATTATTTTTTTAGTTTTAGTATCTATATCTGTTTTGTGTACGTATGTCGTGTAGGTATCTAAGCTGTATGTAATAAACTTATCTTATCTTAACTGTTGGGTGCATTTTTTTATGGTACCTATGTTATATCATAAAGTTATACCTATAAGTACAATATTTTACTTCTCAATAAGTAATTCCTTCTATTTTCACCTTGCCAACTTCACGAAGTTAATTAATATTAATCCGCTTACTACTTACCCACAATATTAGGTGAAAGATTAAAGCCATAAATAAATTAAGTCTTTCGGAACCAAAATGAATATAGTCTCTATAAATAATTATGCCCTGGATTTCTTGAGTGGAAATAATTAAATAAATGGCTGAGAGTAATGAGCTGAAGATACTAAATGGGAAGGCCGCGATTCTTAAGTAAATTAATTGCACTGGAGAAAAAATATTAGATTCAGAGCACTCAAACAAGATTTACTTTTTAGACTCAAACAGCTCCACCAAAATAAAAATTCCTGATAGGGATTTTAGTCATAACTAGCTGTACCCGCGGTTTCACTCGCGTTTACTTCCAACTAAATAGGTATTTTGTGTAGGTAAGAAAGGGGGTTGTTATAATCAGTCAATAGGTGCCTTCTAGACCTTCGTGCTCCATTATCAGCCACGTCATCACTTACCATCAGTGGGAGCCTCCTGTCTCAGTGGGCGGCCGACTCACAGGAAAACCGGTTCCAGTCAGCGGCGAAATGGTTTTACTTCGCCACAAATTTGCGGCTCACTCAGTCGACGGTGAACAGTTTGCGTACTGGGGTCGCAGCCCAATCCCTCAGCTAAGTAGGTATCCTAGGTAGGGGAGAGTGGAGAACAGTGGATCGAGGGTAACAGTGAATAAACCTAAATAAAATGTATCTGTATTGGTCACCTTACACCCCTACATGTATTTTACAGTCGTTAATGAAGCAACGTAGGAAGATAATGAGTTGCAAATGACTACCTAGATAGGTACCTACGCATAAGCGAAGAGAGCCGCGTTGAGGTGTAACAGCAAGAAAGCAAACCGAGTGTTCGAGGTGTAAACGACCAAGAAACTCAATATACTAGTGTGTGAAAGGAGGAAAGCGCTGCTGTTTTTCTTCAGTGTGCTCCCCACGATGTTTGCTCGCCTTCATTCTGCAACGCATATCGTCTCTCACACACAGGAGATTTGCTGAATTAGCAGACATTCGCTATCTCCAGCAAAACTGAATTCTGGCCACCGCGATACACCAATTATAGGTAGGTACTCTATATGGATGAATCTTGCGGTGACCGGACAAATAATTAAAGAAAGAAAGAAATAGTAGATTGTATCATAAGGTAGCAAAATAATATTTTTACGGCGAGGGCGCTTTTTTGAATCCACAGCGAAGTGAGTGATTCTAGAGTAGAAGGATTTCAGAGTTTGAGTTTCAGGATTCTTTAGTAGAATCCTGAACGTAGCGAGGGATTCAAAGTACGTCGCCCGAGCCAAAAATATATTTTGCGCCCGAGTGATACACTCTACTTTTCATCACCCTCTATGAGAAAATAAAAGGCGCCTCATATTTTATTTCAACACAAAACCATGAATTTCTAACAATTCGTGAAAATTGACGAAAACGCGGGCTGTAGTTCGCGTGTTTTTAATTTGTTTTTTTTATTCAGCCGGCGCGGCGCTACTATGGGCCGTCGTATACCAGTCAGTATTTATTCATCAAACAATATTTATGTTCGAACACTTAGATGTTCCAAATTCAAAAAGTGCGCGGCAAAGTTAATTGCGGCGCACTTATTTGGGCTCGATTTCTTTGGCGCTGAACACTAAGATGTTCCAAATTCAAAAAGTGCGCGGAAAAGATAATTGCGGCGCACTTATAGGAGTTTCTTGTAGAAAACACCACCTTTGGGCGCAGTTAAAGGCGAACCAAGTCGTCCTTTTCGAATAGATGGGATGAAAATACATTTATTCATCAAAGAACAGTTTGACAACGTTAACTAGTACAATATTACATTTAAGGACATAATCTTACAAATACATTTAGGTAGGTAGAACAAAATATAAAACTAAGATTAATGTTGGACAGGTTTGATAATTCGCAAATTTTGCCTGTTTGGTGAAAAGGTAACGACTCAGCTTTTATTGCCTAGTTTTTATAATTGCCTACTTCTAGCAGTAGGTAAGAAGATTCAACGAGAATAGCTATGCCGTTTTTTGTAGCTCTGTGATTATTAATTTTAGGGTTTATCGCGTTGGAACACAAGTAAGTAAAATTACCTAATTTAAAAGATGATTAAAAATGATCCTTGTGATTATTTTTGACTTTGTCACTATTTCTACAAATAATCGACATCGTGACTAAGCTTCGATCGCATCGCAACGCAGATTTAGAAAAATATAAGGCAACAAAACAACCAACGGGGTAAACACAGCCATTTCGCCAATGGCCTGTGAATCCCGGAGTTTGCTGTTTGTTTATGGATAATTGTATAGGCGTTTTGGGTACACTGCCAACTGAATGGGGCTTGGAATTTTACTACCTATATATACCTACCTAACTACCTCCAGTAAATACATACATATTTACCTAAGTACCTACAACGTACCCAAGGAACTACTCCCGAGTGGCATCAACATGGGTCAGGTCAGCCAGAATATTCGAATTGGTAGAACGAAAAAATGCTTGCAGATTTCAACAATCTCCAAGCGTTTTTTCGTTCAACAAATTAGTTTTTTTTTTGTCGTTGTGTGTTGTGTTTGAAAGAAGCAGGTTGTAGCCGTTTTATTGATACTGATATTTATTAATAAAACTGCCATCTGTAGGCTTTAGAAACACTGACTATAAACTTAGGTATAAAAGGAAATGTATAATAATATGTAGGTATGGTAAAATGCATGGTATGGTATAATTTTTGGTAGGTACCTACCAAACCACATTTTCTGGTTGCTTCCCAATTTAAATTAGTAGAGCTATTACCTGTGACCTACCTTAGCACCTTGAGAAAATGCTAAACCTTTGTCAGCCAACCGCCAAGCAAGAATCCTCAGATATTGCTGAGACAAACTAAATATTAACTCAGTGTAGGTACCTCCGTATAGTGTTCGGTAAAGAAGGAAGGGTCGGTACCTACAAGTAGCGGCATGAAACTCTAGCGCTGACTGTTATTGCGCAGAAGTCAAGAAAAGAAAGGTATCTTGGGGATCTCTATCTCTATCCCTTATCTATCTTATACTAATTGCTATTTACTATTGCGTGCGCGGCAGTAGGTAAACATACGCAACTATCCCCTCCATGTTTCGTTCATTCAGCGCTAGACTCGTGCCTTATACCTACCTATGGGTGCCGCTAAAATTATAAATAAATAAATAATAAATAAATGCTGGACATTTCACACAAAGTTATCTAGCCCCAAGCTAAGCAGAGCTTGTGTTATGGGTAGATACTAGATAACTGATATACCTACTTAATACAAAACATTACATAGATAGTTTTTTTTTTATTATACATAGAAACATACCCAGAACACCCTGAACACACATTCCTCCCTGATCTGCAGATCATACAAATATTTGTTCCGAGGCGGGAATCGAACCCGCAACCTCCTGCGTCGCAAGCGAACCTTCGTCCGCCGCGCCACAGAGGTCGTCAATTAAAGGCACGTGAGACTTTTCAAATAGGTATTTATGTCTCAGGACAGCTAGTATTTCAGGGGAAATAGTTTATATTCATTCCGTTTATAATTATTATGTGCCTTAGAGAAAACGTAATTTTCACACTTTACTCCTACTTTCTTCATACTATAAAATTATCTCGTGGTGTTACTCAAAAACCATGGTGCTCAAAAAATCTTACGTTGACAGCTTTCTTCTAGCTTCAACTGTTTATGATATAGCCTTTATAGCACATGGTCAACAACACGTTTTTACAAATATCGGTACAAACATAGTACAAACCAAAACAAAGCCGACTGAGGGTTGGCAACTACTCAGAAGGCTTAGATATAGTAGAATTTTTATAGGTACTTAGTATAAAAATTCCTTGTCAGAAGGTAACTAATAACAAAAATAATACGGTTCACGGCGTTGCATCAATCAATCAACTTCATTTAACCTAAATATTAACCAGTTTTAATTATTTTTTTAATCGCGCGCGCCTTTTTCTCTAACTTCAAGCTAGTAGTGATATTATATTTTGGGCATGATTCTGCATCCTTGTCATCCAAACAAAAACGCATAGTGCTATCTTACTTGCTGTCAAAATCAGCTGGTTGGTTGATTGAAAAACTAGGTTAGTATTACTTTCCGCCAGCCGCTCTCTTGTTGTTGTTGAGTATTTTGAAATCCCGTCCCGTTAGCTTGCATTGCACCTTTCTATTCTAATCATGTTCTCAATAAAACAACGCGGCCGACCCACTAACTTAGTCATCTAAGCACCGCTCAACTTCCTCATCGTTCCACGTAAACAGCACAATGATAAACATTATAGATCTAATATTTTTAAATTTAGCTTTCTTTGCTACGTTTACTGGTGTTCTAATTAATAATTATGAGAAATATGTACCTGCGTTTATTATAAAAGGCTATAAGTATGGGGCTTTCGCATATCAGGGCTCCGACGCGGACTATTTGCGGGCATTAGAACTTCCTAAAGCATACTACAGGCATTTCTACTTATTCTCATCAGTGTTTAGTTTAGCAACGCTGTTTTATATGATTTCGGTTTATTTTCTTGGAGCTAGTATGAACAGTTATGTGCCGATAGTGTTGAAGTTCTTGTTGGAAGAAGACGAACCCTCCGGTAAGTCAGCTTTTTCATCCTATAAAGACAACAATTTCCAAAACAAAAAAAAAATCTTGATTTCTCAAAAATTAAAAATAAACACTTGTACAAAAGAAATGAACAAAGCTTGTCTTGAATAAAAAACCTTAGGTTCTAAAAAGTGAAACAAAAACATGACAAAAACAAGTGAAAAGTTGAAGCCTCCAATTGGAGTTTAATACTGTAGAATTCCTTATATTTTTTGAACAGTTTCAGTGGCAGCGTCAATGCTGGTGATGTCTCTCCTGACGGTGCAATGTCTTCGGAGGCTGTACGAGACATACTGCCTGCAAGTGTTTGCAAAATCCAGCAAGATGAACCTGAGCCACTATCTCGCGGGAATTGTGCATTACTTTGCTTGTATCTTGGTTGCTGCTGGACAAGCTCCCCTGTTTTGTGGTAAGATATGAAACAGTACTATACTTCACCCAACAGACTTAGGGAATCAACCTTATGAATATAGCATAAAATGTATCTTTTAAAAATGAGGGATAACAGTATAGAACTTCTTGTTAGTAGTAGAACTTCTTGTGAAAGAGTTCGTCCGGGGAAGTACTACCACCGTACCTATTTCTGCCAAGCATCACATCACATTGATTGTTCGCATTGCTGTGTTGCGGTTTGAAGGGTGAAATTACAGGCACATGAGACTTTTCATCTTTATGTCTCAGGGTCGGCAGTGTGGGTGTGATGCCTCTGGTGTTAATGTCCATAGGTTATGGTAACTGCTTTCCATCAGGTGGGCCGTATGCTTATTTGCTTGCCAAGTAGTATAAAAAAATATAAACTTTGTTCCTGTGGGTTTAAACTCAAAAAGTATATAAGGAAAACTCCAAAATCCAACCCTAATACCCACAAGGCAGCAGTTGTATCAGTCCTGGCAGAACCTATGCAGGTGAAATTACTGCTCATGATGGATGGTGGTGAACAAGAGCCTGATAAATATAATAAGTAATAATAACTCAAATAGTAAGTTATAAAAATCTGTCACAATTTAAAGATTGCTTAAAGTATTGCCATCTCTTTTGACTGGATAATGAGAAACAGTTTTGTCAGTTATATGCAGATTTCTCTAAACTTTACATTAACATTGTGTAAAGTGTTGCCATCTCATATAACTGGATAATGTCAAACGGGTCAGTGCTATCAGTTCTATGCAGAGTTATGCCATGTCCAAGCTGAGAAAGATCATATGGTAGTTGTGTTGTCATCACTCTTCACTTGTAGTTCCTGATACCCACGACACTGGCAATCCTTGTGTGGGATCAGGACTATGTAAGTGACTGTTAGGTGATATGTTATTGTGTGGTGTTGCCATCTCATATAACTGGATAATGTCAAACAGGTTAGTGCTATCAGTTTTAAGCAGATTTCTCTAACGTTAAACTGCTCTAAAATGATTGCAAGCCCTTAATTTCTAGTACAAGAAGCTATTTAGTTTAAAGGTTAAAAGGTCTTTGCCTAAGGTTTTTAAGTTTCATTTATTATGTATCAGCAACTCCTTGCTCCGAGGCACCACACAGGCGCTTCTCACCTAGTGGTAAGACCGACCATTAATGTAAGCCAAGCCATGTTTGTTGCCTGATTCTTCTAGGCTTGGTCGCGTTGGAACAGGAGTAATTTTAGTTTATAAGACTATTCAAAGTGATCCTTGTGATTTCAATGAATAAAGTTCTTTTGATTTTGACTTTGACTTTGACAACACAAAAAATTATGTTGTTCCATTCAAAATTAAGAGCATTTGAATGCCAAAGCTTTTTTAGGGTGGTCATTTGTGCGATTTTTATTTGCAAAACCAGACTTTTTTTCAAAATTCTGTTCGGTTACAACTATTATTAGTATACTAGCGGCCCGCGCGCGACTTCGTTCGCGTGGTCCCGGTGTTCCCGGCAGTTATTCTAATTTTTCTCACCTTTTAAACCTTCCCTAGACCTCCACGAACATTTCAAGACCAAGATAAGATAAATCCGATCAGCCGTTCTCGAGTTATAGCGTCAGGAAGGAAAACCCGACTTATTTTTATATTGTAGAAGAAGATTGTTCTACCTGCACTATTTTTTACATCTCATTATTTAAACGCGTCACGTCGCACTGTGCGTTCAAAATACTACTTTTGAGATCAGTCCCCGCCTTAATTTGGGTTTTCTTTTTCCAGGAAACCAGAACAGAGACAGCGTTCTATGGACCGACACACGCACCAAGATTTTCGCGGTACCTTGCACCCTAACGTTCCTGTTCGCCTGGTACGAGCAGTACAGGTCCAATATCATCTTTGCCAACCTTCGTAAAGATAAAAAGTCCGGCCAGGTTAGTAAAATAATCCTATCCTACTAATATTATAAACGCGAAAGTTTGTGAGTATGGATGGATGTTTGTTACTAAAAACTACTGAATGGATTTGAGTGAAATTTGGAATGGAGATACTTTACGCCCTGGATTAACACATAGGCTACTTTTCATCATCATCATCATCATCAATTTTCATCATTATTTTCGCGGGTGAAACCGCGCAACTAGTTTTTAATAAATAATTATAGGGCAATCGGTCTATCACGTGATAGAATCCGAAAGAAGGAGATCCGTAGAAGAACCAAGATCATCGTCATTGCTTTCTGGCTAAAATAAATAGAAGTTACTCAAGTACTAATAGGACGACCTCTGTGGCGCGGCGGGCGAGTAACCGGCTGAGATGCGAGATGTTGCGGGTTCGATTCCCGCTGCGAGACAAATGTTTGTATGATCTACAAATATTTGTTCCGGGCTAGGTATTGTGGTGAAGATGATTTAAAACTCACGGCGGGACATCATTGGAGAAGGGTAGCGAGGGACAGAACCCAGTGGAAAATGTTAGAGGAGGCCTATGTCAAGAGACACGCTGAGCTACGGGACATTTTATAGGGAAACCAAAACATATTTATAAATGTACCTATATTAACACTGTAGTTCAGAATAAAGGGCTTTATAATAATAATAATAATAATAGGTATTGTGGTACCATGGTACTTGTAGTTACTGATTCCCACAACACGGATTCCTAGTGTTGGATCATGACTACGTATGTGACTGTTGGGTGTTATGTTATGTAATTATTGTCGAGTGGCGACCACGAACCGAACGACGCAGTGTGGGAAGGACCACACTCGAGTCATTATGAAGGTCGCAGGTAGTCTGTAGAAGGAGACGTCTCAAGAGGGGTCGTCATGGCTTTCTATGGGGGTGGCCCATGTCCGGCAGTGGACTAACGGTTGATGATGTACTTGTAGCGCAGACTATTTTCCGCAACTAGGCCGCCAATGGGCCCTTTTTGCGTGGCGAGTGGCGGCTGCTAATCCAGCCACCCGATGTCCTCTAGGAAGGCCAGCAGCTCACTGATACCGGCGCAGGCCTGCTCGGAAGTCCTCGGTGTCCCGAGGAAAGTTCTTTGAGACGCCACGCTGCTACACTCCAGGAGCACATGCGCTGGCGTCTCATCTGCCTCTAGGCAGCCCCTGCATAGGGAACTGTTCGTGATACCCAGTGTGAATAAATATTTACGATTAATGATGATGATGTGATTACAATAGTAACAGCTGCCCCTAGATATTTTACGTTTTTTTATAGGTACTACTTGGTAAGCAAACAAGCTTACGGCCCGCTCCTGATGGAAAGTAGTTACCGTAGCCTACAACACCATAGGCATCACACGCGCGCTGCCGACCCTGAGACATAAAGATGAAGTCTCATGTGCCTGTAATTTCACCGGCACCCGTACCCTTCAAACCGAAACATAGCAATGCGAGCACCACTACTTGGCGGCAGAAATAGATACGACCTCTGTGGCGTGGTGGGCGAAGGTTCGCCTGCGACGCAGGAGGTTGCGGGTTCGATTCCCGCCTCGGGACTAATATTTGTACAATCTGCAGATATTTGTTCAGGGTGTTCTGGGTATTTTCCTATGTATAATAAAAAATATCTATCTATGTAATGTATTATCCTACTAATATTATAAACGCGAAAGTTTGTGAGTATGGATGGATGTTTGTTACTCTTTCACGTAAAAACTACTGAATGGATTTGAGTGATATTTGGAATGGAGATACTTTACGCCCTGGATTAACACATAGGCTACTTTTCATCATCATCATCATCATCAATTTTCATCATTATTCACGCGGGTGAAACCGCGGGGCGCAACGAGTATTAAGTATATCAGTTATCTAGTACCCATAACACAAGCTCTGCTTAGCTTGGGCCTAGATAATGTTGTGGGAAATGTCCAGCATTTTATTTATTTATTTATTATACTTCTATTGACTTATTAAACTTTACTGTTGTATAAAGGTGGTGACGGAAGACCATGGCATCCCTAGAGGAAGGATGTTTGAGTACGTGTCGAGCCCGCATCGGATGTGTGAAGTGATCATTTACACCACACTGGTTGTTTTGCTGCCAACAAAGACGTTTTTATGCATTTATTTGTGGGTGCTCGGCAACCAGGTAAGACTTAAAGAGTGTGTAAGAAGAAAGCTTTGGCCCAGTTGGTCATAAAAAAGCAATAGTGGCGATGAGCTTACCACCTGCCCCCTAATTACAGGAGCAAATGGTTTTGGGGAACGCAACAATGGATATCATTTTGTCGGCATTAGCGCTGTCCAAATCTTTTCAAACTTGAAAGGAGTTATATTTAGGTTAAGAAGTTTCCCCTATTCAAGTTTCCTAAGATTTAGTTAGATAGTGCTAAGTCTGCCAAAATGATTTCCATTGTCGCTTTCCCCATTGACATTTGCTACTATAATTGGGGGGCTGGTCCACTTCTGTTTTCCTGGGATGTGTGACTTATAGTAAAAAGAGGTATTTGAAGCTCTGCCTACCCTTTTGGGGAAAAAAAGCATGTGTTTTTGTTTGTATGGAAAGTTGTAACGAGGCAGGCAGCTTCCAAAACTGTTCCACATCGGTGACGACCTCTGTGGCGCAGCGGGCGAGTAGCCGGCTGAGATGCAAGAGGTTGCGGGTTCGATTCCCGCTGCGAGACAAATATTTGTATGATCTGCAAATATTTGTTCCGGGTCAGGGTGTTATGGTACCATGGACCATAAAGGTTTTTTGACGTCATGCTTTCCTTTTACTGATAAGGACGGTCGCAAGAAGTCATTGGGTGGAGGCGGCTCAAGTCCGTCTGTGACATTCTATAGGGTAGTACTATGTCCAGCTATGAATTCTATATGCTGATGATGTTAATGAATGGTGAGGATAACTTACTCAGATGGATGCTGCTGAACCATCTTGCGTAATCCCTTAAGGCAGTACCCCGACCAGTACCAGTCAGCCGCCGGTTCTCGGACGGACGGCTAGATGGCAGTACTATTCGAACGGACTACATAGCTGTCACTAAAATAAATAATTTGCGATGTATTGTAAAGGCGAACACCTCAAGGTCATTCGGTCAGGGTAGCGCCTTAATCGGCTGTTTCGAAATCTACGGGAGGAGACAGAGGGGTTTATGCTTAGGCCGGTCACACCACGGCACATTGTTACCATTGTTGATAAGAGTGTTACACCATATCAGTTTTAAACGCAGACGAAGTCGCGGGTATCTGCTAGTTTGAAAAAATATCTACTATAGTAAAGGGGGATTTCTGGACATTTTGTTTTTCAAATTCCAGGTTTTCCCCTTAAGGGGGATTTTTAGGGGGGGGGGAAGTGGAATAAGCCCAAATTACGCCGTAATAATTGAACGGAAGTCTCCAAGCGCTGGTCCTACTCGCACTTGTCCGTAATAATTTGCATTCTTATTGTTACAGTTTCAAACCGCATTTCAAGCTCACAGCTGGTACAAAAAGGAATTCAAAAACTACCCCGCGAACAGGGAAGCTATTATTCCGCATTTAATGTAGTTTGATATAAGAGACTGAAATATTTATTTTAGAATTAGATTTTCTTAAAAATAGGTTAGGTAATTACACTTATCATCAAAATCGAAACACTACCAAGATTTTCTTACTGGCGACAAGTAACCAAATAAGAGTATTATTTCTTTAAGAAAAGCCATCATTATTATTTGCTGGCAGTTGTACTACCTACTTTTATATGAAATTTTTCCGTTTAGTACAAATTAAATTACAAAAAAAATTACTTACAGTAGGGAATTAGGTACCTACCTATTTATAGTATCTTAATTTAAGACTGTAGTACTCTGTACAGTAGGTAGTAATTCAAAACATTTTTAGTAGGTATAAAATTGTAGCAAATAATTGTTACCACCTGGAATTCATGTTCCATATTGCAGTGCCCAACCCGGGCTCATGTTGAAGCTGTAACTTATCCATAAGACCATTTTGTACAACATGAACGCAATAAAACATTTTGATTTGATTTAACAATATTTTTCTAATAATCCATTGAACACATAAACATGAGAAAGTGTTTCGATTTTTTTGATGAGAAGTTTATATTTTTGTTATGCATTTAATATTTGAATTTTTCCCTGGAGGAAACTCCTGGGGGCACGGGCGTAGCCAGGTTTTAGTTTCGGGGGGGGGGGGGGGGGGTCAAGAAAATAAAACAATAAAATGAACACGAAATTACATAATTAAGTACATTAATATTCATGTGAAAAAAGCTACTTCAAAAAGTGTCAGATTTGGGCAATATTTTGAAAATTTGGGGGGGGGAGTTGAACCTCCAACCTACCCCTGGCTACGTCCATGCCTGGTGGTGCCACGGGAACTTGAATTCGGACCGGTGGCACTCACAGGTCCTCAAATCCATACAACGGTGTATCAGTGGTATCAAGGGTTCTATTTACTAGTTCTCACGAATCCACCAATCAAATAGTGATGGGACAGATGAATATTGCCCGACTGAAAGAGGCTATTTTGGTATAAAACTAAGCTATTTTTACACGAGGCTAGAAGCTAGTTTCTTAGTTTTTATACACTTTTTGTCCAAGGTAAAAGAAAAATATTTATTAAACGCCATTAATGTGTCTTAAAAAGTAAGTACCTATGTGAACTTTATTTTTTTCTGAATATTGATATGGCTCCTGAAACTATTTTGAAAAGATAAAGTATACTTAAAAGAAGATATTACTATATGAAAGTAATGAAACTGCAGTCGGCATTTTGTCTTTTTTTATTGAATACTTGTTTATTTATTTAATTTATTTAATATGACTTTACATAAATTCTGTTTTTAATATTATTATGAATGTTGCAAATATTTTAAAACATTAAATTGTTGAGAAAATGTATTTTTTATCATTATACTTATATATTTATACCCCCACACGACTCCTTTTACTCTTTTAGTCCATACAAAAAGAGAAAACGTATTTCCATCATATTGACCGACGACCTCTATGGCGCAGCGGGCGAGTAGCCGGCTGAGATGCAAGAGGTTGCGGGTTCGATTCCCGCTGCGAGACAAATATTTGTATGATCTGCAAATATTTGTTCCGGGTCAGGGTGTTATGGTACCATGGACCATAAAGGTTTTTTGACGTCATGCTTTCCTTTTACTGATAAGGACGGTCGCAAGAAGTCATTGGGTGGAGGCGGCTCAAGTCCGTCTGTGACATTCTATAGGGTAGTACTATGTCCAGCTATGAATTCTATATGCTGATGATGTTAATGAATGGTGAGGATAACTTACTCAGATGGATGCTGCTGAACCATCTTGCGTAATCCCTTAAGGCAGTACCCCGACCAGTACCAGTCAGCCGCCGGTTCTCGGACGGACGGCTAGATGGCAGTACTATTCGAACGGACTACATAGCTGTCACTAAAATAAATAATTTGCGATGTATTGTAAAGGCGAACACCTCAAGGTCATTCGGTCAGGGTAGCGCCTTAATCGGCTGTTTCGAAATCTACGGGAGGAGACAGAGGGGTTTATGCTTAGGCCGGTCACACCACGGCACATTGTTACCATTGTTGATAAGAGTGTTACACCATATCAGTTTTAAACGCAGACGAAGTCGCGGGTATCTGCTAGTTTGAAAAAATATCTACTATAGTAAAGGGGGATTTCTGGATATTTTGTTTTTCAAATTCCAGGTTTTCCCCTTAAGGGGGATTTTTAGGGGGGGGGGAAGTGGAATAAGCCCAAATTACGCCGTAATAATTGAACGGAAGTCTCCAAGCGCTGGTCCTACTCGCACTTGTCCGTAATAATTTGCATTCTTATTGTTACAGTTTCAAACCGCATTTCAAGCTCACAGCTGGTACAAAAAGGAATTCAAAAACTACCCCGCGAACAGGGAAGCTATTATTCCGCATTTAATGTAGTTTGATATAAGAGACTGAAATATTTATTTTAGAATTAGATTTTCTTAAAAATAGGTTAGGTAATTACACTTATCATCAAAATCGAAACACTACCAAGATTTTCTTACTGGCGACAAGTAACCAAATAAGAGTATTATTTCTTTAAGAAAAGCCATCATTATTATTTGCTGGCAGTTGTACTACCTACTTTTATATGAAATTTTTCCGTTTAGTACAAATTAAATTACAAAAAAAATTACTTACAGTAGGGAATTAGGTACCTACCTATTTATAGTATCTTAATTTAAGACTGTAGTACTCTGTACAGTAGGTAGTAATTCAAAACATTTTTAGTAGGTATAAAATTGTAGCAAATAATTGTTACCACCTGGAATTCATGTTCCATATTGCAGTGCCCAACCCGGGCTCATGTTGAAGCTGTAACTTATCCATAAGACCATTTTGTACAACATGAACGCAATAAAACATTTTGATTTGATTTAACAATATTTTTCTAATAATCCATTGAACACATAAACATGAGAAAGTGTTTCGATTTTTTTGATGAGAAGTTTATATTTTTGTTATGCATTTAATATTTGAATTTTTCCCTGGAGGAAACTCCTGGGGGCACGGGCGTAGCCAGGTTTTAGTTTCGGGGGGGGGGGGGGGTCAAGAAAATAAAACAATAAAATGAACACGAAATTACATAATTAAGTACATTAATATTCATGTGAAAAAAGCTACTTCAAAAAGTGTCAGATTTGGGCAATATTTTGAAAATTTGGGGGGGGGAGTTGAACCTCCAACCTACCCCTGGCTACGTCCATGCCTGGTGGTGCCACGGGAACTTGAATTCGGACCGGTGGCACTCACAGGTCCTCAAATCCATACAACGGTGTATCAGTGGTATCAAGGGTTCTATTTACTAGTTCTCACGAATCCACCAATCAAATAGTGATGGGACAGATGAATATTGCCCGACTGAAAGAGGCTATTTTGGTATAAAACTAAGCTATTTTTACACGAGGCTAGAAGCTAGTTTCTTAGTTTTTATACACTTTTTGTCCAAGGTAAAAGAAAAATATTTATTAAACGCCATTAATGTGTCTTAAAAAGTAAGTACCTATGTGAACTTTATTTTTTTCTGAATATTGATATGGCTCCTGAAACTATTTTGAAAAGATAAAGTATACTTAAAAGAAGATATTACTATATGAAAGTAATGAAACTGCAGTCGGCATTTTGTCTTTTTTTATTGAATACTTGTTTATTTATTTAATTTATTTAATATGACTTTACATAAATTCTGTTTTTAATATTATTATGAATGTTGCAAATATTTTAAAACATTAAATTGTTGAGAAAATGTATTTTTTATCATTATACTTATATATTTATACCCCCACACGACTCCTTTTACTCTTTTAGTCCATACAAAAAGAGAAAACGTATTTCCATCATATTGACCGACGACCTCTATGGCGCTGCGGGCGAGTAGCCGGCTGAAATGCGAAAGATTGCGGGTTCGATTCCCGCTGCGGGACAAATGCATGATCTGCAAATATTTGTTCCGGGTCTAGGTGTTATGGTACCATGTTACTCGTAGTTCCTGATACCTACGACACGGAATCTTAATATGAGATGAGGACCATGTTATTGTGTTAACAAAATTAGTTTATTTTTCAGTGTGTTATGGCTATCCGAGTTCACACGTGGCATAAAATTGAAAAACCCCACAATGACATAAAAACCATGAACGGCTGTTAAAAGCAAGTTCTACAAAAATATCTTTCAATCTATTTGTCAAACCAATAAACTTTTAGATGATTTAATTAAGTAAATGAAGGTTCCTCATATTTATTTTAGATTTATTTAACTTCATTAGTTAGACATCGGTCAAAGGCGTTGCACGTTTTTATAATCCATAAATTGTATAATGTTTTGTATTATTGATGGTCTGTTTTTAGTCCTATCGTTGTTTGTAGTGACTACTGCCCCTATAGTTATTTACTTTGAAGAATATGCACCAGCTTTTTTGTTACAACTGTGCAATTATGGTAGTTTCTCGTACAAAGGATCTAAGGCAAATTTTATTAGAGCCATAGAAATGCCCAAGTCTTATTACAAGCATTTTTATATCAATGCGTCCGTGCTGTCGGTTGCAACGTTTTCGTACATGTTATTCGTTTATTTTGGAGAAAGGAATGTGAATGATTATTTTGTATATGTTGTAAAAGTGCTTATGGGAGTGAAGATACCAGGTAAGCATTTATTTACCTTTCTTAAACCTAATAGAATGCCGGGTCGTTTGTGAACCAAGATTGGATCAGATGTGGTCTGACCATACCTGATGTAAAGACATGGGTTTTAAATATTTAATTCCTGCATAGGATCACATGGAACACTTAGTTACGTCAAAGAAATATCTAATTACTCAAAATAATAAATGAACATAGTACAGTACTACGTAGGTACATTTTCTTTAACCCTTAAGATCGGGGGTTTTAGGCGCGAGCCAAAGGGTTAAAGAAGTCGTAATATATGATTTTGCCCAACAAAATCGATCTAGAACTCAGTAACTATGGGTTCTACGAGTTAAATATTTTGGAATATGAAAATTTTATATTTTTGCATTTATTGTGTAAAGTTGAAAACACGATAAGTATGTAAAAAACCCTTTTGAATGTGATTTCAGAAACCCTACGGTGTTTTAAGATAAATTTTACTACTTGTTGTGTAGGTAACTATTTATTCTAATGCTAAAATCAGTTTTTGCCACTTGTACTTTTAATTGGTACTGCTAGGGCGCTTGCGTAGCTTGCTTAGGAGCCCTCTGCATACAAACGAGTTTGTTCTTATTGGATTATTGCGTAACCATGATCAATACACTAATATGTAAACCCGTGCTTTGTCAGTTTCTTATAAAATTATATGATTTCCAAATCGCACAAACTTAGTAAATCTTAATCCATGCATTAGTTTGTTTCCCGCCCGGTCGTCAATGATATTTTTATTTTGGTTTCAGTTTCTGTGACAGCAGCTCTGCTATCCACGTTTCTCCTCACAGCCCAAAGCCTGAAGAGAATGTATGAGACATTGCATATACAAGTCTTCGCGAAGAGCAGTAGAATGAACGTCATCCATTATTTTATGGGGATCGCGCACTATACCTTCGGAGTTGTGGCCATTTTGGGACATGCTCCTATGTTTAATGGTAAGTTCTCACCCTTTGGTGCGATTGGTCATCTGTGTTGGGCGTACACAGACTTCTGGTACAAAAGTTGAGGGTTCGAATCCCGGAATACCGAAAGATTTTTCCACTCAAATTGATGTACGCTTTACCACGCGCTCATAACTAGGAAACATCGTAAATGGCGAGCTCCAGAATCTATAGGAAATAGGAGTGGAATACACTACTGTCGTCTTGGAGTCTTTCCTGAAAACTATCTTTGCTGAAAAGCATCGTCACTTACGAAAAGGAGCAATAGTGGACCGCTATTGCTCCTTTTCGTAAGTGACGATCCGAAATTCATTTAAAAAAAAAGGATGGCTTGTGACAACAACCAACCCTCATGGGTCTAGCGTCTTGTCGAGAGTAGGCCCACAATATGCTGTGGTCCTACCGTGGTAGCCCTATGGTAGGACCACAGATACTGGCAACTCATCACTAACAGCTCAACATTCATTTTCAAAGAAATTGTAGTGGTCCTACTGTAAAATAGATTACGGAGGCTCAACAGATAATTGTCCCCAAAAATGGTTAAACACTTATTTGGGCGACAGTAATACTAATGTGCTTTCTTTCGTCTCTATGGACATAAAATATTTGATCGCAATAATACATAAGTACCTAACACCCAACAGTCACATACGTAGTCCATCCCACACTAGGATTCCATGTGTCGTGGGTATCAGGAACTACGAGTGCCATAATGGTACCATAACACCCAGACCCGAAACAAATATTTATAGATCATGCAAATATTTTGTCCCGCAGCGGACATAATCATGATTATGCAAACAATCAATTAGCGATCAAACAATTCCGATGGACAACTTCAAACAAAGATGTTTTGCATTTTTATTGACACAACCTACTTAGCTCGTAGCTTACAATAGATGAATACCTATCTACAACACCTATACTTAACCAAGAACATTTTTTAAACTCTCTCGATTAGAACACATGTTTATTATATTGTCACGGGTATTTATCGCGTGTTACCTTATTATTTATTATTCCCGACGTTTCAAATGCGTTACAGCAATCAGCCCACGACCATGATTGCTGTAACGCATTCGAAACGTCGGGAATAATAAATAATAAGGTAACACGCGATAAATACCCGTGACAATATAATAAATATTAATCAAGAACTTTTTTGTTCCATTAATTTCAACACTTCCAGGAAACCAAACACGGTACTTCGCATGGATTGACCTACCGACCACCGTCTTAGCAATCCCCTGCACCATCGCGTTCTTATGGGCCACCATCGAGCAATACCGATCCAACATAATCCTAGCAAACTTACGGAAAGACAAGAAATCAGGTGTAGTCGTGACTGATAACTACGCCATTCCTAAAGGGAGGTGGTTCGAACTGGTGTCCAGTCCTCATAGGATGTGTGAGCTGGTTATCTATGTAGCACTGTTCTGTATACAGCGTACAGAGACTTCGTTTTATGTGCTGCTTTGGGTGATCGTTAACCAGGTGAGTGGCGGTCGTAGGTCTCTCGCAGGTCCTTAGGGGGCGTCCATTAATTACGTGATGCGTTTAGGGGGGGAGGGGGGTCAACCCGAACCTCACCGAATCTCACGTGGAGGAGAGGGTGGTCTCGACAAATCTCACGTAATTTATTTTCCTCAAGAAACATTGTAAAATTGCGTGAATATATTTTGTTTAGGTACATACGGTGTGATGTGAAGATCATTCATAAACAAATAATATCATAACCTTTTATAATAAAGATACGACGCACTAATAATTTTCGCAATCAAGCACACATAATTAATAACTTATTTACATTCAAAATATGCATTTTCAAAAACCTCACGTGAGATTAGGGACTAAGGATTAAGGGGGGTCGAGCGAAATCTCACCAAGGGGTGAGGGGGGGGTCAAAAAATTTACAAATTTACCTCACGTAATTAATGGTTCACCGGTTTCAGGATATTGAATAACTATTTCGTAATTATCACTAGAAACGGGATATTTACCATGATTTTTGAGCATTATTGATTCCCGATATTTCGGCACAGTTTCATGCGCCATGATCACGGGTAAACATGGTAAATATCCCGTTTCTAGTGATAATTATGTTAATAACCATCATAGTTTCAAAAGTTATAACTATTTCGTGTTTAGTCTCGTTCAATCGAATTTGAAATTTCCTCGTGGTATTTTGTCTAACCATGCTAGGTATTATTTTTCAGTGTGAAATGGCCGCTCAAGCTCACAAATGGTATCAGAAAGAGTTCAAGAATTATCCCAGTGAAAGAAAAGCCATAATACCATTTCTACTGTAAGATTTAAATCACAAATTAGATGAAGATGAAGTGTAATGGTTGATACGTCAAATAAAACTACAAAATCATACATACATCTGGGGGCGTGGGAGCGCCCCCGCCAATTCGAGCGTTTTATTGACCAACACAAAGTATATATATATATATTTATATTATATAAGTACCTACATTAAAAACTCCTCATAATTTAAACCACATTGCACACTTCCAGGGTTGCTCTTCTAAATTACTACTAGTTCTTAAAGACTCCTTACTTGAATAGGAAGCTGAAATAAAAGAAAATTAACTTTAGGAATCAAGATATCAAAACTAAAACTTGTAACCGAGTGAAAAAATTACCAATGAACTCTTGTCTCTATATCACTAGTAGTTCTGAGAACAGTAGACCACGCGAGCACAAACTTTTTGAAAATCGCATCCATAGCTCGAATACAATCTTACCTGAACCACAAAGTCGTTGAAACTCTAACAAATGAGAGGTCACGCTATATTGGTTTTTAATTTTGTATTTTTCATTTTATCTCAAAAAAATACATCCTAGAATAAAAATTAAAATGGTTTTGGAATGTATAGACATAGCCCTTTCTTATGACACCCCCACTTGACGGTAAATGGCGCCGCAGCAAACTTCCCGCAATTTGCGGGAAATACAACTCCAATAAAAAATCGCCGACGACAAAAAAAAAACAAGTTTCTTCAAGATTCATTGAAAAATAAATTAAAGACGAAAGCAAATTTTCGCTTCGCTCACTTGGTTAACTATCACTATCTACATCCTCGGGGCTCACCTGTAAGGATAGCCCTGTGTCTTGGCTCGGAACACGGACAGAAGCAGCGAGAAGAACACGCAGACTAGAACCAGCCCCATTACCGTTTGGGGCCGTCTCTTCGTGCCGTCACCCTGGCTGCGAGGCTCCGTTCCACGTACGCCGCCCGCCGCCTCGATCATCACTATCATGCCGACCACTACTGCTGCATCTGGTTTCAGAGTTAGGGAACAGATTGACGTAAGGATACACGGTTAGTTAGACTATTCCGAAACAGAGTGGTAATTGTTTTTTTTTGTTTGCAACACTCGTTCTATATATATAGATATAGTACAGTCAAATTAGGTGATTTTTTGCAAGTGTGGAACTAATTAGATGTAGTCATGAAAACTTTTCTAATTGTTTTGTATGGCTTAAAAATCACCTCTAATAATAAGCATCAGTAATTTCACCCTCCGGAACAGGGTGAAATAGGGTGAAAAACCTTAAAATATCCGTAACTTAATGGGGGAAATAGAAGTAGTCGGTGCAATTTGGCAAAGACTTTGAATTTCTTTCTATTTTAAAATTTACGGCCTTTTTAAGTTTGTACCTAATATTTAAAAGGGTTCCGTAAGCGCCAGAAACGGTGCAAACCTAGGATAAGCTTCTTTTCGTGTCATCTAACGTTTCCATAAGAATCCACGACTACACGACTTAGGTCCACACTTTTTGTTAATTTGCCTGTACTAATAGAAAATGCTTTATTCTAATTAGCATCTTCCAGCTACCCTTTGTGTAATGAAGACTGGGAGGTAGTACTATAAGTGAATAATTATAGGTCAACCTAACCTAACCTATATTTGAAATAACTAAGTAGATATACCTTACATATTATTAAGTATCCAAAAAGAAATCAAATAAATAACATAAGCGCACAATTTCGTCGAACATAAAATACTTTAAGTTAAGTCAATGACATACTTGTATCCAATTGATAAATATAGCTCTTAAGGTGGATCGTCTCGCATGTGGCGCGAAATTCAAATTTTACTGTCTTTTTTGCTCATTACAGCTCATCAACACTTCTTGTGATATTGAAAACTGATTTTGCGAAAACTAGGAGATCTAATACGCATGTTTTAGTTTGTAGTATCTCATAAAGATAGTTTAGCTACGAATACTCCTCAATGATTTTTACCGTGTTTTTTTGGTTTAGGGATATTCGTAGCTTAACTAATGATAATTATGAGATACTATCAATTAAAAAATGTGTGTTGGATCTCCTAGTTTTCGCAAAGCCTTTTTTCGCCATCTCAAGAAGTGTTGATGAGCTGTGGCGAGCAAAAAACACAATACAATTTGAACTTTGCCCCACATGCGAGACGATCCACCTTAAATTGTGATAAATTGTAAACTTTGTTTTGTGTTCAAAACACATAGTGTGTTTCGCACAGTGCACAACTCGATCGAGTGTTCGAACTCGATTCGCTCGTTCAAGAACCGCAAACCGACCGCGATAATTTTAGCGCAGTTAAACCTTAGAGAACTGACCCCTAATTGCATTTAATTACCTCTAAGGCTGCTAATGATCCTGAAAAACCTTGAAGAATGCTGGCCGAATCGACAGCACTGTAAATTTAAAAAGGATACTCAAAATAGCCACTATATAGCTTTCCAAGATAAACTGCCCGTGTGACCCTCCATTGATATAAACCGGTCCGTTCTTAGTCCGATGGAAGAATGGCGGTCCTCTGATCTGGTTCCACATCTGCCCAGAGACCATGGCGAAGCAGAACAAGACTGCTGCGACCGCCCACATTTGCTTGTTATAGAGGAACTGGAGGTTGTTGCGCCGCATGTACAGGAACCCAGCGACGAGTACGAACAGAGTTCCGAACGCGACCGCGCCGGAATAGTTGGGCGGGCGGAATATCCTTATCTAAAAATGTATTGGTTCTTAATTATCACTAGAAACGGGATATTTACCAAGATTTTTGAGCTTTATTGATTCCCGATATTTCGGCACAGTTAAGATGGAGTTAAGTGTGACATTGAAACTGATGGTAGGGGTGTTCGTAATAAAAGAGTGAGAAAGAGGGTAGATCGTTACGGCTACCAATAACAATAAAAATCTACTCGCAAAGACTTCAGTTTACCCGTGATCATGGTGCATGAAACTGTGCCGAAATATCGGGAATAAATAAAGCTCAAAAATCATGGTAAATATCCCGTTTCTAGTGATAATTATGTTAATAACCATGATAGTTTCAAAAGTTGTATTGGGTCTTATATATTCATACATATTATATATTTATTTCAGTAACTTAGGTATCTTTACCCTAGTTCTTGATATCCAACGCACATCACCAGACCTGACACTGTTAATCCTGGTGTGGGACTAAACTATGCCATATGACTGTTGGATGGGCAGTAATTAATTTATTTTTATTTGATTTGTTTTTTATTTTTATTTATTTAGGACAACAAACAATTACACTCGCTAATACTAAATATAGGACTAAAATAACACGTTAGGTATATTTAAATTATAGGGCATGGATCTACAGATGATAAAAGTTCTTGTTAGAACCAAATCATCAGAAATGGATCTAAAGAGAAAAAGTTTTACACAGAGTTTTCTACAGAGAGTAAACGAAAAATAACATGACAGAAGTACACATGACTAAGTTTAGTGTGGACAATAGATAAGTATTTTAACTGCCAAAGCTGATTGACCCCTTGACAAAGTAGTGTCCCCTCACACATTCCGACCACAACTACTAGAAAGGGAGAGAGGACAGCACCCAGCCAAGGCGCCAGCCAGTCAGTCGGTATATTTAGAACTTGATTGCAATGCTACCATCTCAGCTAAAGAGGGGTGCGATTTTTTTGTCTTCGAGTGACAAAACGTCAGTCAAATTGCCGTAAATCCCCGATTTCCAAATTTCTATGTATTGAAACTCTTTGATGACTAAAATTTATATACCTTAGATATCAATAGTGTCTCCTCCAGTACATGTCCTGAAAAACGGAGATTTGCAACCTTTTTTAACCGACTTCCCAAAAAAGGAGGAGGTTCTCAATTCGGTTGTATTTTTTTTATTTTTTTTTTATATTTGTTACCGCATATCTCCGGCGTTTATGAACCGATTTGAAAAATTCTTTTTTTATTTGAATAGATATACTTCCAGATTGGTCCCATTTTTTTCAGAATGCAGTTCTGATGATGGGATCCATGAGGAATTGAGGGAACTCCTCAAATATAGTAGGCATACTACTATATTTGAGGAGTTCCCTCAATTCCTGGCGATATGATGGCGATTTTGACATTTTCAGCAACAAACCAAGCATTTGCATTCAAAAAGTATCATAATCCTTTCACCACTATGGTTCTTTCATCATTTTTTTTTCATCCAAATATTTAGTCGAATATAATGGCGGAAGTCGGTTTTTTAAATGAAAAGTTATTATGATATTTAGTCACACAGTGACATTCAAAATCGCACCCCTGGAACGTATTCTTGCTTTCCAACAGTCTGATTTCACCTACTGCCGAATATAGGAGTATATTTCTGTAAATAATACCTGAATATCAGTTCTATCCTGGATCCATTTGGCAATAGCCTCAGCGTGAATGCCAGACCTCTCCAAGTCCATAGAATCTGCTGGCTTGGGTTTGCCTCGAGCAGGGAAGTGCATGATAATAGGTGCTGTGTTCAGGCGTAGCTGTAATAAATCAATGGTACTTTTAAAACCTAGAGAGACATCACATATTTCAAAAGAAACTATTGCTTTCTGATCATCATTACTGTCGGAGATGTACTTGTATGGGACTCTCCGATTATTATCTTCATGTTCAGGACCTTCGGTGGGAGGAATTAATTATAAAGTCCGTTCACTCCATAATCGTATATTTTTCATGTAGAGTACAACTACTCAATACAGATGCTAATTGAAGACTTGACCTGGCGGCGGACGGTTAGAGACTGGCCTGCCAGGCCACAGGTTAGTGAGGAGTGGGCTAACTTGCTACATCAGCAATCGGTGCCCCTACAATTACCAGAGGTTAGACATTGCAGGACACTGCTGGGCCAGGCCTCCACATTAGAACGCAATGTGGAAATTGCCATAATCACCACGCTTGGCAGCCAGATGATTGGTGATTGTAGTATTGGTGTTGAGTACTCCGGTAGATGCTGCATCCACTGGGAGGGGACAGAGAGGTCTATTCTTAGCCAGGCACACCACAGCAGCTTTTGTATTTTGTTAAAAGAATTCAATTCGCAACATATTTTGTGAATTGACTTCTTTTAAGTTTCTGTTGGGTGGTGTGTCCGGACTAATAGACCCCTCTATTTAATCCTGTGGATGTAGTCAAAGCCTTACTAAGTTAGCCTAGTTCTGTCGATGGATCTTGACCAAGTTGAAGTAAGCAAACTAGCAGCACAATAGGTTTTTTTTGGGAACTAATTTGTTTAAGGAGAACTTAATGGCTAACTTCAGCTCAGCCCGGATACATCAGTAGAAATGTACATCACCTGATGGTATGTTGCAATGTGGACAATGATGGAGCACAAAGGTCTAGAAAGCACTTATTCACTCTGGTCTTGAAGATACCCAGACTACAGTGTACCGGAAAGGCAGAGTAGTGTTCTATTCTTTAGTTTTACACATTATGAAGGTGAAAGGAAAATAGTTGGGTAGTGTGAATAATGTTAAAGATACTGAACCATGTAGGCATTTATCTACATGTCCATATTGGTAGAAAGGATATGGTGGTGGTACCAGATTGTGTAGCTCCTGCGTACACTAATCTGTGTGCATCAGATTATGATTTAGTAGGTACTTACCATTTGGAAAATGTCTGACCCTTCATCAAAGTCAACAATACCAAAGAACAGCTTATTAGTAAATGCTTGCGAGAATCTGTACGAGTTTGCCACTATCTGGTATTCGTCGTAAGCTGCCTGGCAAATAGCACAACGTCTCGACGGCGCCATAGCAGTAAACATTATCACGAAGGAGTAGTCTTTGAGCGGAGATTTCACAAACTCCTTAAATTTATTCAGGTTCAACGATACTATGGGCTTCTTAGCAGACATATCTGTCAGCTGCTGGACTTTCTCGTTGAGCTGGGAATTCAAAACAGCGGTTAGTAGGACAAGAACAAACGCCGGTGCAATATAAACTTCTTTTTAAGATTACATACTCCAGCTTCCCCTTTGTTCCGAGTTTGCGCTTCGCCCTCGTAGTACGTGAGTAGTATAGTGAATAAAAGCAACGCCTTGTACTTCATTATGCTAGATTACTATAAATCCAAGATTTATGAGATCTAATTTTTGACTTCTATTCTTAGTCCTCCCTTCGCAAAGCAAGACCGAACACGACGAAGAAGACTCGGGCGCGAGCACGAAGTTCACAAATTAATAATAGGTACAAGATGATCACTCTTTCTTTCTACGTTTATGTTACGTTCTTCCTCCACCACACCATTTCATTCACCACCAAGCCAAGAACAAGTTTTTTGGGCAAGCCAAGAAGAAAATAGTGAGTGCTTGATTGCCGTAAATTGCCAACGTACGACTTGTCAAAACCTAATTATTTAATATTTTTATCATCAATTTATTCGTTCGACTCAAGTTTGGGTGGCATTTTATCTTAGTGAGAAAGAGAAAGAGTTATTTCCTGTTCTGTTTGAAGTCTGACGTTGAATCATTTTCTGAATGACGTGTACGGTGTACGGGCCTGGGTTTTCTTTTTTTTTAATGGCATCTGAGTATTTCTTTATTTTGCTTCCACCCCTTCGAAAAGACACGCAATACACTTATTTTATTTAAATTCACTACCACTAAATATCACCAAAATTACACGATATAACTGAAAAAAAAACACTAGAAATTGAAATAAAATAAAAAGGACGACGTCTCCCTTCGAAAGAGTAGAAAAAGTCCGGGCCTGGGCTTGTTCCTTACTCCAAGCCGGGCTGCGTTTAGGTCACTTTCATTTGCCAATCAGAATAATAATGCTCTAACTTGTATTCTGAGGGTTTAACTTGACTAAACGTCAAATGCCCCGTTTAGACATTGTATTTTATTGGTTTTATTTTATCTATTTTAACCATTTTAGCTTTCCCAGTCCTCCGATCGGAACTCCGATTCGTTTGGTAGGTGGAGCGGGAATATTTTTTCCCATTCCTCCGATTGAATAGTTTTTGTTTTTATCACGTAGGTCCCAATCACAGATTAAGGAGAGTAGGTAGGGTGTCCAAACAGATAGGTAGATCATCGAACTTCTCGCAGGACAGATTGGAATAAACGCCAATCCCCACCATCTTTATGTTCAAATTTAACAATAATGAATGCGTGAACAATGATGAAAATTGATAATGATTATGATGAAAAAAGTAGTGTGTTAATCCCTGTGTCGCGCCTTTTAACAATGGTATGCCAGGGTTATCACAAATGGTGAACTTCCCTTGCGACAAAATGATACAGGGGTGAGATTATGGGTCGACCACTAACCTTTTTATAAACTGCTTCGCAAATGAATTTACAACCCTAAGCTGGCTGAAGGCCGGGGATCTGTCGCAGATAACAGACCCCGTGATCGACCCTGGTCCCACAACCACAATCACGCAAGGATCATCCAAGCGCCCACCGATTGTGCCCGGATTTCTAGCCCCGAAGGCAACCGGGATGGGCTCGGTATTAAATACCAAGTGCTCGCACCTAACCATCCCCAAATCGAGCAACCACAGCTTCCTCTCAAAAGGTCGACCACGCCCTTAGGGCAAACAAGCCCTCTGGATGGCCACATCCAAACGGGTAGCTCCCCTCCAGAGGCGCTTCCATTCGGCCTATGCCAGGAGCCCTGAAGTACCACGTACCTCAGACCCCCCTTTCTTCGAGCAAGGCTCGATGGGTTCTGAATCATTCAGAACCTCTTTTCCCAGTACTATACAAGCACTCTCGGTCGACCGAACTAGTCCGTTGTAACTTCGTACACAAGGGGACTTTATACTTATTATCGCGGAGGAAAGATTTTATCGCGAAAGACAGTCTTCCCAAAATCTCACTACCCTCGGGATAAAAGGTGACTTTATTATCAGCTAGCACTTACCACGTGGCTATAAGTCTGTCCACTCAAGGCAAACCCTCACTCTCACACCCCCTTTGCACTCGGGAGATGTACCAAGAAACTGAGCCACCTCGCACGTGGCTCGGAGCAATCTTTTTCTCCTAGGGTAGACGCGCAAACTTGTGTCAACCTTGCGGAAACGGATAACAAATTATCATCGACAATATTTTACATAGAAAACTGTTGCCATAATGTAAAATTGATTTACCATAAACAGGAAGTCAAATTAAACTTACTCATTGTTTTATAACCTCGTGCTTTGCGCGACACCCTGGTATATCTCCATTCCAGTCCCTGCCCGTAGCACACCTACATTTCACCTGGCTGTACCAGGGGCAACTTTTTCACTCACCTCAACTTAACAAAGGTGGGGTCTTTCCCAGTCCTCCAATCGGAACTCCGACTGGTAGGAGGAGCGGGAGTAGGTACCTGGGGTTTTTATAATCTTCCCATGGTCCACACCTGTATGTATTACGGATATCCAATTTCACTCAAATCCGTTCAGCCGTTTGAGCGTGAAGAAGTAACAAACATACGCACAAACTTTCGCATTTATAATATTATTTTAATGTGATTCAAAGATAGTTTTACCAAATGTTATTGTTGGTAGGTACATTGTGCAGTTAGGCCCGAGGCCGTTGAGGTATATATAGCTAGAGAATATTAGTAGTTTGTGTTTTGTATTGAGAGGTAGTTCCAGAAGGCCGTGTTTATTAGTGTTTGACGAGACTGTTCATTGGAATCTAGCTAGTCAAGATTGAACATCGTAAAGTTAGTCCAAGTCCAAACATAAAGTGTGGCTATAGGTAGGTACGTGTGGTCAGTTTTGTTCCTTGCTCCAAGGTGGTCAGTGACGGAATAAGAGTACTTGATGCCCTAAGCAATCCACGCCTGTGGGCCCCCCTATCCGTATGTCAACTAGAATCGGTCTTCAAACCTTTACCCCCCGAAAACATTAGTTGTTTGTTAAATAAAATTATGAGATGTAACGTACCTTAGAAGTGGAGTAGGTGCGACTTGGACGAATTATCACAATTGTGATAATTCGTCCAAGAGGTGCGACAACAATAAAAACTAAAGCAAATGCACTAGCGGGCAGCTAGTGGGCAAGCGGGAGCGGGGTTATGCCTCTAGGTCGGACTCTATGTCAACTGGAAAGAGTAAACCTTTGATTATATACACACGTATGTGTGTATATAATCAAAGGCTAACAGTTAGCTGATATTTTTTTCGACGCATTCGTGTCATGAAGCTCTATCTAGTGTGTATATAATCAAAGGAGTAAACGCGCGAATTTTCAAATTAGTCCTAGAAACTTTTTTTGGTGTGGTTTTTGGTGACTTGAGAGTGAGACGTGATGACCTGAGGACGGATTTTTTTTGTGCTTCCTCTGATGCCCCCCCAGACGTGATACCCTAAGCAATTGCTTAATTTGATTAAGGGTTAATCCGCCCTGCGCACATATGCTCAAAGTCGTGCAGTTCCAATAGGTAGGTACCTAGGTAGGTACGTAATATTATGATCAGAGGCCCAAATTCTCTAAGTTATTATAGGACTACACTGAAAGTTAACTGAATCGAGACTGAATTGTGAATTGACAGAAAGTTGGTATTCTGCTCCCTCATAAATAGCAATTTAGTCAACTTTAAATTCACGGTGACTATCATTAGAGTAGGATTGCTATATATATATATATATATATATAACTGGAAAGAGTAAAGAGAGGCTCCATCTACTTATGCTAAAACTATCAAAAAAAACTTTGAATCGTTCAAGTTTCGATCACATTTCGATATAATCACATTTTAAGCTAAGAGAACACCATTTCTGACATTAAGACATCGACACAGAAGATCAAATGATAACATGATCGGAACTCTATTTTTAGTTAGAGAATTGGGCCTCGAAATAAGGAAATCCGTAGAAGAACCAACCAAGATCACCGATATAGCCCTCATTAGCAAGTTGAAGTGGCAATTGGCAGGTCATATAGCTCGTTGAACTGACAACCTTTGGGGAACAATAGCTGGGGTCCCACGGCCTGATTTCTCTCAGGTACAGACGCAAAATTACAGGCGACACGCCGTGGGAACACCTCGCCTGCAGACGCCTGTCGTTGCCTCAAGACATCGTCAAATCAGCATGAGTCCGCACGCTTCCTCCCCGCCCTCTTGCACTGGCACAGGCCGACGGATCGTGGGACCGGGCACGCCTGTGCCGGCGCGCGGAATCCGATCGGGATGGAGGCAACGACAGGCGTCTGCAGGCGAGGTGTTCCCACGGCGTGTCGCCTGTAGTTTTGCGTCTGTACCTGTGAGAAATCAGGCCGTGGAGGTTCTCGAAGGGGGTTACAACCCAGATGACGTAGCAAAGGAAACCTCCCCTCCCCCCCTCTCGATAGACCAAGGAAATTATTATAAACGTCGCAGGAAGTCGGTGGCGGAGGCTCAAGACCGTTCGTCGTGGCATTCTATGGGGGAGGCCGGTATCCAGCAGTGGGCTTCTACAGGTCTTCTTGATGATAATTAAACATAAAAAGACAAGGGAAACACATTCATAATTTACATTTTGTAGTTGTTTTTAGAATACTTTAATAGAACACAATTCATTCAACAATACCAAAGAATAAATTACCTACAATACCTAACATAAAACCTAAAATAAAATACAATTCTAAATGTACGTAAATACACTCGCGGTCTAAAAATGTTTATCAGTTTTCAAATTAGATTCTTTACCATACTGTGCGCAGTAAAATCTAAAATGCTATATATCTCCTACTTATTACTTTTTAATTGTTGAATCATCGCCTTGTGACATAGATGTGTGCATGCAATTATAAGCCTTTAGGGTGGTAAACATTCTCAAGCCGCGACTGTACCTAGGTAAGTAAGTATTCTTTACTTACCAATTTATAATCATTCAAACATCGTACAGAAACAGAATACATAGGTAATCAAGGAGACGTAGGTAGGTAAAAATACAAGGCAAAAGTGCTCCGAGGCCCTATACCGTGATGGCTTGTGCGTGACATGAGATTGCATGGTATAGATAGGGACCTAAAGCACCCCACCACCCGCGCCCGCACCCACCCGGGCCGGGGCGACCGACCGACGCACGGAGTGAAGAGATATATAGATTATATGAAGTTTCGTTACCTTCCATAAAGGAGATGTTTCATCCTGGGCCTGCTCTAAGTACACTACCCAGAAAGATATAAAAAAACAGGGGATTTTCATAAAAATACAATTATATTAATTTGAAACATAATACAGCGGTACAAAAATGTTTATTTATGAGTTTTTTAATATGGTCACCCGATTTTTAGAGCAGCCATGACAGTCAAGTGACTTTGACAACTGACAGTTTTGTTGAGTGTCATTGACGGTCAACAAAACTGGTTCCTTGTGTGATTTCCTTGTGTGTGATTGCTCTCTTTGGCGAAGATAATCTTGAATGTACACTAACACGAAGCAATATTATGGAAAATAAACTTTAACAAATGGTTTCTATATAGCTTAGCTATATTTATATATACTGTACATAATGCAGGCCCAAGCTCCATACATTCATGAAACATCTCCTTTACTGACAGCATCCTTAGTTTTTTTCTCAGTTTCGCTAGGGATACTATAAGCAAATGTTGCATGGAAGGAAACAAAACTTCATACCTATATAGTTCCGACAACTCGTACCTACTAAGCTTTCGTGTAGAGGTAGATGGCGACGATCAGACCGTAGAGACCCAACACTTCGGCGAAAATGAGGATAAGAATCATTCCGACGAATAACCTGGGCTGTTGCGCTGTGCCACGGACGCCGGCGTCACCCACGATGCCAATAGCGAAGCCGGCCGCCAGTCCCGAGAGGCCCACCGCCAGACCCGCTCCAAGGTGGATGAACCCCCTGGAAATACCACAAAACGCAACGTTAGGTACTTTTGAGTTGCACTGCACACAAACCTATAAGCCCTATTGTCAGTTCAGTGTTTATTTGCTTGCCCATCGTCATCATTTCAACCAGTTGACGCCTACGTCTATACATAGGATTCCCCATAGCAGCAGCATGCGTTCTTGCGTCGCGTGCCAACGCTGCAAAGTCTCCCTCCACATAACCTCGCTACTAGGTATTTTCTCAAGTACGTCAGCCCGTTTTCAACATGTACATATGGAGATCATTGGACCACTTCCCACTCTAATGGATACACTTACTGCCTGACAGCCATCGACAGATTTAGTAGATGGCCGGAAGTGTGGCCGATGTCAAGCATTACCTACTGCAGAGGAGACAGCAGATACTTTCGTCTTCGGCTGGATCTCGCGTTTTGGCGTCCCGGTTGTCATCACAACAGACCAGGGGCGGCAGTTCGAATCCGCCCTTTTCGTTCTAGGTACTACAGATCTGCGCGGCGAAACGAATCAGAACGACGAGCTACCATCCTCAAGCGAACGGTATGGTAGAGAGACTACACCGACAATTAAAAGCAGCACTTATGTGCCACAACAGCTCATAGAGCAAGGCTCTACCGCTAGTGTTGCAAGGCATCCGCACAGCACTGAAAGAAGACTTACAATGTTCTTCTGCAGACTCCTGTACGGCGAACCTCTACGGTTACCCGGAGAGCTCCTCGTACCAGCAGCGGCCGCTTACACCTAATCCATCATCGGCCTAAGTTTACTCCGACGACGACGCCGACGGCCGAACACGGACGATCGAATCAAAGACTTGTAAAAAAATTAGAGCGCGTACACAAACACAGCCGCATCGTCCGATGACGCCCGAAAATGACAACAAATGAAAATGACGACGACACTGCAGGTGTAAGCACATTGACGTCTGAGTTACTCATCCGGGTAGTTCTGTCCGTCATCGGCCCACAAAATCGGTTTTGGTGTACTCTTACCGTAAGACAAGCATTTGACAGTGGACGTCTGGTGTAGTGTAACACGGGTTTTGTAGGAAGACACATAAAACAGTCGGATTGGTGTTCGCAGTACTGGTGCTAAGTATACTCAGGTGGATGCTGCTGCCCATCTCATGGTGTAATTGAACACTGTGCGATTTTTGTACAGCTATGTTAATAAAACAGAAGTAAAAACAGTACATACTTGTATAAGCTGCAATCTTGTGTCAATGCACCAGCTATCAGTACGGCCACAACCAACCCGTAGATGGCAATGATACCCGCCATGACGACGGGAATGATGGACTTCATGATGAGCTCGGGCCTCATCACCGACATGGCGGCAATGCCTGTGCCTGACTTGGCCGTTCCATACGCGGCTCCAAGCGCTGGAAAGAAAAAACAATCAATGTTATTACGTCGCCCCAGTGCTTGTTTGTCCTATCTACCATTGGTAAAATTTTACAGGAGAAGAGTTTTTTGCTCTATTTCTTTTAACAAGCTTTAGTTTCTAGATTTGAAAGTTTTTCTTAATACTCAAGTTACCTATGAATTGATAGTTATAACTTTCATGTAAGATAGTAATTAATTAAACCCTATTTTACAGGTTTTTATGTGGAGATAGAACAAACATGCACAAATATAATTATGAATGTGGACTTAGAACATTATCTCGTTAGAGATAGGACAAAGGACTGTTCCTTTTTTGCGTGCTTATTTGGTCTATGTTCCTTATTATAATATACAGGATGATTTTATGACAATTTCTTTCAAATTATGATTGGAGTTTGAAAGAAGATGACAAAACAATATACTTAACTTAAACAGGTTTGTTAATCTTTTTTTTTATGGAGAAATATTTAAAAAATAGTAAATATTTACCAAACTTGATAAATTCTTAAATTCCTAATTTGGAATTCCTCCTTCCTCCTCGATTTGGATTTCTAATACAAACTATATCATAGCATAGCACCCAAGAGTCACATACATAGTCCTTATCCCACACTGGGATTCCCTGGGTATCAGAAACTACGAGTACCTACCATAGTACCTAGACCCGGAACAAATACTTGCAGATCATACCAGCATTTGTCCCGCAACGGGAATCAAACCCACACCTCCCGTATCTCAGCCGGCTACTCGCCCGCCGCACCACGGAGGTCATCAATTATCTTTTAATTATTTAGAAGACATAATTTTTTTAAGATTGGCGGCGTTAGTTAGCGTCCCATAATTCTTGGTGCGTCATCTAGGTGCTCATAATAGTGCATTATGATACAAGTGTGCTACGTTGGTAATTGCATTCGAGGCGGTATTATTAGCTCGCTTCGCTCGCTCGGTCAATTATGTTACCTAAAATAGTTTATTTATTCACAAAAATATTCATTGTATTAAGACATCCAAACTATTTGCGGAGATTAAAAAAAAAATAAAGTAAACAACACTATAGTGTGGTAATGTAAAGTAATAAATACGAGTTTTTAATAAGCTGAATTATGAACCTAAATGCGTCGCCATAAGAGTCACTTTACAAGCAAGTGTGTTGAAAAAAAACAATGCATTTTTAAAGAAAAAAGGTATTTATTTATGTCTTTTACTCAATTAATAATTATGCTTTTACTTAATAGGGTGCAGGATAAAAATATACATAAACTAAAACTTGCTTAAAATGCTGCTAACCCCCATTTGCAGTTGACCCTCTAAACCTTACTTAAGTTTTTTTCTATAGTTTTCTTAGTTATAAAAAACTAAATAACTGGGTTAATATTTTTTTTTGTTTTTTGTTGTCGTTTCTTTTGTAGGCTTCTTTTCATTTTTCCCTCCTTTAGTTTTATTTCCTGCATTGAATTTCTTCTTCTCGTTTTTAACTCCTTTCGTTTCATTTACTTCTGTGTGCGTCTCCTTCTCATTTTTATCTCCTTTATTTTCATTTCTTTCAGTGAGTGTCTTCTTTACTATTTTACTTTTTTTAAATTCTTTACCATCGGCAGGTTTATTCACATCAAGATTTTCTTTTTCGGCTTTCCATCGTAGAGCTTTCTTGATAAGAGCTTCCATACACATTTTATCATCTATCGGCATATATTTGAACATGCTCTGAATGTCGTCAATTTTCTTTTTCGTCAATGTTTTGTTTGCTTCTTTCATGATAATGTCACTCAAAATAGTGATATTCTTTTTTCTTATATCAATTGTTTGTTTTGGTCCGGAAAATGAAGTTTGATATTCAATATTATACCACTCTTCTTTCGAATAAATTATTGACTTGACTTGTTTGTACGGTATTTGATGAAAACCAAATTTTCTAGCTTCTAATTGAAATGACAAGAAATCGGCATCCTGCATTTGTAGAAAAAATAGTTTTAGAACATTTGATTTTATTTTTAGTAGGCCACGTAGTAGAGATAATGGACTATATATTTCTTGGTGTCTTAAGTTTCTTTCGATCAAACTGTGGACTGAATCAACCTCTTGAACGTTGCCATGACCAGGTTCAGAGAATTTTTGGGTTATTTCAGTTATATTTTTCGAATCATCGGACTTTAAAAAATTGATAAGAGCAATGCTCATATGGGAGTTTCGGTTTTGTGGGATGCACGAATCTGACCATAGTATAAGTTTTGTTACGGTATCAGGTAAAGCCTTTACTATTTCTTTTAAAATTTTAACTAATGCGCTGGCTAAATCGTCGCCACTTCTTCCGTTTCTAGTCTCGTCCCACAATGCGTTGACAGCACTTTTATTAACATCGCAGTGCGCTGTTAAATTATACACTGTTAATTTACTCGTATAGAAAAAGCATGATACATTTGCTTTCGGTAATGAAAAAATATTTTCTAAATCAAAAGTAACAACGGCTGTGTTGTTATTTTCTCTTTGTTTTAGAGTTCGGTCTGAATGTCGTTCGTCGTCACCCTCTTTTTTTCTCTGTAAGTGTTTTTCTTGTTTTTCTATGATATTACTACTGGGGTTTTTTTGAGCTTTAAACTCGGAGCAATAATCGCAAACATCCTTTTTTGGGCAATGAAAGCCGAGATTAAATCGTTCGCAGAATACTTTCCGGTAAATGTTTTCCTTAACAGGATCTTTAGACTTTTCCAGATATAATGAGTACATTTTTGCGACGCTTAACCCCGGCTGTAAATATTGGCGCGTACTTGATGATCTGCAGTAGTGTGATTCTACTGTTGGAAAAGATTTAATGTGATCAATCACTTCGTTTAGTTTCTCAGGTGGTGTTTCTTTTTTCACGTATTTCCCTTTTCCTGGTGTAGGAGGCACAAGTGCGTTACTTTTTTCCATTTTTAAATGAAAATAGTGAATTCGACGAGCTGAAATACTCAACGTTGAGCAAAAAAATTTTCTGCAGACTTTAACAATTTCGTTTTCTTTACGAAAATAATAGTTGAACGTGTAAGATCTCCTACTACTCTCTTTTTTAGTTCGTGTTCTACTCTTTTTTGTTCTTGTTGTGTATTTTCCGTAAAATTTGTATTTTTGAGCATCAGTCAAGTTATAAAATTCAGATTTTATTTTTTCTCTCAGGTCTGACGGAAAATTTGTAGAACACATAAGCTTACAAGTACTTTCACATCCGTGTTTAACAACCTTAGCCGGTATGCATTTTCCTTTTGCGTCTGTGTACTCTTCTCCTCTTTCTCTTTTTATTTTTTTTATATTTCTTTCCCAATTTTGAGGTTGACGCTTTCTCTTTCGACTTGGCTTGTTTTTTTCTTCTGAAATCTGTAGTTCAGCTGGATCTACAATTGGATCCTCGTTGTTATGTTCGTTCAAATCAGGAAACTCACTGGATGGTATTAGAATTTTGTCACCGGGCATGTTTAAGGGAATGATTATAGAGTTATTATTATTTGAAGGGAAAGATGTTTTCTTGGCCTCATTTTGACGCTTAAAAAGTTTCATGTTTATCTTTACTGTATTTTTATTTGGAGTGTCTTCAATGTTGTCCTTTTCAGTGATTTCATCATTCTCAAAAAGCTTTTTCTTGACCTTTGCAAGCCTTTTAAATACATGAAACAAAAAATATATTTTTAAGTGGGTATCTAAGAATAATCTCACGTTTAGTGCACTGACAAGAGTACAAATGAGATTTTTAAAGCAGACAGAAAATAGACACAAAGGCCCTGTTCGATGCATTGCACAAGATCGAACGCTATGGAAATCTATCAGGGAGGCCTATGCTCAGCAATGGACGACCTGTGATGAAAAAGTTCAGAAAGAAAGAAATAAAAGGAAGCTCACTTTACAACGGATTTTTTCGTTTTAGTTTCTTCGTTGTATCTCAAAACTTACATATCCTAGAATAAAAATTATAACCATTTTTCTCTCTTGGGAACCCAATATCTTCACAACCCCTACATCGATTAGGCTCATAATATGCTTCCTAGCAAATCTTCATAGTACAACCTATTAAACTACCAAGTTTCATGCAGATTGAATTAACGGTTCGAAAGTTATGCTCGGACAAACATAATAGGTATATAATAAACATACCTACAACGCCCAATTGCTCTACTTCCAACTAAGATCTTCACTTGCTTCGCTCGCTCGATCAATAATGAGCTCAAAGCGTTCATGGACAGATCATGAAGTTTATTTTTTTAGTTGACTGATACACGCACACGTACGACACGCTGCTAATATCTGGGTGAACTGACTGAACGAACGCGGGGTAACAGGATCGCGTGCGCTTGCTCGGCGTGCCGAGCGTAAGAAGTCGGCGGCGGAGGCGGGAGGGGGAAGGCGGTGCCACGTGGCGGTCATATCTAAGCCGTATTACAGTACCTAATTTAATACCCAGAACAATCAGAGTTAAAGAAATACCTAAGTCATTTTCTGAGTTTAACAAAACGAAAATCAATCCTGTCTGTCCTTCTGCATCTAGGAGAACACATTATGCTACTATGATCGCACTCTTGGGCTTAGCTTGGAGGGTGTTTAAAGTCATTAAAAAACAACATCCTGTTGCAAATTCATAACGAAATCGAGTGAAAATTATAAAGTACTTACTGCTCATTTTGCGGCTGCGTCTGCTCATGTTCACTTTTATAATATGTTCTAGACATGATTTGCCAATGTCTAGAATAGTTTAAGCACCAAAAACAATTCAATTTATATAATATTAGTGTTATTTTCTGGAGCAACGAGGTGATTCTTCCGATGTCTCTAGCCAAAGTGACAAATCAAACAAAATGGCGGACATGGCGCCGCGGGCTGTGATTGGTCGATTGAGTGGACATAGAACAATCAAGCACTCAACGTCTCTTACGATGTGGGATTTAAAACAAACACTGGACATAGTACAAATAAGCACAAAATGTTCATTACGATGTCGTGTCACTAATAAAATTAAAATGTTTTTTTTGTTGTTATACGAGAAAAAAGTTTAATATTTTCTTTAACCAGCAGGATTGAAATTTAAATCTTAACAATACTGCATTTAAAGTAAATTTTTGAAAAATTTGGTAGATAGAACAAATAAGCACTGGGGCGACGATTAGGTACCGGATGCAGTCCGTATCTACTGGTGTATGTAATGTTCTCATAGGGCTGCTTATTGCTTTAAGTTTTATGCTTCCGAGTATCTAATGTTAGTAAGAAAAACATTTGAGAGCCAACGCACAATAGGTACACGTCATTACAGGAGCATAGCCCGGGGTGGCGGGTTTTGGGGGTTCAACCCAAAACCGAAATATTAATAATGTTACATTATTATATTGAAATAAGGAGAGGCGAAGAGTTGAAATGATACAAAAATACCTACTTACATAGCTTCCCCATTTAAGTAGTCGGGCTGATAAAGGTGTCATCGCGAGGTCTCACTTCGGGGCGAGTTGCATGCAAATTGCAAGCGCCACGCTCACCAGCCGCCCCGCGCCCCGGTGCGACGGTGGCAGCACCGACGACAACGGAAGAAGATTACCGAATCTGGCCGAGCGCTCTTTTAATCGGCAGCGATTCTCAGATATATTTTTTTTAAGGCCTCTGAGGAAATACTCAATTTTGCCAATGTCAAGTAACTATATTATTCAAATAATGTCAAGTCGTAAAGTCCTTTGTCAAGTCATCATGTTCTAGTAAAGCGATGGCGGTTTTACTAGAATGTTCCTGGCATTGAAATAATATATTCTTAGAATATTCTCAATTGTACGAGTCGGAGCCGGGCGGTGCGGCATAAAAAGGATCGAGATACGACGGACGGACACACTCTCTCTTTCTTCGGCTTTCGGACGCGACGGTTATCATCGGGTGCTAGGATTTGTTAGCCTTGTACTTGTGTTGTAATTAAATTAACTCTGCGGTCATTATTTTTAGTTAAAAAGTCATTGTTAGAACTATTAATTTGTTAGCGTGCATTGTATGTTCTTTTTTTTAATAAATTCTGATGAGATTTGTAAGATCAGAAATAGGGATAGATTTCCACTCCCACTTAAATTCGGTCAATTCAGTGAAATATCATCGTGATTTCTTGGTTATAAGCGTCACGTGTCGAGATAACCTCATTTTTATGTGATTCATTGTTCTGTGTTGAATTCGCGTGCTGCGATTGTGTTTTCTGTTTTAGCCACGTGAAATGTGTCTACTGCCTCGATCCCGATCTAGTGATCAATGCTGTGGAACGCCGTAGAACGCCACGCCGCCGTGGAGGCCGCGGAGATGGCGCTCACGCAGCAGACATTCGTGAGGTCGATGTTCACGTAGCTTGTCGCGAGGGTGAACTTCGCGAGGGTGAACTTCGCGAAAGGTGACACGGTATCGTAGCTGTTGCTCTAATCGTAGTGATGCTTGCGGAGTTGACCGCAGTCTCGTGTCCCCAAACACGTGACCACCGCAGTTATTGCATACGACAGTGTCTTGCTTACAGGCTTTAGAGGATACGTACGCAGTCGTACGTACTCCTAATATTAAATTATGTGGGTGTCAGGTGAGACCGAGCGTGTAAAAATTATCAAATCTACCCACATTTTAAGACTTGTGTACCAAGCTTCTTTGTTCTGTTTTGTTGGCTGAAATAATGTTTTGCTAGGAAGTAGATACGTAGGCATTGACGAGTCTTGGCGAGACATCGTTTGCGTCAACGGCCGCGCTACTTCAACCATAAAACTATGTTTGTCAGGTGTGACCGAGCTTGTTAAACGGGACAGATCTACCCACATTTTGAGATAACTTGTGTGCTAATTTTCTTTGTTCTGTTGTGCTACGGGTGCTGACCTGTGCGCGATCTGCGCGCTGACCACACGCTGCCCTGGCGTGTGCTGTACGCGCTGTCCTGTGCGCGTCCTGTGCGCGATCTGCGCGCTGACCACACGCTGCCCTGGCGTGTGCTGCACGCGCTGTCCTGTGCGAGATCTGGATTTCTGTCATTGTCTTTTTGTATTTTCGTGTTCTGAAGCTATTCAAAGTTTGTTTTGATTTAAATTTGATCATTGACAAGCCCTTGCTTGTGGGCACAAGAGTGCACGCTTATGCCCATAACGTGCATAATGCTTGTGCTATTTCACTTAGTTCGAGTACGTTGTTGATTTTGTTTGTATAGCTTTAGACTTTAGGAGCGATGGTCATAGATCACTTCAAGTATGTTTAGTTGTGTTCCAGAGTGATCTAACTTATGATGACCAGGTTGAGACAAGTCCAACTTCAGCGCCGAAGTTACTCTGACGACATGCGAGGATCGTACCGAGTGGTGAATATCCTGCTGGATGGACGGTACGAGCTACAATTCCTGGCTGGTTCCTATGGGAAGTCAACGCAAGCAGCGGCTGAGTACATCAACCGGCGTGGAGAGTGGATTCCTGATGTATGTGCTGCGTCTTGTCGATAGCACGCTGAAACCTCCTGGGCCTATGCTATGCGACGCTTCACTTGTCGATAGCACGCTGAAACCTCCTGGGCCTATGCTATGCGACTCTTCTCGTTTTGTCGATAGCACGCTGAAACCTCCTGGGCCTATGCTATGCGACGCTTCTCGTTTTGTCGATAGTAAGCTGAAACCTCCTGGGCCTATGCTATGCGACGCTTCTCGTTTTGTCGATAGTAAGCTGAAACCTCCTGGGCCTATGCTATGCGACTCTTCTCGTTTTGTCGATACCACGCTGAAACCTCCTGGGCCTATGCTATGCGACGCTTCACGTTTTGTCGATAGCACGCTGAAACCTCCTGGGCCTATGCTATGCATTGTATTTTTTTTGTTTGTTTCTGTCATAAGTCTGAAGCTATTCAAATTTTATTTGAAACTTTTTCTTACTCGCGAGACCCTTGCTTGTGGACGCTTGAGCCGACGCATGCGCCCGCAACCTAAGAGTTGGTTCGGCTTAGTTCATTAACAGTAACTTTTTATAAAAATAACTGTCTAGCTTCAGACTATTAAATGCCAACTGGTTAATCTACAAAAGTGTTATTTTTGTGTGTTTTAGAAAGCAACCAATCTAACAATGACCAAACCATAGAGGACGAATCTATTGCGAGTGTCAATGCGGGTGAGGACACCACGCTATCAGGAACGGCCGTCTTAGAATATTCTCAATTGTACGAGTCAAAGCCGGGCGGTGCGGCATAAAAAGGATCGAGATTCGACGGACGGACACACGAAAGTCCGGTAACGCAGCATCGGCCATCTGAGGCCAACTGCATTTTGTCCTTCAGAAAAAAAAAGGACGGACACACTCTCTCTCTTCGGCTTTCGGACGCGACGGTTATCATCGGGTGCTAGGATTTGTTAGCCTTGTACTTGTGTTGTAATTAAATTAACTCTGCGGTCATTATTTTTAGTTAAAAAGTCATTGTTAGAACTATTAATTTGTTAGCGTGCATTGTATGTTCTTTTTTTTAATAAATTCTGATGAGATTTGTAAGAATATTATATTACTAGCGTAAAGACAGGGCGGACGCGGGCTATAGTACCACCAACTCAAATGGTGTTAAAATACACTGAGTCACACCAACCAACGACAATCAGTCGGAGACGTACACCACGCTCTATCGGTGGTGTTTGTTTCGGCCACAAAATACTGTATTGTGTGGTAAAAGGCTGCAGAAACTACTTCGCAAAGTGTAGCTTATAAAAAGGTGGCATTTCTTATCATCGGTATGGTAAAATTTTGCATATTGAACATTCCCTGATTATACAAAACAGTTTTATTTCCTTGGTAGATCGCATATATATATATATATATATATATATATATATATATAATTATATAGAAGACGTCATACAAGCAAAACACTATAACTTTGTAAGGACGTTCATTGATACACGTGCGAGCGGCGAAAGGAGGGGGGCAATCGCGCTAAATGATCACAGACGAAACGCAATTGAACCATTACCGCAATACAACTTTTTCAATGTTTCGGTATCGCGCTAATGGTTTGACAGAAAGTTGAGACGGACAGCGATCGCAAACGTTACGTTTACGCTGTCAAACAAACGGTTATGAAATAGTACATACAAAGCTACTTTGTGTCGAACGTATTGTGAACGTTCATGGAACGTTCGCAGTTTTTGAGTTATAAATTTTTCTATTGTGCTTCTTGTCAACGAAAAGTTAAATAGAAAATAAAATGTTCGCGTCCATGGATTTGTAGGAGAGGTCCCATGAAGTGAATGTAGCGGTAACTCGAGCCCAAGCCAAGAGGAAAAATATAAGTGCGAGACTTGCGTGTAGAAATTTTTATCTAAGTGATTGGCTGTTTGTCTAACGATCTATAAGAAAGGAGTTACATCGAGATATAATTACTGAGTTGACTCCTCACATGCCACCCAATTTACGTTCTGATGCTTTGGACGTAGAAACCAAGGTAAGGACGAATGTTGTGACGATTCCTTTGGGAAACCATCAACATTCAACATTGTCGCTTGTTTTTATGCAGCAGTTGGGTATTTTATACAGTTACTCTGGGAATATATACCTATCTCAAATTACATAAATTTAGAATTCAATTTGTAGTAAAGTTTGACAGTGAAGTACCTACTACTACTAAAAATCCCTAATAAATTGCAACCAATAGGTAACAAAAATGTTGTTTCAGGTTTTGGTTACCTACATAACTCTCGGATCATTGTCAGAGGCAGCCGGAAACATTGTGTTGGCAAGTTACAATGATCATAAAGAAGCCATCAGTCAGCCATCATATAGCTTTCCTATTTCAACAATGTGAATGAGAAGAAGTTCAAAGAGAGTAAGTATAAAAAAAGATTGACTACCTACAGTTGTGCCAATGGATCTTGGCCGAGCTGGAGTTACTTAGCTGCACAATAATCATTTTAGGAAAATTTGTCTATGTTGCTTTATCTTAGACTTCAACTTCTGCAAGATCGATCAGCACAAATGTAGGTACCTTTACATTTAATTCATCATACATATAGGAGTGTATGATACAAACTAGAATAGTGCATTCTGCAATAACATACAATCATCATTAAAACATTAATATTCAAAATGTAAATTTTTCAGGTGCCTATAGGATGACAGGAAGTTGCATTACTCCCCTGTAGCTGCTGCAAGAATAGCAAATGCATGCTGCATTATAATAGCACTGACCTCGCATCACTTACACTCCGCTGATGGTAGAGGAGGCACTACGTGGCGCGGTGCAAGTACCCTTAGCGAGCTGCAGCAGGGATGCGTAACAGCTGGCTCTTATACAATGCTTATATGCAGACAGGGCAATAAATCACTAATCTGATCAATATTATAGATAAATCTGGAACATTGAGGCTCTACCTACCCCTATGGGGAAAAAGATGTGTGTCTGTGTATGATTTTAAACATTTTCTTTAAACAATATTAAATCGAATGAATTGGTAACACATTGTCTCAGATGTTTTAAATAAAAGATAAGCTTTAATAATTTTGACTTTTAATGAATAAAACCAATCATAATGGAATTGTATCAAAAGTAAGTTGTATTTTAATAACAATAGCTCTGCTGCTATGCAGATAATGCCGAGGGTGATGGTGGCAACAACCATGGTTTCAAGCAGCTCCTTATCGCTGTTGCTGGTTTTGTTGCTGACAATACCGCTTCCTCATGCTTCTACTAAATACTGAAACAAAATAATATAGTGTGTCATGAAGTCTGACCAAAATGTCTCTAATCTACATTATGGCAAGATATATAGGTACTTATAGAAACTGTACTAGGTACTGCCGCTGGCAATGCTTGAATGGATTTCAGTATTTTGGGTAAAAAGTCTACTACAGTATCTTCTGGTGGCACCGGTAGTACCAAGCATATGTAGGTAGGACCAGCCAGTGAACAACATCTAATTAATGCAAAAACCAGTTATTTTTGTTTCTATAAGTATATTATTTATAGGTACTGATTATTATTTTACTTTACAATGATTTAAAAAGCTCAATATTTTTATTACCTTATGGCTGCCGCTGTCTTGCTTTCAGCGATCAGTCAGAATGACTCAGTTAGCTTCTGCATTCGTTAGAACAGCCTCTGCTCGTTTTCTTTTATATCGAGGCTCATGTGCAACGGCTTGCTTAGACCTCATCCGTCCAAGAGCCGAGTCTCGATGATGCTCAAGGAACCATGAGCTCCAGCCGATGTACAGTCAAGCACCTGCGACACTCGTCCATTTCCTAAAAAAAATCACAAAATCCATTATGTTTTGCAAATCGGCATACTTTATTTACTTACATAATAAAATCTTTTATAAACTTACCTTTTGGTTACATGGAGCTGGGCCAAGCTGTCCCAGACCGGGCGAAAACCTACCAATGGTACTTATTGATTGAAAGAAATAAACTTTAAAATTGAAACAAACAAGTTTGTTTACATAACCTATATATACCGACCACAGAATACGCGGATATGGCGGTACTAACTGTTATTGTTACTTCTTCGAGATCCGTGTTGTCACTGTCAGCTGTCGAAACTAGAGTTGGACACGTCCAAAAATGCTAAGTCGACCCTCGATTACACCTTATTTTCATTCGTAGTCTGTGGATTCTCTAACGGCTATGGTCCGGCTGCGCTCCAGTAACGTCTATGATTTGGCTGACTTTTGTACTTTATCGCAATACCGATTACAGCCTAGATGAAACGTATCGTAATCACTGTCGCAAACGAATCGTAAACGAACCGCATACGTTCGCTGGCGTTTTAAAATAGCGCGATCGCCCTCCTGGCCGAGTATGGCGTCTCTATTGTCTTTTTTTCTCTTTATTATCTAGGTTCCAAAGAAATAAAAAATTATAAGTACCTACCTATATAATTGGGGAAAGTTCAATAGGTATAGAACATTTTGCTATACCGATGATAAGAAATGCCACCTTTTTTTAAAGTTACACTTTGGGAAGTGGTTTCTGCAGCCTTTCACCACACAATATGGCATTTTGTAGCCGAAACAAACACAACCGATAGCGCGCGGTGTACCTACGTCACCGACTGATTGTCGTTGGGTGACTCAGTTTTGAGTTGGCGGTACTATAGCCCGCGTCTTTACGCTAGTACCTAATATAATATATTATTTTAATGCCAAGAACATTCTAGTAAAACCGCCATCGCTTTACTGGAACATGACGACTTGACAAAGGACTTTACGACTTGACATTAATTAAATAATCTATGTTACTTGACATTGGCAAAATTGAGTAGGTATTTCCTCAGAGGCCATAAAAAAATATATCTGAGAATCGCTGTCGATTAAAAGAGTGCTCGCCCAGATTCGGTGTAGGTAATATAGTCCGCGTCCGCCCAGCCCCATTTCTACTAAACAAATTGTGTTTGAATCTTGTTCACAAAGTTGACATTTTTGACACTTTTGGTATAAAAAGTGGCCATTTTGAGATAATTCATTAATTCAAACACAATTTGTTTAGTAGAATTGGGACCCTCCTTACGCTAGTAATATGGCAATGATTACTAGCGTACCTATTTATATCAATGGTTTTTGTAGTAAACTACGTGGGCGGCCGCCAGCTGTAAACTGACCAAAAAATAACGGTTAAGGGTAGGCTAGGTAGGTACCTATTTGGAATGAATCTCCACATGAACAAAAAATACCAAACCCAAATACAGCCACATCCTTCCGGCCCGGCCACCGTGAAAAGAACCCAGCCATTTTAGCGACAACGGTACAAATAATAATATACTTACAACTGAATATGATGGCAGACGCCGCTCCCATAACTCCAAAGAAGGGTGCATAGGGAGGCTCTTCTTTGGCCATTTTGAAGGTTTTGTGAGGGTATTAGCAGGTTCAAAACTGTAATGACTATCTGCACACACTCCTCGGAACTACGGACAAGCAACGCCTAGAGTATTATGTTCCTTGAATAATGCTCAAGCTTTGCTGACATAGTGTACTACTCTGTTTGTCTGTGCTTTGCTGACTCGATAGAATGGTACTTTTTTTAAGAAATAGGTCATATATAATAATAAATTACTGCTCATGAGAAAATAAATACTCGATATAATTGACCAATGGACATGGGTGTAGCCATTTTGGTTTGAGGGTTCAAAACCAGACCTAATATTATATTGAAACATGGAGAGGCGAGGAGAATTATTCAACTAATATAAATCAATAAAGATAAAAATTATGTTTGAATGACTCGTACATAATTTTTATCTTTATTGATTTATACTTCGGTTCAGACTTCTTTTATTATAATAATGAGGCTTTTCAACTTCGATTTAAGAAAAAAAAGTAGTTCAAATTTATTCGATAGATGGCGCTGACTCAACTGTAGCTGACAAGATTGTCAAATGGTTATCTGTGGTGTATGCGTACTAAGCTATTATACAACTAATCTGTGGCTATTAGTCATGATATTCTGTTTGTGTCTGCCTCTTGAGAGTGCGTTAGTGATTTCTTGGTGTTTTTATAGGTAAGCAAAAATAAATACCACGAAACGAAAATACATCCACGTTGTTGATGTTGTCACTTAACTTTATTTTGTCATTTGACAGCTACGTAACAGGGCAGCGCCATCTATTTTCAACGCTGAAAGCATGATTTGAAACGCCCGTGAAAACCCCTAATTATGCTAAGCCGTAACTTTTAAAAAACGCACTGAGCGCCCGTCAAGTTGCATGCAAGCGCCACGCTCGCCAGCCGTAACCACGCCGACCGACGACGACAGACGAAGAATACCGAATCTGGCCGAGCGCTCATAATGTAATCGGTTGCGAATGAGGGGTTTTCACGGCCGTTTCAAATCATGCTTTCAGCGTTGAAAATATATGGCACTGTTCTGTACCTAGCTGTCAAGTGTCAAAATAAAGTTAAATGCCAACATCAACAACGTAGATATATTTTCGTTTCGTGCTTGGACGAATTATCATTAATTCGTCCAAGGTTTCGTGTATATTCTATAAAAAATCCCTAGACATACCGTCGCTGTAGTTGGAAAACTACATAACTAACACAGTTCGCGAAATCGACTTTATTGCATTTCCATAAAATCTAATTAAATCTGCATCTTTCTGTGTTACTAATGATCTTATATCATAATTCATTAAAAAGTTATAAGTACGAAAATTAACCTTGCAAGACGCTACAGATGGAAAAATAAAATTTGACGAATTGAGAAAAAAGTAGCGGAGGAAAATTAGTTAACTGCGCAATAAATAGCTAAGTGTATTTTATGCTCTAAACGAACGATGCAGTTCGGAAAAAATAAATAAAATCAGTTATTATTTTTGTTATGTTTGTGATAGATACACTATACAAACTGAATAAGTACATTTTTCAATAAATTGAGAAACCGTTTCCAGGCTCCATTCACTTTCAATATGGTTACGATGGTCCGATTACGGAAGCCAAGAAAAAAAACCTGCTGAATCTTTGCAGAAATAATATAAAATTTGGAGATTTACACGCATTCATTTTGTAAAAACGGGAAATTTTCACGTACCGATATGTTGGTGGAAGCACCAACAGGTTTCGACCCTAATCGAGGGTCTTCATCAGGGTGGGTATAGGATCCGCACCTACGCGCCGACCGGAAGGACGTTACCGAAGAACGTGTAATGACGCGGACACAAGCACTCCCCCCACCCCCGCGCCGGACGAGCCGAGAGGAGCGAGCTCAGAGACGCAGTGCGAGGAAGGACGCGGAGGGAGTGTAGTGCGGATCCTATACCCACCCTGATGAAGACCCTCGATTAGGGTCGAAACCTGTTGGTGCTTCCACCAACATATCGGTACGTGAAAATTTCCCGTTTTTACAAAATGAATGATATAATTCACGAAAGTTATTTTAGTAAAATTTACACGCATGGTACCTACGCAAGTTTGCCTTCGTCAAACACACCATAGACGATTTGCAATCCGGAAATGATTCTTAATAGAGTAATTACATAGCACCCAACAGTCACAATACGTAGTCCTGCCCTTAGAATAAGGACTGAAGCACGTCCTGCCCCCCTAATCCCTTACATGAAAGTCACTCGGTGACTAATGTTTGACCATCAATTGCTCAAAAGAACTAAGACTATATCACTAAGAATTGTCAATAGATGGTCATTTTACTAGTCAAACGTTAGTCACCGAGTGACTAACGAAGGGGGCTGAATCCACTTGTACTTGTAGCGCAGACTCTGCTCCGCCACTAGACCGCCAGTGGGCCCTTTTTGCGTGGCGAGTAGAGGCTGCTAGTCCAACCACCCGATGTACTCCAGGAAGGCCAGCAGCTCACTGATGCCGGCGCAGGCCTGCCTGGGAGTCCTCGGTGTCCCGAGGAAAGTCCTCCTTTGAGACGCCACGCTGGCTGCAGCACTCTAAGAGTAGGTACATTCGCTAGCGTGTCGTCTGCTTCTAGACAGCCTCTGCATAGGAGGCCGTCTGTAATCCCAGTGTAAATAGATGTTTTTTAAGCGAGCAGTGACCGGTGACAATCCCGATGATAAGCCGTATCGGAAGTATTTAGGATTTAAATCCAGAAACGCCTCCTTCGACTGCCAGCAATCCTGTATACTTGCCCAAAGCTCTTGATGTCGATTAACGGACTCATATTCCATAATTACACGAATTTTTAAAGTATCCATTATGACGAAAATTGGTTGTCTGTAAAGTCGGCTTACTGACGATAGTTGAACGTGACAACGAACGCAAAGGCCGATTGTGCTTCTTTGTCGCTCGTTCCGCGCTCTCGCTGGCACTTCAAGCCTTACATGGAACGCCTCAGAGCGAGGTAACGCCGCATGAGTCATGTTTTTTCGTGTGTGCAGCCGGCTCTATCGAATTATAAGACGTTGTCACGTCAAAATTTTTCAATTGTAATGAAAATACAACGCTACCTAATCAATAAACATAAGACGGAGTTTGTAAATAGAATGTCATGTTTTTAAAACAAAATTAATTTGAATTTAGAATACAAAGCCATTCCAGTTTTTTTCTATTTGAAATTACCACTTTACCAGTAGGTACATACTGAAGAAAGGCAATTTCATAGGTTAAGACTTAATAAATTCAATTTTACTTAATTTAACTATCCTTTTTTCTTCATTAAATATCTATTTTCGCTTAAATTTTTCTTTTTCTCGTCTTCATGGTAGGTACCTATGCAACTCTTGAATAACTCCCTACAGTCGTGATTCATTAGAATCCTTCACTTGCTCGTGATTCATCTATGGCCCTCGCTTTTAAATCAGTCTTTATGCAATAGTAAAAATTAAGGAACAAAATAGTACTTACCTATTGTATATTATTATGATATACTAATACTTATATTTTTCGTTTTTGCTTTAAAAATAATGTAACCTACGTATTAGCGAAATTTAGTAAAGTACTACTACAAAGGCATTTTTTGATCTGGGATCGTTACCAAAAAAAACACACCAGAAGGATTTTTAGGAAAATTCAAATAGTTCTCCAAGATTCCGCCATTTTAGCAGACTGTGAAGTTTCAATATCGTAATTTGATTAGATCAAACTCTTACAGGCACAAGAGAAACAATACATTCATAATTTACATTGTAGTTGTTTTTAAAATATTTTATTAACACAATTCATTCAATAACACCAAAGATTATTACATTCTCTAACATGAAACCTAAAATAAAATACAATTGTATCTAATGTATTTTACTTACCAATTTATAATCATTCAAACATCGTACATAAACAGAATAAATATATTTGAAATATTTTTACATTAAAGTCGTCAGAAATGTATTATTTTACTATTATAGAAATATTTAATTATAATTGCATAAACGACAGTGCTATATAATGTCATGAAAGCGACCGCCTTCTATTTAATACTTTTATAACTCGCCCGTCCATAATATACGAAGATCGAAAAGGAAAATAAAACAATAAAATAAAGTAGAAACAAAATAATATGGAATGTACAAACCACGTTTATTAACTGATTCCTGGCAATACAATGTTTGTGACTCGCGTTTTGTGGTCACTCAAGAGAGAACTACAAACAATCATGAAGATAACATTAAAGGAAAGGAGACATACATCCACTTAACATGAAAGCTATTATTTAGCAGTAGTACTTAAAGCCAGGTTTAACCTAACATCCTCGATCAACTGGTACACAGTACCTTGGGGGTTCAATGGTTTCATAAATTATTATAACTTGTTTGGACTTAATTTTCTACTCTAACTGTACATTAGTTTCGCCTTAACGCTAAAATAATCTAAAAAGTGATATCATCGGTTGGTACAAAGAAATCGCGAAGGGTGTTAGCGCGCAACAAAACTGATATGTCGATTTGTAAAACGAATTCTCCTTTCACCGAGAAAATGAGAAAAACATGCGGTAATAAATTAAATAAATTACGCAGTCATCGCACGGTAGCGTTCAAATAAACCATGATTGGGATTCGAAAATAGATCGTTTTATATAAAATAGAAAAATTATTTATACAATTCGCGTCTCGGGGGCAGCGCGCCGTCGCAGCATCTAGGCGGCGCGTGCTGGAGATATGCGAACGACATAAATGATCAACGAGATGTATAATACAAGGCGAGGGTGCTCCGAGGCCCTATGCGCCGCTACCGGCGACGACTTGTACGCGACATGAGCAGATTGCACGGCATAGGGACCCGAAGCACGGCGACGGAGTGATGTGTGCGTTTACTGTTTCGTGTAGAGGTAGATGGCGACGATCAGACCGTAGAGACCCAACACTTCGGCGAAAATGAGGATAAGAATCATTCCGACGAATAACCTGGGCTGTTGCGCTGTGCCACGGACGCCGGCGTCACCCACGATGCCTATAGCGAACCCGGCCGCCAGCCCCGAGAAGCCTACCGCCAGACCCGCTCCCAGGTGGATAAACCCTCTGGAAATAAAACAAAACACAACGTTACTTTTGTTGCACACAAACCTTATAAATCCTATGGTCAGTTCAGTGCTTATTTGCTTGGCCATCGTCATCATTTCAACCAGTTGACACCTACATCTATGCATAGGCCTCCCCCATAGCATGCCAAAACGCATACGCCGCCTCCATCCATCGAAATCCCGCGTCTTTACAATGTTGTCGGTCCATCGGAGGCCATCCTACACCGTGTCGTCCAGTTCGTGGTCGCCACTCTAGATCTTTTATCCCCCAGCGGTTCTTGGTTCTGCAAGCTATATGGGCTGCCTATACCACTTCAACTTTTCAATTCTAAGAGCATTTGCATTCAATAGTTTCTTAGAAACAATTGCAATAATGTTGTTAGATGATAAATCTATTAACTAAGTAGGATGGGTGGGACAAATTACTTGTGTAATCAATGTGATTGAGTATGCATCATTGTTATCAAGTGATCAACTCTGTTATCAGCATAACTTGTCACATCCACCAGAATTAAGATATGTACTACTATCGGAATGTTTTTTTATTATTTCAGTGGACTATTTAAATACTTCTTAGATTTAGTTCTTACTAGAAATAAAATGGCGAACTACACTGACAAAATGTCTTAGATATTGTGTGTCAAAAAACTTCCTAGCTTAGTTATCTACGTCCAATCATGCTGCAAGTCAGGGCGCGGCCACACGGGCGTTGCCCCCCTAGTAGTGCTGAGAGCTGATTTTAAGTTTTGACAAGCAAGGCCATCAAGGGTGTCATTCGGACACGAGACTTGTTCAACTATGGTAATAAACCAAAAGTAACAATAGTACAAACTTGTATAGGGTGTAGCTTGGTGGTGCCTCCAATGCACCAGCTATCAGTACGGCCACGACCAACCCGTAGATGGCAATGATACCCGCCATGACGACGGGAATGATGGACTTCATGATGAGCTCGGGCCTCATCACCGACATGGCGGCAATGCCCGTGCCTGACTTGGCCGTTCCATAAGCGGCTCCCAGCGCTGGAAGGAAGAAACACTTAAAGTTATTACTGAATTCATAACATGATTCTCACTATTCTCGAGAGTTCCTTATTTACGAGCAACTTTTATTTGTTTGTCTGCTTTAATTATTTCGAGAACGGCAGTAACGGTTATGATGAAATTCACGGAATAGGGAGTTTTGAGGTGGCGAAAATTATATAGCTTGTTCCCACACTGGGAAAAATCACAGTTTCTGAGCAGTATCGTTATGAGGTTTTCAGGGGAGGTCTAAGGAACTTAGGGCTTGCAGTGGTTTTGAGGAGATGAAGAAGTATGCCTGGATTTGCAGGATGGTCTTTTTTGGGGTTTTACTCATACGGGGGGAGGGGGGTTGTTTTTATTTTTATTTGCTTACCCCATAATAATATGTGATATTATTGGATAGATCTTTTAAAAATACGAGGTTTCGTAAACACTTTCGATACAGAGACAGAGATCCGTTTCATAAACGAAGTTTTGAAGTGGTCATTATTGTCTTGTTATTGTCAGTCATTGTGACGGCCATAAGGCAAATTTCTACTGGCATAAATTTTATCATACATGTCAATAAATTAAAATATTCACAAACAGATGTCGCTAAGTACTGTAATATTTCAACGAAACCTTAAAATGATTCTTGAACAGACCTCCGCGGCGGCACACATCCATCACTCAACACATAGAAAATCTCTCAGAATAGTGCTTTAGTCATTATTCTAAGGAAAATCCTTTGCCATATACATAATATTTTTTTAAACCTATTTTAGTTAGAATAGCTTTGGTTTTGTTCTCTCTGATGTAAAATGTCATAACGTCAAAATAAGACAAAAGCTATTTTAACTAAAATAGGTTTAAAAAAATATTATGACTAAGGGGATTAGAATCTCACAGAAAATAAATTATAAAACCATTTTCCTAAAACTTACAAAGGTAGAAATTACGAACAGTATGACGCCGTATCATTTGAAGACACTTGACTATGAACCATCTCTACATTTAGTTAACCCAAAAATTCATCAAAATGAACACCCAACAGAACCGACGAACCAAGAACGACTAAGAACACTCAGTATGATGGATGCACCAAAGTCAAAATTTGGACCTACAGGATCCCTTGAATAGCCTTAGTTCCACCCGGCCGAAGGGATGGAGTCCACACCAGGGAAATAACAGTAGCTCAGCCGAAGGGATGGAGTCACTGACCTACTGTTTAGCAAAGAGAGCACTCTATGCTGCGTAATTGATTAGGTACGAGAAAATGACCTCATGTTGGCGACCACCTCGTGGCCGGGTAGGCAGGTAGCAGGCAGAGGAGCAAGAGGTGCAGGTTCGATTCCTGCTGCGGGACTAATGTTTGCATGGACTGTAAATATTCCGGGTCTGGGTGTTGTGGTACCATAGTACTCGTAGTTCCACACTAGGATTCCCTGTGTCGTGGGTATTAGGAATATGTATGTGACTGTTGGGTGTTATGTTATGTTGAATGACACGTATGACATGATCATGGAAAACATAATCAATACCGTTCCGTAGAAAATACTACCGACTGCTAATTTATGTGGTGTGGTGACCCAAAAGGGTGAAAAACGACTCAGTATGCATGATGTTATATTATTCAAATAAAAGCCTATGGTATCTACTAAAACAAATTTTTAGGTGTCTAAGACCACCTATACCTGCCTGGCACAGAATCAGGTACCTACCTAACCAACTAGGCCACCTAGGTATCGATAATAAAATCTATAGATTTTTATACAGTTTTGGCTGTAATACTTTTAAGTCAAGTAGGTATAAGACAACAATTTTGATTCTGATCTCGTGTACTATAAGATTACATCTTACTACTTACAACATAATGCAATGCATTAATTAAGCTCTTCTTTTCTTTAAGATAGCGACGAAGAAAGAAAATATTCTAAAAGGTATCCGAAAATTAAAACAGTACAAGTAACTAGACCGACGACACAACATCGGCGATGCGATTCGACATGCTGATTAAGTCAAGCTTACAACTGTGAAATACCATAAAGGCGACGAAGATCTTATTCACAGGTAAGGTAGGTAAGTAGGTAACTACATACATAGCTCTCAGTGTAAAAAAAATAAAGTGGCAATGGGTAGGCCACATTGCTCGCAGAACCGAAAACCCCTAGGGAATAAACACACTTCAGTGGTGATCACAAACTGGACAACTATTGTCTTTATTCTGTGACGACACAGTGAAGGGCTGTTGCCAACAGCCCTTCAGCAGTGTGCAGTGTGGGCCTGCCCATTGCCACTTGCTTATTCTGAGAACTGATGGTTTTATTGATTCTTCCATGGATCACCTCATTTCGGATTTTATCATGCAGTGAAATTCTTAGCATAGCTCTCTCTATAGCCCATAAACTTGTGATTGTGACAGCCAGTCGCGACTACCCAGCAGAGATTCGCTCCATTCAAGTTTCAAGTGTTGCTTGAATTCAAATATCCTGCTGTTTTAAATTACCTAATTTATAAAACTATTTTTTTTAGGTAAGTATATTGTGTTGGTTGTAAAGAATATATCTTGCTAAGGCACTGGTCCCACCGCCGGCGACGAGCGATAAACGAGTAGAACATAGTACATAGAACGAGTAGCCAGCGATGAAATATAAATATAATCTCTCTTTTATTTACACGGGAGCAATTATCTTTGGTTCGTTTCTTGAGCGAGAAAATCCCCGATAGCTCTTACTCGGAGGCAGTAGGACCAGTGCCTAAGGAGTGATTATTTATTTTATGTCTACTGCCAAGTTTTAACATTAAAGGTAGATTTAGTTATCGCATAGATATAATTATTTGGCAGCACCTGCAGCACATGCAATTAAACACCGTTTTTATTAGAATCAACATATTGGAGTTCTTTATTATATTATGGTAGACCTTTCCAAGAAATAACATCAACCCCTAGAGTGTTAAAAGTAATCTGAACTGTCAAAACATATGTTCTTTATTGAAGCTAGCTCAAAGTCTAGGGAATTTTTCTTCTTCTTCTTGAAAGTCTAGAGGTTAAAAACAAATGAATAGTAAAGTTCTTGGGTTTTGATTATTATTCTTTTTGGTGTCAATTTTAACTTAATTCTAAGTAAAATCATGTATGTACACAAGCAGTTAGTAAATAAATTAACGATTAAGTGATTTGAAATGGAATTCAGTCTATTATTTGGATAAGTAGCTACACACTCTGCACCTGTCAGGCCGTCGCAAACTCTTAGGTGTGACTCGCAACAAGAGCATGCGACTCTGTACAGGTTAATAGTTTTTGAACTTAATTCATGTAAACCAGTCTTTAGTAAGTCAAGTAAAAGATACTTCCTAAAGTAATAGTTAGAGTAACTTGTTGGTATTCTATTTATCTGGAACTTAGGCTATGCACTCATGCAAGCAAAGCCACATGATGCTAGTCAAGAGCTAGTAAGAGGCCAACTTTTTTGTAGTATTTTGTAAAGGTTGGCTGAGAATGTTTGCTTTTAGCTAAAGTCCGCTCATGGTAGAGTTAATTCATTTAGTTCATGTTCCAGGTTTCTCAGAATACTCTTCCCACATAAAATGCCCCAGTGGGTGGATTGTGTTTGATGTCCCAGCATGGGACAACCGCTTGTTTGGGAGAGTATCAAGTCATGGCTTAACAGTTGACTTGATCACATGGTCCATATTACAGTCATGTGATAACAAAATCATTTTGCAAGTTTATACAAATTATTATGCAGGAAAGTAGGTCAGTTATTATTTAATATCTCACTCTTGCTCTATAGTAAAAGATGAGCTACTATTGATAAAGCAATGGAGTTGTGATTCAAAAAACTGGGAGTTGGACGTTTATTAAGTAGATATGGTAGTACCTACCTACTTAAATGCTTCATCCTTTTTTTAGCCTACATCAATCTAAGCATAGGAAACATGAAAATAATAAGGATAAAATAAATAAAAGTTACAGTAATGCTGCCAACATGATAACAATTTATCACATGACAAGAACGTTGAAATGATTCAGTGATTCACTTTAGAAATTTCAATCAAGTATCCACCCAAATTTCATCCCCCATCCTCAATTAAATTCCTTCTGCAGCGCAGCAGGTCTCACGCTAACAGATACCTACTTTTGTATAGATAGGTACATAGAACGCAAGGCGCGGCTACACTATATTTAGTCCTCCTAGAATAACCACAATCGTTAAGATTTATAGACCTTCAACTGAGGAATCCTTTCATCATAGTCACAACATGTAGCCGAAATCTTGAAACCCAATTTGGGGATCGATAATTATTCGAGACAGCCATTTCGGCGACAGTGGAACACAGCATACTTACAGCTGAAGATGATAGCTGACGCCGCCCCCATAACTCCAAAGAAGGGTCCATAGATAGGGCTTGCTTCATTAGCCATTTTGAAGGTTTAGTGTGGGTATTTACAGGTCCAAAACTGTGATGACTATCTGCACACACTCACTCCACGGAACTACTTTTGCACAGACAAATATGGCCCAAGCTTTGCAGACTCGATAGAATGGGTCATATGACGATTGATGTTCAAGGCAGCGCTCGATATGACCCAAGTTCTGATTGGTTTTATGACGTAATTTCCGAATTACGCGACCAATCCTGCGCTGGAAAATTCGCTAAGGTGTGACGTAGAACGTTGATGTGGTTCGCTGGCCAGCACTTTTGATCTGCGCATGTACTATTTTGTCTTTTCCATTCTCTATAAATTTAAAATAAAGTTATGTTAGCAATATTTATATATTTTAACATAAATTAGAAGGTAATAGGAATATATAATAACAAAACATACGAAATAATTCCCACAATGTACTGAAATCAAGTAAAAAAATTAATAAGCATGCTCAGTTGACTAAAGTGTAAATGTTGCCAGCTTGTGTATTCAACCAGAATGGAAAGAAGGTAGACGACATTTGAGCCAGGTCAAAAATAAACCAGGTCCCATTGACTGTATTACTAGCGTAAGGACAGGGCGGACGCGGGTTATCGTATTGCCAAATCAAATGATGTCAAAATCAGCTAAGTAGCACCAACCAACGATAGTCAGTCGGTAACGAGCAACGCGCGCGATCAGTGGTGATTGTTTCAGTCACAAAATGCCGTACTGTCTGGTGAAAGGTGGCAGAAACCACTAACAAAATGTAACTTAAAAAAAGGTGGCATTTCTTATCATCGGTATGACAAAATTTTGAGCAAATGCTTGTATGTAAACCAACTAACACCTCATATTTTAAATTCCAATTTTTGGACTAGTTTTTCTAATCTAACGATTTGATGATGATTGATTTCTATAAGGCTACGGATACCAAAAGTGCTACGTAGGCAACACTGCTTTAAGTATACCACCTTTAAAACCTCAAGCACATAGAAGCTTGCCTCAAGCGTAAATCTATGTGCTTGTGCAACCTGTTTGATTCTTCCAAATTCGCGCTTGACTCAAGCCAAAAACAAATTCTACATGCTTGCCACTTGACGGCTTGGCCGTGTCCTAGTCTATACACAGTTTGACTTATACCAAGTCTGTAAAAACTCTAAATTCTAATAAATAAAGATGAAATGAAAATAAAAAATGAAATATCTCAACAGCCTCGAATACTGCTGGGCCAATACGGACAAACCAATTGTGTTTTTTATTTTGGGATGATAGTTTATTTTCTTCCATTGATGTGTTTCCAAACTTTTATTTACCAACCCGAGAAAACCAGTGATCTTTGTGTTACAAATAAATGTAATTTGCCAGTCGTTTAAGGACGATATGCCGTGAAGTATTGTAATCAGCTGTCATTCTAATCAAGATACATTTTAATAGACTATATATTATTTTAATAGGGAATCTACGTACGGCTGTACACTTGACCGTGGTCGGGATCCATTTGATTGCTTCCTATTTTTCGTGTCCCTATAGGTTTCACTTTTGGCCTCCAGGCTAGGTTGTGGGGCTATAATATTTTACCTCCGCCAGCTTGTTAAACTACCCTCATTGCTAGAAATTTGTTTTATGCATATTAGTAGAATTTGTAATTACACGTGTTGGTATCCCTTTTATAATATAAAACAATAATAATATCCGGTTTAACTAGTTCGGATACTTTCTTCAGAATTGTTTGAATATTTTTATCTTATTTTCAAAGAAATCCTTTTATTTTTTATGTCTTGATAATTAGAAATATAAAATATATTTTTTTTTTTTCATAGGAACACCAAATCAAAATACGAACGTATCGGAACTCAGTATCAGAAATCGGAATGTATGATATGAAGGTGCCATTGGTCCCGTCCCCGACCATGATAGCATTGTAACTGTCATGTTTGTCGAAATAAATAAATCAATGTCAATAATAATTGTCAATGTCAGGCGCACGTTGCTTTTTCTAGGTACCTCTTTTTCTCCACTCAACCACCACAATTCACCACATGTTTATGATGTTTTGTTATTCTAAAGGAGTAGAGTAGAAATTAGAATAGAATTCGTGGGAACTGGAAATTAATTGTGAATGAAAAACAGTTTAAAGTTGTTTGAAAACTTGTTAAATTTAGTCAAGATTTAGTCACTATGAAGTTTCATTACAAGGTAAGAGTAGTTTTGTATAATTTCTCAATTCTCACAATGTTATTGTAAAATTGTGACTTGTTTTAGTATTTTTCAAAAATGCCTCTGCTTGTAATAAAATTATATGCCTCGTGAATTTAGGTGTTTAAAACACATTTTACACAATTTTGTTTGTTTGAACTCAATCTGAATGTAAACAAAGTGGTATTAACCTTGGTAATCTTGGTATGATGGTATGTTTCAGTTTCACAATCTCTTGGGAACAGTTTATCGGCGCGGCGACATTAAATTCACAAATGATGGGAATTGTGTCATCAGTCCCGTCGGGAATAAAATCACCGTGTATAATCTTAAACAGTAAGTTTTATTCTAATATTACGACATTTTCGATATTTATCGACTGAGCTAGGTGGTTAATATTATTATTACATGTAGATTTACATAACAGAAGCCTTTATATGAAATGGCATACAGCAGATAGTTATTATAGTTTCAAAGATGTTAATTTTTGAAATTGCTATCCGAATGCCATGCCTCTGTGGTAGGTATTTGACTTTTTTACATTAGAATGGCATTATAATGACAGATACTTACAGTTTTGATAGTTCGGATCATGATTTTTCGTCTTTTGTCATTGAGAGTGATCTATAAAATGTTAAATATTGCAATTTTTCTGGCTATTTGTTAAAATCTTGGGACCACAAGAAAATCTCTAATCACAGGTCATAGTTTAATAGTCACTCGGTAGGTTGTTAGGTTTTTTATACCTCTCCGTCTTCTGTTATATTAATTGTCGATATTGGAAAGTCCTTCCGACTATATATGGCAAAGCAAAAGGAGGCTTACAATATTAGCAGTGTACGTTTGTGATTGTCAAGACACTTCATGTCTTACCTCAATAGTCAAAATCTGACAAGTAGCTTCAGAGCAACAAGGGAACAGATGAACACACTTACAAACAATTAGAATTATAGTTTTTTTTATACTACTTGGCATAGCAAGATATATAGCTATATGGCATGGCAAGCATACGGCCCACCTGATGGAAAGTAGTAACCGTAGAGTGTGGACGCCTGGAACACCAGAGGCATCACACGTGCGCTGCTGACCCTGAGACATAAAGATGAAAAGTCTCATGTGCCTGTTATTTCACCGGCACCCGTACCCTTCAAACCGAAACACAGCAATGCGAGCACTACTGCTTGGCTTCAGAAATAGGTACGATGGTAGTGGGGAAGTCCCACAGTCCCCCAGTTGTCTGGGGAAGTCCCCAGACAAACTATCACAAGAAGTTCTACTACAAAAAAAATTATAATAGTATTTTAGAAAAATTACAACTAGGTACACATACTATGCTATTCTCCTGCTGATGTTTCGTTGCCCATTTTAGAGGTCCTTCCTCATGAGCACCGACTGCAACCGTGCTTGAATGTCATGAGAGGAGCAGTGAGGCCATAATTTTTCTAAAACGATAACAAGCCACTATAGTTTAGATTGTTTAACATAACATAACACCCAACAGTCACATACATACTCCTGATCTCACATTAAGAATTCCTGTGTCGTGGGTATCGGGAACTACGAGTACCATGGTACCACAACACCCAGACCCCGTTTGTGTGTTCATTGCTACTTGTCGGATTTTGACTAATGAGGTATATATAATATGAAGTGTCTTAACAATCATACTATAATACCTATTGTATATTATATGTAGAACGAAGTATACGTAGTATACTATTACGACGTCTCACTTAATTTAAACGCAATTTTCCAGCCTCATATAATGACTGTGGTATCAAATGAAAGGGCTTCGTAGGTTCATTCCAAAAATGTGCGTGAAATCTTAATGATTTATTTATGGGCACTATAGAATACAATCATCATCACCACTGATGTACCACCAAACTGTTATAGAAGAAGGCCAAAGAATCGTGGATTGGACCTTCTACAACATTTTGACAACTAGGTACTTCTTTCAACTTTTGCCTAGTCGGATTTTTTGACTAAACTTTTGTTTTATTTTGGGTCATTCTTTCCAAGTACTTACCGAATTTATCCTTTCGTTTCAAGCTTTTTTTTTGAATGCATTGGTAGAAGTGACAGAAATAACTTCATCTTGTAGTATGTTCCAATTGTAGATAGGTAATGAAGAAGTGATGGACAATAAAAGTGTTGGTAGGATCTTCAACTAATTATTGTTGCTGGTATTGTTGTTGGTGACCACGAGACGGTCTTTCTCTCCTAGGGGTATCTTGTAGGTCTGGTAGCCTGGCTGGTTGTATTGGAAGTGGTAGGCCTTTGGTTGCATTATAGGTTTTGATGAAGCCACGCGCATATTTCCTTAACTGTAGATACGTACCTAGAAAGAATATACTTTACTGCACACCATAAACATAACAATTCAATAGGTAAGTAAAAAATCTTACTGATGATAAACAATGGGCGGTCTTATCGCTAACTAGCGATCTCGACCATGGTTGTAAGGCGTAGGGTCAGGTATGTAATCTCTGCATGACTAATGTCCAATTATGAAAAATTACAAATAGTCTAAAAATGTCCAATTTAGACAACACTCAGAATAAGAAGCCTTTGATATTCTAACTAACCAACGCTTTCAGGAAGCTATCTGTAAATAACTCATTAATTCCATTCTTTAGGTTATTGTTTCAAGCTGTATTGATTCCCTTATCGACAAGTACCTTCATATAGAAAGAAGACATTTCCTTCATATACATATACAAACTACGTACTGATATGTTTTTCCTATTGTAATAATTTTTTTCGATATGGCCACTTGTAAAATAAATCTTCAATAAGTGTCACTTTAACATACCTAAGTCATATTTCCGTAAGTTGGACAATTTTCATGTTGGACAAAATTAGTGTTGAACAAAATTTGTGTTGGACATTTGTGTTGGACAAAATTCGTGTTGGACATTAATCCTAGTTGGACATTTTGTATTTTGGACATTAGTTGTGCAAAGGAAAAATCCATATTACACTACACTATTCGTCAGTGTCAATTGCTTGTTGGAAATCGGACTATGGGCTCTGTTCTGATTTAACTGAGATTGTTCCTCATAAAATGGGTTGTAACTTTGTCTTTCAGAAATACAAGCAACACATTAGCTTTCGAAGGTCAATACAACTACACAGCTATTGATGTGTCTCCCAATGGATCCACTCTACTGGCAGTCAATGAAAGTAAGCTGTAAAATATTCATGTTACCCCAAATTCTGAATACTTTCCTGACTCTAAAGTGCATCACACACGTAGCAGATGCGGGTATATATGCGTATAAAAACTTATCGCATCTTAAGGTATTACACACGTAGCAGATTCACGAAAATGATACATTCACGCGGAAACCTTCAAACTATATTATCAATATATTTGTGTACACAGATATAATCTGTCCATCTTTTGATATATGTCGGTGCCTACAGATGCTTGACGGTAAAATATAAGCGATCAGCTACGTGTGTGTTGCTCCTGAGTTTAGTATAGTGAGCGATATGGACAGATGCGCGCTCAGATACAGATATCTTACCGCATCTGCTACGTGTGTGACACACTTTATAGAGAATTATTCATTAACCTTCGTGAGTATTATTAAACTTATAATACAAAGTATGGTCTTACTGAAAATCATGAAAACTGATTCTTCTAGGTTTGCTTGCGTTGGAAAAGCAGTCGTTTTAATTTAAAAAAGTTAAATTCCAACAATTTCAATGAATAAAATACTTTTGACTTTGACAGGCCTAAATAGCCATCTGCTGCAGTTGTCATTCTTCTACTTTTGCTTTTCTTAGCAAAGTTAAATTAACCTTCTTTCTGAAAAATATCAAAACTTCTTTACTGTATCCTACCTACTGTTAATATACAGGATGTGGTAAGATAATGTCTCAGGGTCCTTTTTCAGGGACCTTTTCTGTTGTAGTTAGAGGTTTGCTGTTTTGAAACATTAGGTGAATTTCGAAGAAAAATAAAACAGTGTTTTTAAAAAATACTAGTTAGAGAGAGCTAGAGAGAGATATTTGAAAAAAAAAAAACAAGTTGGGCTCAATATACTCTATTTCTCATTAGGAATATTTTATCCAATGTAACCTAGCAAACCAAATCGTAAGATTTAAAAACTCAAATATAACTGTTTCCCGTACATTTTCTATGCAATGACCCATGTATCCGTAGCACCGTGTATTTCAAAAACACCTCGACATTGTTTCTCTTACTTTTTGTTCTATCATCATCAACATCCTGTAGAAGTCCACTGCTGGACATAGGCATCCCCTAGAATGCCACGACGAACGGTCTTGAGCCGCCTCCATCCACCGACTTCCTGCGACCTTTTTAATGTCTTTAGTCTATCTAGTGGAGGGACTGCTGTTCCCTTTCCCTTCTTTCCTTTCTGTTCTGTAGGGCTTATTGTTCTATAGTATCTATAAATTTTAACTGACTTCACAAAAAGGAGAATACAGTTTTATCACTGTCAAACCAGAAACAAAATCATTCTACTCAGTAATAATTATGAAAACGAAAAAACAGCAATTTTTTTTAGGCGCACGAGACAGTAATTCTCCTACTGTGTAAAGTGGCACTATAAAGTACCTACTTAGTACTGCATAATTAATTTGTGTCACTGTGTAGAGAAAAACTATTTTTTATAATATTTTTTTCTTACAGAGGGTGAGGCTCAAATGATCAGTCTTTTAACCTGTACTGTGATACACAAATACAAGTTCAAGCAACAAGTGAATGCCGTCCAATTCAGCCCCGATGGAAAGTACTTTGCGGCATGCTGTGATAACATAGGTTTGTATGGATGATTTTAGAGTTCCGTACCTCAAAAGCTAATAACGGAAACATTGTAGGATAACTTTGTTGCCTTGTTAAACGCATCCATTGCTTTCTAAGGCCAGGGCCACAGTGCGGGCCTAGCGCGGTTACGACGGCGGGCGCGAAATATCAAACATATGAAAACGCCGTCCATAGTGTAGTGGCTAAGGCGAGCGATTAGCGCGCGCAGTTTTCAAACGTTCCAATCCGCACGTTATGGCCACACTACAGGCCTATTTTAGTAAGCAAGCGTCTCAATGCGCGGGTGGCGGGGATATCAAACCAGTTTGGTCTTATCCGCGTCTAATAGCTCGTCATTGTCTCAAAATCCCTACTGCAATGCGATCACCGCGGTGGAGTTTTTGGGGCATACTTGATACTACCCACTGATGGTGTTTTCAATGATCAATTCGAATGTTATTTGACGACCTCTGTGGCGCGGCGGGCGAAGGTTCGCCTGTGACGCAGGAGGTTGGGGGTTCGATTCCCGCCTCGGAACAAATATTTGTACGTTCTGTAGATATCTGTTCTGGGTATTTTCTATGCACAAAAAAAAATCTATGTTATGTTATTGTATTAAGTATATCAGTTATCTAGTACCCATACCATAACACAAGCTCTGATTAGGTCGGGGCTAAAAAATGTTGTTGTGTGAAATTTCCAGCATTTGTTTGATTTATTTTCGGTTTCAGTGTTCATAATGACGGCACCTAGCACGTTCACTGGCGAGTTCCGTTCGTTCGTGATGAAGCGAGTGTTCAAGAAGGCACACGATGACGTCACCTGCCTCGACTGGTCTGCTTGCTCCAAACTGCTCGCCGTCGGCTCTAAGGACACAACCACTAAAATATACACCGTTGATTATCTGGACAACTTGAATATGTTCTCGCTGAGTGGTCACACTGATAAAATTGTTGGAGTGTTTTTTGAGAAGAATAGCTTGGATCTTATTACTGTCAGCAGGAATGGACAGGTATGTTTGAGCTTGTAAGAGTACCCCCTTACCTAGAGCCTCCTCCATACTTCACGGGCACCCATAAAACCAACGTTTCAACAAAGGTGCTAAAACGCGATTTTTAGGGGGTACCTTTAAAATTAAGCTAGTAAACAGTTATGAAAATGGACCAAAGGGTTGGTCGCTGAGTTGGAACCTTTTTCAAACCAACAGTTTTGTGCAACAAATTATAATAATTGTGTTACTTACATAGTGGGGGATCTGATGCCGAAATCTCTAATTTAAAAACATTCAATTCGCAGTATAATCTCGTCTCAGTCGCACTGTCTCGTATAGTAACTATTACATATTCTTCGAAACGCGAAGGTTAAGTAATAGTTACTATACGTGACAGTGGGACTGACACGAGATTATATTGTGACTGGAATGTTTTTAAATTAGAGAATTGGGCTTCAGGACTATGTATTTGACTGTTGGGTGTTACACACAAACTAGTGTTTATGATATAAAGGAGCACCACGTCTTCGAGTAAAAAAAAAGACAAAAGTCAAAAAGAATTTAATTCATTGAAATCACAAGGATCATTTTGAATCGTCTTATAAACTAAAATCCGTTTTTGTACAAATTTTTGTAAGCCAAGCCGTGTTTGTTGCCTGATTCTTCTAGGCTTGGTCGCGTTAGAACTGGAGTTCTAACGCGACCAAGCCTAGAAGAATCAGGCAACAAACACGGCTTGGCTTACAAAAATGGTCCGTCTTACCGCTAGGTGAGAAGCGCCTGTGTGGTGCCTCGGAGCAAGGAGTTGCTGATAGATAGTAAATGAGAACTTAAAAACCTTAGGAAGGTAGTCAAAATTAAATAAACATCAGCAAAAAAAAAATATGCAAGACAGCACACGCTACGCTTGTTATACTTATAAATAATAATCTAATAGAAACATGTAAATAGGTAAGTACAGATATTGCAAATTTCCATTTTAGCAGTCGAGGGGCAGAGCGACATCAGGCCACGCGGCTTTATCATTTATATAGTCATCAATAGTGTAATACGCTTTCTTAATTAGATTAATCTTTATGTGGGATGAGTCATTCTCGCCTTAACATGAACAATAGGAACAGGAGTATTTTAGTTTATAAGACGATTCAAAATTATCCTTGTGATTTCAATGAATACAATTCTTTTTGACTTTGACTTTGACTTTCGTATCTGATAACTAGCTTGCGCCTCAACTGAAATGTATGTATACAGGTCGGTCTATGGGAGGCCAGCATAGACCCCGACGAGCTGGTGACATCTGGAGTGCAGATCTCGCACTTGAAACGGAGGAGGCTGCAAGAAGCCGACAGCGAAGACGAGGTCGACGAGAGGAACGTCATCGAGAAGGATAAGGAATATGTAAGTATGTTACTCTCATCATCAGCCTGTAAAAGTCGGGTATAGGCCTCCCCTATATAATGCCATGACAAACGATCTTGAGCCGCCTACATCCACCGACTTTAAACGAACTTTAAAGTGTTGTCGGTCCATCGAGTTAGCCGTCCCACACTGCGTCGTCCAGTTCGTAGCCACTCGAGAATCTTTATTTATTCTCTGTTACAGAACCGTTGCGGCAAGTTGAAGTGACTTGCTCATAGCCACTTCAACTTGCAAACTTACTATCTCAATAGTAAGATTACCATCTCACTAGTAAGGATACTATCTCACTAGTAAGAATACTATCTCACTAGTAAGATTACCATCTCACTAGTTAGATTACTATCTCACTAGTAAGATTACTATCTCACTAGTAAGAATACTATCTCACTAATAATATTACTATCTCACTAGTAAGAGTACCATCTCACTAGTAAGAGTACCATCTCACAAGGAATACTATAATTTCACTAGTACAGACAGAGAAGTAATACACACAGAGACAGTAATACTTACTGAAATCTCCATACTACTGCGACATATACAAGCTCCTATTTTTTGTAGGATAGCGATGAAGAAACAAAACATTCTAACAGGAATAAGGAATCGGAGAATGAAAACAGGTTGAACTACAAAAAATTAGGCCGGCACTACATAGGCGACGCGATCCGACAAGCGGATTATAAAGTCAAGCTAACAGCAGCGCAATACCATAAGGCGACGAAGATTTTAGTCACAGGTAAGGTACTTAGCTCTCGGTAACAGCAAGTTGAAGTGGCAATGGGCAGGCCACATAGCTCGCAGAACCAAAAACTGCTGGGGAACAAAGGCGGCTCGGGTGGCGACCACGAACCGGACGACGCAGTGTAGGATGGCTCCGACTAACGGCCGTCTCCATCCACTGACTTCCTGCGCTCGTTACAATTTCGTCGATCCATCGAGTAGGAGTTCGTAGGCTACACTGCGTCCTGTTTGCCATTCGAGAACATTTACACTATAACGATTTTTGATTCTGCGAGCTATATGGCCTTCCTATTGCCATTTCACCTTGTTGATTATGACAGCGATGTCTTTTTTTTTATTCTACTTGGCAAGCAAACAAGCTTACGGCCCACCTGATGGAAAGCAGTTACCGTAGCCTATGAACGCCTGTAACACCAGAGGCATTACACGCGCGCTGCCGACCCTGAGCCATAACGATAAAAAGTCTCATGTGCACGTAAATTCACCGGCACCCGTACCCTTCAAACCGAAACACAGCAATGCGAGCACTACTGCTTGGCGGCAGAAATAGGTACGGTGGTAGAACTTCCCCGGACGAACTCTTTCACAAAAATTTCTACTACTAACAATTGTTACAAAGTCTAATATTAATTGTGCGATCATGGCTGTCGGAAGTTGCTTTTCTCATACAAAAGTTACTATTTGACAGCTCTGATCGTACAATTTACGCCTATTCAAATCAAATCAAATCATTTATTTCTCAGACAATAAATAGTCCATTGTGTTAGTAAATTGATTTAATGCTAGGTTAGTAAAAATAGATTGCCAAATAAGTAACAATAATAATGGCAAGTAATTATAAATTCAAAATCTTAATCTAACTAAAACTTATCTCATTAATTTGTTCAGGAATCATCCCCCCATCAAACCATGTTCTGAGATGATTCTCTGAACAAATCGTACCCAGATATAGGGGAAAGACAATACACTGCCACTGTTTTAAGAATGCTGTTGTGACTGCCCCGTACTCTGCTCATCAGAGATGCGGTTTTTTTCTATTGCAAACCTGTCGCGAAACAGGAAATAGCCCTGTCGGTTTGTGGTCGTCACTGGAGAACCTTTATTCCCCAACGGTTCTCAGTTCTGCGAGCTATATGACCTGCCCATTGCTACTTCAACTTGTTAATTCTGAGACAGCTCATGGTAGTTACAATTCTGCGTATTAATGTTTCAGGTTTCTCGAACGGAATATTCTTCTTACACGAAATGCCCGACGTAAACCTTATACATACACTGAACATCTCGCAACACAGAATCAGTTCTATTGCTATATCACCGCCGGGCGATTGGATTGCGTTCGGATGCCCCAACATAGGACAACTGCTTGTTTGGGAGTGGCAGAGTAAGTACAAAATAAAATCAATAAAATGCTGGACATTTCACACAACATTATCTAGCCCCAAGCTAAGCAGAGCTTGTGTTATGGGTACTAAATAACTGATATACTTAATACAATACATTACAATAGATATATATATTTTATTTTAAATAGAAAATACGCAGAACACCCTGAACAAATATCTGCAGATCGTACAAATATTTGTTCCGAGGCGGGAATCGAACCCGCAACCGCCTGCGTCGCAGGCAAACCTTCGGCCGCCGCGCCACAGAGGTCGTCAAATATATATGTTATGTTATGTATGTTATGTCCAGTAATCCATATTTTGTCCACAGGTGAACAATACGTGATGAAGCAACAGGGGCATTCTCTGGACATGACGTGTCTCACATACTCTCCCGATGGACTCTACGTCGTCACCGGAGGATATGACGGCAAAGTAAATACCCAAGCTACTAATGGGTTACCAAGAGCTCTTATAGCAATTCAGTTCAAAAACTATTCAGTACAAAATATCGGTTCTGTAATGTCTGCAGCAATATTTAAAGACACAGTAGCAATAGGTCTATAGACTTCTGCAATTAAAGTTATTCAATGATCACGGATGTCAACGACGAACCGATATTTTGTACTGAATAGTTTTTTTAACTGAATCGCTGAAAGAGCTCATGGTTACCCCCCTGGTCTCAAAAAGTCCAGTTTTCCATTAATTTATTTTCTATCATATGCTATGATTATTATCCTATTATAAGCTTATAATTAATGTATTACACACACACACATATGACATATAATATAATATAATTCATTTATATATGAATTGAATATTGTAATACCTCTGTACCCTGTAATGAATATACTTATATTATAATAAATTGCGGGTTCGATTCCACTGCGGGACAAATGTTTGTATGATCTGCAAGCATTTGTTCTGAGAGCTGATTCTACGTTTTGACAAGCAATTGGCACGGACGTATGGTGTAGTGTAACACGGATTTTTGTGAGGTTCACAGAGTGTACGCTAGGGGCGCTTATCGGTGTCTCCATACAAAAATCACACTATACGTCCGTGCCAAGTGTGTGCAAAATTCGTAGAATCAGCTCTCTGGGTCTGCTTGTTATGATACCGTGGTACTCTTAGTTCCTGATACTCACGACACAGGGTATCCTAGTGCTGGATCAGGACTACGTATGTGGCTGTTGGGTGTTATATAAATGTGTTCTTATCCGTGAAAATGCTTTGACAGGTAAAAGTATGGAATACCACCAATGGCTTCTGCTTCGTTACGTTTGACGAGCACAAGTCCACCGTTACAGACGTAGTGTTCAGTTCCAACAAGAAGTTCCTCGTGTCGTCGTCGCTAGATGGCACTGTGCGGTGTTACGATCTCACGAGGTAAGAAGCATACTGCACCGTCACAGGCGTAGTGTCGTCGCTAGATGGCACTGTACGTTGTTACGAACGCACGAGGGAAGAAGCACAATGCACCGTCACAGAAGTCGCGTTCATGCAGTTCCAACAAGAAGTTCCACGAGTTTTCGCCGTTAGATGTTACTGTACAGTGTTACGAACAACGTACAGTGCCATCTTGTGACGAAACCAAGAGTGCCGTTAGTCATCCCTTGCAACACGCACTGCCTTCTTATTCGCTATGACCAAACGTAACATAACGCGGGCTCGTTACGATAACTGCGTGGAATCATCGTTGAATCGTATGGGTGACGTCACACGTTATTGACAAGGAATCTCTTAGGCCATAGCGAATAACCACCCTGATTATAGACTTTCGTTTTGAGGCTCTGCGGTATATGTGACGAAAAGATATGTCGTAGTTTCCCGAACGCTGCTCATCCTAGTTGGATTCGTCTGCTGACCTCTTAGTCGAAGTGTCTATGTATTGTACCCTAATATGATAAGGCATGTGATATTCATTCTGTACAATCACATAATATGTATATGTATAGGTAACCACATAATATGTGTATGTGCAGGTACCGTAACTTCCGCACGTTAACCTCTCCGAGCCTGGTGCAGTTCAGCTGCGTGGCGCTGGACGCGAGCAGTGAGCTGTGCGCGGCGGCCGGGCAGGACGTCTTTGAGATCTACATCTGGTCCATCAAGTTTGGGAAGCTGCTGGATGTGAGTGTGTATGCTCACTCGCATATTGATTTATACATACGTATAAGCTAAACAATCAATACTCATAATGTCGTATAAGCTAAAAGACCAACATGCATACTCATATTAATTTACTGTAGGAGCTTTACAACACACTTGGTTATGTCAAATTTACACACATAGTAGGAACAATAAATAATAAACGAAACAAATTCAGAAAGATTACCTACTCAAAGCCATTCAAAAACAGACAAGCATAACAGTAGTTTTTTCAGTCTCGTGGTCACATAGTCACCAGTGTACCACCAGTCACTCTTGATGGAGTTGAGTTACCAAGAGTGTCACGTTTCAAGTACTTGGGCCACTGGGTCGCGGATGACCTCACGGACACCGAGGACATTGAGAGGGAGCGCAGGGCGTTGGCTGTCCGATGCAATATGTTGGCCCGTAGATTTGCACGGTGTACCGACGAAGTGAAGTTGGCTCTTTTCAAGGCCTTCTGTCAGTCTTTTTACACGTGCAGTCTATGGACTAGCTATACGCAGAAGACAATGAACGCCCTGCGCGTGCAATATAACAACGCGTTTAGGGTTGTGTTGAGGTTGCCGAGGTACTGCAGTGCTTCAGGCATGTTTGCTGACGCTCGAACTGATGGCTTCCATGCCATCCTACGCAAGAGAGCCGCCTCACTGCTGAGCCGTGTCCGCGGCAGCAACAACGCTATCCTGCGCGTTGTAGCTGACAGGGTTGACTGTCCCATACTGGGCCATTTGGTTAGGCTTCATATTGTTTAATTATGTTTTATTTTTAATGTGTTCATTTTATGTGTACTAGTTTAAGTTTTTATGGACATTTGTCTGACATAAATAAATAAATAAATAAATTAATAACACAATTACTTTGAACACAAAAAAAACTAAAAACTAAAAATAAAAGTTATTAATCAAAACTGCTGTAAATGAGCGCATAATGTCATAATGGGCGCATAATGTCGTATATGCTTAATGACATTATATGCTTAGTGTCGTATAAGCTAAAAGACCAACATGCATAATGTCGTATAAGCTAAAAGACCAATAAGCTTAGTGTCGTATAAGCTAAAAGACTGATATGCATAATGTCGTATAAGCTTTTTAGCTTGGTTTTAGCTTGTTGGTTTTTTGACCAACATGTATAATGTCGTATAACCAAAAAGACCAATAAGACAAATTATTTTAATTCAATAGTAAGTAATCTTCTCACCGCTAATTTACAGCTGGCTAAGCTGATGATGATAATTTCTCTGCTCAAAGGTTCTAGGAGGTCATGAGGCACCCGTGTCCTGTGTGGCCTTCAGCCCCACACTGGCAAGCTCCCGACTGGCGTCTGCCAGCTGGGACAAGACGGTCAAGCTTTGGAACTGTCTGGAGACCAGCTCGGACTGCGAGACCATCCAGCTGTCCTCGGATGCGCTGCAAGTGGCATTCAGACCGGATGGAGACGAGGTACATTAACATCACTAGCCGTGTCCACTGATGGACGAAGCCTCTCCCATTGAATATAATGGGGGGATTTGCCATAATCACCATGCTTGGCAGGCGGATTGGTGATAGATTGGTGAAATTTAAGTACTTATGGTATTACATATTATTTTTCAAATTATGGTCAAAAATTTATAAAAAATATGGATTTAGTTTGAAGAGAATTATAATAGTGGTTGAGGTTTATTTAACATCATAAAAAAAACTATTTTTTATAATATTTATCAGATAAATAACCACCTGATGACACTTTAATCTAATATAAAACCAACCACTAAACATCCTACTAAACTAATAACAACCCACAGATAATTTATTTCTATATTAATTTCTTGTAACAAAATTAAAACACGTAAAAGCCCATAACCTCCTAATTTAAGTATAATACCGGCTAAAATTATAGACTCAGAAACTGGAGCTTCAACATGAGCGTTTGGTAATCATAAGTACTCAGGTAGATGCTGCTGCCCATCCCCTGGTGTAATCCTTTAGTAAGGCTTTTACTGCATCCACGGGAAGAGAAAGAGGTGTCTACTTTTAGGCCGGACACACCACGGCACATACATACGTAAACTCAATAGAGGATACCCAAAAAGACTCAGGGGTTCAATTCTCGGGCTAATAGACAAATGTGGTACTCAACATCAACAAGAGCTGACAAAATTCTGTCAAAACATAAAGTTTTAGTAAACCTACCAGCACTTTACTAAAACATAACTTGATTGAAACTTTGACGACTTGTTGCCAAGCAACCGTTGTTTTTTTGGATGAGGGCCACGGATCAAGTTCGTCCAACAATGCCTGATTTGCCGGCCGCTGCAGTTATTTCCATCAATCGAACCTCAAAATGAATGCAATCTTGTCTATAACTTACCTGTGGCTGTTAGGTTTTCCTATCTTGATGCCGAATTTCATGTTTGTACGTATAGTTTCGAATAGTTTCAGAGGAAATTGCGTGTGACATACTAACGGATACCCCGGTCCCCGGACGGGTACGGGTTCGGATAGTCCGAAGTGACTATACCTGTCTATAATTGCCTAGAACGAGCAGCAAAACCAACCCAATCAGCTACCATTAACTCTGACTTAGGAAATCTAGGGTCATCAAGATACAGGCTTAGCCTAGTTTGGGACCCTTCACAAAATCTGTACCTCATCATTGCATGTTATAAATATATGAGTACTTTTATTTTTGTAAAGGAGATGTTTCATCCTGGGCCTGCTCTAAGTACACTACACAGAAAAATATAAAAAAAACAGTGGATTTTCATAAAAATACAATTATATTAATTTGAAGCATAAGACAACGGTACAAAAATGTTTATTTATTAGTTTTTTAATATGGTCACCCGATTTTTAGAGCAGCCATGACAGTCGAGTGACTTTGACAACTAACAGTTTTGTTGAGTGTCATTGTCACTCAACAAAACTGGTTCCTTGTGTGATTTCATTGTGTGTGATTGCTCTCTTTGGCGAAGATAATCTTGAATGTACACTAACACGAAGCAATATTATGGAAAATAAACAATAACAAATGGTTTCTCTATTGCTTAGCTATATTTATAAATACTGTACATAGTGCAGGCCCAAGCTCCATACATTCATGAAACATCTCCTTACACTTTGTTTGATGCTATAGCTCAACTTGTGTTTGTTTTAAAAAAATGTTTATCTTTATCTTTGGTCTGTACTCACTTATATTGGGGACTCATAGAAACCACAACGTAATTGCAAGGGCATTTATTCCAGACTGATCACAGCGGGTATTCATAAAACTAAAGTAATTAAACTACCTACATAACACCTCCACCCTTAAAATTATACTTGGGTACCTATACTTACCTACTTAGACAATAGTTAAAATAGTCTGTTCAAATAACAATTTAGTAGGTATAGTATATAGGGTAACATAATTCAACCTTTTATTAATATATCCTACCAGTTATATCATAATGTGTTACAGTGTTTGGCTAGGTACCTAATAAGTATCCCTAAAACTTACTTATATTTTTTTATCCTAATCGAATTCAAATCCATATCTCTTAACCGGTCTTCTTAGCCGTTGTAGTGGTCGGTTTTCCGGTACCACAGACACAGACCTTGACCAGGGAGTTTCCTCCGGCACCGAGCTCATGCTTTGCTGACCGTTGGTGTCTGCCCTAGTCTGTGGAGAATCTAGTTCTGGCGGAGCATCGTTATCTGCCGGTTGAGACTCGCCCTGTGCGGGCGCGTGCGAGGAGCCGGCCTCGCCACGTCGCTGCCCGAGCGCAGTCCCCGCGCCGGCCACCATCCCCGGCCCTAAGACGACGCCGCTGCTGCCCGCGTCCTCTGGCTCGGCGGGCCCTGGGTACACGCATGTTGACCGCCTTGAATTTCGCTTCAACTGGTCGACATGGCGATGTTGTACGCCTCCCTCCGCCGAAGATACATTGTAGTTATTTCTACCTAAACGATCTATAATGCGACCCTGTAACCACCTTTTGTCCCGTGAATTATAATTCCTGTACCATACAGGATCACCCTCGTCTAACCGTCTAGTATCGGACTGAGGGAAATACTTATCATTACGCTCGATTATCTTATCACCTATTCGCGCGTCAAGATTCGGTCGCAACGCATCCATTCTAGTTCTCAGCGAGCGGCCTTGTAGCAACTTCGCCGGTGTTTCCCCCGTAGTAGTATGAGCCGTGTTGTGATAGCTAAGTAAAAATCTATAGATTGCCGTATCGGGATCTTCCCTCGAAACTTTGGCTTTCTTAATCACCCCCTTGACAATCTTAACCGCGTTTTCCGCCGCTCCGTTGGAAGCCGCGTGATATGGTGGGGAATAGATATGCTTAATAGCATTGCTACTCAGAAACTCATTGAATTCTATACTGGAAAACGGCGGTCCATTGTCCGAAACTACCTGCCTTGGTAACCCCCACCGTGACCATGATTCTCGCAATTTCTTTATCGTCATCTCGGCCGTTGTTTTTTGCATTTTAAAAACTTCTATCCACTTCGATCGAGCGTCAACCGTAACCAGGTAGGTGACTCCGTCGATAGGACCTAAGAAATCTATATGCACCCTATCGTAAGGGCGACTCGGCCACCGCCATGGTGATGGTGGTGCCTTGGGCGGTGCCGCCGCGCACTCGGCGCACACGATGCACGAGCGACAGCGCGCTTCAAGCTCTTCGTCTAGGCCGGGCCACCACACGTAACTACGCGCCATCGCTTTCGTCTTGACGATGCCCATGTGTGGCTCGTGCAGCTCGCCCAGCACGCCCTCTCGGCACGCCGGTGGAACTACGACGCGATGTCCCCACATCAAGCAGCCTACCTCCGAGTAAAGCTCGTTCCGTCTGTTCCAGTAAGGACGTAAATTTTCAATCTCGAAACTGTGCGGCCAACCGTTATCGATATAGCCCAACACCCTACTCAATATTGGATCACGTCGGGTCTGTTTTCTGATCTCTTCGCAATCCAATAGAAGCGCGGTCGACGCGAAGTTTAAATACGATTGTTCCGACGGATTTATTTCTCTCGCCGGGCCGTCTATCGGCAAACGGGACAGCGCATCGGCCCCGTTGTCGTCTGATCTAACGTATCGGATCTCGTAATCGTACGCTGATAAAATAATCGCCCACCGTTGCATTCTACTGGCGGCCATACTAGGAATGCCTTTTTGCGGCCCAAATATACTGACCAATGGCTTATGATCGGTTCTCAAACAAAAACGACGACCATATAGATACTGATGGTATTTTTTTACGCAGTACACGATTGCGAGTGCCTCCCTATGAATTTGAGAATATGATTTCTCCGCGCTGTTAAGCTTCCGCGATACGTAGGCAAGCGGCCGCTCCACGCCCGCCGAGTCTAGCTGCGACAGCACGCCACCGACGCCACGGGAGCTCGCGTCGCACGTCAGCACTAATGATTGCTTGGGATCATAATGCGCCAATACACTACTGCACGATAAGAGTTCCTTTACTTCTTTAAATGCTGCGGCGCATTTAGAACTCCACTGCCAACTACGGCCCTTCTTTAACAAATCGTACAATGGACTCAAATAATCGCTGATATTACGCACGAACTTAGCATAGAAATTCACCATACCTAGAAATGAACGTAGTTCGGATACGTTCATGGGGGCAGGCATCTTCCTAATTGAATCTAGTTTACTAGGATCTGGCTTAACGCCCTGCCTATTGACTATGTAGCCTAAATATTTAATTTCCTCAGCCAAAAAAACACATTTGCTACTCCTGACCTTTAACCCATTATCTTGCAAGCGTGCAAGTACCGCCTCCAAACTACGTAAGTGGCTGGCCTCATCGGGGCCCGTAATAACAAGATCATCCAAAAACGCCTGCGTGTTCGGAATACCCCTAATCAAGTTACTAATGATTCGCTGGAAGATGCCACAGCTAGACGAAAGTCCGTATACTAGACGATTATAACGAAATAGACCACGATGCGTGTTTATAACCGTATAGGGCTTAGAGTCTTCCGACAAACAGATTTGATTATAGGCTTGCGATAGATCTATTTTAGAGTATTGAACCCCCCCTGCTAAATTAGCAAAAACGTCCTGTATCTTCGGCAATGGGTATCTGTCGACCAATAAAACCGGATTCAAGGTTACCTTAAAATCGGCGCATACCCGCAGGCCACCGTCCTTCTTGTGGACGGGCACCAGCGGCGTCGCCCAGTCGGAGCAGTCGACCGGCTCGACGACGCCCTCACGCAGCATCGCGTCGAGCTCGTCATCCACGCGCTCGCGTAACGCATACGGCATCGGGCGCGCTCGGTGGAACACGGGCTGCGCGTCCGGTCGCACGCGCAGCGTCGCCGTGCCGCCCGTGAAACGACCCAGCCCCTCTTCAAATACATGTTTATATCTGTCGAACAATTTTACCAATTTCTGATTATGTGGTACATCACTATAGAGATTGTTTACATCTATTTTACAATCAACTTGAAACCTAGGTATCTGAACACCAAAATTAGATAACCACTGCCTACCTATCAAGGTGGTGATGCCCCTTTCTACAACATATAGATCTAAGCGTTTCCTCTTACCCCTATATTGCACTATAGGCGTTATGATGCCTATCGGATCGATCTTATCACCAGTATACGAATTGAAGCAAGTCTTAATCTTCTCAATAGGTATATTACTAAATTTAGCATCGTACGTGGATTTACTAATACAAGACGCAGGGGTTCCGGTGTCTACCTCCATCACTAAGGGTATATCGTTCACTAGTAAAGTGAAACTCACCGGTTTGTACTCGTTCAGAGACATTTGGAATATTGCCTCCTCTTCTTCCTCTTCAGGCTCCGTTTGTGCCTCTTCCAACAACGTCTCACTCGTGAAGAAGTTGCGCTGACTGCCCCCTCGGTCGCGCTCCCTAGCGCCGGCACTGGATGCTGTTCTCGTGCAAACGCGCCTCAAGTGCCCTTTCGCTTTACAATTATCGCACACAAAATTACGATACCGGCACTTGGAGGCATCATGCCCTTGGTTCCCACAAGCTGAGCATGACTTCTTGGACGCGGTCTTCGCCCCGACATTGGTGGCCCCGTACCGCTGTCCACGCCCCGACTTCATCACGTTGATCCCTTGAGTCTGGATGTCCGATTCACTCCTTCCCGTTCCTTTGACGGCCGATGACTCGACTGACGCGGCGTCCCTCTCCGCAGCCTCGAGAGTACTCGCAAGGCTCACGGCCTTCGTGAAGGTCAAGGTCTCCTCAGCGAATAACCTCTGACGAATAAGATCGCTCACTACGCCACATACAAACTGGTCACGCAAATTATCTTGTAATGTACTCCCGAACTCGCAGTATCTGGATAATTGCTTCAACGACGCGATATACTGTGTAACGTTTTCTGTTTTACACTGCCGCCGCTGTCTGAACCGGTACCGTTCCGCCATTACAGATGGCCGCGGTTGCAAATGACCGCGCACTAATTCCACTAATTCTGTATACGTAAGTTCACTGGGCTTTTTAGGACTTGCCAAATTCACCATGAGCTCGTACATACGATCACCCGCCAGAGTAATTAGTGTCGGCAGCTTCAACTCATCTTTGATCCCGTTCGCCTTGAAGTACAGCTCGACCCTCTCGCAGTAAAGTGTCCAATTTCCACTTTCCACATCAAATTGTCCAATTTTCCCGATCGACATGGCCGCAATTCTATTGTTATTTTAATCCTCGTCGCCAGCTGGTCTGTACTCACTTATATTGGGGACTCATAGAAACCACAACGTAATTGCAAGGGCATTTATTCCAGACTGATCACAGCGGGTATTCATAAAACTAAAGTAATTAAACTACCTACATAACAATCTTATGTAACTGTTCCGATCTACCAATTTTGGTTGGAAAACTAAAAATAAAACCCAATAATTTCAGATAGCGGTCTCAACTCTAGATGGCTGCATCACCTTCTTCAACACAACCACGATGGACCAGACGAGCAGCGTCGAAGGCAGAAACGACCTCGGGTCAGGCAGAGCAGAAACGGACTTGATCACTCCTGAGAAGATGCTGAAAACTAAGTAAGGACGCAAGGTTGTTTTCTGGCGTTGTCACGGGTGGGGGACTTTTTCTCCCAACGTTCCCCAGTGGGGCCAGATAGGTGGAGGACGTTGGGAATATACGGTCTAGAAGAGATAATTAAGAATGGAAAAATATTTATTTGCGACAATGACTAAACGTGGGAAACACGAAATACAAATTATCAGTCTGTAGAAGTCTACTACAAAAGCTACCCTCATAGAATACCACGATGAACGCTCTTTAGCCGCCTCCATTCACCAACTTTACAACATTACAATGTCATCAATGCATCGAGTAGGGACCGTGCTATACCGCATCCGGTTCATGGTCGCCACTCGAAAACCTTTATTCTCCAGCGGTTGTCGCTTCTGCGAGCCATATGGCCTGCCCATTGCCACTTCAACTTGCTAATTCGACGACCTCTGTGGCGCGGCCGGCGAGTAGCCGACTAAGATGCAAGATGTTGCGGGTTCGATTCCCACTGCGGGACAAATGTTTGCATGATCTGCTAATATTTGTTCCGGGTCTGGGTGTCATGGTACCAAGGTACACCCAGACCTGACTACTACGAGTAGTTCCCACGAAACAGAGAATTCTAGTGTGGGATTAAGACTATGTATTTGACTGTTGGGTGTTATGTTATTGTATATTATGTTATTTATTCCTTTAATTGTAACTTTTCCAGAGCTTTTACTACGATTTGCTATTCGGCCGACGGATCGTGCATTCTCGGGGGCGGAAACTCTAAACACGTGTGTCTCTACAACATCAAGGAGTCTATACTCATCAGGAAGTTCGAGATTACGCAGAACAGATCTCTGGACGCAGTAAACGTAAGTACCACCAAGCCTCTACATACAAACTCGTTGATGATCCTTGCTCTTATATAAACTCTTACACAACTCATTAAAGAAATTATAAAGGTCGCAGAAAGTCGGTGGATGGAGGCGGCTCAATGGGGCAGGACAGGCTGATGATGCTGATGACATAAACTGTGCGACCAAAACGAAAGGCAACGCGCTGATATGAAAAACTCCCACATTGACTTTGTGCTTGATAGATAGATAGATTAATAAATAATAAATAAATAAATAATAAATAAATGCTGGACATTTCACACAACATTATCTAGCCCCAAGCTAAGCAGAGCTTGTGTTATGGGTACTAGATAACTGATATACTTAATACAATACATTACATAGATAGATATTTTTTATTATGCATAGAAAATACACTGAACAAATATCTGCAGATCGTACAAATATTTGTTCCGAGACGGGAATCGAACCAACAACCTCCTGCGTCGCAGGCGAACCTTCGCCCGCCGCGCCATAGAGGTCAGATTAACACTTTATTGTACACCAGGAATACATAATAGGATTGATCATCGACATAGTCTTCTGAATTAGCAAGTAGAATTGTACTAATATTTATTCTGTGGTAGAAGTGGCAATGGGCAGACCATATAGCTCGGAGAACTGACAACAGTTGGGTAATAAGGGTTCTCGACTGGCGACCACAAACCAGACGACGCAGTGTAGGAAAGTCCCCTGTATCCAGATCGTTCGTCGTGGCATTCTATAAGGGAGACCTATGTTCAGTAGGGACTTCTAGAGGCTGATGCGGATCAAATCAAATCAAATCAAATGAAAAAGAATTTCACTAGAATAATTTTGAATCATCTTGTAAGCTAAAATTACTCCTGTTCCAACGCGACTAAGCCTAGAGAATCAGGCAACAAACACAGCTTGGCTTACTTTGATGATCCGTCTTACCACTAGGTGAGAAGCGCCTGTGTGGTGCCTCGGAGCAAGGAGTTGCTGATACATAGTAAATGAGAACTTAAAAACCTTAGGAAGGTAGTCAAAAGTAAATAAACATCAGCAAAAGTATATAAGACAGCACACGCTACACTAGATATACTTTTAATAAGAATCTAATAGAAACATGTAAATAGCTAAGTTGCAAATTTCCATTTTAGCAGTTGGGGGGCAGAGCGACATCAGGCCACGCAGCTTTATTATTAAATAGTCACCAGGAGTGTAATACGCTTTCTTAATTAGATTATTCTTTATGAAGGATTGCAATGCTACTATACAACCCGGTGTAATCCTTTGGTCGTCTTGTACCACATCCATCGGAGGATACGGAGGGGTTCATTGTTAGGCTCCACGGCACATAAAATTTCCATAATATATTTTAATATCTTTCAGGATTTCATCCAACGCCGCATGATGTCGGAGTTCGGTAACTTGGCCCTGGTGGAGGAAAGAGGGGACTTGGAAGGTGGTGACACCAATATTAGGCTGCCGGGAGTGAAACACGGCGATATGGCAGACAGACAGACCAAACCCGAGGTAATATATAAAACATACATAAAAACATAACATTGTTAGTAGTAGAACTTCTTGTGAAAGAGTTCGTCCGGGGTAGTACTACCACCGTATCCATTTCTGCCGCCAAGCATTTAGTGCTCGCATTGCTGTGTTTCGGGTTGATGAGTATGGGTACCGGTGGAATTACAGGCACATGAGACTTTTCATCTTTATGTGTCAGGGTCGGCAGCGCGCGTGTGATGCCTTTGGTGTTGCTGTCGTATAGATAGATAGATAGAAAATACTTTATTGCACAAGACAAAATAAACAAGTACATAGGCGAACTTAATGCTAATTAGCATTTTCTTCCAGCTAACCTTTGTATAATGTAGAGTGGGTGGTTGTGCAAGTTCTATGTTCTAAGTTCTAAGTAAAAAATACAACCGAATTGAGAACTTCCTCCTTTTTGTGAAGTCGTTTAAAAATAGCTTTTATTTTGTTCTCTCTGATGTTAAGTGACATACGCCAAAACAAGAAAAAAGCTATTTTAACTATCAAAGGTTTAAAAAATGATAGGAAGAGGACGGCGGGGGGGGGGGGGGGGGGGGTGAGACCACATAAAAATGACAAAAACAACGGCTTAACCCATTAGCTTTATAATGTCCCTCGTCCATCGAGGGAGGTGAGGGTCCAAACGATCCACCTTAAAGTATTCTCATGTATGTATCCAGGTTCGTGTATTCTGCGTGAGGTTTTCGCCGACCGGAGAGAGCTTCGCCGTGGCCGCAACGGAGGGCCTGCTCATGTACAGCCAGAATGCAGGCGTCGATGGAACCTTCAGGTAATAAACCGTGGGCGTAGCCAGGGGGGTTTTGGGGGTTCAAACTCCCTCGAAATGTTTAAAATGTTAGGCCGGCAGTTTGTTTTTCACATGGATTTTCATGTCATTTCGTGTGCATTTTTGTTGTTTAATTTTCTTGAACGCCCCAACCGAAACTAAAACCTGGCTATGCCCGTGACCTGCCCCCTTATTGTCTAACGAACTGTGGCTCGATGACGTAATTCTGTTGCAATTGATTTCAATCGATTTCAATGCTGTTTCTATCCGAAATGATGCTCTTGCGATTACCCAATTGTACACACTTACAAAGGTAAACGCATAAACGTAATTTCAAATAGAAAAAACATTGAAATCGATTGAAATTAATTGCAACAGAATTACATAATCGCCACTCTGGTAATCGCTTTCAATTTCAAATTTGCAGTACATGCTTAAGCTTTTTTTCAAGAGCAGACATATTCAAAACATAAAGCGCAATGTATTGTAAAGTCTTAAATGAAAGCGATTATCAGTTTGTTAGCCAATAAAGATAAAGATAATTTATTTATTTTGAATATAGTAATTTGATATTGGTGCTCATAATTCACACGTCCAACATACTCAGTCATACATTATGACATATAAATAATTTAGTTCCCATAAGTAGGTACTGGTTGGTGATCGTAATATTTGCGTTAAGCACTCAGGTGGATGCTGCTGCCAATCCCTTAGTGTAGTATTTTAGTGTATTATTAGTATTTTTTTTTACTTTGGTGCAAACACACGACTTATTTTTAATAACACTTTCTTTGAACAGTTTAATCCGTAAACAAAACATTATATTTCGCTATGTACTGTTTCGATTAGCTCAAAATTGATTACCCAGTAGAAATTTTATCGTGATTGTGAATGACCCAAAGGTATTACTTAGCGTTTTTTTGTGTATTTTAGTTATTTAAAAAGTAATATTATGTTTATACAAGTATAGAGACCTTTAAATGGCCTCTAAATTACTATATAAGTTACCATTTTGTTTTTATGTGCCGATGGTTTTCCTAAAATAAATAAATAAATAACTAAGTTTCATTTATTATTTTGTTTAAACTTAACGGCAGAATGTACTGAAAACTTTAACTTTATTTATCATCTATATTTTATACTGTACAGCTACATTCTAAGCAAATAAATAATTCATTCATTAATAAATTCATTTAATCATTAATTAATTAATTAATTTAATCATTCAGTCATTTAATCAGTAATTAATTCATTCATTTAATCATTCATTAATTCATTCATTTAATCATTCATTCATTCATTGTAGACCGAGGGATCTTTTCTTAGGCTGGACATAATTACGGTCTATTGGGTGTAATTGATTATATATGAATATTTTTCCAGGCCATTTCGACTTGAATCTGACACGACCCCATACGCAGTACGAAAGTTACTAAAAGAAGGTTCCTGGGGGGCGGCGCTGGTGGGAGCGGTTCAACTCAACGAGCTCTCTCTGTTACAAGAATGTGTGGAGTCTGTACCACCTAGCGACAGTAAGTAACTATTTATCAACTAGCTTCTGCCCACGCGTGGTCATAGAGGTCTCAGTAATTTCGCAATTCTGAGCACCAGCCAGTAGCCTTTAGACGTCCACTGCTAGACGAGGCTTCCCCCATTGAATAATAAATTAAACATTTCACACAACATTATCTAGCCCCAAGCTAAGCAGAGCTTGTGTTATGGATACTAGATAACTGATATACTTAAAACAATACATTACATAGATAGATATTTTTTATTATACATAGAAAAATACCCAGAACACCCCGAACAAATATCTGCAGATCGTACAAATATTTGTTCCGAGGCGGGAATCGAACCCGCAACCTCCTGCGTCGCAGGTGAACCTTCACCCGCCGCACCACAGAGGTCGTCAATGAATTGAATGCAATGGGGGTATTTGCCATTATCACCACGCTTGGCAGGTAGATTGGTGATCGCAGTATTGGTATTGTATACGCTGCTGCCCGTCACCTGGTGTAATCATTTAGTAAGGCTTTAGGTACATCCACGGGAGTAGACCGAAGGCATACAGCAAGGCACGTAACCAATTACATGTTTTTTTTTATTAACTAAACATTTGGAAACATTGTTCCCGCTACGGGACAAATGTTTGTATGATCTGCAAATATTTGCTCCAGGTCTGGGTGTTGTGGTACAATGGTACTCGTAGTTCCTGATACCCACGACACAGTGAATCCTAGTGTAGGATCAAGACTTTGTACGTGACTGTTGGGTGTTATGTTATGTTACAAAGAAGTAACCAGTGACGAAACGAATTAATAAATGGGATTTATTTAAACTACTAAATTTATTTTCAGTTACCCTAACAGTGGCTCACCTGGACGTGGAGTACTCAGACCGTCTGCTTAGCACCATCGCACGTCTGCTTGAAGATAGTCGACATCTGGAACATCTACTTCAGTGGGTGGCGGCGGTATTGAACTCTAAGAGGAAAGTACCGCCTAGTGTACTACTGGCCTTAGAAAAAGTACTCACTGTCAAGTACTCACAGTTGAGTAAAATGTAAGTACTATTAGAGTTTTTTTTATATAATTAAATTGGCTTGTGGTCCATCAGCCCATTACAAATGCAATACCTTTTAGGTCACGTCCACATAGGACGCGCCCTACTTAGTATTGTACTGTGCCCATCATCCTGAGACATGAAGATGAAAAGTCTCAAGTGCCTGTAATTTCACCGGCACCCATGACCCTTAGCAAACCGTAACACAGCAATGCTCACGCTACTGCTTAGTGGTAGGACTAGGTATGGTGGTAGTAATTCCCCGGACGAGGTCTTTCACAAGGAGCTACTACTGTCTTTCTGCTTCGTATTTTACAAAATTTATGGTTCACCATCTGCCTCTAGAAATCTACTGCTGTACATAAATCAAATCAAATGATTTTATTTCTATTTTTTGTCGTCCTCGGTGTCGCTGCGGGCGAGTAGCCGGCTGAGATGCAAGAAGTTGCGGGTTCGATTCCCGCAGCGGGTTAAATGTTTGTATGATCTGCAAATATTTGTTCCGGGTCTGGGTGTTATGGTACCATGGTACTCGTAGTTCCTGATACCCACTACACAGGAAATCCTAGTGTGGGATTATGACTATTTGTGTGACTGTTGGGTGTTATGTTTAATGTATTCATTGAAATCACAAGGATCATTTTGAATCGTCTTATAAACTAAAACTACTCCTGTTCCAACGCGACCAAGGCTAAAAGAATCAGTTAACATAAATAGGCCTCCCCTTAGAATGCCACGACGAAAGGTTCAGTGCCGCCTCCATCCACCGACTTCCTGCAACCTTTATATTTAACTTATTATGACTTATGTCTTTAGTCCATCGAGAGGAAGGCCTTCCTCACCTGCGTCGTCCGGTTTATACCCCTCGAGAACCTTTATTCCCCATCGGTTGTCAGTTCTGCGAGCTATATGAACTATATGGTACCATGGTACTCGAGTTCCTTATACCCACGACACAGGGAATTCTCGTTTGGGATCAAAACTACGTATGTGACTGTTGGGTGTTATGTTATGGTATGTATATATAACCTATGATAAATTTATGTGTATAGGAAAAAATCAAAAAACTTTTCATTAAAAAAACAGACTTCCGCCATTGAATTCGGCTATAGCTGCATTTGTTTTTGCTAAAGGTATACAAAACAATAAATTGTTGCTAAAAATACCAAAATTGCTATATGTATGCCTATAACATTCGAGTTTTTTTTTGAGTTCTCTCAATTCCTCACTGATTCCTCATTGTTTTCGGTTAAAAACTAAATCGTAATAGATAAAGAAAATTTCGAAACAGATAAGTGTGTCACGAATTTTGGGAATTCACGAAATTATTTCAAACAAATTGAACAAGGCCACGACAAAAAATTCGTGATATAACAATTTTTGAAATAATGCGTGATCGATTACACCTATAACATCACACCCAACAGTCCCACACATAGTCCTGGTCCCGGACTAGAATTCCCGGTGTCGTGGGGTATCAGGAACTACGAGTACCATAACACCCAGACCCGGAACAAATATTTGCAGATCATGCAAACATTTGTCTCGCAGCGGGAATCGAACCCGCACTTTTCACGCATCAACCGGCTACTCTCACGCCACGATGGTAGCTATGTAGCTATGATTTTTTGGATAAAGCGTAGTTCAAAATCATCATCTTCAACCTGTAGAAGTCTACTGCTGGACATAGGCCTCCCCCTTAGAATGCCACGACGAACGGTCTTGAGCCGCCTCCATCCATCGACTTCCTGCAACGTTTATAATGTCTTAAGTCCATTATTATGGTGGCACTTCACTTGGCGTATATTTGCATGTTTGCATTATTTTGCCAAGGCAAACCACGTTGTGTTTTGATGGAGTCATGGTTGATTTTGCCTTGGATAAAAAACGCAAACATTTGCGAATATACACCAAGTAAAGTTGCACCATTAGCAATTTGAAGTGGCAATAGACAGGTTATATAGCTCAAAGAACTGACAACCGTTGGGGAATAAAGATTCTCTAGTGGCGACCACAAAACCGGACGACGCGGTAGAGGAAGGCTCGATGGACTAGTTCAATATACTGTTACATAAAAGTGGCCTTCATTCTATAAACGTAATATTTCCTTTAGATTCAAAAATCTTATCTAAAAAAACTTGGTACACTTTTCTAACAATCAATTTTCAACTTTATGTTGTTTATGTAAGATTGAAAATGACTTAGGTTGTAGTGTAGAGATGTTAATGTATGTCTGTCACGTTATATCAATAGATCATTACTATCAGCTGGTTGGCTGTGAGGTCAAGTGTGAGATAACGAGACGTCAAATATGTGTGAAGGTTGGCGAGACGTTATCTAACTTTACCGGTAAACTTCTTTCTGTCTAATGTTTTCCATGGTAAAGTTGAACAGAAAGTTTTTTTTTAATCAAAGGGCTTCGTCGCACATCCGCCCTTTAGGTTGCGTTTCCACCAGAGATAAGTGAGGATGCGTAGCGAGGGATGTGTTTGTTAAGAATCAATAGAATCTCTGGTGGTAACGGCTTAGCGAGCGAGGTTTTTATACGTACAAAACAAGCAAGGTGCATGCGAGGAATGTGTTGCGAGGAATGTGTGCAAAGGATGGACGCGAGCGAGAAACTACTAGCAGTCGACTGACTGCTAGTAATTTCTCGCTCTCTTCATTTTTCGGTTCTTCTTCGTTTCGGACTCTTTCCCGCTACACATCTTCGCACCGCTCATCTACCTCGCACATCTCTGGTGGAAACGCAGCCTTAAGATGTCACCAGTAGCTAGCAAAATTACGCCCTGTTGCACGCTAACGAAGTTTGCTACTAATTTGGACATTATTTCTTCAAACTCTATGAATCTTTGTACACATGATAAGTACACTAATATCTAGACCCGTGGCGTGGTGCGTTAGTTTCTAACACAATTATACGGTTACCAAATCATAAATTAAAAAAAAAAACACTTACGCACCACGTGTCATAATCAAATCAAATCAATAGAATTTTAATCACAAGGATCATTTTGAATCTTCTTATAAACTATAACTCCTGTTCCAACGCGTCCAAGCCTAGAAGAATCAGGCAACAAACACGGCTTGGCTTACATAAACGATCCGTCATACCACTAGGTGAGAAGCGTCTGTGTGGTGCCTCGGAGGAATAAACGGGTCATAAATCAAAATAAATAAATATTGTTCCAGTTGTGACTTCAACAAGTACACGATAAGGTGCATCCAGAGTGTCGGCGAGTTGGCGCCCAAGGAGGAGCAAGTCGCAATGGAGACGGAGTCAGCGGTCGAAGATATGGACTCGGATGAATCAGACGCTCACGAATCACACTCCGACTCTTGAGTCTTAGTTTTAATAAGCAATTGACGCGGACGTATGGTATAGTGTAACATGGATTTTGTATGAAGCCACCAATGAGGGTACATTTTATGAACTTTTTGATTATACCTAGGTAGTTATTAATCAATATGGTTCCTAACTACTTTTATTTGCATTAATTTATAATACTTTTTAGTTTTGCTTTGTAGGTTAACCGCAGTCTATTATGGCGTTGCTCATTTCGTTCCATACAAAGGTTGCCTGGAAGAGATCGCTTTCAGCGATAAGGCCGCCCTTTGTATTGCTTTTCTATCGTAAAATTACTTGTTTATTGTTTCTGTGTGGTGATCAATAAAGTGTTAATCTATCTATCTCATTTTCTATGCAAAAATCCGTGTTACACTACACCATACGTCCGTGTCAGTTGCTTGTCTTCGGTCTCTGATAGCGAATAAAGTATCTTACTATTGAATTTTTGTTTCATTTCTGTAATAACTGCGGCATCATAGGCTACCCCGGTATTCTGTCGTTCCTCATACCTTCCTGGAGGAAGGTACTTCCTCTACTATCAGTGGACTGATGAGTGGAGTATGGGCCTTAAAGAACCCCAATTCAGTGATTCTTAGTCGAACTATTAAAGATTCCTAATCTTAAGCGAGTGAGTTTTTTTTTTGATACAACCTCTACGGATGCATGTTTCCTATTATGTCGGACACGACGGGATTAATCATACCAATGTTAGTGCAATTTTGTTAAATAAAGCCCTAAATACGAGTTTATTCCTGACTATAGTTTATATAACAAAATGGAAAAATATATGCCCAGAACGTTTCGTCGGAGACCCATCCTCGAACCAAGATCTGTCCCCTCAGTGGACAGTGGTTTTGCGCGAGCGCAAAACGCGCATCAATCCCGCGTAATCCGCCTCATCTGGACAAGCTCTACAGTCTACAAATTTAACAGCTGTAGTTAACGTAGTTCTGTGATCATATACCAGTTTGACAGATGCTGTCTTGAAGAAAACTGAAGTTTGTGTTAGCCTTGGGTCAACCCAGGGAGCAATTCTCACGATAAATTTGACCTATAAAATTTCATAGAAAACAGTTCAGCCGTTATTGAGTAACTAACAAATACACACGATTACAGGCTCATTAGACTTTTTATCGTTGTCTCAGGGTCATAATTTATTTTATAAATCTAGGTCAATGTTTAATTACTTATTAGCCTGCCTTATGGCTAGATTTTAATGCTATTAGAGTACATGCAAACGTACGCTAAGGAAAGGAAAAAAAAATCTCAGGCTCGGCAGCGCGCGTGTGATGCTTCTGGTGTTGCAGGCGTCGTAGCTTACTACGGTAACTACTTTTCAGTGGGCCGTATGCTTGTTTGCTTACCAAGTAGTATAAAAAACAAACTATATGCATTTATACTATTAGTAGGATTATCATTCGCATAAGATTGAAGAATTTATGATAAATCTGTAAACTCCGTTTTAATCTTATCGTTGAACAGTGTGATAAATTGATAAAATATTTTATCGGTGTTACGACATATGCGTGCAGCCTTGTCTATGGTCATAGACTAAAAAGTCTGGAATCACAGGTTTATGGTAGTACCTACTACTCATTATACAACGTAAATTGTTGTTATAAAAATAAATATTATACCTACTAGTAGAGGACGGGTATGGACCATGGGAAGAAAAATTACCCTGGTACAGCCAGATGAACTTTGTAGGTGTTTGTTGGTAGGGACTGGCGATTTTTAGAGCTAAATTTCACCCCAAATTTTTCCACCTACAAATGATGATGCTGATGCATTATTACTACTTCTCGAAAGGTTATTTTGCCAAGAATAAAACAAGATCTCCCTATTGCAACCCTTTATTGACGTGTGAGCCCGGCCTCATTATGAAGCTGACGGAGTTGGTTGCGGAGCAGAGGCGTGCGCCGCGTGCGACGGCCGCGCCCGCCGCCAGCGCCGCGCACGCGCTCGCCGCCAGTAGCAGCCAGCGTGCGAGTTCCACGTACGACAGCAGTCGGTGGGACTGCTTCAACTCTTCTTGGATTTCTTCGTTGATTTCGGCACCCTGGAAACATTTGGTATAAATAGTAATCGACTTTCACACATCGTACTTTATGTTTATTATATCGGTATATCTGCTATTCTGATATTTCATCTACGCCACGTCTTCGCTACGTCTCCGCCATATCTACGCTACTTCTACACCACATCTACACTACTTCTATGCCACATCTCTACGCTACTTCTACGCCATATCTATGATTTTTCTACGTCACGTCTGCGTGACTTCTACGCCACGTCTACGCGACTTCTACGCCACGTCTACACTACTTCTGTGCCACATCTCTACGCTACTTCTACGCCATAACAACGCTACTTCTACGCCATGTCTACGCTACTTCTACGCCACGTCTGCACTACTTCTATGCCACATCTCTACGCTATATCTACGCTACTTCTACGCCACGTCTACGCTACTTCTACGCCACGTCTACACTACTTCTGTGCCACATCTATACGCTACTTCTACGCCATATCTACGCTACTTCTACGCCACGTCTACGCTACTTCTACGCCACGTCTGCACTACTTCTATGCCACATCTCTACGCTACTTCTACGCCACGTCTACGCTACTTCTATGCCACATCTCTACTCTACTTCTACGGTATATCTACGCTACTTCTACGGTACGTCTACGGTACGTCTACATCACGTCTACGCTATTTCTACATCACGTCTACGTTTCGTGTACGTCACGTCTATGCCATGCGACGCTAATTATGGCCTGTAATAGTGTAACACTATTTATTTTTTGATTTAATTAACCAACTTATTTCAGAATTTGGTTAGTAATGTACCTACCTAAGTCAGGTTTTTCTCGATTAATTATGTTTCTGTTTTAAAAAACGTAACTTGACACGAGCAGTAATAACATGGCATGGAATATTTTAAATAAGGACCTACATGTCACCTAGTGCCATGTTGCCTGAGTGTAAACGTCGCAGGATGTCAGTAGATAGAGGCGGCTCAAGACCTTTCGTCGTGACATTCTAGCAGTGGACTTCTACAGGCTGATGAGGATGACCTACATGTTATCCTTATCTAATAAACAAGGTGAGCAAGCGCACATTAAACGACACCGTCACAGAACTGATAGTTGTAGGTACTCCGGTACAATTAACAGTAAACTCGTCGGGTGAGGCCATTTGTGCTTGCAGCTTACAATTATCCAATTGCAGGTTTTGTGCACTGGCTATGTGCTTACGCTACAAAGTATGTTCCATTATAAGCCGGTATTTTAGAACTATGTATTTAGATAGACGTAGGATAGGTGGAATACAGATATCCTTTTTATTTACAAATTATTAATCAAGTACCTAAGAATTTACTATTGTCTTCTGTATTTAATTTTAACTTTATCAAATAAATTAATTACTTACCTATTTATTGAATTGTACTAGAAATAGTCGTAGATAGAGCTTTCAATAATTAGTGTGAGAGGAGCTGGAACTGTATAAGTTGGTCTCATGTGTGAGGGGAGCTGCTAATAGTACAAATGCGGCCTGTGGGCCTCATAATGAGTGTGAGGGGAGCTGCTACTAATACACATGAGCCTTTGGGCCTCATACAGTGTGTGAGGGAAGCTGCTACTAATACACATGCGGCTTTTGGGCCCCAACGGTGTGTGAGAGGAGCAACAGTTAAGCTAAGTATAATCTGAACTGTTTTCAAAACCGTATCAAGTAATTATAATTGAACTAACCTCTTCAAGCCATAGCAAGGGAAATAGTCCGGTGGGCACACTTTGAAGCTGTGGAACGTCTGGCACTTTACGTAGCTCTATGTTGAACTGCAATCGCCTTACGCCTTTCAGCACCACACCGGTCACCTGCTCAATTAGACACGATTAGACAAAAATCGTCGAATTTGTGATCATGCCAATCATCTCGGTGCCAATCATCATTGCAATCGCACTAGGATGAGTTTGCGACATCAATTATGTAATTAGAAATTATGTAAGTATAGGATTTTTTATTTCCCTTTTTCATTACTTCCTTTTCCACTGAGGAGCGGAGGGAGGCATATGTCCACCATCATCATCATGCGATGATGACGAAATCACTCTTGTGATTAAATTAAATTAAAACCTATCTTTCACTTCCTTCCATGGCAAGGCGCTCTGTTTAACCTGGGTAATCATCATCATCATCATCATCATCATCATTATAACTGTAGAAGACCACTGCTGGACTTAGGCGTCCATGCCATGACGAATGGTCTTGAGCCACCTCCATCCACCTCCTCCTGCGACTTTTAAAATGTCGCCTATCATACACAGCACTGCAGAACTTTTATCTCGCAACGGTTGTCATTTTAGCGAACTATATGCCTTCCCATTGCCATTTAAAATTGCTTCTGATTGCTATGACGTCGGTAATCTTGGTTCTTCTACGGATCTCCTCTTTATGGATTTTATCAGTTACTGCTGGGTAATATGAAGATTTGGCGACCGCTCAAAAGACCAACAATCCACAAGATGCTGGAAGGGAGATGAGATGACTCCCTCCCAATAAAGGACAGGTGAGGGACCGCTAAGGGCGCTGCCACACGGGCGTTGTGGCTGGCTGACAGGGGCTGGGGAGACAAGGTGGGGAAGGAAGCTGCGTTGAAACGACGGAGTGGCAGCGCAGTATCTAATAGCGTGTTGAAGCATAGAATAGCTGCGACAACGCAGCGTAGCCGCAACACCCGTGTGGCATCGCCCTAAAGAGGAGAGTTTGTCTCTTACCGGATCAATATAGACGTAAGTATTATGCTTCTCTTTATCAGGACTGACGCCGTCTGCGAAGTATTCCAATAGCTCTTCCGAAGCCATGTAGAAGTGAGGCAGGGATGCTATGGCGGGTGCCCCTTGGCACGCCATCAGATTAAGGAGTCCCATCAGTAGGCAACCGTCGTGGTTGGCACTCCAATTCCTGAAAGGGCAGTTTTATAACTTAGCAAGTTTTATCGAAGGTATTACCAACCAATACACACAGTCACGTAGTCCATAGCCCAACACTTATAATAATAATTATATTCATATCAGGCTACATAAGAAAGGTACAATAAATTATACCTAAACAATAAGCCCAATAATGTAAATACCTTAAAAATACATATAACATAATGTTAGTCTACTAACATACATATTTTATACCTAAAACTATCACTTTACTTTTACTGTCTTTTTTCTTGTCTTTACATATTTTGAGGGATTTTGTTTCTATACCACTTCTCTATAGCGTCGGTAAACAATACTAATATAAGGATAATATAATGATATTTAAAAATATATAATAATACTAATATAATGATTACTACGTTACTAATTTACACTCGCGGCTTCACTCGCTTAATACTGGGATACCTAAGTACCTATGTAATCAGAATATAATTTATCTGTGTACCACATCTAATTGAAATTGATTCAGTCAATTAGTAATGACTGAATCAATTTAGGTAATGACTCATTAGGTACCTATGTGATTGAGTTAATAACAAACATAAAAGTTTTCATTAGTACGGTAGGAATAGGAAGTACGATTAGACGCTTTTGTACTTTTTTACTTTTTTCTGATGTGTATGTAGCTAGCTAGGTCAGTACTTACACTACATTTTGGAAATTCTACGTCTTTTTGAAAATTTGTACTTGTTTTCTATTTATTTATATAAGTACATACCTACCTACCCAAATTCTTATTATTGTAACTCTTGGAAGAGACTAGCCAACCACAACACAGGGTATCCTAGTGTGGGGGCTAGTAGACCACTTTGCTTATATACCTACCATGTTTAGTTTAGGTAGTTATAATAAGTAAACTTTGTGGCATGATAATATTTTTTACAAATAAATAAAGTATAAAGTGAAATAAATAAATTTTAATTTAATTTTTAATTTAATTGGTATACGTTCTGGTAATTTATAGTACCTACCACGAGCAAAGCCTAGCTTACTAGGCATGTATTGTATACCTACCATCCCAATATTACGTATTGAAAATGGAAACGTTGCCTTAAAGTTTACATAGGTACTAAATCAAATCAAATCAAAATAATTTTATTCATTGAAATCACAGGGATCATTTTAAATCTTCTTTTAAACTAAAATTACTCTTGTTCCAACGCGACCAAAGAATTAAAATTAAAATTAATTTAAAATTTATTATTTAAATAAAATTCTTTTATTTAAATAATAAATAAAAGAATCAGGCAACAAACATGGCTTGGCTTACTTACTATTATGTTACGTTAGGCTATTTCCATACTACGGGCTGATATAACCTTGAGTTATGCTAATCTACACGTACATGATATACCTACTAGGTATCATGTCAATTTTATCTTGACGACTGACAGGTTAACTGTTAGTAGTGTTCCGTACTTAAATCGGTAAAACGGAATACGAAAAACAAAGAAGGGCGAAACAAAGAAGGGTTATTATCAGCCTATGTATGTATGAGTGTATGAAAGGAGGGTTAATGTATTTATCAGCCTATATGTATGCATGTTTGTTCCTTTGTGGCGCTCTAAAGATCAAACGCTTGTGGGCCGTGTGATGATTCTTACGTCAATCGATTTGTCTTTATCTTGCAAGTGTCACAAAAGACATGACAGTAATCAAAATTCAACATGGCGACAACCAGACCGAATATTGTGAAATAAAAAAAAATTAAAGTTGACAAACTATGTTGAGTCTTTATCTTTAGGTTTCTCTTATAATTATCTATTTAAAATGACCATTTAGGATCTAGGTATAGCGATTTAAAGATGGTTAGCAACCATTTTCACTAAAATTTTCAATACTTATAATAAAGGTTCTTAGATACAGTCGCACGATAGGTCTTATTAACGTGAAAAATAATTATCATAATACAATTAAATAGGTACCTATACATATTATAATAGAAATTAAAGTCCAGACCGACAGACGACGCATAGCCCAAACCGCTGGACCTAGAGACTTGAAATTTGGAGGGTGTGTTAATTTTTATAGGTTGTACTTATTAAGAAAGGATTTTGGAAAATTCCTCCTCTAAAAGTTTTATTGGACCCCTTAGTTTTATTTCACATGGTAAGTGAAAAATAAAACAAGTTTTAAATAATCAAAAAACCCGACTGCGTAAAAAGTGAACTTTAAACTAAAAACGAGTCTAGAATTCTGTTACCTAAGTAATAATGAGTAACTACACTATTAACATATACCTATGCACGTGCATGTATTAACGCAACAACAACCGCGGGCGACAGCTAGTTTAGTATTAAATACTTATAAAGTTAAGACATTGATAATGTTATGCCTGTTTTCCTTCCAAGCATAGCCTGTGTCCAATAGAATGAAAATGTAGTATAAGTACATCTGTCGGAAAGTATTGGCTAGATTTAGAGCCATTTATCCGCCTTTATGTGTTGGCAAACCTGTGCCTTGTAAGAAGAGTCACTCACTTTTTACAAAAGCATCTGTTATTCGGATTAGCACTCTTTGCAGCCAACGCAGACTCGTCTATTTCGTAGTAGTACGCAGATATGTTGAACATGGAGCTCTTGCCAACCAAACTCGCGTACAATGACCTGAAAACGAAATGAGAAAATTCCTTGAGCGAAACATTATTTTACAATAACTTTGTGGAATTTTTTCTTTCTTACGCAAATTATGTAAAAAGAACAAGCTTCGTTAATTTAGGCGGATGGTAAATTAAGTTGGGGCATTTCCGTTCATGCTCGGTTCCTGAAAGTTTAAACGCTTTGGTCAAGAATTAATAACTTTTTAAGTGGTCCTGAGTTCGTGTCATATTTAGTGGCTTTATTCTAAAGGGCATCTGTGAGTATCCGGATCGAAGTTGCTCCAGGGATGTTGTTTAAATCGCAGCTGTTCGCGATCATAAAGATATCCGGCATGAAAGAACAACCTCATTACGGGACAATTCATATCGACGCTATGCACAAACATAGTTATTGAATTGTAGGTACAGTTAGCAGCACCAAAAGCAGCAGGTGCAGGTTAGCAGGTGCTAAAGCACTCAATGGTGCTGCTAACTGTGCATGCCTAAAGGCATGCACCCCTTGCGTGTTTAAATATTGAATGACAAAATGATGTTTTTTTTTTTTTTTTTTTTTTTTCTATTTGATTGTAATTCAATCTTTATACACGCGAAGGTTGGGAGAATTCATGCTGCTGTCTGTACCTACCTATTTTCGTTTATTTCGGCATATACCTGCAAATATCCGGCTCGAAGATATACAGCCTCTCTGGGACGTTGCTCTCGTCAATCGGCGGGAATACAGACGAGTCGGATCCATTCATCATGCTACAATACTGATCGCCCCACATCGCCATGATCTTTTTGTCCTTGTACGATACAATGTGGCCTAGATCCTGAATGTTTTGTGTTCCCCGGATCATTTCATACGGGCCGGACTCGGATCTATTCATCTGGAAATATTTATTTGTTTCCTGAATAATTTGGTCAGCCCGATATGTTATTCCTTAGAGTAGCATAGAATAGAATAGAGTATTCTTTATTGCACTACAACTAAAACAAACAATGTAAATCGACGAACATGTCCATTGCCTTTTCCATAGAATGCCACTACGAACGGTATTTTCTAGTCCATTCTACGAAATATTTAAGATGGCACTTTTTGGTGGTATAAGATTTGTCTCAGATGCTGTGGTTTATTGAGGAGTGTATTATTCCTTGAAGAAAACACCAATAAGTACAAAGAGTTGGAGGGCATAATTGGTAAAATTAACCAAAAAAGAAAAATCCCGCAGTTACGTTTGCACCATTGATTAGCCCCATTAATGGTGCAGACGTAACTGGTAAATTTTCCATGAGACTGTCAGAAAATGTCATTCAGACAGGCCCGTATTCTCGTATAATTTTGAGCCAAAAGATGGCGTCGCATTTCGAATAAAAATCCATATTTTTTTATGAGCGTCATACGAGGAGATTGTCTCTTGAACGTAAATTACTTTCTCGAGAACTACTGCACTGATAGCTTGTCCCTTTGTGGTTAACCTAAACCTACTGAATATGAAAACCAGACATATTATTTTCACATATTTAAACACGCTTTGCTACTTCTTGGCTATTATCCAATAAGATAACCCTATTTGACATCTTGGTTTGGGCACAAAGTACTTAAAGGCGGCGCTCCGCCGTTTGGGTTTGAAAACATGGCTCTACATGGGATCTTGCCGAATTCTAATGTCTTACTTGCCCCCAATTTAATGAAAAAGAAACCCTTAACTAACAAGGTTTGTCTGTTTGTAATGGCAGGAAACGTAGCTCGAGAAAAGAAAAAGCGCCCTGAACGGAATTCGTGATAGTACACAGTGTTTGTTGGGAATCGGTTCAGCTATTTCGTACTAATCTGACCACCAACATTAGGCTCAATTCACACTGAGATGGCAGTGGCCAAAATGTACGCAGAATTTTAAACTATATAATATCTTCATAAATACAATACATAGTATCGCTTGAAGCGTGGCCGCGCGATTATGGGCAAAGAGGCGATGCGCAAAGGAGCTGCTGGCTGCGGCCGGCCATTGGCATCTCGGTGTGAATCAAGCCTTATTGTCTCTGATTTAAGCTAATTTCAGACTACGCTATAATATAATAGCATATAGTATATATATATGTATATGGTATATAGCTCATAGCACAACAATATCGCGCACCATACTATTTTATGGACACGTTCACATTGTACTGTACTATATATTATTGGCGCTGAGTTCATGCTGTGCTATATCACGCGCCGCCCTCTTCCTCCTTCCTCACCCCCGGATCGCTATCAACTGAGCTTGCTATATACTTGAAATGCTTGCGATAATATCGCGTAATGTGAACGCCATGCTATATAGTATAGCATTAGGTCCTTCTTTGCTATACTATATAGCACAATAGTATAGCGTAGTCTGAAATTAGCTTTAAGATAAAACTTACATGAGAAAACATGGAGAAGTAGAATCCGTTAGCGTCTTCAGCCTGGCGCATGGTGGGTGGCATTTCAGCTTTGATTTTACCACAGACCAGACCTAAAAAAATACAAACAACAAGACATGATAAATTGCCCAAGCAAAGGTACGTTGTCATAATCCTACATCAACATCTCTGAATCTTATACAAATCACATCAGCGAAATAATTTTGCATTCAAGTTTTTAATGCATATTAATTTTAATTCCAAAGCCTGCAGACAAACCTGAAGATATATAAAGGATGATTCAGTGACCTTGGATCAGAATAAACAACCTCATGGCATATCATACGAGTCCTCTACAATGATATGTTTAGAGTGTTGTTGGCACTGCCCAGATTCTGCAGTGCGTCAGGCATGTTTGCTGATGCGCATGTCAATGACTTTTACGCCATGATGCGCAAGAAAATAGCATCAGTTAAATGCAGAATGCTGGGCAGTTCCAATAGTGTACTTGGGGCGCTGACTGGCAGGTACGACAGTCGTCTGCAAAGGCACTGGGTATCGGCCCTTATCAACCTCAACTCTAAGGAGATATACTGCATTAATTAGTTATAACTGACTAGTGTAGTGTATCTGCTTTCAGTAGGTACATAATTTTAAGAAATGTAATTTTAAGTATTGTGATTTTTGACATTTAATTTTATTTTATTTTGACATTTTATGAATCTTATTTGTTCGAATAAATAAATATATTATTATTATTATATCCGAATCACCTCCATGTATCATCAATGGTTTTATTTTATGTAGATGTTACGGATGTTGTGTTCCGTGGACATAGCCAGTGCCGTGTTCGGCCTAAGAATAGACTCCTCCTTCTCCTCCCGTGGATGTAGTAAAAGCTTTACTAAGGGATTGCACCAGGGGATGGGCAACAGCATCTACCTGAGTACTTAACACCAAACTACGATCACCAATCCGCCTGCCAAGCGTGGTGATTATGACAAATACCCCCGTTGTATTTAATGGGCGTGGCTTCGTCCCAGTGGACGTAAACAAGCTGGTGATTATGGTGATGGTTGTGGCTGTTTCTTGGACGCCATTTTTGTCAAAAGCTGTTGAAATAGCATTAAGGGAAAACCACACTGGATGCGTATGCAGCACGTATCGTAGACACGCGCGTCTCTACGTATACACGCTAGCGTGACGTCACACAAGCGGTGTGCCATGTCTCATACAGTTTCATTACAACGTCATGGTACGTCGACGTTCACGTCTACGTCTATGCGTACGCAGCCGGTGTGCTATGGCCTTAAATGCGATAAAGCTTAAAACTAAAAATAAAATGATTTGCTTGATCTATGGTAATTAAATCCCCATGTTGATATTAACTTAAAAAGCTAAGTAAAAATAAAAGGGCTCAGAATATAGATCTCGCTTTTTTTGAACTTTCGTATATCTTAAAAGAAAAGCTGAAAATGAAAAAATATTTTCACTGTTTTTATTTAGTTTGTTCATAAGCCTTTCATATTTTACGAGAATAATTGAACAGTGTTTTGCTTTTTAGGTACATAATCCTTAAACCTTCTGAATCTAATAAAGATTATTTATGTGCTCGTCTCCTGTGCCTATATACCTACCCAAAGGGTTTGGTAGACTTGTCTGTTGAATACTTTTCATCAGGATATACGAAATAACGTATTTCTAGAAAGCCAGGGGGCCATACGTAGGAATACCTTCAGATATCTGAGATTATTATTATTATTCACTAATACGGAGACAGGACATTATTTAGGATATTTATTTATTTAATAGGACACCCAACACGGGGAATATTAGTAACATAACATAAAAGCCAACAGTCACATACGTAATCATATCCTTCTATTTCATTCACTAGGATTCCCTGTGTCGTGGTTATCAGGAACTACGAGTACCATGGCACCACAATACCCAGATCCGGAACAAATATTTGCAGATCATACAAACATTATTCCGCAGCGGGAATCAAACCCGCAAGCAACCTCTTGCGTCTCAGCTGGCATCACCCGCTGCGCCACAGAGTGTACTGATAATTGTACTGATAGTGTACTGATAATATGTACAAACTTTTAATGGAGTTTGAAGAAATAATAGCCAAATTAGAATCAAACTTCGTTCGCGGTGCTCTTTTGCAAGATTAATGAGGAAAATATCTGCCAACCAGTTCATAATTCAAACAAAAAATGCACCTACCTTCTCACGGTCACTGACAAGAGAATTACAAGAGGATTATAAATAGAAGCCATTATACGGAAACCGTGGCCTATTATTTATTATTGGTATACTAGTGTTCACCTGCGGCTTTGATGTGGTGTAGTTCCGGGATAAAAAAAAAACTGTTGTTGTTTTTTTATTAATTGTATTTGATGTCTCGTCGACGTAGCGTACCTAGACGTAGACGAAACTAGACGAGTCATAGAAGAGTTGTAGACTTGGTGGAAACACGGCGTAGTCATGGCGTAGATGTGGCGTAGATGCAAAGTATACGAGACGTACCGAAGACATATACATAGTGGCATAGACTTCAGCAGTTTTAATTCAAATTAAATTTTTTATTTCGCTTGATACATCACTGGAATATCTAGCGCTTCCAACCAAACTAAGTAAAAAACTTGTGTCTTGGTTGGTAGTACTTTCCCTATCTTTTTTATTGGAAATGTACATTCTCATTTGTGTATGCCAAGATAAGTTAGAATAGAAACGTAATAGGCTTTTGAAAAATTATCATGGGCAAGACGAACATTAAGTCAAATGCTCATGTCGCTCCCATGCCCGTACATGTCGGAAACGATACCATCAAAGTTGTTGACCACCATAGGTATATCTATCCAACTTTGACAAGGAGGTCAGTCGACAAATCCAACTTCAATGCAGCGCAGCGTCCGGGAAACTACGCCAAATCTCGTCACAGACACCGCAGAGCCTCAAGACGAAAGTCTGCAAACAGCGTGTGTTGCCAGTGCCGCATTGGCCTCATATACAACCTTAAAGTCGCGCAGCTGGCTATGGTAAGAGCTACGCTCGTAGTTTTTACGGGATTTCATCCAAAATGTGGAGATTCGTATAAGAAACAAAATCTGGAGTATCTCTCAGAATTAACAAGTTGAAGTGGCGAATAGGCATGCCATATAGCTCACAGAACTGATGACAACCATTGGGGAATAAAGGTTCTTGAGTGGCGACCACAAACCGGATGATGCGGTGTAGGAAGGCCCGCTCTCGAAGAATCATAGACATGATAAAGGTCGCAGCATGTCGGTGGATGAGGGTGGTCTTGAACCATTCGTCATGGCATTCTATGAAGGAGGCCTATGTGGACTTCTATAAGCTGATGATGATGATGATGATGATGAGAATGTTGAAGTTCTGCCTACAGAAATCAATAGAAATTAATCATATTTACCTAGAGCTGAATTATCGCCATCACAGTTGAGGAATACCCCATCGAAGAAGAGGTCCTTAGTCTTCACCCTCAGAAAGGGGTCTGTAAGATTCGTGAAGAACTGCTCCAAAGCCTTGTTCACCATGGGTACGAGAGTTGGCATCATGTCCATAACCGTCAGGATTGCAGCCTACGAAACCACAAAGTTATATCACAGTCAATCGTGTAATAGTATGTTTCGAACGCATGTATTGCTATTTCTTTCACGACGATGGAAGCTATAATCGAGCTTCTTGTGAAAGAGTTCGTCCGGGAAATACTAACACCATACCTCAAGCAGTAGTGTGAGCATTGCTGTGTTCCAGTTTGAAGGTGCCGGTGCAATTACAGGCACATGAGACTTCATCTTTATGTCTCAGAATGATCGGCGCAGTGCAATGTCAATTATGGTGGTACCAAAGTGGATTTGACCTAAGAGGTACACAAATATTTGCAGATCATGCCAACATTTTGTTCTGCAGCGGGGATAGAACCTGTAACCTCTCTTCTAGCCGGCTACTCACCCGCCGCGCCACTGAGGTTATTATACTCCGTTTAAAATATTGATTATGGAACATAGTTGTCAATTTCGGCAATGTATGCGATCTAATTTTCGTTAGTTTCAAAATGTTGGCATGGTGCTACAGATTACATGTGAATATTTAAAAGTCAACAAATATGACGATAGTAGGCATCGTGCTACGAAATCATTGTGGGTTGAAGCTGCGTCTGCTGCACCAAATTTTCTAACAAACATGTTAGCAAAACATGTTATTGTTTAACCAAAATATGGCGCAGCGGACACGGCTTTAAATGTTTTAATAAAATGTTTTGCTAACATGTATTGTTAAAAAATTTGGGACAACAGATCCGGTTTTAGAAAACAATGTTATATGTTTGTAAAACATCAAAATATGGCGCAGCGGACCCGGCTTTAGCAGTACTTAGCAGTGTAGTTATTACGAAATTTTTGTTTATGTTTATCAATTGTAAAATGCAATCTGCATCTACAATCTCGGTTATATAGATAACGACATGCGATGCAGCGTCAAAATGACCTTCACGTTGTATTTGCATAAGTACTTGACTATCTAAAATTGTTGTATCAGTTCCTGTATCAATTTGACAGAGCTAGAAGAGAAAGAGCCAACAATTCGGCAAAACCAGCTTACCATGTAGGAGAAATTGATGACAGTGATTTCATCATCTTCCGTCAGAGATCCTGACGCAGCTTGATCAAACTCGAAGTGCTTCTTGAGCATGTACTTTACAGTGTCGTTGGCACCGTATCCTAATATTGTTTTCTCTCGATACTCCCTATTAAAAGAAAAGAATCAGTATCTAGAAAGGCTACATAACATACAATATACCATAACAGTCACGTACATAGTCTGATCCCACACTAGGATTCCTTGTGTCGTGGGTATCACGAACTACGAGTACTATGGTAGCACAACACCCAGACCCGGAACAAATATTTGCAGATCATATAAACATTTTCCCCGCAGCGGGAATCGAACCCGCACCTCATGCATCTCAGCCGGCTACTCGCCCACTGCGCCACAGAGGTCGTCGAACAGAGAGCTACAGATATAGTAAAACAAGGAAATCTCAGAATTATGGCAAATAGAATTTATAATTAATTAAGGCGATTTTTGCCAGTGCCTCGTTTGCACTACTTCCAAATAATATTGTAAATTTCCTAGTGCGTTTTTGAAACCAAGTTTTGTAAATCTAGGAATAGTCAAGTACTGTCAATATACATTTTTATGAACTGTAAGGTTTTTTTAAATACGATATTTGCACCCTGTTTAACTTACCAATCACACTAATATTCTAAATGCGAAAGTTTGTGAGTATTTTTGTTACTGTTTCACGCTCAACGGCTGAACGGATTTGAGTGAAATTTGGAATGAAGATACCTTATACACTGGATTAACACATAGACTACTTTTCATCATCATAGTTATCAATTTTCATCATTGTTCACGCGGGTGAAACCGCGGGCTCAGCTAGTACAATATATTACTTACTTATAAACATACGGTCCAATCTGAGCAAGACTTGGCTTCATACCCTGGTTCACTTCATCAGGATTGGTGACATTGAACACATAAACCTTGAAGTCCAGAGGGATGGGCATTTTCACCCACTTATCGAACATCTTTGAAGAGTTTTCTATTTGTATATTCTGAAACAAGATACCATGAACACTTGTTTAGTAAAATAAACATAACACCCAACAGTCACATATCGTAGTCCTGATCCCACACTAGAATTCCCTGTGTCGTGGGTATCAGGAATTACGAGTACCATAACCTACTATAAAACCCAGACCCGGTACAAATATATGCAGATCATACAAACATTTGTCCCGCAGCGGTAATCGAACCCGCAACCTCGCGCATCTAAGCCGGCTATTCGCTCGCCGCGCCACAGAGGTCGTCATACACTTGTTTAATGCTGTAAATGTCACGGTCGAGACAGATAGCACATCTCTGTATATTACAACTGCAATACCACCTCAAAAGTGACCTACGTCGTACCTATAGGTTTTGCATTATGTCCGTCGCCACTGAAAGTCTCATGAAAATATGGCAATTTCACCTTTTTTTTTTTCTCTCTCTCTCCCTCTCTCCTTGGCATTTATTACTGCCTTTCCTGTCTTTTCACTCGCTCTGTGTGACGCGACATCTGGGGAAAACTTTAGCTTAACTTACCTTAAAACTTACCTAGACCTTACGTCCTGCCTACCTGGCTTATCTTACCTATCTTTCAAACCACTTGCTGATGTTTTTTCTTTTGACTACTACTTCTTTTGACTACTGTTCTTTTGACTACCTTCCTAAGGTTTTTAAGATCTCATTTACTATGTATCAGCTTCTCCCTGCTCCGAGGCACCACACAGACGCTTCCTAGCTAGTGGTAAGACGAGCCGTGTTTGTTACCTGATTCTTCTAGGCTTGGTCGCGTTGGAACAGGAGTAATTCTAATTTTTAAGACGATTCAAATTGATCCTTGCGATTTCAATGAATACAATTATTTTGATTTGATTTGATGTGAGTACATGCGTCTTTACAGAAAGTACTGCTTAGCTGCAGAATTAGGTTATTGTGGTAGTGAGGAAAGAAAATTCCGAAAAAATGCCCGACTTGGTTCTACGTGAGATCTCAGAACTTTTTTGTGCGGTAGGTAGAGTAGTGAGACTTTGCATCATTTTTACATAGAAAATATTTTTGTTGGGATGTTTCGCAGGGTTTGTAAACAATTTTCAAGATTATAATCATACCAATCGTCATAGCCAAACAGGTTGTAAACGGTGATAACAATCTAAGAAGGATGACAAAAAAATAGTCAAGTGCATGTCAGACTTGCGCACATAAGGTTCTGTACAAGAAAAAAACCGAATAAAGGTTCCAATAGTTGTTTTTTTAATAATTATTAAATCAAACCGGGATAAATTTAATATATTTAGATAGAGATCCCTAAACCTATCTTTTCTATAAAAACCATACATTTTATCCATATTTTTTTTAACGAATATCGTTAAAAAAATATGGATTATATGGTTTTTTTAGAATTGTTTTTGGATTTGGTTTTTAGTATTTTTCTTGATGAATGAATTTGAACTTTTGTTAGTAGTAGAACTTCTTGTGAAAGAGTTCGTCCGGGGAAGTACTAACACCGCACCTATTTCTGTCGCCAAGCAGTAGTGTTCGCATTGCTGTGTTTCGGTTTGAAGGGTACGGGTGCCGGTGAAATTACAGGCACATGAGGCTTTTCATCTTTGTCTCAGGGTCGGCAGCGCGCGTGTGATGCCTCTGGTGTTGCAGGCGTTCATAGGCTACGGTAACTGCTTTCCATCAGGTGGGCCGTATGCTTGTTTGCTTGCCAAGTAGCAAAAAAAAAATTTTTTTTCTTGTTTTTTATAACTTTTTAAGGCTTATTAGCCAAGATCTCTGTCACACAACACATATCTGTGTAAATTTCAACTAGCTACGTCTAACGGCTGCCAAAGTAATTATAAGCCTGTGATAGACAGTCAGACAGACAAACGGATAGCATAGGCCTAATAACAGGGTCCCGAAAGCACGCTTTGGATACGCAACCCTCAAAATGAACAACTTTAATACATACCATTACTTATGTATTCCTTAGCAAAGGTCTTATGTGTGAGCGTATATGCGTAGTATTTATGACAGGGTCGAATCAAAGGAGCATAGGTGATTCCCTGCCGAGGTTTTCTCTAGTGACTACAGTATGGGGTTCTTCAAAAAGGGCGTTTTAAAGTTCTTAAAGAGTCGGCAACGCGCATGTGATGCCTCTGGTGTTGCAGGCGTCCATAGGCTATGGTAACCGCTATCCATCAGGTGAGCCGTATGCTTGTTTACTTACGTAGTAGTATAAAAAAAAATAGGAATATAGTTCATGAATTTCTGACTTCAATTATATTGGCCATACTTGATAGTAGAGTCTTTTTAAGTCCCTGTGTTAGGGTAAACTGGTTATCAGTGGACCACTTTCTTAGGGATCCGATGATAAAACAGAACACGTAAGAATCACTCTCGAGTCTATCTACTGGACGAAAAAAGATTAGATACAGAGAAAGGTAACCCAACCATGGATGAATAGCGTAATTTTTTTTATATTTTTTTTTTTTGGAAAATTAAGATCAAGTCTAGTTTAAAAAACAAAAAAGTCTTGTGCCTCTCGTGACGTTTCGAACAAAATGGCTCGTTCTGTGAAACACTTTTATAATTTTAAAATGCATAGTTTAAAAGACATTCAAGAAAAGATACTAAAATCGAGCATTCCCCCACGATTTCATAAAGTATTGAGACTAAAATTATGAAAAATATAGAATGGTTTATCAAATTCCTAAACGAAAATTCCTATGGGAAAAGAAAAATATTCGTGAAGAGAAAATGCGTATAACATGAGTTGCTTTCACTGAGAGGACTAATAAATTAATTTAGTCTAGTGTTACTATAGTAGCCTACTTGTACGGAACCTTCTCCACGCGAGCCCGACACGCACTTGACCGGTTTTTTTTCCTTGGCTTGGAAATTAACACATGGAATGGCAAAAGTACATTAATGGAACAGTGGAGCGATTACGTAACTCTGTTGCTATTGGTTGCTATCAATTTCAATGCTGTTTCTATTCGAAATGACGCTCTTGCGACTACCCAATTTACGCATTATGCTTACAAAGGTTGATTGCAATAAGACTGCGTGAATTAGGTAATGGCATAAACGTTATTTCAAATCGAAACAACATTGAAATCGATTGAAGATTGAAATCATTAGCAACAGAATTACGTAATCGCCCTCCAGGAGTCATTTTAGTTTATAAGACGATTCAAAACGATCCTTTTGATTTCAATGAATAAAATTCTTTTGATTTGATTTTGATTGGCTTAAAAACTGGCTGATGTACCTACCTAATAGTGTAACTTAAGGTTTCAGTCCTAAATTACCTGAAAGGTAGCTTATTTTTTATAATACAATAAATCAACACAAACTACAATTGCTACTTCTGAGAGCTATGTTTTTTTTTTTGCTACTTGGCAAGCAGACAAGCTTACGGCCCACCAGATGGTAAGCAGTTACCGTAGACTATGAACGCTTGTAACACCAGAGGCATCACACGCGCGCTGCCGACCCTGAGACATAAAGATGAAAAGTCTCATGTGCCTGTAATTTCACCGGCACCCGTACCCTTCAAACCGAAACACAGCAATGCGAACACTAATGCTTGGCAGAAATAGGTACGGTGGTAGAACTTCCCCGGACGAACTCTTTCACAAGAAGTTCTAGTAATGTCGATGATCTTGGTTCTTTTACGGATTTCCTCGTTTATATCACGTAGTAAAACCCCTAGCATAGATCTCTCCATGGCCCGCTGCGCGACTTCAAGCTTGTCTATACTTTGTAATTTCTTTCTTTCCATTTTTTTTCTTTGTATTTACATCGACGCCACGCTAGCGTCTCTGTACCCGTTTATTGAATTAACCATTGTAAAGTAGCGTTAGAGATTTTTATCACTTACTTTAAAGGTCGCAAAAAACTGTAAAACCTCGCCCCTGCCCTTAACCCTGACTACGTCCAATGCTAAGGTACTTAGGTACAGAGGAAAAACAAATCAAGGTTAACAAGTTTATTTTTACAAATTTTATTAAACCCTGACTCGACAGGTACTCTAGATTTTTTTATTATTTTTGTTTTTTTAGTTATATCCCAAGTTGAAAACATCTGCTTATTAAGCTTGTCATCATCTGACCATAGTCTGCGAGCTCAATCGAAGTTTCTAGCTCATTAATAGAACTCAATGTTCTAGCTGCAATAGACAATAGAACCTGACCCCTTATTGCCTAAAGATTTCGAAGTACAAAGCGCCACGTGCATTAGCTTTTTTTAAAAAGCAGAAATATATTCAAAGCATATAGCGCAATGTACTGTAAAATCGTAACCGAAAGCTATTATCAGGTCGTTAGGCAATAAAGGCACGCGTCTTTGAGCGGGACGATCTGAAAGCTGAAGGCTGAAACGTTGAAACTGAAAAGATTAATCGTATAACTTTAATATAATGTACAATGCCTTTTTACAGCTGCTATTATTTGACAAGTTATTTTTATTCACTTACGTATAAAAAAATTGGTATGTACTTTGTTAGATAAGATCCTGGGGTTATTACGTATTCTATAACAATATGCCTATTACAGCAGAAAACAATTAAAATCGATTGTGTAATTTGGTAAATTTATATAATTAATTATTAAGTGAAATGCTTGTCTGTTTCTAGCGCCCCTCCAGATAAGTATAGTATATAAAATAAAAATAAATAAAATCTAATTTCAAACTAAAATGGATCACTCTATCACGTGACTAAGTGTTTTTGATAATTATTATTGTTCCTATGGTTTTACTAAATGAGTATGAGTATATGTAAGAATGCCAGAAACTTCAGTTTAAACTCTATGAGAATCTTTCAGAATCTGTGTCCAAAACGGCTGCCCAACGCAGACACTGGACGCTGGACACTGTCAGTAAATGTATGGAAGGAAACGAAACTTATTATAGTTTCGAAAACTATGATTAAGTTTCGTTTATTATAATAAACTTCCAGAAGGTGCATCTAAACTTCCTATTCGAAGATTTAAATCCTACATAAAGATTAATCTAATTAAGAAAGCGTATTACACTCTTGGATGACTATATTAATGATAAAGCCGCGTGGCCTGATGCCGCTCTGCCCCTCGACTGCTAAAATTGAAATTTGCAATATCTGTACTTACCTATTTACATGTTTCTATTAGATTATTATTTATAAGTATAACAAGCGTAGCGTGTGCTGTCTTGCATATATTTTTGCTGATGTTTATTTACTTTTGACTACCTTCCTAAGGTTTTTAAGTTCTCATTTACTATGTATCAGTAACTCCTTGCTCCGAGGCACCACACAGGCGCTTCTCACCTAGTGGTAAGACGGACATTAATGTAAGCCAAGCCGTGTTTGTTGCCTGATTCTCTAGGCTTGGTCGCGTTGGAACTGGAGTAATTTTAGTTTATAAGACAATTCAAAATGATCCTTGTGATTTCAATGAATAAAGTTCTTTTGACTTTAACTTTGACTTTATGAAAACTCGTATTAGGCCCCACAAAGCGCCTTGCCAGGCGGCCCTTCTAGCAAATGTCATGTGTCTTCAAATTTTTGTTATAGGACATGTTATTTCCTAACGATATTTTCCTATACTGTTTGCACGTGACGTGGTATATTTTTGAGTGGAAAAATTCATTGAATCACGAGCGGTATATGAAAAAACCTTAGTAATTCCATTGTAATTCGACGCTTGTATTACATTGTTGTGTTAATTTTTATGTAGGTATTGTCTACAATAGTGCTTTCTATGTATCTTAGTATCGAAAGTTCCCATCCAGTTTTGTTGCTCATTTAGCCAGAATGAGCAATAGAAAATGGACGAAAATAGTAACAACTTAGCGCGGTCCAGCCGGTAAACGAAAAAAAGTCAGACCACTAGAAAGGTGGGAAGACGAACTCAAAGAAACTACAGGAACTGACTGGACATAGATAGTGACGCATAATCTGGAGGAGGCCATTACTCGGAGAGAGATCCTTGAGTAGAGTATAAATACATACATATTTAACAATATAATCTATAAATTATACTATCATATAAAATGTATAATACTAATTTTAGTTGCATATATAACACGAGTAGTTACTGATAGATACTGTGGTTATGATCCCTCTTCACGTTCATAAAACATTAAATTAGTGTGCATGAATATTGTTATTATTTTTTCATGTTTATTTGTTATTGTACTTATATGTTAAAAATTCCAATTGTTACTCAAAGGATAAATAAAAGGCTTGATTATTATTATGTAGTGTTTTCCATGTATCTTCGTATCGAAAGTTCCCATCGGGATTCCCCCCGGTCCAGTGTCAATAAAATTCTTATACGAAATCAATCAAAACTTATTTTGTAAAGTTTTGCTATCTGCTGAGCTCTAACGTAAAAAAAGCTAATTGGTCATTCAAATCATTGGTTTTTTTTTCTAAGTCTGTAAGAAACCTGTTCATTTATTAGAATTTTAACCTGTTTTAAGATCACTATTAGAGGACATATATAGGACATGTTTATAAAGTTGCAATAACATACTTAGAGTTGTTTGCAAAGTGTTTTAAAGAGCAGAAAACCGGTGGTGTGACCGTGATCTCGATAGGGCAATTTAAAGTGATAGGGTCAAAGTTCTATCTTTAGTTTTAACGAGAAAACGTTTTATGTATAAAACACTAAGTACTTTTTCATTATCACCATCATTAGCAGAGGCCTCCCCGTTGAATGCAGTGGGGGTGGAGGGTTTTTTGTATAGTACTTGGTAAGCATACAAGCATATGACCCACCTGATGGAATGCAGTTACAGTAGCCTATGGACGCCTGCAACACCAAAGGCATCACACGCGCACTGCCGACCCTGAGACATAAAGATGAAAAGTCTCATGTGCCTGTAATTTCACCGGCACCCGTACCCTTCAAACCGAAACACAGCAATGCGAACACTACTGCTTGGCGGCAGAAATAGGTACGGTGGTAGTACTTCCCCGGACGAACTCTTTCACAAGAAGTTCTACTATTAACAAATATGAATATGAGATATGTCATTTAAGTTGCTACGCTTGGCAGGTGAATTGGTGATCACATGTATCGGTATGTATTACTCAGGTAGATGCTGCTGTTCATACTCCTATAATATCTTAGTTAACTTGAAGGACATCCACGGGAGGAGATGGAGGGGTCTATTCTCAGGCCAGATACAGCACGACTCATTGTACTACAAAATGTCTCTAAATTAATTACTTCTGGATAGTGTTGTTCCAGGTAAAGCAAGCAGCACAGCAAGTACAACTATAGTTTTTTATATAAGTAGGTGCCAGTGTGTCCGACCTAAGAATAGACCCCTCTATCTCCTCCCGTGGATGTCGTAAAAGCCGACCAAGGGATTACACCAGGAGATGGGCAGCAGCTTCCACCTAAGTGGTCAACATGAATACTGCGATCACCAATCCGCCTGCCAAGCGTGATGATTATGGCTATTCCCCATTGTATTTCGTGGGGGAGGCCTCGTTCAGCAATGGACGTCTTAAACTGCTGATATATATATTGAGGTACCCTAAGTATGATAAGGTACCTTAGATAAACTACGGCAATCCCTAACTAGAATATACCACTATCCTCAGCATCTACATTTTTTATATATTTTTGAGTCCATATAAATCTTTTGAGATGACTCTAGTAGACTCTACATTTAAAATATTCGCACTGTCTATTGTATTGAATTAGATTTAACGATAGACCAACAAAAAGTTATGACGGTCTTATGCGTTCGTACTGCGTAGTACTTAAAGTTTAAACATAATGTAGAAACAAGCGGTCATCAGTAAAATATCATCCGCACCATAAAAAACCATAGACTCATAATTTTGTTATTAAAAAAACAGTAATTAAGACATTATTGTTAGAAAAACCTACTAAACTAATAGCTGGGCCAATATTCTACCTCAAATGGGCTATCCTACCAAATGAACTGAACTTCAGGATAAAAAAATTATGTGTTGTTTCAGGGGGGCGATTTTAGAATGTCTAAATATCATACTTAATATAAGTTTTATTTTATTAGTCGGTAGCAGGGATATCTATCACGCTATCTCATCTCATCTTGGTTTCAGCTGAAAATCAGCGTTGGGTGTTAACACATTCATCATTTATGCTGATGAGCTGCACGTCATATTGGCACACAGACACAATAGCCGATTTATTTAAACTTCTAGTTTGTTTTAAAATTATGTAAATTACGTTTGTTTGTTGTCTGGTATCGGCTTTGTGTATGGTTTTTGTGCCAATAAACTTTCCTTTCTTTCATCTCTGAGGTTTTTCCGCTAAACTACAAAATGAACAGCTTCAAAAAAAAAGTGAAAAGGGTCCTCCAAGGCAGGCAACGCGTTGGCAATGCCTCGGGTGTTGCAGATGTCAATAGGCGACGGTAACCGCTTACCATCAGGCGGGCCGTATGCCAGTTTGTCGAGCCATAACATAAAAAATACTCAATAATATTATTACGTAATGCGAAAGTTTGTGTGTGTGTTTGTTACTCCTTCACGCTCAAACGGCTGAACGGATTTGAGTTAAATTTGGAATGAAGATAGCTTATACCCTGGATTAACATATAAGCTTTCACCACTCACGCGGGTGAAACCGCGAGATGCAGCTAGTTTATAATATTTTGACTTAGGACTAATAAAGCTATATCGTCGCAGTCGGACACTTTTGAAAAAGTGCTTTTAAGTGGCGGCTTTTGCAATGCGTTTCTATAACCACCATCTAAGCCTCTAAGCATGTATCTAAGATGAATAATAAATCAAAGAAGCTTAAAGGATCAAAAACGTGGTTCTATAGTAGCTCCTTGTGAAAGTTCGTCCGTGGAAGTACTACCATCATTCCTTTTTCTGCTACCAAGCAGTAACTTTCGCATTACTGTGTTCTGTGTGTGGTTTGAAGGTTCAAGAGTGAAATTACAGGCACAATGAGACTTTTTATCTCAGGGTGGTACACGCTGTGCAATACCACGTAGGTCACGTCTTAGGTAGACATTTAACAAAGTTGGTAACATAAATAACATATCTACTCTATAACATGTTGCATACGCATGCCAGATGTAATAGTTTTTCATAGAAATCTGCTAATTTGACGTGCAAAAGAAGTATTAGTCAGTGAAAATGGGCATTAGTCCTGATCCTACACTAGGATTATTTTATGAGTGTTATTTTATTTTTGTTTTATTTTATTAATATTATGTACCTAAATTTCAAATACGATTGCAAAAATTGTTCCTTAATAAATAAATGAAATGAAATGATTCCGTGTCGTTGGTATCAGGAACTACGAGTTTCTATTGTACCGATGCGGAACAAATATTTGCAGATCACAGAGGTTTTGTAAAGTAGAGTAGTTATGAAATATCAGTAAAATTAAAATAAACTTACCTTCTGAATTTGTTTGTTGACTATTTTCGGAAACCCCCATGCAGCCAGGACGATAGCCACCAGTAAGAAAACGATAGAAACAGCAAAAATCTTCTTAGAATTTTTGGCCAACATTTTGCCAACACTTGAAACACTATTTTATTTAAATGTTCAAAGCTCTTCTGTCTTCCACTTTATTTATTTTCTAAACAAACTCATAATTCAATAGTAAAATCTCAAATATTTCTAGTTACTATTCACTAAAACATTTTTAAAATCAGAAGATACTTTTAATTAATTTGAAATTTAAAAAATGGAACAAGCTAGCTCGTCTGAGAACGTGTGAAACCCAAGCGATTATCATCTCATCTAGAAATAACTACCTAGGTAGGTAACTCGTAAAGTTTTCCGCGTTTTTTTTTATTTATACCTACCAAACATGCCATGATGCCATGATTCTGCTAACTCATTATAACAATTCTTATTAACATTAGTATAATTTTTAACTTTTTAAAAAAAAGGCCTGTCTGTAGTTACCTACCTTTGTTGGTCCCATACGAAACAATCACAAAATATCTCTATATTGTTTTTACAAGCAATTTTTATACTTAATCAGGTATAATATTATTGAATAGAATAAAATATTATTTATTGAAAAAGAATAAATAACACATTAACAAATTAAACTTAACATTGGCATAACAGTTAATATTTAAAAGTAACGAGCAAAATTTTATTATTATTATATGTATTATATTGTATTGAACGATTCTTTAAACAAACAACGGCCGAGAACTGAAACCCTTCGTGAAACGAATCTGCGACATTGCTTAATATGGTTATAGATTATTTATTTTCTCAAAATAAATTTTCATTTCAATTTTGTGAGAAACTAATTTTAAAGTAAGTTATTCTAAATTCGTGTCCGCTGCGCCATGTTTTGGTGTTTTACAAACAATAACATGTTTTATTAGAAAAAATATTAATTAGTTATTAATTGTTGTTTAAAATATTGTTAATCCGTTTTCTCATAACCAATAGACGTTCTAGTATCCTATTTTTTGCTAAGTAGAGCAAGATGCTTTTCTTTGGTTGCTATAGGTACTCTTTACCTGGTAAAGAGTACCTATAGCAACCAAAGAAAAGGCTTCCTGGTAAAGTTTACCAGGAAGTCATGGGATTCCGAAGAAAACAATATTTCTGTCCTACCTTTCACGGTATAAGGCTGTGCGAGAGTTTACTTTTCTTATAAATATATTATGTATTTGCTATTTGTTTTTACATACTTTTGATTTTGTGATACTTAGATCGATAGATGAGCACTTTATTGAACACTATACGAAAAATTACAATAGGCGGTCTTATCGCTGAAACCGGTTTCTCCCAGGCAACCTTGAATTAACTTTTTAGTTTGGTATGGGAACTAGAGCTATTTTTGTGAAAATAGAATTGATGTTATCGTGGCTTAGTACCATTTTAGAAAAATAACGACTTTACACCACGTTCTTTACTATTCTCCTGCTGACGTTTCGTTGACTATTTTGAGGTCCTTCCTCATGAGCACCGACCGCGACCACGCTCAAAGTTTGTGAGACGGGAACTCAATTAATTAATTAATTTTTGTGAAGGTTTTAGTAGGAGAAACCAAAGATAACGTTCGCTGAGGTCAGTACTATGGACAGGCTACCGACTCCTTTTTTCGTGTAATATTTGATGTACTTAACTCGAGTTCTGCTGGACCCATTTTTATGTGAACACATCATGTAGGGAATTTAATGTGAAAGATAATTGTGTCTAAAATATTCCTGTAACCTACCCCCGTATTCTCTATCTCGCGACAGGGTTGCAACAGGCGTGAATTGTGCAATCAGGGCTGTCAAACATCACTTTTCTCATACGAAACTTAATTAACGGGCAAATGCTAGTAAAAATAACCTATACAAATCTGCTGTTTCTAGTCCTTTGTTAGTTATGTAGAGTCATTGTCTCCTTGCCTGCTTCAATACTTGACTTACAATGTTGACAAATGTCACGAAAATAAATAAATGGGCATTGTTTTAGAAAACTGCAACAAAAACCCATTAAAATATGTTAGTAAACAATGTAGTGTCAGTCAGTTGCCAAGGTCAGAATTGATATTAAAAAAAAACTTGACTCTTCTCTCTACACGTACCTACAGCACGTACAACTTGATTGGATACTTCTTAATACACAGCTGGTTTTGCTTTTTCTCAGGTAAGTATTTGATTAGTTTATTATTATTATTTAGAAATATTATAATAATATTGTTATAAATATAATGTTTTTTAATTGTAGTTTTAATAATCGTTGTTAATCTCTGTTTGTGTGTGTGTTTCTTGTATTTTCTCGTGTGTCATTCTTGCCATTTGAAAGATTGGCTGGAAAAGTTAGCTGTTAGCGATAAGACAGCTCATCATCATTATTATCCTAAAGAAGCCCAGTGCTGGACATTATGCCTCCCCTATAGAATGCCATGACGAAGAGTCTTGAGCCTCTTCCATCCACAGACTTCTAGCAACTTTTATAATGTCCTTGGTCCATCGAGGGGCTTTTCTTTACTGCGTCATCCGGTTTGTGGTCACCACTCGAGAACCTTTATTCCCCAGCGGTTGTCAGTTCTGCGAGCTATATGACCTGGCTGGAGCTATATGAGCTATATGATTGCCAAACCAACTTGCTAATTCAGTATAGTAGTAAAGTATTCAGTTGATATGTCAGTCCTCAACCTGATCCTGGTTCTTCAACGGGTTTCCTCATTTCAGATTCTATCACGTAGTGAAACTCCGAGCATAGTTCTCTTCATAGCCCGCTGCGCACTTTGAGCTTGTGTGTAAGGCCAATTAGTTAGCAACCACGTTTCAGTACCGTATAGGCTTGGTATACTGATTACAGACTTTCGTCTCGAAGTTTGACCTGCCTAGTCTGTCTTCAAACATGGTGCGCATGGTAGGCGCATCCAGTAGTGTAATATAGGACAGTCCCACCTATCCGACAACGTGCTCACGATACTGTTGGGGCTCCCTCGAACCCTTCTCCTCAATCTCTCCTTCGACGCACACCTCTTGCGCATGATGCAATGAAAGCCCTCAACTCTACTTTCCGCAAACATACCAGAGGCACTGCAGAAACGAGGTAAGCATAAGTGCGACATGGACATTCCACATGATGTTTGTCTTGCCCATGTTAATTTTAAGACCCGCCTGGTTAGAGACGGTATTGAGGTCTCTGAGCATTATGCTAAGGCCTTCCAGCGATTCTGTTAAAATAATTCAAACTCATGAATATTATTTTCTTTGATACTGATGTTACACAGAATTTACGGTCAGTATCATAAAATAATAACATCAAATATTCATCAGGGATATTAATTTACATTCTTCTCAGAATCTGTTACATGTTACACATTGCTCATAAATCTTTGTACTTTGAATAAATACATTGTACCACACCACATATCATGGCAGGATTCCCTGTTTCGTGGAACTACGAGAACCACGAGACAGTATTTGTAGATCATGCAAACATTGGTCCAGCGGAAATCTAATACCTCTTCCGTCTTAATCGGCTACTCGCTTACTGTGCTTGGAGAAAAATCGATCAAAATCTGTTTTTGTTGATTATAAATAAAATAAATAAATAAATAATGCTGGACATTTCACACACATCATCTAGCCCCAAGCTAAACAGAGCTTGTGTTATGGGTACTAGATAACTGATATACTTAATACAATACATTACATAGATAGATATTTTATTATACATAGAAAAACACCCAGAACACCCTGAACAAATATCTGCAGATCGTACAAATATTTGTTCCGAGGCGGGAAACGAACCCGCAACCTCCTGCGTCGCAGGCGAACCTTCGCCCGCCGCGCCACAGAGGTCGTCAAAACTATAGATTAGAACAGACAGTCTGAGTGACTACTCTTGACGCTCTACTCCAATCCTAATTCAAGATTTAGTGTAATTTGTCGTCAAAGAGTATTATGTTCCTTGGTCATTTGGTGCTCTTGAATTCAATACTAGCGCACAATTTGGAATGCAGATTGGTGGAATATTATGGAACTAAGTGAAATCGTCTTTCTGTCTCTGTTGTTCTTCACGAGTCAACACGCAAAGTCAATCGCGTGCTCTATCTCAATTTCAAACTCGATTTGGTTCAAGAGTGCTAAACAAGCGTTATTAGGATTGAAACTGGATTAGAACTGTTTTCAAGTGTAGCCCTGCTGATTTTGAACACCTAGTCTTGATAGTTTCTTCCATAGCTTCTTACTTTCTATATAGAAAACAAAACTGTATTTCTCCTACCTTCTTTATAATGCCTAGCAGTAAGGGAATGCATCGTTTGATTCTGCGAAGGTAATACGATTATAATCATGTTCGCTATGGCGTGGATTCACATGTCAATGTCTACGTGTACCAAGCATGGATAATAAAAAAATCCTTGGTACTAAGTCGCATTTACACAGAAAGCAGATTGCGTAGCTGTATATAGACAGTACAAAGCCGCGCACAACAACTGTAGAGTATGAGTGATAATCCGTACGCTGATAGCTAAACCTGTTCCTTAATCATCTGAACACACGCGTATACCACGCTAAAAAGTTTATTCATTTAAGAGGGCACTATACTACAATTAAGGCTCCCTCTTTAACGCATGCGATAACCCGCGCGCCATCTCACGCGCCCTAGCAAGTGTCGTGCACAAAAATGAAGTTTTTTGTTTATTATGGCGAAAATAAAGTGTTTATCAAAAAACTGATTTTAGCATAAGAATAAATAGTTATTACCTACTTGTTGTAGTAAAATTCATCTTAAAACACCGTAGGGTTCCTGAGATTTCTTTCAAAACGTGTGCGAAATAAGTATTTTTCATTAAATAAAACTGTCGAGGTTTTTTTACTTATCGTGTTTTCAACTTTACACAATAAATGCAAAAATATAAAATTTTCATATTCCAAAATATTGAACTCGTAGAACCCGTAGATACTGAGTTCTAGATCGATTTTGTTGGGCAAATTCACATATTACGCCTTCTTAAACCTATTGAAGTTGAAATTGATATTCAACTCTTAGATGAAGATCATTTTGTATATTGAGCGTATCTTTAAGAGCCTGCAATCTGCTTTTTACCTAAAAGCAGCCTTATTTAGCAAGTGTAGCAATTACCTACCTTATGTGATTGAGTATATAGGCAACGGTAATAATAACATATCTCGTAAACATCAGGTTAAAATGTTTTGACTTCAAAGATAACGAGTTTGTTTTATTGAAGGTTGTTATTAATACTTCTACGTTTTTAATGAGGAATCTTATAAGTTGGATCCTATTTGCTTATAAAATAAGAATACCTATTTATTTATATGGTTGGTTTTTTATGCTAGTTTCCTAAGGTACACATTTGTACAAAATTGCTGTTGATTTGGCCAAATAAAGCAGCTTTTTGTCATAAGTCATAATCATAATCATCTTTATTTGGAACAAGTTAAGATACAAAAACAAATGAAAAACGATGATACCCGCAGAAGTAAAAAAATACTGTGTCGCAGGTATCAACGCCCTCCTCCATATTGTGGAATAAAGGGTTCCAAAAATATCAAATGATAACAGAGCAAGGTAATGCTAGAAAAATTTAGAAAAATACAAAAATAATAATAATATTAAAAACTGATTAAACATGGAAGGGCTAAGTAATTTATAAAATAGATAAAAGACCGTTACTTATCTATGATCGTTAAGTTTAAGGAAACTGTAAATTAGGCGTGTTTGTAGTGTGTGTGTGTGTGTGAGTGTGTGTGTGTGAGTGAGTGTGTGTGTGTGTGTGTGTGTGTGTGAGTATGGTGTGTGTGTGTGTGCGTGGGTGTGTGAGGGGTGTGTGTGTTAAGAGTGTGTATTATTCATTATTTTGTATTATATATTTTGTATTATTTATTATTTGTTATTTTGTGTGTAAATAGGATAACAATAAAATGCCAGCGCGTTGTCGTAACTGAAATTGAATTCGGAATGGGAGTTTGATTGATTTGATAGGTAGGTAATTCAATTCAATTGAATTCTTGGATAATGAAGTGGGTTTGCGGTACGGGTCACAATGGCACGTTGCATGGTAGGCTTTTGCATAAAGAAGATACCGGTGATTATAGAACGCGTCAGGTGATCTTATGACCAACATTTTTATATACAATCCAAAATTGCCGACCTCTGCGGCGCGGCGGGTGAAGGTTCGCCTGCGACGCAGGAGGTTGAGGGTTTGATGCCCGCCTCGGAACAAATATTTGTGCGAGCAGATATTTGTTCAGGGTGTTCTGGGTATTTTCTATGTATAATAAAAATATCTAATGTAATGTATTGTATTAAGTATATCAGTTTTCTAGTACCCATAACACAAGCTCTGCTTAGCTTGGGGCTAGATAATGTTGTGTGAAATGTCCAGCGGTTATTTATTTATTTTATTTAAAAATATTAAACTGATATATAGCTTGAACCCAAAACATTTCATTAAAACTTCGATAGAAATTATAATTAGTATCACAGTTCATTGTTTATTAATTGTCATTGTTTTTCTAAATAAATAATTACTAATCAGTACGCAGAGCTAATTGGTTACCCCAGTCTGTTTTTGATTTATTGTAGATGTTTTAATTTTTACTTACTTTTTTTTTAACAAGTCATGTGTATATAATGTATATTTTCGTGAAAGAAAAAAAATACTATAAAACACTATACAATGTTCTAAAATGAAAATGACCATATTTTAATTATATTTAGGTACGTAGTAGTACGCTTCTAAATTTTTATTATGAGAAAATTATTATTTCAATGTGAGTGACGTCACTTTGCATATAGAAACGAATTATCTCTCACACAAGATAAGGATTTTACATAAAAATGTTTTTACTAAAATGAATGTCAATGTCATTTTAGTAAAAACATTTTTATGTAAAATCCTTATCTTGTGTTGTAAGTCGTACCTACTCTATTAATACACCTATTTGAAGAGAATGAAAAATAATTTTAATTTTTTCAAAATTAAGTGACCTATTCAAACCGTTTTATTGAGACTGCAACCACAAACTTGAATTTTCAAAAAAACATAGGTCCGGTTGTACCGGTCTCGAACAAAATTGATTGTCGTTTGTTACTAAATGTTGCAGCGAAATTCGGCACGTACCTACTAGCTAAAATATTGCAATGATAAACGTTTTTCTACAAATTATTAAAAACACTTTTTGAATGTATTGTCCACGGCACACGACACACGACTCACACTGAAACGTTCCCTTTCGTGATCAAATCGTGATGGCATCGCAATTATCCTCACATGACATGATCGCTTTGAATATTATACGGCAATTTGTGGATCAATTTAGAGGTCAATTCTTGGTTAATATTTAATTGTAATTTAATTAAATTATAATAGCTTGGAATATTTATTTTAGGATTTGTCCAATTTTATTGTATTGCTATTAGATATCAAATGTTCCTTAAAAGTCTATTGTTACGCCCTATTTGGTTATTTTTAGAAGAAGGTACGTTATAAGTAATTTTATAGGAAACAAATTCATGGAACCCTAATACCCCAATATTTTTGACATTATTTTAAAAATCATTATAATATATTCTCACATTAATATTGAATCCTTCCTACTTCCTTCCTTCCTACTAATATTATAAACGCGAAAGTTTGTGAGTATGGATGGATGTTTGTTACTCTTTCACGTAAAAACTACTGAATGGATTTTAATGAAACTTTACAATAATATAGCTTATACATCAGCATAACACATAGGCTACAATTTATAAAGATATTGTGTGAATTGTTCATAATATGACGATAAGTGTCAAGTAATTAGGCACAAATATAACATCTGCGAGCTATTCTGGCGTGCGCTGCCAAAACCGCTAGAGTTACACATATGTAATGTATGATAGAAATGTTTATCTTAAATAGTCCTACAAAAAAGCCCGCCACAGTATATATCTATATCTTATGTGTAAGCCATTACAGCCAAAATGTGTATCCTACTAATATTATAAACGCGAAAGTTTGTTACCTATTATGTTTGGTACTTCTTCACGCTCAAACAGCTGAACGAATTTGAGTGAAATTTGGAGTGGTTTAGACTACTTTTCATCATCATCATCATCAATTTTCATCATTATTCACGTGGGTGAAACCGCGGGGCACAACTAGTTACAAATAAAACAATGTTGGTATGACATCGACAAAAAATTAATAGCATAGAGTTTGTTCGGAAAGAGAATAAGTGTGGTGAAAAACAGAACAAACATTAAATAAATAAAATAAATAATAATTAATAATGCTGGACATTTCACACAACATTATCTAGCCCCAAGCTAAGCAGAGCTTGTGTTATGGGTACTAGATAACCGATATACTTAATACAATACATTACATAGGTATTTTTTTATATAAAAAAAATGTATTAAAAGAATTTAATTATAATAATATAATATTTATAAAGAAATTGCATTCGAAGAAGTAAGTGAAGTTATAGTTAAGTTAGCAGCACAAAGTTAATATGTGCGTTCGCAATGCAAACTCCGTTCCTTTTTTTTATTTTAGAAAATACCCAGAACACCCGAAACAATTATCTGCAGATCGTACAAATATTTAATTTTAATTACAAGTCTCAAGATCTTGTATTTGAGCTATAATGACGAGATATTGTTGTTAACAATACACCATCAGTAATTAAGAATGCCACGCCCTCATCTCCCACGCCTATTCTCTTTTCGCACAGACTCTACCAGTTTGTATTTTTAACCGACTTCAAAAAAAGGAGGAGGTTCTTATTTCGGTTGTATGTTTTTTTGAATAACTATTGTCATAATTTCCCGGTCTTGATGTTACAACAACAAATTGACTGAAAAAAAAGTCACAAAATGCATGGAATTATCAGGATCAGTCAATAAATTCATAACAGCTCTGTTTTACGTAAGTATATTATTTGAATAAAATTTAGTAGTTTTCTACAAACTAATAATTAATTAATTAATGGGTATTTTTCTATGTATAATAAAAAAATATCTATCTGTGTAGGAGGGTTCCCAACGAGTAACGTTACAATATTATATTACGCTGTAATGTTATATTATATTAAGTATATCAGTTATCTAGTACCCATAATACAAGCTCTGCTTAGCTAGATAATGTTGTGTGAAATGTCCAGCATTTATTTATTATTATTATTTGTTTTTTGGTTTATTTGTAAAAGGCATTCCTGTAGACCTAACTGCTCGCAGACTTATGTATAAATATGTATTTATATTAATTTTGAGATCTTTTAAACACCTAATCGTAAAGACCACAACTAATCTGTTGTCATCACTACATCTAGGCCAAATACAGGCCCAATCGACAGAGGATTATGTTTATACTGTATACTCTGATTTTTAAACTTAGATATTTTTTGTAAACAAAACACAGGGCAAAAAATATACATTCGGGTAGTAGGTTACTATATTAGCCCAAAAAAAATATATTTTTCAGTAGGTAGTACATATTTTAAGATACTGGTAGCACGTTATGATACACATACATGACACCTTGGACGAATTATCACAATAAGAGCATTTTGGTTTGAAGCGTGTCCGTTTTTTGTTAGTGTGCAGTTGTAGATATGTATTAGTGTGAGTGACTAGAGAAGTGACTTTATTGACTAACCTATCGATGAATAATGCCGAAATAAATGAAAAAGGCGTTATCAGATATCAACTCTACAATTTGTTCCTTCCACCTCCACCATCATAACAGCTCGTTGTCACCAGAATATTTTATTATCATCGGAACTTGATAATGCAAAATTTCAGCTCAAATGGTTGGGTGGAACTGGATTTTCAGTTTCAAGATTCAAGACCTAAACAAAGAAACTAATATGCAAACATAACATAACACTGAACAGTCACATACGTAGTCAACTACCAGTACCATGGTACCATAACACCCAGCAGACCCGGAATAAATATTTGCATATTGTGATAATTCGTCCAAGCATGACACATATACACAGTGACATAATCTTGACATTTATTTGTTTACAAAAAAATGTTTAAGATTAAAAATCAGAGTTATATTTATTTAAATGTCAGATCATGTAAAACAAGAAATATTCTGTACAACTTTGTAGCCCGGAAGAAACCAATTATTCATTTAACCGTTTTGCAGAATCACGTGAACGGGCTATCATCATTTGTAATCAGTAATGACAATCACGCTAACCCTAATACGCAGGAAGTTAAAAAATGCTGGTGAATTTAATGAACATGTATCATCGTGTCCATGTCCAAGTTCCTGGTGCAAGTAATGATACAAAGTACACGTGGGTATATTCCACAAGACTTCTGTTGCTTGTGATTCGAATATATCTACTGTGTTTCAACCGACTTCACTAAAAGGAGGACGTTCTCAATTCGGTTGTATTTTTAACAGACTTAAAAAAAGGAGGAGGTTCTCAAATCGGTTGCATATTTTTTTATTTTTTTTATGTTTGTTACCTTATATCTCCGTCGTTTATAAACCGATTTGGAAAATTCTTTTTTTATTTGAATACAATAACTTCCAGAATGGTCCCATTTTCAAAATCCAGTTCTGATGATGGAATATGAGGAATTAAGGGAACTCCTCAAATTTTGTAGGCATACATATAGCGATTTTGATATATTCAGCAACAAATCAAGCATTTGCATTCAGAAAGTATCATAATACTTTCACCACTCTGGTTTTTTCACAATCAACATATCATCCAGATATTTAGTCGATTATAATGGTGGAAGTCGGTTTTTTAAATCAAAAGTTATTACAGTTAACGACCGCTGTGGCGCGGCGGGTGAGTTGGCAAGAGGTTGCGGGTTCTATTCACAACCGATCATACAAATGTTTGTATGATCTGCAAATATTTTTTTCGGGTCTGTTCATGGTACCATGGTACTCGTAATTCCTGGTACCCACGACAGAGGGAATCCTAGTTATCAGGACTACGCATGTGACTGTTGGGTGTTTGACGACCTCTGTGGCGCGGCGGGTGAAGGTTCGCCTGCGACGCAGGAGGTTGCGGGTTCGATACCCTCCACGGAACAAATAAATAAATAAAAATAAATAAATAAATGCTGGCCATGCGCTTGGCAGGCGCATTGGTGATTGCAGAATTGGTGTTGGGTGCTCAGGTGGATGCTGTTGCCCACTCCCTGGTGTAATCCCTTAGTTGGCGCTTATGAAATCCACGGGAGGAAACGGAGGGGTCTATTCGTAGGCCGGACACATCGCAGCATTACGGTCACTTTAGAACAGAAGTAATTTTGGTTTATAAGAAGATTCAAAATTATCCTAGTGATTTCAATGAAAAAAATACTTTTACTTTGACATTGAGGTTATATTTATTTATGCATTAGGTAAAATAGTTTTTTTAATTGTTTCATCATAGCACTTTCAGGCTGGTTGTACTTGCACTGAGACCTTCATAAATGACGTCTCTATAGTAGGTAGGTACTGTCACGCTCACAATTGGTAATTATAATTTTCACGCGATCCTATTTAATATTCAAATAAAATATTAAATCAAATAAGATTTTCATTACAAATTTTACGAATGCCTGTCATGATTCCTAATTATTAAAATTTGTTATAAAAAAAGCCAACCAGATTGGCAAGCTGGCGTGGCAATGGGTTGGCCATATATGCTGAAGAACTGATAACCGTTTGGTCAAGTAAGTTATTGAGTTGAGACCGCATCTTGGCAAACGGTGGAACGATGGTTGTGGTGAAATGTGGCAGGCAGAAAAGGGATGAAGACAATCAAAAACCGCGCTCAGTGACGCGTTTTCGAAGAGGCATATGTCCAGCAGTGAGAGCTATGCTAGTAGTTTCACTACGTGATAGAATTCGAAATGAGGAAATCCGTAGAACCAAGATCTCAGACTTAGCAAGTTGAATTGGCAATGGACAGGTCATATAGCTCGCAGGACTGATAACCGTTATGGTATAAAGGTTCTGGAGTGACAACCGCAAACCGGACGACCTAGTAGAGCAAGGTCTCTCTCTCGATGGACTAAAAACATTATAAGGTAGCAGGAAGTCGGTGGATAGAGGCGGCTTAAGACCGTTCGTCGTGGCTCTTAACGGGTAAAGCCTATGCGCAGCAGTGGGCTTCTACAGGCTGATGACAATGATTGAGAAAAGACCGTTCATAAAACTAATTAGGGTAAGTACCGAAACAATATTGTTTACTTAATAAATTCTATAAATATTTTGTAGACTCAATTATTCGATTTTTATCAAATAATAATCGAATAAAATAGCCAAAGCTAATAGCTGCAATAATGTCTGTAGATTATGATCCAATCAAGATTAGCGTATTAGGAACATCCTATTATTCTATACGAAGGTCACGCGTCATTGATGGATATTACTAGAGATTATTTTTCCCTGTTTTAGAGGTTGTATCATCTTATTTGACGATAAAATATTCAAATAATATCCCTTTATAAGAATATATAATATATAAGTTGTTGTTAAGTTATGTAGGTAATGTACATAATTTTAGGTTACAGTGAAAGAGTACATATTAGGTACTTTTATTTTATTTTTTAATTATTTTATCAAGTAATATGGTAAGTATAGTATAAATATATAATTAATTTACAATAATAAAACTACAACCTTACCCTCGTATTCATAATATTTTAGTTAAAATAGCTTTTGTTTTGTTCTCTCTGATGTAAAATGTCATATGTCAAAACAAGGGAAAATCTATTTTAACTAAAATAGGTTTTTTAAAAATGATTATTAATAAGGGGGTTAGAATATACACTTTATTGCTTCATATTACATGTTAATAAAATTGACCATAGATAAGTACAGTGTAGACTAAGTTCGTACAAGTTGGTAAGTACATAACAATAAATACAGGCTTACAAAGTCTCGGCTTAAACTTTTGGGGAGGTTCCGAAAACCAAGCATTTACATAAGTCGAGTAAGTTTTGTAACTTATAAACACTAATGACCTGGCAATAACGATATAAATTCTATGGTAATCTTTGTAACTAACTATCCTGCTGCTAATTAATGAATTTGCGAGACTTAATGACGGTAGTTATATTTTTTTTCATCGTCAAACTATAAGCAAGGCTAAAGTTCTACTACACTGAAGGGCAAAAAGCAAACAGCCAGTAGACATGCACTGCTATGAGGCCTTCTCCATAGCCTACAACTCATAGTATCCAATGGGAGGATTTGCCATATTTATTTATATAAATACCACCTTAAAAACTATTAACATATGTAGGTATACCAAAACAAAAATTAAATATAAAGAAATATACAATCTATATTCTGATTTTTAAACTTAGACAATTTTTGTAAACAAAGAAATGCCAAGATATGCCACTTTGTGTATATACACATATGATACACATACATGACACTTAAACACACATTGGCATAATCTTGACATTTCTTTGTTTACAAAAATTGTCTAAATCAGAGTATAGGTGTCTATGTTTCTGTGTGGTTGTGAAAAGGCCTTCAGCATTATGCTACTGCATGTTGCCATGCTACGTGCATGCACGTTGCTATGTGTTATGTTCTCAGATTGATGCTGCTGACCATCCCCTGGCGTAATCCTTTAGTCGCTTTTTACAACATCCACAGGAGGAGTTGGGAGTCCTATTCTATACTATCGATTTGTGAGAGTAACGGGACGTTTTAACTGTAATACCACCGACGCGACCTACCTTTTTGTATTAAAATAACACCTAACATTCACATACTGTCTCCTGATCTCACACTAGGATTCCCCGGTTCTTACACGTAGTCAAACTGTTTAGTCGAAACTGTTTAGTCCAACTGGTTTGACCAAGAAGAATTATGTGTCCTCGTTGTCAAACTATAATCAAATGATCCTCCCTGGATCAAATGTTAAGTTAAAAACATGTACAGTCAATCTTACCTGTAGCTAATTTTTTTTCTCACAACATAGATATAGTGGAGGTTTCCCAACGAGTAACACTCAAACGAGTAACACAGTTTCCAGTGTTTTTCAGCGTTTCAAATTGACTTTTCGCAAACAACTTTACAGAGTAGAAGTGCATATGAAAACACTTTAACACTTACTGTCAGATGTGACAGCAACTATCACAAATCCAAGATAATATATTATAACACACTAGGATTCCGTGTGTCGTGGGTATCAGGAACTACGAGTACCAATGGTACCATAATACCCAGACCGGGAACAAATATTTACAGATAATAATAATAATAATAATATAATAATAAATGCTGGACATTTCACACAACATCATCTAGCCCCAAGCTAAGCAGAGCTTGTGTTATGGGTACTAGATAACTGATATACTTAATACAATACATTACATATATAGATATTTTTTTATTATACATAGAAAATACCCAGAACACCCTGAACAAATATCTGCAGATCGTACAAATATTTGTTCCGAGGCGGGAATCGAACCCGCAACCTCCTGCGTCACAGGCGAACCTTCGCCCGCCGCGCCACAGAGGTCGTCAAAAATTGATATAATTGCGTCCATACTGTGACTCTAAGATATAAGGAAAGATGAAAATTTTTATTTACTTACTCATGTTATTTGCATGTTACTCATAGTAACAAACTTTCTTTCAAACGGGAACAAAGAAATACTGCTTAGTGGCAGAAATAGATAAATGTATATGTTATAACTACAAAAAACTTTGGTACTTAGATACAAAAGTAGGTTAAGTTAAATCTTTAGAAAACAAAAGTTTTCTACGAACTAACCTATACCTTTGCATGTGGTCTTGAATACACTGTCTTTCACTTTGCAGAAATGTAGTCCCACCTACACGTAGCGGTTTTAGTTTTAGACTGTAGAAATCCACTGCTGGAGTTCCTATAGAATACCACAACGAATGACTTAAAACGCCACCAACTTCCTTCCCTTTAAAATAGCTTCCTACACTGCGGAGCGTCTGGTTTGTGGTCGTCACTCGAGGGCTATCGGTGCTGCAACCCATCTATCTATGCAAATTTATTACTAAAAGTCTGGTTTCAGATTGTTCTGCATCGCCATATCTTAATCATCTTCATCTTCTTCAATTCAATTCATTCAATCATCACCCACTATAACCAAGTCAAAGTCAAAGTCAAAAATAACTTTATTCATTGAAATCACAAGGATCATTTTGAATCGTCTTATATAAAATTAAATTACTCCTGTTCCAACGCGACCAAGCCTAGAAGAATCAGGCAACAAACTCGGCTTGGCTTACATAAATGGTCCGTCTTACCGCTTTACATTTTTTTAACTTAAATATCTCACTATGTTCCTCACATATCAACTTAAACAAACTAGTAAAAAGGTCATTCGGATCATCTACGCACGGTACAAGGGGCATTTTGAGTTCAATACTACCCTGGAACTTCTTAATGCGATTTTCTGTAATAGGCCGATAAGTGAATTCCTTAGGTTCATCTACAAAATTACAAGTAAATATAGCACTGTGACCATAGTGATCTGAGGTGAAATGTTTAATTACTGATTTATCAATTGGAACACTACTGCAATAAATATTATCTAAACAGGTGGATGTTGTTAGTGTCACCCTTGTAGGTTCTTCGAAGAGGTGATATAAATTAAAGCATTTAAATAAATTAAGCAGCCTCTCGGATAGAGGATTAACCGGAATATCTATATTGAAATCTCCGCAGACTATTAGCATTTTATTACGAATAAAAGTTTTAAGCAATGCTACTTCCATAGTGGATTCAAATAATGCGAAGTCTGCGTCAGGGGGACGGTAAACGCTTACAATGATATGCCGCTCTAGCTCAACACAAGATAGCTCAATAGTCCTCTCAATAGTGAGATTTGCAACATCTTTACGTTCCTTGCATTTTAAAGTATTTCGAACAACAATTAAGGAACCCCCACGTATGGCGTTCTTGCGTTTGTATGAACTTACAATATTATAATTCTCATAATAAGGGAGTAACTCAAATTGTAACATCCAGTGTTCAGTTACACACATGATATCAACATTAAAACGGATTAAAAATAATTCTAATTCTAAGATTTTGCTGGGAAGGCCTTGCACGTTTTGATGTACTACATTTAAAGTGCCCGGCTGTCTCATTGTCGAACTCGTCAGTTTAAATGACTGTCAGCTACTCCTACCAAGCCAGCTCAGGGCCTCATTCCAATGTAGCCAGCCTTATCTTCTTGTGCGTATTCGTGCACCTTAATAGCAGCTGTCTCTAGTACATCTATGTTGATTATTTATCATTTCCATTGTTGAAAACGCAAGTGATTTACCGCCTAGTTTATAAGAGCCCTTATGATCGTTATTCAAGGAGCGTGCTGTTCCGTCGTCCTGACGGGATCACAATACTGATGCTAAGGCTAACTGTTATTGCCACTGTAAAACAGAGACTAGTAGTAGCGCAATTCGAAGTTAGTTCTCTACAATCATCGTAAACTTTAAATGCTGAATGCTTACTGTCAAATTGCAAAAAATCAGCATTAACAGTTTACGGGCATTTCTTGTAGAGAGTTAATCTCAAATTGTGCTACTTGTATGAAGATATTCATAGGTTTATTTTAGTTATTAGTTTTGTTAGTAGTAGAACTTCTTGTGAAAGAGTTCGTCCGGGGAAGTAATACAACCGGACCTAATTCTGCTGCCAAACAGTAGTGCTCGCATTGCTATATTATGTTTCGATTTGAAGGGTACGGGTGCCGGTGAAATTACAGGCATATGAGACTTTTCATCTTTATGTCTCAGGGTTGGCAGCGCGCGTTGATGCTTTTGCAGGCGTCCATAGGCTACGATAACTACTTTCCTTTAGGTGGGACGTATGCTTGTTTGCTTACCAAGTAGTAAAAAAAAAAATTTGTTGTCGATGACGTGCAAGTTTGTGAACAACTCTGAACAATTCTGAATGATTTTGAATCTCAGGAGCAATCATAATTTTGATCCGTTCGGTCTCTTAAGTTTACAAGTAAAGTTCTGTAAGCCAAGTAATGAAAATCTGTTGTCTAGTTTCAGCATAGTCACTTGTTTATGACTACGGTAGGTTACAGCTACGAGTACGTTTGCATAGCACCTAAGTTTTACTTTGGGTTGCGTGACTTGACTTGTGGCAAGATTAAGTGATATACTGTTTATTAAGTTACACTTTAGGTACATTTGATGATAAACGTGATTGCATAAAGATTCGGCATGAAAAACCACTTCCACTTCTAAAGTCGTTCGTCACAAGGGATTGTATTCAAACGTTGTAACCAGAAGGACTTAGGCACGGCTTAGAAATAAGAATTTATTTTTTACCATTTACGTAAAAATGCACAACATTAAAAATAAAACATAAAAAGCAGAGCTTAGTTTAGTTCCGTGATACGTTAAAATTGAGTTCGTTGGCAAATATAACGAATTAAGCTCAGACTTGAGAATTGAGCTTATTCACATGTAAATTGTGCTTATAGTCACGTCGAAGTTGAGCGTAAACGTAAAAAAATGTGCTTAGTCGCGTTTAGCTTTGTATAAGTGTTCTTCTGTGTCTATTGTGTTGTGATCACAGAAATAAAGTACTTAAAACACGAACAAATTGCATAAAAAGTAGGAAAATTGTGTTCGGATAATGCACAGCGTGAGATGCATCCTTGTTCGTTGAAACTATATGCGGGTGTTTTAAATAATATCAAGTGACAAACTGTTATATATAAACACTATTTTTTTCTGATACTAGTAGTTTGATTTACTTATTGCGAATATGGGTGTTTTGCGCTTTCTCATTCTTGCCACTTTATCATTGGATTGTTTTGGTAAGTTCATCACCATCAGCCTATAGAAATCTATTGCTATCAACTAGAATGCCACGACGGATGGTCTTGAGCCGCCTTCATCCAACGAATTCCTGTGACGTTTATAATGTCTTTAGTCCATTGAGTGGAGAGCCTTCCACGTCCGGTTTGTGGTCGCCACTTGAGAACCTTTATTCCCCAACGATTATCAGTTCTTCGAATTATGACCTGTCCTTTGCCACTTCAACTTGCTAATTCTGAGAGCTATGTCGGTGGGTACTTTCGTGTTTATAGCGTTCATCTTTCGTGTTCATCAGCGTGCAGTGACTATCAAAGCATAGCCACTACCAATGGTCTTGAGCCGCCTTCATCCAACGAATTCCTGCGATCTTTATAATTAATATATTTTTCGGCAAGTTCGTATGTTTGGTTTGCTCTATTGTTTGGAAGTTATATTTAGTGAAATGGACTATACCTAATTTCATTCTATGTTATCGTTAGTCTATAGGGTCCTATTACAGTGTAATTTATTTCTCGTTTTTGTTGTACCGTACCTTTATTCATATTAGATTATTATTTTGACGACCTCTGTGGCGCGATGGGCGAAGGTTCGCCTGCGACGCAGGAGGTTGTGGGTTCGATTCCCGGCTCGGTACAAATATTTGTACGATCTGCAGATATTTGTTCAGGGTGTTCTGGGTATTTTTCTATGTATAATAAAAAATATCTATCTATGTTATGTATTGTATTAAGTATATCAGTTATCTAGTACCCATAACACAAGCTCTGCTTAGCTTGGGGCTTGATAATGTTGTGTGAAATGTCTCCAGCATTTATTTATTAGATACTCTTATATTTTTATTGCTCATAAAACATATAAGTAACAAAAGACAGACTTAATGATTTAACTACCAAAGTTTGCTAGCCAAACCCATTTGGTAGTAGACGATAGTGGTTGGCGATCGGTTTACTTGAAGTTGAATTCCTTATGACCTGCTTGTCCATAATAGCACTCCTAAGGTTAATACAAAACAGTTTTTCAAATGGAAACATAATATTCCCGAGGATAAACTGTATTTTTTTATTTGCTATATACAATCTCACAGAATGTTTGAAAATGATATCAAATTAATAATTTAGTCTAGAATTTTCCCGTGTCGTAACTCCAGTTGAGCCTACCTTAACCTGTTTAATGGACTTTATTCACGAAATTTCTGAGAAAACGGGAAACACTTTAAATTATAATTAAGGGGCTTAATCAGACTCAAACTTTTAAGGGTACCTATTGATGTTGTCGCAAAGTTTAGGGAGTGCCGATGTTTGAATCTCAGTAGTTATAAACTTGGGATTAAGTATGGTTGTTTATTTTTAGACTCACTTAGTTAGATTTGGTAAACTTTTATATTAGAGTGAGCCTTCAGCTAAATTCAGTAGAGTCATTCTGTAAAAACTCGACTCGAATTCACTCAAGTGACCGCACTTACTTATCGAACGCTCGTCAGTGAGGCGCCACATGCGTTTTAGAGTTGCAAAGAATACGAAATTTGAATACACCGTGGATTCAGCTCTTCGAGTTTCGAGTGATGTTTACAGAATGACTCTACAGTGACAATTATTTCTATTATGTTTTGTTGATGCTTTCAGCCAGTCCATTCGACATAACGAACTTCCCTACTTGGGAGGAGTTCATCCAGAGTCCTGGTCCGTACGATGGCAAGATTGTGGGCGGTCAGGAAGCTGATATCGAAGACCATCCGTACCAGGTTTCCTTCATCGTGAACAACCAGTACTTCTGTGGAGGATTCATTGTCAGTGAAAACTATATTATAACCGCGGCTCATTGTGCTCAAGAGTAAGTAAATGTTACACAGTAATATAAAGAGTAAGTGAATATTGCACAGTCATATATAGATTAAGTTAATATTACACAGTCGCATATAGAGTTACTTAATATTACACAGTCATATGAAGAGTTAAGGGTTGTAGGTACTTCCGAAAAGCGTATACCGCCGATCAATCTGAAATTTGGTATACTAACGTATTTTGACCTTCTAATCACGAATATCATAATGAAAATTGGCGCAAACGCCATTTTGAATAAGAAAAACGGAGACGAACCTCTTTTCGTTCGGTGTGCACAATCGCGCATTCCTAACCGATTTAGACTATTGTAGCTTTCTGTGACTTTGGACTGCGCCGCGCCATCTATGCATGGATTTAGAACTATTTTCTTTCAGCTGTTAGAAAACTTCCCACTGTGGATGAATTTCGTCAATAGCTCGTCGAGCCCCGGAATTAATTGTCTGTGGATTATTTGCATACACTTTTCCCTTCACAAAATCCTAAATAAAACAGTCCAAAAGTGTCAGATCACACGATCTTCTCCCCACCACCAAGATTGATAACATTTTACTGCACACCACATAAAAAATTAAAACATTAAAATAATCATATATTTATACGTATAGAAGTACAATGGACGATCTTATCGCTGAGAGCAATCTCTTCCAGACAAACTTGGGATGGACTGGAATTGATGAGAACGAAATAGTAGAATTAGAGTTTATCTTATCATGTGTGAATTCAAATTATGGCTCGTTGAGAAGGCGTTCTATAATGTCGAAGATTTTGTATGAAAAGTCAAATAACTTTTCAGTTTTAAGTTAATTTAATACAATCTAGTTAATTATAGTATTCAATCAAATCAAATCAAATCAAATCAAAATAATTGTATTTATTGAAAGCACAAGGATAATTTTGAATCGTCTTAATATGACTGTCTACAATTTGTATCTGATTTATATATTTTTTCAATTTGAATTACTGACTTAATTTATATTAAGTCTTAAGTAGGTAGGTACTTAAGTTATATAATTATAATTTATCCCTTCATGCATTTTTTTAAGCATTGTGACAATGTACTAATAGATACTTTATCTGTTCGATTGACCTGTAAATGCTTTATTTACTAATATATTGATTATTCTGATTATTCCTTTTTTTGCTCTACCCTTCTACTACTTATAAGTAGCTATTGACGCTGGAGTGTTGAAAGAAAATCTCTACCTGTAATGATCCTCAATGTGTAACTTTTATAAATTTCTGAACCTCATAGTCTTTTAAAATTCACAGTGTAGACCCATCCACAGTGGTCCTCCGAGCCGGTAGTTCCTTTAGAAAGAATGGTACAATAATCCCTATCGCAGAAGTGACCCCACACCCTGATTACAACAACCCTCAGTTCGACAAAGACGTGGCCGTTATGAAGACTGTGGACCCCATACCGCTGAATAACGATACTATAATGGCGATACCGCTCCCACCGTTGGGACGGCCCATGAGTGGGGGCACGAAGATCATGGTCAGCGGCTGGGGCAGAACTGAGGTAAAGGATTTTGATTACTATATTTAGGAAGCATTTATTTTACTCTTCAAATAAAAATGTAGCTTAAGATGGAACGTTAGCAAAGTTGCGCGAATTCCAAATTTGAAAGTGGTTTTTGCTGATTACAGCTCATTAACACTTCTTGAGATAGCAAACACTGATTATGTGGGAATCTGTGCCCCTATTCCGGTGACTAATGTTTGTCAAGTAAAATTACCATCAATTGATCAAAATTATTATTAAGAATTGTCGGCAACGTAGTTTAGTATCAGTCTCGAAGCGCCAGCAAAAATGATGGAAAACAGTGGTAAGTAACTGTATTTTCAATTGAAAACGATTCCCAACCACGAAAGTTTCAATTCTATATTCGTAAACTGACATTGTTTTGGTTCATTAATCAGCTCGCGGTTGTTTTGAAAAATATTGAATTCTTTCCAGCAAGGAGCCAGTTCTATTCCCGAAAGGCTGATGGACGTAGAGATTCCAGTCGTGTACTACTTCTCGTGCTTCTTTGTCTACGCCAGCGTTCTGACCCGCAACGAGTTCTGCGCTGGCAACTTCTTCTTGGGAGGCCAGGGGACTTGCCAGGTATGTCACACCAACAAGTGATGATCAAGCATTTAAGAGAAGGCCATTGGTAGCTGGTAAAAGGGTGCTTACACTCTTTTGCACGCGAAGTTCGTTAATTTCTTATAAAATTATATGGTTACCAAATCATAAATGAAAAAAAATAATGATTTTTTTAAAAACTGACCCACCGACGTGTCTACCAAACTTTATGGAGTTTGAAAAAATAATACCCAAGTTAGAAACAAACTTCATTCGTAAGCGCCCTGCCGGTAACCCTCTCTTAAATTCTACCACATTTGTAGCTGTGAATAGGGTGAGACATTGACGTATCAATTTTACGTACCTCTTTCCCAGCTACCAAATACCCAGACCTATATCAAATATTTGCAGAAAATGTCGAACACGCACCTCTCGTATACACTCAGCCGGCTACATTCCTTATTTTGTTCATCATCATCATCAGCCTATAGAAGTCCACTACTGGACATAGGCCTCCTCCTTAGAATGCCACGACGAACGGTCCTGAGCCGCCTTCATCCACCAACTTCCTGCGATGTTTATAATGTCTTTAGTCCATCGAGTGGAGGGGCCTTCCTCTTCTCTCTCCTGTGGTCGCCAGTCGAGAACCTTTATTCCCCAACGGTTGTCAGTTCTGCGAGCTATTAGTACAGCCAAATTAGCAAAAAGTGTGGACCTAAGTCGTGTAGTCGTGGATTCTTATGGAAACGTTAGATGACACGAAAAGAAGCTTATCCTAAGTTTGCACCGTTTCTGGCGCATACGGAACCCTTTTAAATATTAGGTACAAACTTAAAAAGGCCGTAAATTTTAAAATAGAAAGAAATTACTTGATGCAATTTAAACTAGTGGTTCGCCCCGAACTGAGACCTCGCGATGACACCTTTATCAGCCCGACTAATTTAAGAGGTGAAGAAAGGGTTTTGTATTTAACGGCTATGTTAGTATGTTTGTATGGATGATCCATCAGAAATCTAAAACTATAGAGTCAATTTCTCTAATATGAAAGAGATTTTGTGAAGCAAGAAAAAAGTTTTTTTTAATTAAGCAGTGCCATCTAGTTGTAGTTTTGCTACCTAATTTTTAAAGATTTAAGTTTTCTACTCTAAAAATGGATATAACAAAGAAAAAATCCTCAATTTTCGACTTCTCCCCGTAGAACAAAATATACTTAAATAATAAATTTCAGCATTACCAGAGAACTTGAAGTATCTTCGAGATGTTTTTTTGCATATTTTACTTTCTTTACCCTTCTAAGCGATTTCTAAAATAATTACTGAGAAAAAAAATTAACCTCTATAGGTAATTTTTCTACACATCATCGAAATAACCTTTCAATAGGACTAAGCAACAGGGCGTAAATACTACATACCTGTTAGTATTTAAAGTACTTGACGAATTAATTGATAACGTCCTTTTGACGAAAACATAGAACTCCAATGTCATTCATATTCCTAGGAACGGGGGGTCAACAATGGATGTTATGTTGGTTATTATTTTTTTAAGGTTCAGGTTTCTAATTTCTTCAATTTCAGACTTTTCCCTGTAGTTGTGACACAAAAGCCACAAGCATACCAAATTTTAGCATTGTGGGACTGCTGGAAGTACCCTAGAATTTTTGATTTTTGCGTTTTTTATTTTCCCTAATATCTCGGAAACTACTAAGTTTAAATACTTATAAAAACAGTTTTGAAATGTCCAACTAAAGTGCATTCATTAGACACCCCATTTGATCTGACTGTCTCACTTTTATTTTTTTACCCCCTCTTGGACCCTTATATCTCAGCAACCCCCTGACCGATATAGCTCATAACCTTACCTACAAATTGTACCAATACCCCCATACCAAATTTCATGAAGATCGGATTAACGGTTTGGAAGTTTTCATCGGACAAACATACATACATACATACATACATACAAACGCCGATTCTTCCAACTTGACTCAGAGAACTCGCTTCGCTCGTTCAATTACGTATAGAGAGACTGTCTTAGTGTATTATGATTTTAATAAAAACCACGTGCACGTAGGGAACACAGTGTTGAACAAATGCATCTTCCGTAAATTAATACCAGTATAAAACTTCCGGCGGATGTGGTACTAATTAAATGAATAAGTTTAAGTCAATTTCCAGAACTACATTAATTTTCCCCGAAGTAGAGCGACAATAAAATATGGAAAAGTGCCTTCCGTGAGACGCACCAACCTGGTAATACCTTACCTGGTAATGTATTTCGACCATTTTTCTGATAAGTCTTATCAATTTGCACAGACTAAATTAATTTTCCCGGAGCCGCAATACCCACAAAAAGTTTTTTTTGTAAATGATTTTTTTTCGTATGTTCCGTATGTCGGATTTAAAAAATACTTGGTGCAAATGTAGATCGTAACGGTTCAAAGTCTATGCCAAATTGCACCGACTACTTCTATTTCCCCCATAAAGTTACGGATATTATAAGGTTTTCACCCTATTTCACCCTGTTCCGGAGGGTGAAATTACTGATGCTTATTATTAGAGGTGATTTTTAAGCCATACAAAACAATTAGAAAAGTTTTCATGACTACATCTAATTAGTTCCACACTTTTGCAAAAAAACACCTAATTTGACTGTTCTATATATATGACCTGTCCATTGCTCAACTTGCTAATTCTGAGATCTGTCGGTGACCTTGGTTCTTTTACGGATTTCCTCATTTCGGATTCTATCACGTAGTGAAACTCCTAGCATAGCTCTCATCTTGTCACACAAACTTTAATAGACAAAACAAGAGTTTCAAGAGATAAAATTGCACCCTTACGGGTTCACATAGAGTGCAGTGAACGGTTCACTACCCCTTGTGAGAACTCGGAGGTACACTGTGAACCTCTGAGTAACACTGTGAACCTTGTGGGTATTGCGTTCACACGATGACGTATCATGTGCTTCTGTGTATTAGAGGCTTTGAAATGGATTTTGTGACTGATAGTAAAGCAAAGTAAAGTAATTCTTTATTGTTAAAACTGTGTGTGGGTTCGCTTATATTTTGTAAGATGCAACAGGGGCCATTAATGCCATTAATCCCCGATTTAAAAATTTCTATAAATATGAAACTCATTGATAACTAAAATTCTTACCTTAGATATCAATATACAATACAATAAATTTTAATCTTAGGTTTATATTATAGTTAAAGACATATAATGAATGATATGATATGGCCTGAAATGATGATGATATTCTTTTACAGGGTGATTCAGGTGGTGCAGCTATACAGGATGGTATGGCGGTAGGCATCGTCTCATACGGCCGTGGGTGCGGTCAGTCATTATCGCCGAGTGTCTTCGCAGACATCGCTGCTGCGACCATCAGAGAATTTATTACGAAATTAACTGGACTATAATACCTAGTTACCTATTACATAGCTTACAAGGCAACGTCTCATATGACCGAGGGTGGTGACCAGTCACTGTCACCGTCACTATTGATACTTTAAGGCCACAGCACAGCGGCTGCGTACGCGGAAACGTTGACGTGCACGTCGACGTACCATGACGTTGTGTGTATGGAACTGTATGTGACATGGTCACCGCTTGCGTGAACGCAAGCGTGTACAAATAAAGTGACGCGCGTGTCTACATTACGTGCTGCATACGCAGCTGGTGTGCTGTGGCCTTTAAATACTTAAGGTGGAACGTTTCACAAGTGGCGCGAAATTCAAGTTTTAATGTGTTTTTTGCACATTACAACTTATCAACACTTCTTGAGATAGCAAACACTGGTTTTGCGGGAATCAGGACAACACATGTTTTATTTGAAAGTAAATAAGTTCAGCTACGAATGTCAACGAACCAAAATAACACTATACAAATCATTCATTGACATTCTTAGCTAAACTAATGATATTTATAAGTTACTATTCATTAACACAAGTGTGTTAGGTCTCCTGATTCCCGCAAAACATATGTTTGCTATCTCAAGAAGTGTTGATAAGCTGTAATGTGCAAAAAACACATTAAAATTTGAATTTCGCGGCACTTGTGAAACGTTTCACCTTAATTATTATTACTCATAGGACACTTATTATTAAAAGAATGTTCCCTAATAACATTACAATATTAGTCTTATGTTAGGCTAGTAAGTAAGTAGTTGAAAGGTGTTGTTCCAAGATGTATGGAGCCTAGCCCTTGTTGGTGTTCACTTGTGTAAACGTGGCTAAATATATGTAAAACCTTTTCCCATTGTCATTTTTTGATTATTTCGCTTCATTTAATGCAGGTTCCTAAAATATCTTTCTCACGGAGACACAAGACAAAACAATATGGCGGGGCGGATACAATTTACTCTGTGGTAAAATGTTTCGACAACAGCTGTTGACAACTTTGACCGAGGCCCAATTCACTAACTTAAAAATAGTTAAAAATTAGAGTTCGGATCATGTTTCGATCTTGTCTCGATGTCTTAAATGTCAGAAATTGTATTCTCTAAACATAAAATACAACACTGTGATGTGATTTTATCGAAATGTGACCGAAACTTAACGATTCAAAGTTTTTTCGATAATTTTAGTATTGTAGATGGAGTCTCTCTTTACTCTTTGCGATTATATATATATATCTATCCTACTCTAATGATACACCGTGAATTGAAAGTAGACTAAATTGTTATTTTTAAGGGATCGGAACACCAACTTTCTGTCAATTCATAATTCAGTCTCGATTCGGTTAACTTTCAGTGTAGTTTTAAAATAATTTTGGCAATTGGGCCTTAGAACTGCATTTCGTTCGCGTCTTGGCTCCAAGGTGGAGCAAGGAAAATATTTTCGCATAGAATCGAAATGTTGAATTGAAGAACTTGTACTGATGTGATGATCGCAATAAAGCTAGCGTAGGCAATGCATTCTATGTTGACACACTACTCCCAACGAACGAATAAAGCCAAGCAACCACAGAGCAATAAATGTGACATTCCCTGTTATGGCTGCTCAGGAAAATATGTTACCATTGTAAAAAAAAAACTAATTTTAAACATTTACATTAGAATTTTAAAACAACAACAACACAAACCAGCCAGGATTTCCTAAAGAGCTGTACCGTTTTTTAACGGACGTAATATAGCAGTAACTGCGATTTTTAATCTTTTTATAAGCAAATAATACAAGTGGGCCATCTTCATCAGCCGATAAACGTCCACTGCTGGACGAGGCCTCCCCCATAAAGTAGGGGGGTTTGCCATAATCACCACACATGCAGGCGGATTGGTGATCACAGTGTTCTTAGATCGTTGCTGCCCATTCCCCCCAAGGGAGGTAATCCCTTAGTCGCCATATACAATTATCCACGGAGGGAGTTGGAGGATTTGTATTCTTAGGGCGAGACCACCACGGCATGAGCCAACCTCAGCTATATTACGGTCGTTATTATGACTGTCGCCGCTTTATAAGACATCCTAGCTTAACTTTAAAACTGTCTTATTGTTATTACTGTGGTGTATGATAAATGCGCTGTATTCGATTCCGTGAACTCCACCATGTCCACTTAGCATGGGTTATTCAACATACCAAGGCCACTCTTTTACATTGACTGATTGACTGACAAAAAGCCTGATCTAATAGGAGTGCACTTCTAGGCTGCTTGAGCCCTCTGAATACAAAGGAAGTTTTATTCATATCTTGGATACTATCTCATCAAACTGCGTTTTCACTATAATTATTACGGCCGCCGCGACCATAGCAAATACCATTGCTAGGCAATCCTAGCACTGATAAAACAGATCTACCTACGGTACTGTAATTGTTTTGCAATATTTACTCATATGTTTCATTTAAAATCTGTGTAAATATTTAAATAAAATAACAACAACTGTTACGTATATTGCTGAAAAATTAGCTGTTTGTTATGGAACACAATAGTTGTCATAAAAGAAGAGAATCCTGATAAACTAGTGAGTAGAACTTCTTGTGAAAGAGTTCGTCCGGGAAAGTACCTACTACCACCATAGACATATATTACTAGGGTACATCAATGACTACCACCGTACCTACCTATTTCTACCGTCAAGCAGTAGTGCTCGCATTGCTGTTTCGGTTTGAAGGGTACGGGTGCCGGTGCCTTTTAAATTACAGGAACATAAGACTTTTCATCATTCATTTCTATGTTGTCTCTGGATGTATATCATAAATTATGACTGGCCTAAAAATAGACCTCTGCCTCTCCTCCCGTGGAGGTCGTAAAAGTTGATATAGATTAGGTACGTACACTAGGCTAGGCAATGGGCAGCAGCATCCACCTGAGTACTTAACAACACCAATCCGCGTGCCAAGCGTGCTGATTATGCCAAATCCTTCCATTGCATTCTATGGGGTAGGCTTCGTTCAGCCATGGACGCCTATAGAGGCTGATGATGATATACCCATAGCAGAACCAAGAAAAGCTGCACAAGCGGTTTTTTACAAGCTTTTATTTAACTTGCAAATGTATGTATGCTTGTCCGGGTGTAATCTTGCAAATGAATTTTTCACTCTTGCTCAAAAAAACCGTCATTGTGGCGTACCAGAGCGAAGAAAAAACAGCATTTTCATCCCACCATCTCGGAAAGAGTATTTTTGCTATTCGATATCTGAGTGTAAAAGCCGTTTTTATCCGCTAGAGGATAAAGTAAAATTGAATTTAGAACATAGTGTGCACTAAGTTTGTGAATTCACAAAACTATTTACTTCTACCTCCATGGTGCCGAATTTACCATACAACATTTTTTAATTTTTTAAAAACTCAGACTCGGGACCTTCTTGGTGTAAACCTTGGGTTAAAAACAAGAAACTTGAAAACAAGTGTAAAACCTAAAATGAGTGATTCTAGTGACGAGGAAGTTTATTTGACAAACAGAATTGACTGAAACTGTTAAAAATGCGCATGTGATTGTAAATTTTTTTTTTTCCTCGCTGAGTTGGGATGAAAAGTTATGTGTTGCACTCGAGTGCAAAGATTTTTCACCTCGAGCTCTTTTGATCCCTCGCTAACGCTCAGGATTCTAATTTTTGAAGAATCCTTCCCTTGCTCGGTCATTAAAATTGAGCACGCGGTAAAAAGCAACTTTGCACTCTTGTATAACAAATAACTATTCTTCCACTGTGGGAAAAAGTTTTTTTTTAAATTGTTGTCTGTCAAATGGCAATGGGCCTATAAAAACGAAAAAGTATTTAGTCCTAAGTAGAGTAATCATGAATAAAGACTCGACTTATTACTGTTTCAAACAAAAAGAACGACATTTTATTTTTGAAAATGGAACTAAAATCGTCGATCTCTTTGGTAGAATGTGCTTTAGTCCTTATTCTAAGGGTAGAATGCATGCAATGCGTTGCGGCTACAGAAGAAATTAAGAAAAAAGACATTGGCAGGAAATCTTTAGAATTTTTCTCTAATAAATTGCAAATTGAATTGGTAGTGACCGTAATTAATTTCATATAATTACGATTTTCGATGATTAATAGTAGCCTGGCTGTATTTGGGCTCATCTTGATCAAGGCACGGTTCCGATCGCTAATTTAATAAAAGCTTGTTATGAAAAATACATTTTTTAACAATAAACTTATTAATTCACCAATGAATCCTTATGTTTTTATTATCACAACAATTGTACATTACTCATAATGTGTGACTAATTTGTAAGTACACACTCGCTTACATAAACAGTTGTTTACAAAATAGAAATCCATGTTATTGCTAATTGAAAGCTAATCAGTATGCATTATATATGAATCTAAATGAATATTTTATTTCATTTTGTGGTAGGTTCTCATCACCTACATACAACTTTCTAAGTGAAGTATGGCTATACGATATGTATACATTTTCTTAACAATATTATTTTATGGCTCTGGTAAGTTATTTTCATAGACATTTTTATTTAACATAATTATCACTAGAAACGGGATATTTACCATGATTTTTTAGCATTATTGATTCCCGATATTTCGGCAGTGTCATGTGCCATGATCACGAGTAAACTGAAGTCTTTGCGAGTAGATTTTTATTGTTATTGGTACCTAGCCGTAACGATCTAACCCCTTTCTCAAAAATTTATTTTATTTAGTTATCAAATCAAATCAAAATAATTTTATTCATTGAAATCACAGGAATAATTTTGAATCTTAAGTATAATAAACTAAAATTACTCCTGTTCCAATGGGACCAAACCTAATATAAGAATCAAGCAACAAACACGGCTTGGCATACTATAGGTGGGAAGCGCCTGCGTAGTGCCTCGGAGCAGGGAGTTGCTGATACAGACATAGTAAATAAGAACTTAAAACCTTCACCTATTTTAAACCGTTTTTTACCTTAAATCTTAACATTAAAACCACTTGTCTTGATCATTCGATAGAGCACAAAAATATATCCTATACAATATTAAACGAGCAATATTTGTTAATATATATGTTTTGAGATCTTGAAAACAGCTCTAAAGGCTACACACTATGCCGGCGGCCCAGCCGGCGAGCATGCCGCCGACAAGCCCAGCGGCATGCCCGGCGGGTATTCTGTGTACCCGGCGCGGCGTATATCGGTATACACGCGCGGCAAAAAGCCGCCGGCTGTCCGCCGGCATAGCGTGTAGGAGCTATTACGATTTCAATGAAATTTGCTATATTTTTTTGGGGTTTTTGGGAGCATAAAATCAATCTAGCTAAAAAAATTAAAATTAAACCAATATAACGTGAGCTTGACTTTGTGGTTTAGGTAAGATTGGGTACATGCTAGATCGCGCGATGGATGCGATATTCAAAAAGCTTGTGCTCGCGAGGTCTACTGCTCGCAGAAATATATAGTTTAATACGTATTTTCATCATCTTTCAGTTACGTCGGAACCTGAACCATTGATCGTCCAAGGCGTTGAGTCCTCAATTGAAAAATTTCCGTATTTAGGGTCCTTCATTTATGATAGAAGTTTTTTTTGCGGCGCGTTCGTAATCAGTAATGGTCATTTAATTACTGCAGCACATTGTGCAGAGGCAATGTAAGTATACCATCATCAGCGTACACTATGGCCACTGCTGGGTACCAGGCCCACGCTTGACTAGCAAGAGCTTTCAGCTACTTTAGTATTTGCCATTTACTAGCGACTTCTTCAAAAAGTACTACACTATGTACGTGGACCGTGGGTTTAAACCCGAAGTAATATTGTCAACCATTTGTAAGCAAGGAACAGCAGCAAAAATTAGCACCGCGCTGATAAGTTCTTAGTCCAATGTTTATGAGGTGAATCGGTCCATACTGGGTCCATGTACCGAGCAAATTACCTGAAGACATTGGGTTAAACTACTATAAAACACGCACCTCACACGCCTCACACATATCACGAGTCAAAATAGTGAAGCCACTTTTCACAATTGACAATACAGCTCTAGAACTAGTTATCATTTTGAAGTAATCATAATATGTTTATCTCTCTTGCTCCTATACTGCTTTTCTTAACGCTTTGATAGAGACGGCTATTATTTCAGCTTTGTAACATGCTTTGTAATGACAATATTTGTGTTGCCTATCGTATCGTAAGTAAATATTCTCCAATATTGACCTACACTTGTCATAATTTTGATGACAAACGAGATGGGGACGTTGAGAGAAACTAACAACAAATATGTGAAAAACGTAGGTACACAATCACAACACTTTTGGTACACATTTGGCACATTCTGCGGTTAGGTAATCAATTAAATAGCGTAAATTTTGTGTTTACATGCATCTCTATGAAAACCCCGGGATAGGAGACGTATAGGGTACGTACTAATGAGTCGTTTAGTTTCACAGTTACAGACAGGTAAGTACTTCTTCCGCACTTTCAACTCCAGTCTTTTCCACACTGAACGCCGATCGGAAATGGCCTAATGAATATGAATGCAACACACAGCTATCATCTCTAGTTATTTGTATGGGTGGGTGGTCCCGTCGTGTCCTGCGACCCAGTTATACCTCACGACCCTACACGGACAAATTGAACGCGGTGTCGTGCCTTTTAACAATGGTATGCCAGAATTATCACAAATGGTAAACTTCTCTTGCGACAAAATGATAAAGGGGTGAGATTATGGGTCGACGACTAACCTTTTTATAAACTGCATCGCTAATAAATTTACAACCCTAAGCTGGCTGAAGGCCGGGGATCTCTCGCCAATAACAGATCCCGTGATCGACCTTAGTCTACATCCACAATCACGCAAGGATCATCCAAGCGCCCACTGATTGTGCCCGGATTTCTAGCTCCTACTGGAGCAACCAGAATAGGGCTCGTTATTATATACCAAGTGCTTACACCTATCCACCCCTAAAGCAACTACCGCTTCCTCTCAAAATAGGGGTCGACCACGCATCACAAGTCCTCTGGATTGCCACACGGTGTGGCCCACTCAAGAGGCACTTCCATACGGCCTATGCCAGGAGCCTTGAAGTACCAACGTACCTCAGACCCCCCTTTCTTCGAACAAGGCTCAAGAAGAATTGGGTTAAGAATCATTCAGAACCTCTTTTCCTCAGTAGGTACTATACAAGCACTCTCGGTCGACCGAACTAGTCCGTTGTACCTTCGTACACAAGGGGACTTTATACTTATAATCGCGGAGGAAAGATTTTATCGCGAAAGACAGTCTTCCCAAAATCTCACTACCCTCGGGACAAAATGTGACTTTATTATTAGCTAGCACTTACCACGTGGCTATAGGTCTGTCTACTTGAGGCAGACCCTTATTAACATATTTTGTGATAACAAAAACCAATTTTGCCGAAAACCAAGAGACCATGTTTTAGTTGTTAGTATATCATAAAGATAATTAGTTTAGCTAGCTTACTTCCACAGGCTGATGATGATGATGAAATGCCTAAATACAACGCTTATGAGGTGATTCCGTTCACTTACCAACCGGATTATTTAAGGACCCCGTGATCTGACAGTAAATAGTGGTAACGAGTTTCTTTTCAATCTCATTACAGTACTGATCCATCAAAATGTGTGCTGAGAGTTGGCCATACTGACCGTAGCCAGGGTCAAATAGTACCTATATGCCGGGTTTTAGTACATCCCCAGCACAACATGCCCCAATATAACTATGATTGCGGCATTTTGTTTACATGTGAAGCTATTGTGTTCAGTAATACAATTAAGCCACTCAGTCTGGTGTCTGCGAACTGGAAGATGGACACCGACACAAACGTTACACTTGCAGGCTGGGGAAAACAAAATGTAAGTAAGATACCTCTTTCTTTATAGTAGAGCTCTAAGATATATGAATCGTTAGGAACGCCCTCCAGTACTCTGAACGCTCTGATAGATAAAGAGAAAGAACAAGGAGTATTACAGAGTTCTTGTGAAAGAGTTTGTCCGGGGAAGTACTACAACCGTACCTATTTTTGCCGCCAAGCAGTAGTGCTCGCATTGCTGTGTTTCGGTTTGAAGGGTACCGGTGAAATTACAGGGACATGAGACTTTTCATCTTTATGTCTCAGGGTCGGCAGCGCGCGTGTTATGCTCCTGGTGTAGCAGGCGTCCATAGGCTATGATAACTACTTTCCATCAGGTGGGGCGTAAGCTTGTTTGATTGCATAGTAGTATAAAAAAAGTGTATTAATAACTTCAGGCTTACGTACACCTCGTCGAAGTTTTCGTCTGATATACGTTTAAATTGTTTTCTGGTAGGTACTTACATTGTTTCAACAATCTAGTACCTACAGTTCGTCCGTACCTTAATAAGTTTTATCCGATTATTATCAGCCGCCTTGGTGTGTCTGGCATAAGAGTAGACCACTCCATCTCCTCTCGTGGAGATCGTAAAAGCCGACCTAAGGGTTAACACCAGGGGAAGGGCGGCAACATCTACTTGAGTACTCAACACCAAACTGCGATCACTAATCCGTCTAATAATTAATTAAGAAAGCGTATTACACTTTTGATGACTATATTAATGATAAAGCCGCGTGGGCTGATGTCGCTCTGCCCCTCGACTGCTAAAATGGAAATTTGCAATATCTGTACTTTCCTATTTACATGTTTGTATTAGATTATTATTTATAAGTATAAGAAGCGTAGCGTGTGCTGTCTTGCATATTTTTGCTGATGTTTATTTACTTTTGAATACCTTCCTAAGGTTTTTAAGTTCTCATTTACTATGTATCAGCAACTTCTTGCTCCGAGGCACCACACAGGCGCTTGTCACCTAGTGGTAAGACGGACCATTTATGTAAGCCAAGCCGAGTTTGTTGCCTGATTCTTCTAGGCTTGGTCGCGTTGGAACAGGAGTAATTTAATTTTATATAAGACGATTCAAAATGATCCTTGTGATTTCAATGAATAAAGTTATTTTTGACTTTGACTTTTGACTTGACTTTGTCTGCCAAGGGTAGTGATTATGGCAATTCCCCCCATTGTACTTTATGTGGGAGGCCTCGTCCAGTAGTGGACGTAAATGGCTGGCTGGTTATGATGATGATAATGATTATTATCAGTAATGCGGGCACTACTGCTTAGCGGTAGAAATAGGTACGGTGGTAGTACTTCCCCAGACGTTTTCTTTCACAAGAAGTTCTACTACTAACAAAACAAACAGCATTTGTGTGAAAGAAAAATACTAAATCTCAATGCCGTTATGAACTAGTTGCAAATTTTCAAACAAAAATGCTTCACTTTGGATAATTTTTTGATATGTATAATTAGAAGTATTTATATTCTTCAAATTATAATTTAATGTCTAACAACACAATTTTTTTTGTATACATATAACATTTTTTTTTACTTATCAAGTAAGAGTTACACGTCTCTACTTTATCTTATCGGCGTCTACTTTCTATGGTATATTGTTTACCTACCAGAGGAAGATGTGTTTGCGATGTGGTTACAATAAGAGAGGAGCTGAGTCCATATGATGACACCGTCATTCTTTTGTTTCAGTTTGAAGACACCACTATACCAAGTAATCTGCAAGAAGCGACGACTAAAGTAGTTTGTCATACACTGTGCTGTTTGGCGTACAATAAGATCCAGGAGTTAGACCCGTTCAGTTCATATGTGACCAAAGAAATGTTTTGTGCTGGGAACTTCTGGTTAGGTGGCGTATCCTCATGCAATGTAATGTATCAGCGTAAAATTTAATGTTTGTTTCCAAATTTACAAAGCGAAACTTTAATCTATTCGATATTATAATCTCGCGTTGAAACTTCTCGATAGTCAGGGGTATATCTGCGTCTCAAAAGTGGGAATGTGGAAAAAGTGATTATAAATAGATTAAAATACACAAAAAACATTAAAATGTGCTCAAACTTTGAACAAGTGGGCATTAAAAAAACTATAGTCATACTATACAGCGAACCATAATATTACAAGATTTCCAGTAAAGTCCATTTTTCCTCATAGTGGCAAAAAAAACTTAATAATTGTTTACTTACAAAATTGAAAGTGATGGACATTTTTCTCATCATTTAAATTCTGTCAATTTGTATTCTGTTATCACATGGACCTTCAATTGTCGATTTTAAAAGCAATCGGCCTTTAAACAAAAAACTTCAAAACTACGGCCATTTTTATTCAATTCTGACAACAGATTCGTGTTCTCTGATTACTGGGATCCTCAGATATCGATTTTGGGAAACGCATAATGAACTATCCATATAGAGTTCGAATGCGGAGAAGGGAGTTTTTTAACATTAACATTATCGATTTCGGGAGCAAAAGTCAAGAAACAGAAAAGTTCAAAATGGTGGGCATTTTTTCAATAATTACAACAGATTTGTATTCTCTGATCACAGAAACTAACAAGTATTCTCTCTTTATCCTAACTATAGCCGTGTATATCCTCACGACAAAGATTGAGCACATTTTCATGTGTCATGCATGTGTATTTAATCGATTCGACATCACCTTATAAATGTTCCCACTTTTTGGACGCAGATCTACCCCAACTATCGAGTGTCAACTGGCGAGAGTGTATTACCGAATAGCGAGAGTGAACGCAAAACTATAACTCAATGTTAATTATATTTTCAGGGCGATTCTGGGTCACCCACCATGCAGACATGCACACTGAGAAAAATGTAATTTTGGCTTCATTATAAAATATCAATACGTCTTTCAAAAATACGATGAATTGTTCTAAAATAAGGTTGTATCATGTACATATAATAAAATAATCTAGTTTAAATAGTAAGTAATACAATATTATGATGACCATTCTCCGTAATAAACGGTGACAGAATATAAGAAGATTAAATCGATACTTTACGATGCTTTCCTCTTAAAATAACACTACGTAATATGAAATGGTCTGCTGGATGTCTGCTTGGCAGAAATTCGATGATACCTAAGATATACCAGTTTTCGTCACTTTATTTTTGTAGTTAGCATCAATTTTCTTGAAGCTTCTATGCATAAAATCCTTATAATATACGACTACGGACTATATCTTCCGCCGTTTCGTTACTGCTTCGCTTGTTACTGTCCATACAAAGGTTGTCTGGAAGAAATCGCTCTCAGCGATAAGGCCGCCCATTGTACTGCTAATTTTAATAAATCCTTTTATGTATTCCTGGTGTACAATAAAGTGTTAATCTATCTATCTATCTATGTGACTACGGGCACACAAAAATTAATTAACAAATGAACAAACATCAAATAATGATTACGGAATCATAATATTTGACACCGCACACCAAAATACCATGACTAGCACACAAAAATACAATTACGTAACAAATTACCATCGAATATGATTACGGAATCATAATATTTGACGCGGCACTCCAAAATACCGTGATCATCACACAAAAATACGTTTATCGTTTTACTGAAGTATGATTACAGATTCATAATATTGGATGACCGGCATATTAAAATACTGTGAAATCACCAGTCTACTGCGAACGGCACGCGGGTAGGTCCTAGCCCGGTCATTTTATTCTATTCAGTTAGCAGGGAAGCACATGCACTCCGCCTTTTGTTTGTAATTTTATTTTAAATATTACGGATTGTCTATAGTTAGTGTTACAAAATGTGAAGTGATTTGAAGCAACAAAGTGCAACAAAGATCAGCTGGGTTTCATAATACCTAACATTTGTTCGTGTACAAAAATAAGTGTTTTAAGATTAGTGCACCAGTTTATGCAAGCTGTTGATGTAAAAGCTTGTGACAGTACATAACCCAGTTTTGACGACTGATGCCCAGCTGATGTCCGTTTAAAATGATGTGGTTGTACATAAAATAATGTCCACCTTTCTACTACGCATCGTTCTGGCTGCTGACGCCTACCAAACCATGGCTGGTTGGTGAAATCCTGGAGGGCTCAACGTGCCTATCTTATTACGTTGGGTATCCTGGCAAAGCCCGAGTCTCGATCCCGTTCTCTGTCCAGCACGCCTGAAGTCGCGTCGTGTTCTAGGATCAATCACCAGGGATTTGAATAAGGTATTGATTTTAGTCTCGTATTAAGTAAAATATCTAATGTGAAAGCCCATGTTAATTAGAGATACTCTTTATGGTACCATAAAGTAAACATGTCACAAAATACTGTATTTAGGTAAATTTAGCTAATTTCCTTTCGAGTTTTGTAGGCTGACTTCGGCAGAATTTACTACCCCACATTTAAAGCTACTTTCGACCCCCATATATAAAAATCTATTTGACCTAACCACTTGCAATTTTGTACAGGTGACGCGGATAAGGTGCAGTCAGCTTTGGAACAGTGGTCTCGACCCTCAGCTGGTCCGTGACAGGAGGTCGTGCGCCCTCTGGCAAGAGACGGTGCGAGCCCGCCTCCGTTACCCCAAAACTACTACTCCGTTACTCTAAATTATATATTTTGCGTTATTTAATAATATTTTGTAATTTTTAATTAAAATGTTAATCCGTCATATGTTTTTCCATTATAGCAAATAATTCCCCAAATCCCAAATCCACTGTTATCTAGAAGTACCTACTTTATTAGGGTTATTTTCTGTATTGCGTAGGTACTTTTTTCTGAATGTGCTTTCCTCTCATTTCCGAGTATTTCCTGTTATTTCATCCTACTATTTATCCATGCTTTCCTACTATTATTGATGTGCTTTCCTATTGTTTATTCTTACTAATTTTCTACGCCTCCTGTTGTAGCATGGCTCGGGTATTTTTCCTTCTTCTTAAATATGTGTGGGCCAATTTATAAAGATAATTGACACTTAGTAATCTACTCTGACCCATAACCGTGCAAAAGTACGGTTACGGGAGTGATGACGATGAACGACTATACATCATCATCATTCTCTTAACCGTACTCTTGCTTATTCTATGTGTCAATTATCTTTATTAATTGGCCCATACATATTTAAGAAAAAGGAACAATACCCGAGCCATACTACAACAGGAGGCATAGAAAAATAGTAAGAAAAATCAATAGGAAAGCACATCAATAATAGTAGGAAAGCATGGATAAATGGTATAGGATGAAATAACAGGAATTACTCGGAAATAAGAGGAAAGCACATTCAAAATTGTAGTAAAGCATACAATAATAGTAGGAAAGCATGGATAAATAGTAGGATGAAATAACAGGAGTTACTCGGAAATGAGAGGAAAGCACATTCAAAATAGTAGGAAAGCATACAATAATAGTAGGAAAGCATGGATAATTAGTATGATAAAATAATAGGGATTGCTCGGAAATTAGAGGAGAGCACATAAAAATAGTAGGAAAGCATACAAAAATATGATGACAGTCATATGTAATGTTATGCTCTCTCTTAAAAAGTAATGGTCCATTACGATTACCGTCACCGTAAGTCCGGACATACGGTGATACGAACTACTAATGCATGGTGACAGCTCATCATAATATATGGTTAGCAGCAGCAACAGTAGTTTCGTCGTACTTTATGGTTATTTCCGTATGCTCCCTACTTTTCGTGAAATCACCATATTTTTTGATGAACTGTTTTCTCAGTGTATTATGATAATGCTTGTTTTGTGAATTTTATTTATTTTGTGTGGTTTATAAGGAATTACTTAGTTAATGAATTAATTAGAATTAATTACTTACTTAGCGTCCCGTATTCTTTTTTAACACCCAACAACCCAAATTATCTTAATACCAAATTAATACCTACTTAGATACATGACACAAAAGGGAGGGTTATGTTTATCACCCATACTGGGAACTCGTACGCCCAAATAACTCGAATACTTTTTTCGAATTTGCGTACTACTTATTTGATTTAACCCATACGCACGCTGGTTTTAGGTACTTTGTGCCCGTACTGCCGATTAAAGTTCCTCCAAGTTTTCTCTAAGGGTGTTGTAAGGAAATATATGGAAGGAAACGAAACTTCATATAATAGTTTCGATAATTATCAAAACCGGACGTACTGACTTGCACTTGTGTTACTGAAACCTTCAATATCATGACGGCGCTATTTCCAAATTGCTATATCTCATGGTTATCTGAACACAAACCACAATCATATAGTTAATTTTTCATGATGATTTCATTTGTAATTGATAGCTGTGGTAAATCATGAATTACACCAATTAACGGAATGAAGTATATTTATGCTTTAGTCATACGTACAGCTGCTTACTCTTGAAAACAATTCCGATCTATCGGATCTATTGGAATTGTGTTATTTGGTACTCTTGAATACCAACCTAGCGCCAAATTAATTCAACATTGTGCGGATACTAAATGAACTAACTGAAATTGGATTGTTTTATATTGTTTTACCGATTTTCGACACACGCAAACATCCTTAATTGCTAAGCATAGAGCAGCTAACTTCACGGTACTGACACAATACTTGGTACAAGTGCAATTTCAATTTCAATCCTAAAGCTAACAGAATTGTTTTCAAGAGTACCGTGATTTGTCAACATTGTGTTATCATTGGATTGAAATTGTCATTGGACAATAATTAGTATTGGATTCAAGGGTATATAAGGCCCTAGCTCGTTATGTAAGCACTTCGTACTGAGGCCTAAGCTCGAACATCTGCGTTATCGAGTCACAAGCGAGATGATTGTAAATTATATTATCCAATCAAATTACAAAGATTTCAAGCCACCGCGATAACATTGGCCAATATTTGATATCGACAAAAACTACAATAAATATATTGTTCTGAGGTCTCGCTAGCGTCTTGATACTGATAAAGCCTTTGGTATAGAATGGAAGAGCATTTGGTAAATACCGGTAATGCCTGCGATGGAGACCCTTTAACAGAGTTGACAGGCCTTATGATATTTTCTATAATTCCGTATGTCTCGATAGAGCGTAGCGTGTGCTGTCTTGCATATTTTTGCTGATGTTTATTTACTTTTGACTACCCACCTGAGGTTTTTAAGTTCTCATTTACTATGTATCAGCAACTCCTTGCTCCGAGGCACCACACAGGCGCTTCTCACCTAGTGGTAAGACGGACCATTTATGTAAGCCAAGCCGAGTTTGTTGCCTGATTCTTCTAGGCTTGGTCGCGTTGGAACAGGAGTAATTTAATTTTATATAAGACGATTCAAAATGATCCTTGTGATTTAAATGAATAAAGTTCTTTTTGACTTTTGACTTTTAGAGCGACGACATGTCCAAAAACTTCCTTTGACCGAAAAAGTAGCAGGATGTTGGTGCTTTGACCGAAAAAGTAGCAGGATGTTGGTGCTTTGACCGAAAAAGTAGCAGGATATTGGTGAATGGAGGTTTTTTTTTGTTTTCTTTGATATCCGTAATTAGCTGGTGGGCTATATTCGGATGGGTGGATAGGTTCTTGACGTTTGGGATCCAGACTCATCAGTCCTTCTTCCCACATAAGCAGTTATCCAAGACATGGATTCTCTTCAACCGCCTTGTGTCGGCATAACTTTTGAGGCGACACACTTGTCGTTTTCCTCTTTGTTTTGTTTCTTATCGACTGTCAGGACATCTAGGTACTGATGAATTTCATTGTTGGACGTGAACTACGGTGCATTCACCAGGGCACGTAGGATCTTGTTTTATAGCGTTGGATGATAGCGCGTTTGATTTGCTGTCTGTACTCCATATCTGTAGCCCATATGTCCACACAGGTTTGAAAATTGGTCGATGAATGGAAGTGGCTCAAGATCATTCGTCGTGGAATTCTATGGGGGAGGCCTTTGCTCAGCAGGGAACTTCTATAGGCTGATTATAATATAAAATATGGTCTTAAATAGACGTCTAAACTGGGTGGTTATTCGCTATGACCAAACGTAACATAAAGCGGGCTCGTTACGATATCTGCGTGGAATCATCGCAGTATCGTATGGGTGACGTTACACGTTATTGGCAAGGAATCTCTTAGGTCATAGCGAATAACCACCCAGACACGAAAGTAGATATAGCGCTGACCGTAAGAGTGAAAGAAAATTAAAAAAAAACTATACCGAAGTTAGTACCTATTTAATGAGCCTTCTGGTTTTTACTAAATACAGGACGACGACACAAAAACAGTTTTTTTTTTACTGAAAACCAGTTTTATTTAATACGAATGTTCTCTTTTGTTATATTACAGTTATATTTGCTTCTGTAATAAAATAAAACTACTGTGTACCTTTAACACACATGTTACATATTTATGTATTGGGTTTTACAAAATCATTTACATCTTAAACCTTAAATTTTAGTTCATCATAAACACGTGCTGGGGCAGCATTAAACTTGGACCCCTGAAAACCTTAAAGAAATAATGACCGTAAGGTGCCGTAGGGCACAATCAGAATGAACATAATAATATATTAGCTGAATCCCCGCGAGTTTGACTGCTTTTGAATATATCCTATATTAATCAGAGATAGTGAAGCTTATTGTAAGTCAAATAATTTTCCAACTACAAACAAATTAATAAACAAATTTTACATCTGTAGATTATTCGACGTTACAACATTGCCAGCGCAAAAAAAAAACTCAATTTATATGGGTTTGCTCTTAATGCATTACCTTTTATTAAAACCTAACGTTTCACAATATATCTTTTGATTTTATTTACAATTGCCTTGTTATAAAAAATAAAAAATTTAACACGACAATTTTTTTTCAATTAAAATGTTACAAAATTATAATAATTATAATGATAAATATACTATTACAACATAATTATTATCCTCAGGCATATCACGCAAAATCTAAGAACATATATAAATTTGTTTTACACTTACATCTAACTTATAAACAAATTACAATTACGTATTTAAGCCATAATAATAGTATGGTAACCAGCGCTTTGTTAAAATCCTATAATATGATATTACAAAGAAAAAGTTAAATCAAACATAAGTTCTGAAAACTTTTTAAGTTAGTCACCCACATTCACTCTTGGAGCTATGAAACAAGTTTTTTTTTAAAACTAGTTGATCTTTCAGTCAGTCAGAATAATAAACATTAATATACATATTCTAACACACCTCGTTAATAAATTATACATTTAAAATTAATGCGATTTACTCAAGTCACTAGCCTAACAACATATTCAATTTATTTTAGCAGAATTACGATTATACTCCACGTACTTTACTAATTTCCTGCATTTCACAACAAACAACTGCGTTTCTGCGTTTTCGTCAGCAGGAGAATAGTAAAGTACGTGGTGTTTAGTCGTAACTTTTATAAAATGATAACAAGCCACGATAATTTCAATTTTATATTTACTCAAGTCGCTAGCCTAAAAACATATTTACTCAAGTCACTAGCTTAACAACATATTTACTCAAGCTAGTCACTAGGCTAACAACATACTTACTCAAGTCAAGTCACTAGCCTAATAATATTTTAGATTGTGGCCATTCTCTATAAATGAACTAAAACTATAAAGTCTAAGCACACGTAATTGTGCACGTCACTACGCGCGTAGCAACGAAAATGATACCAAGCCACGATAATTTCAATTTTATATTTACTCAAGTCGCTAGCCTAACAACATATTTACTCAAGTCACTAGCCTAACAACATATTTATTCTAGCTAGTCACTAGGCTAACAACATACTTACTCAAGTCAAGTCACTAGCCTAACAATATTTTAGATTGTGGCCTTTATTTATAAATGAACATATATAAATAAAAATATAAAGTCTAAGCACAGTACACGTCACAACCCGCGTAGCAGCGCCTACTGATGCTAAACTGATCAAATATATTTGTTGTGACGAGAACATTGGAGCATCGTTGGTTAGGAAACCTATTTAGATTTCCTGCCCTCTGCCATCAATGATCTACCCCTCGCGTAACAACCTGTATATACCTATCTACCAATAAAAAAATATTGAGCTGATTATTTTTAAGCTTATTAAAAAGAAAACTTAATTTCCTATCAGGAATATCTTGTTTTTTTAATATTAAGCTGGATAATCCTATACTACACACGTAGCAGCAAGACTGAGCACGTAGCAGCACCCCTACGCGCGTAGCAGCAAGTCTTTAAGAACGTATCAGCGAGACTACGCACGTAGTAGTAAGCCTACGCGCGTAGCAGAGCTGCTACATGCCACTACACAAAGACGCCTACGCCGAAAGGAGCTCTTTATCAAACTAACTGCCATTAGTTAATTAAATAGTTTTAAAATGATCGCACTTACAGTTTCTCGATCATCGCTATAATAGCATACGCAACGCCCGACACCATGGCTACGAGTGAAAACACAGAGATGATTGCGTTCTTCCAGACTACCCAGTGGAAGGCCGTGAGGTCCTTGTCCCAGCGCCACACCGTCTCCACGATGCTGGGGAGGAGCAGTCCCATCACGGAGAGGCAGACGGCTCCGACTAGCTCCATGAACAGCTCCAGCCGGGGGATGGCTGAGCCAAGACCCACTGGAATTAACAAAACCAACATTGTAACAAAAACTTCCCAAGCATACTATCTTGTCTTACCATATCTTACCTTATCTTCCCTAGTAAGTAAGTAGTAAATAGTAAAAAAGTAGAAGAATTTCTTGTGAAACAGTTCGTCCGGGGAAGTACTATCACCGTACCTATTTCTGCAGTCAAACAGTAGTGTTCGCATTGCTGTGTTTCGGTTTAAGGAGTACAAGTGCCGATGAAATTACAGGCACATGAGAAATTTCATCTTTATGTCTCAGGGTCGGCAGCACGCGTGTGATGCCTTTGGTGTTGCAGGCGTTCATAGGCTACGGTAACTGCTTTCAGGTGGGCCGTATGCTTGTTTGCTTGCCAAGTAGTATAAAAAAAGACTGTTTATATGTATTATAATATGTTTTGAGATCTCGAAAACGGCTCGAACGATTACGATGAAATTTGCTATAATGGTGGTTTTTGTAGGCAAAAAATTGATCTAGCTAGGTTTCATCTCTGGGAAATCGCATTTTTCCGAGTTTTCTTCGGTCATCCAGGTACTGTTATGTTAACAAACCAACCTATAATCAAAGTCCCGGCTAGCCGGAGACCTGCTATGGCCCAGCGATGGTTCCGGGCCGGGACTCGATGCTGTATCCTCCTCCACACGACGTCCACTGGCACGTAGTACACTAAGGCGAAGGAAAGCAGCATCACGCAGGCTACAAGGAGCTTCGCTGTTTGTGCCAATCTAGAAAGACAAAGGATTTCTTCATTACCAGCCCGTTTATGTCCACTGCTAAATGAGGCCTCCCATTGAATACAAGGAGAGATCACACAAGCCAGGGTATCACCACGCTTGGCAGGCAGATTGATGATCGTAGTTTGGTGTTAAGCACTCAGGTGGATGCTGCTGTCCAACCCCTGGTATAATCCCTTAGTAAGACTTAATAAGGATTACTTCATCATCATCAGCCGGAGGAGACCCACTGCTGGATGAGGCTGCCCCATAGTATGCATAGCGTGCAATGGGGGGATTTGCCATATCACCATGCTTGGTAGGCGGATTGCTGATCGCAGTTTGGTGTTAAGTACTTAGATGAATGCTGCTGCCCAACCCTTGGCGTAATGTCACATAACACACAATACAATGCTATAAATTATGTTGGTTGAGGGTAAGAAGACGCATCCATGTGCGTAGCTGAGAGAATGGCAGAGCAAAGGAGAAGGGCCTCTGTGGTTGTTTCCGATCCTCCTTTAGCTAACTCATCTGCTGGTGTCCTACGTTTGGTGTCATTGTTACAAAGAAACTATAATAATTTTTTTTCTTGCTGTCATTCAACGTCATAACAAAACTCACATCTCATCCTGGGGCAGGTTCAAAGTGAGACTGCCCCGGACGTCTTCCCCGAAGCTGATGTACCCCACGAAGCCGACAAAACCGTATAGCACAACCACCGTGCTCATAGCGATGTTGAGCACGCCAGGGCAGCCCAGGAAGTGCTGCGGCTTCTGCATCTCATTCTCCAGTGGCATGACCACACCGATACCTTCCATCGCGAAGAGGCATGTGCTGAAATGGAAATTATAGATTGAATCGTTAAACATTAGCCAACCAGTACTACTAAAAGTTTACACACATTTGAATGATATGACATTCATGTCTGGCTATCAGGTCGAAGGAGGTGGTATTAGGTCTAGATAACATAAAGGGAGAAGCAAATGCTATGTGCCTGTTTTCCCTCGAACCCAAGTTCTCAACCCTGAAAATATACGTAAGCTCTGTCGAAAGATAAAGCAAAATTGGAAAGCTACCATCCCGTGCCTTCTTTCACGTGGCGTGGAAATCGTAAAAGTAAACTAGTGATAATCCAGTTAAAAGTCTATGAATCTTCGGAATCGATTCCGAAAATTCGGCGTAATTTAGTCACAAACAAACATAACATGATACTATACACATAACATACACTACAAACACTACATTTAATTTTTTTTTGAGCAATAATAAACTTTGAAAATAAAATCTTTGTATTCTTCATTTCCGTTGGCCATATCTTCAAATCTGTAAACTGACTGTAGGCATGATACATACACCAGGTGATTATATAGATGGTATTAGATGTTAGAATGGTTGGCCCTCACAACTCACCTAATAAACGTAGGTATCCCCTCTATAGACGTAGCAGGATTCCTCTTGCTCAGATCTGGGGTATCTCTCAAACAGTAGTAAATTGAGATACATATCGAAGCCAGCCAAACAAAGTTGGCTATTGCTGAGAAGGGCACCAGGTATTTCAGTTTGGTTATCTGAGTAAGAGGGACTAATACGACCAAAGTCAGCCCGCAGAAAGCTGTGACACTCCATTCTGGCCCACCGTATGCATCTGAAACCTGTAATTATATATTGGTAAATAACATAACACCCAATAATCACATACATAGTCATGATCCAACACTATTAGGATTCTCTGTGTTGTTGGTATCAATAACTACAAGTAACATGGTACCAAATGAAAATACTTCTTCATTATCTATAATAAAAACTGGATTTTGATACAAATGGGACCAATCTGGAAGTATGTCCTATGAAATAAAAAAAGATTTTTCCAAATCGGTATAAAAGACGAAGTTATGAGATAACAAAAAAAAATACAACCGTATTGGAACCTCCTCCTTTTTTTGAAATTCAACATAAAATGCTTTTTTCCTATAATTCTGGCCCTCCTCTGAAATTTCTTAAAATTTCTGCCCACAGTATCTATATATCTTTTTTGCCAGTTTCATTAATTCATTCATCAGCTGGTTTCCACAGCTTGACGAGGCCTCCCTCATAGATTAAGGGGATTTGCCATAATCACCACGCTTGGCAGGCGGTTAGGTGATCGCAGTATTGGTGTAGAGTACTCAGGTAGATGTAGCTGCCCATACACTGGTGTATAACCTTAGTTCGCTTTTATGGCATCCACGGGAGGAGAAGGAGGGGTCTATAGGCATGACACACCACGAAAATCTTCACTTAATAATCATCCTCTCATATATATCAAAGCCTGTATTTTACCAGTTTATGAATAGGTAATAGTGATGGTGATTAAAATAGGCGTCTATGTTCAGCATTAGACTTCGACAGGATGATGATGATGACAGGAAATTGTCACAGAATAAACTGTGGCTTATGTTAGGTATCGCAGAATTTTATAACACACTGCTTGTTAATAAATAATTAATCTTGTGGGAATATAATATAAACTGGGAACATATTTTCATCCCATCTATTCGAAAAGGACGACTTGGTTCGCCTTTAAATGCGCCCAAAGGTGGTGTTTTCTGTATGAAACTTCTATAAGTGCGCCGCAATTATCTTTGCCGCGCACTTTTTGAATTTGGAACATATCGAACTCAAATAAGTGCGCCGCAAAGTTAATTGCGGAGCACTTTTTGAATTTGGAACATCTTAGTGTTTGAACACAAATATTGTTTGAATAAATACTGGCTGGTATACGACCGCCCATAGTAGCGCCCCGCGCCGGCTGAATAAATAAACAAATGAAAAACGCATTTTCAAGGATTGTTAGAAATTCATGGTTTTGTTTTGAAACTAGTGGTTCACCCCGAACTGAGACCTCGTGATGACACTTTAATCAGCCCGACTATTTAAGTACCTACTTAAGTCATAACATATTTTCCATTATTATTTTTAAAAAAAATCACCTCGAGGTAATTTCCTACACATCATCGAAATAACCTTTAAATAGGACTAAGCAACGGGCGTAATACTACATACCAGTTAGTATATCAAGTACCTGACGAATCAATTGATAACGTCCTTTTGACGAAACATAGAGAACCCCAACATCATTCAAATTCCTAGAAATGGGAGGTCAACAATGGATTTTATATTGGTTATTGTTTTATGGAGTACAAGTTTCTAAATTCTTTCATTTCAGAATTTTTCCTGTATTTGTGTCACTAAAGCTAACAGCATACCAAATTTCAGCATTGTGGGATTGCTGGAAGTACCTACCCTAGAATTTTAGATTTTTACGTTTTTGTTTTTCCCTAATATCTCAAAAACTATGTTGTCTAAATACTTATTAAAAACAGTTTTGAAATGTCCAACTAAAGCGCTTTCATTAGACATCCCACTTGATCTGACTGTCACACTTTTATTTTTTTACCCCCATTTGGAACCCAATATCTCATCAACCCCCCAACCGATATAGCTCATAACCTTACCTACAAATTGTATTAATACTATCTACCCCTATACTAAATTTCATGAAGATCGAATTAACGGTTAGGAAGTTTTCATCGGATAAACATACATACATACATACATACATACAAACGCCGATTCTTTTAACTTGACTCAGAGAACTAGCTTCGCTCGTTCAATAAAATATGAGGCGCCTTTTATTTTCTCATAGTGGGTGATGAAAAGTAGAGTGTAACACTCGGGCGTAAAATATATTTATGGCTCGGGCGACGTACTTTGAATCCCTTGCCACGTTCGGGATTCTACTAAAGAATCCCACGCTACGCTACGCTCGGGATTCTACTCTAGACTCTCTCACTTCGCTCTGGATTCAAAAAAGCGCCCTCGCCGTAAAAATATTATTTTGCTCCCTTATGATACAATCTACTATTTTATGCGCTTTTTCTAATGTCTTGATAATCACTTTCGATCAAGATTTCACAGTACATTGCGCAGCGTGCTTTAACATCTTTTTAAGAGCAGAAATATGTAAAGCATACAGTTCAATGTACTGTAAAATCGAATACAAATACCAGTTTGTTAGGTAATAAAGGCCCTGAACTGACATCCCGCTGTGTGGAGTATTGTGCGTTGTCCCCCTGTGCCAACCCTACCCCAGCCGGCCAGAGGAGGACTTTGGGCTGAATTGTTTAGATTCTATTGAGTTTTCCCCAAGCGAATAAACTTTCTGGAATATTTTGCGAACCTGTTTGTTTATTTCTCATAGCCAAATGACTTCTAAGAAGAAGAGTTGGGCACAAAAGAAACTCTTAAGCTGGTTTGGCAAAAATAAATAGTACAGTTGAAATGAATACCAAGAAAACCTCTATTTGCTGAATAATATGAAGAATATTACGAATACATTCTGAATTAAGTATCGTCATTTAACATTCTCGTTATTGAACTGTGGCAGTCCGTGGTCTCTACCTACCCCTCCGGGAAACAGACGTCATTTTATGTATGTATGTACCTATGTATGTAATAGTCCAGCCTATATAAGAATAGACCCCTCTTTCTTGTCCCGTGGATGTAGTACAAGCCTTACTATAAGGAATTATACACCATAGGGGTTGAGCCCCATCCATCTGAGTATTTATCACCAACTGCAATCACTAATCAGCCTGCCAAGCGTGATGATTAGGGCAAATACCCCCCTTGCATTCTATGGGGGAGGCCTAGTCCAGTATTGAACGTAAATAGGCTGGTGATGATAATGTATGTAATTGAACTGTAGTGAAGCACGATTATAATTATATACTTTAAAAGAATACATTAGAATTTGGGTGGAATGTAGGCTTTCTCGTCGTCAGCTGCGTCCAGACAACTGATTCTATGTTTTGACAAGCACTTGACACGGACGTATTGTGTAGTTAACACGGATTTTTGTATGGAAAATGAGGTCACAGAGTGTACGCTAGGGGCGCTCATCGGTGTCGCCATACAAAAGTCCACACTACACTACACCAGACGTCCGTGTCATTTGCTTGTCAAAACTCAGAATCAGCTCTGTGAGCCTTTCTTCGTCCGTCGATGATTGGTAAATAGGTAGTTACTAGGTACCCTATTACGTTTAACCAAAATCTGACCACTTTTACGGCATCGATTTGAGCGTTTGTTTAGTTAACTTCGCGGTAAGATTGCGAGCCAGTGTGCTGTGACGGGCAAAGTAGGCCAGACACGACACGACAAAAAGTTTGGAAAAAAAAATTTATGTTACGCCGCGTCTCCAGTAAATGACAGCCATCACTAACTGGAAAACTCTGGCTTTTGATAATAAATAATTTATCTGTGACAAATGCTCGTCAACATAATATAATTTTGTAACATTAAAGAAATTCAGAAATTTTATTTTAGTTACCGAAGTAAGTTTGATTTAATTTTTTAACTTTACTTGGAGTGTGAATAAGCTTCTTTTCACTTCTAACATCTCTTACGAAACTTTCTGAGCACAAAAAGTAAGTATGTACTATTTACTTTAACTAACTTTAATATCCAATAAAAACAATATTTCTTTCACCAAAACGGGGATAAAATAGCAATGTGCGCCTAGGGAAAAAGTTATTTATTTTTAACTTTTTGTCTGTTACCAACGAGCCTACAAAAATGAAAAAGTCTTATTTCATAAGTAGAATCATGAATAAAGACACGACTTGTAGTTTCACAAAAAGAAGAACATTTCATTTTTGAAAATGGAACTAAAAGCGTCGGTATCTTCTCCTAACTAGTCCATGACCATCGATATTAAGGGATGAGTGAACTCAAGTGAACTCAGCTGATTTTGTATTCAGAACATTCAAACGAGGGACCTTCAAACCTGGAACTGCGTGTATCTCCCACGTTTACCCCACAGACAACCCAAATTAAATTTGAATTGTACAAACTGTACATTTCGATCGTCGGTATAGGTACTATAACCATGGCATAGTTTGAGTATTTTCGCTAAAACAATAGCAGGACTTTTCCATCCGAGTGGATCAAAGAAACGGTGTATGTCAGCTAATATGTTTCGTTTGGTAATTATTAATAAAATAAACTATTTAATATTGTATTGAATTTTTTTATTTTTTCGCACACAGCGCTAAAAACCATTTATAACTTGGTTTCTATTTACTCCTTCGCTTGGAGAATGGGTAGTTTTAGCCCCTTGTACAACAATCTACTATTGTAATTTTAGCATAAATAATGCCTATAAGAGAACAAGATTTAATCAAAGTGTTTGCAAATTCAAAAGCCGAAGACTTAACTTCAGTAATCTACTCACCCTCAAAATACTTTTAGCTAGAATTAAACAGAGCAACTAATTCAGCAGAACAGATAAGTTCTTGGAAAAACTGGGAGCGTAAAAGTTAAAACCCAACACGAATGTGAATGAAATTTTGAATTAAAAATTTTCGCGTTCAATGTTGGAAACAAAGGGATTACAGAAGCATTTTTCATACTAAATACTGCATATTTTACTACACTTGAACTACTACCTAGGTACCTTCTCCTCAGAGTAAATCCCTACGCTGTCTGCGTTTACACTAAAGAGTTTTTTTTATTAAACTGAAAAAAATCCTTAATAGGTTTCTAATATTTTACAGTGTGAATTTCTTCTTCATTAGCCGGAAGACGTCCACTGCTAGACGAAGCCTCCGTAACCACTGTGCTTGGCAGGCGGATTGGTACTCAGGAGGATCCTACTGCCGAAAGCTTTTTACTTTTTTAGTTACATTTTGGTTAGTTAATAAAATTCTCGTTAAACAAAGTTCAAATAGAATAAAATGTACCTGTTTGAAAGACTCTGCGACTACTACAACGTAAACGCAGCATGCTCCAAAGTGGGTCAAAGCCAGCGCCCAATCAGCTAATTCCCTGAAAAAACAAACATAGTTTTTCTAGCTTTACTATTTTAGCGTTAATTGCATAGGATTGATTACTCCGTATGAGGTGAAGCTACTGATGTACACTATGAGGGACTATGAGGAACACTGGTTCCTTCTAGTAACAGTATAATCACTCTCCTCGCAGCAATACATTCCCAAAGAAGGAAATTATACGGGGTGTAAAAAGACAGCTCCCGAATACTGAAGGTACCGGTAAAGCTACCTATACCATAGCTATATAAAATAGCTTTCGCCTGAGAGGTGATTCATACCGGAGAAAATCTTTTTTTTCGTTTCGTATCGTATTTGTCAGCCAGCAATGAACGCATTTATTCCGGCCGCGCAAGTTCAACGCTCCCGGTCAGCTGATCGACCCGTAGGGCCAATATTTCTCATGTGCTTTTCATTGCTTTTTTTGACATTTTTATTTATTAACGTGTTTTTAATGATGGAAATTAGGTTTTTGTGTTCCTTTAACGATATTTTATGGATATTTATAAAGAAAACACGGAATAAGCGGACCGAAAGTGAGCATTTTTTTAGCTTAAATATTTTCAGAATCATGGTCTGAATGTACTGTTTCAGTTTTCGGGAGTAGTCTTTTTACGCCCGGTATTTAAGAATATAACCGCATGAGCTTGGTTACTTACTGGTAAAGTCTATTTTGTTTATCGTGTTTTATTTGATAATTGCAGACAGGTCTAGAATTAACTATCTTGTTTCAAATAAATTTGTGTTTGTATTCATATAGGATGTATTCATCTTAGGTTTTTTATATTTTTTAAAAAGCAAACAAGCATACTGCCCACCTGATGGAAAGTAGTTACATGGACGCCTACAACACCAGAGGCATCACAAGCGCGCTGCCGACCCTGAGACGTAAAGATGAAAAGTCTCATGTGCCTGTAATTTCACCGGCATCCGTACCCTTCAAACCGAAACACAACAATGCCAGCTCTACTGCTTGACGGCTGAAACAGGTACGGTGGTATACTTCCCCGGACGAAATCTTTCACAAGAAGTTCTACTACTAACAAAATAAGTAACAAGTTAAGTTTGTGCTAACAAGTTTAGTTTATTTGTAGATAACTGTTTGTTTTTTGTAGTAGTGATGTATATACCGATATTAAATTATTAATTAGAAAACTTCATTATTTGCCAGGTTTTACCGACGGGACCCCATACATTGTTGCTGAACATGTCATGTTCTGTGACATCTATTCAAATAAATGCAGATTCTATTCACCTTGCAAATGGTGCAAACTTCCGCACTGGTTTCGGTCCATGCTGGAACACCAGGTCACAGGTGTCCGCGTATCCTAAAGCTGGTTTCTTCGTCTCTATGCATAGTTGTTGAGATGTCTTCACCTGAAAAAATACAATAATTTATTAATAATGCCATCTTACTACTACTTACTTGCCATCTTTTGTTATTTTTTAGGGTTCCGTACTCAAAGGGACCTTATTACTAAGCCTACGTCGTCCGTCTGTCTATCTGTCTGTCACAGGGATATATTTCAGCAGCCGTAAGATGGAGCAAGTTGAAATTTTCACAGGTTATGTGATGTTGAGGCATGAACTCCAAGGAGGACAGGCCTTTAATAGAATGATATCTTAATATTAAAAATAAAGTTTTAGGCTCGTGGAGCTCCTTGTGAAAGGATACGTCTGGAGAAGTACTACAACCATACCTATTTCTACCGCCAAGCAGTACATTGCTGTGAGCCGGTTCGGCTTCTAACGTGTGTGTCAATTAAATTTCAGGCACATGAGTTTCTAAACTTTGTCTCAGGGTGGTGGGCACAGTGCAACGCCACGTAGGGCCCATCTTAGGCAGATGGGACCTAAATGGCATTGAAGTTGTAATAAGTAGTGATTACCACGTAACAGGTAGGTCACATGCCAGTTCTGTAATTAATTTAAGAAAAACATAAGTAAATACTATTGTTATATCAATCAAAAAAAAAATAAAAAATTATTAGGAACTAAAAACACATGGAATAGTAACAATTAAAAACGTTGACGACTGCAAAAGTTATAAAAATAACTGAGAAGCTGTGCCAGCGCCCTCCTCCAGAACACATGTGGGCCAGGTTCCAAAACAGAAAATAAAAGAAAAACTTATAAACTAAAATGGTAAATACCAAAATTAAAATTAAAATAAAAAGAAAAAAAAAAACGAATACTGTGAGGTTGTGGGTTAATGTGGGTGTGTGAATGCGTCGATGAGTGGATGTGTGTGGGCTCTCCTGCTACCACCAGTCTCTTAAGAGTCTGGGTATCACAGGAGTAGCCCACGTGTGAAAGTGGGAGTGTGTGAAGGTAAATGTGAATGTGTATGTGGGGAGTGAGTTTGTGAGTAGCGTATGTTTTTAATATTTATTGCCACTAATTTAACTAAGAGTTTTGAGAAGGTCTTCCGTTTCCTCATAGGAAAGAGTTTGAAGCCACGCCGAACATTTTATTTTACATTTACGAAGAGTGAGAGGGTAGATTTCTAATATTTTATTGATTTTATTATATAGCGAACAGCTAAGGAAGTAAAAATGTCTGCCAGCAGTAGCGGTTCTGCGTCGTTCTATCAATAACCATTGTATCATAAATATGTTATATAATTTATATATATAATTTATTGATTATTTTTGGCAAATTACGGTGGGACGCGAAATTAAAATGTTCTTGTATTTTTTGCACATTACAGCTCATCAACACTTAGATAACACAACTTGATAGCGGACACTGATTTTGTGGAAATCAGGAGACCTTACTAGGGTGTTTTGTAGAACACTATACAAATTATTAATTGACATTCGTAGCTAAACTAATGATATTTATGAGATACTAGAGCCTGTTCAGCAAGAGAGTCGTCGTGGCCAAATTGTGAACCACATTTACAACCCTAACTAGGAGCTGGTTACTTTATGTCGGCATTTTTAACCGACTTCCCAAAAAGGAGGATGAGAACCTCCTCCTTTTTGGGAAGTCGGTTAAAAATTGGGTTGTTTTTTTTTTTTTTTTTTTTTTTTTTAATGTTTGTTACCACATATCTCCGGCGTTTATGAACCGATTTGGAAAATTATTTTTTTTATTTTAATAGATATACTACCAAATTGGTCCCATTTTTTTCAAAATCCAGTTCTGATGGAATTGAGGGAACTCCTCAAATATTGTAGGGATACATATGGCGATTTTGATATTTTCAGCAAGACACCAAGCATTTGCATTCAGAAAGTATCAAAATCCTTTCACCACTATGGTTCTTTCATAATTTTTTTTCATCCAAAATTATTTAGTCGAATACAATGGCGGAAGTTGGTTTTTTAAATGAAAAGTTATAAATCATAAACAATAGAAAGAGTAACAGTGTTGTAGTAGGATCAAAACGGAACAGACGCGCTATTGTATTGTCCGCTAAACAAAAAAGGTAATTATAAGCACAGCAGCGCCCTCCAATCCCACGACGGGTCTCTCGCTGAACAGATTCTATCAATTTAAACGTGGGTCTGCTGATTCCCGTAAAATCAGTGTTCGCTATCTCAAGAAATGTTGATGAGCAAAAAACACAATAAAATCTGAATTTCGCGCCACTTTGCTAACGTTCCACCATTTACATAACCAGTGCAATAGAAAGCCGAACTAAGGGAATTACTGTCAACAATCACAACAAAGGTCACACCGCCAATGCATTGCGTGACGATTGCCCAAACATTACCCGCAAATTAGAAAGTGTCATTGTAAGGCCTCTACAAGCACAACCCGGGCGTTGATCATAGCGAGAGGTGCCTGAAGCCGTAGTCTGAGTTTTAACAAGTAATTGATACGGATGCATGTGGTAGGTATATATTTAAGTTACTGGGTTCATCCAGCTATGGCCCGAGATCGGCAGGCAACAAACTACTTATATATACTATACGACTATAGTGGTTCGCTCCGAACAGAGACCTCGCAATGGGACCTAAATCAGCCCCGACTACTTAAGTGGGGAAGAAATGGTTCAATTTTTAACCGACTTCCCAAAAAGGAGGAGGTTCTCAATTCGGTTGTATTTTTTTTTTTATGTTTGTTACCGCATATCTCCGGCATTTATGAACCGATTTGGAAAATTCTTTTTTTATTTGAATAGATATACTTCCAGATTGGTCCCATTTTTTTCAGAATCCAGTTCTGATGATGGGATCCATGAGGAATTGAGGGAACTCCTCAAATATTGTAGGCATACATATGACGATTTTGATATTTTCAGCAAGACACCAAGCATTTGCATTCAGAAAGTATCATAATCCTTTCACCACTATGGTTCTTTCATAAATTTTTTTCATACAAAATTATTTAGTCGAATACAATGGCGGAAGTCGGTTTTTTAAATGAAAAGTTATAGCATTACCAGAGAACTTGAAGTATTTTTTTCTTTAGGTATTTTTTGCATATTTTACTTGCTATCCTTCTACTGAGATAAAATTTTTACCTCGACGTAATTTCCTATACATCATAGAAGTAACCTTTGAATAGGACTAAGCAACGGGACGTACATACTACATACCTGTTAGTATATCAAATTCCTGACAAATTAATTGATAACGTCCTTTTGACGAAAACATAGAACTCCAACGTCATTCAAATTCCTAGAAATGGGAGGTCAACAATGGATATTATATTGGTTCTTGTTTTATGGAGTACCAGTTTCAATTTTTTTTTAATTTCAGACTTTTCCATGTATTTGTGTCACAAAAGCTACAAAATACCAAATTTCAGATTTGCTGGAAGTACCCTAGAATTTTTGATTTTTACGTTTTTTATTTTCCCTAATATCTCAGAAACTACTAAGTCTAAATACTTATTGAAAACAGTTTCGAAATGTCCAACCAAAGCGCTTTCATTAGACACCATACATGATCTGACTGTCTCACTTTTATTTTTTTTCCCCTCTTGGACCCAAATATCTCATCAACTGACCGATATAGCTCATAACCTTACCTACAAATTGTACTAATATTATTTACCCCCATACTAATTTACATGAAGATCGGTTGGGAAGTTTTCAGCGGACAAACATACATACAAACGCCGATTCTTCAAAGTTGACTCAGAGAACTCGCTTCGCTCGTTCAACTAATAGCTATGTGAAAGCATTCATTCGGTTGTCGCTTTGCTAATGTACAAATGAGGCTATAACTACACAATCTACTTGTAGCGTCATAACCACAGACAACAGAAATAAAGAGATACACAAACAAAACCACAGTCACACCGCAAGTGTTGACGTAATAAAATAATACTTTCTTTGCGTGGCCTAATGACCAAGTCACATCACAATATAACGGTGTGAAAATTTACGTTTTGTTTCGTGACTTCCGCTTTTTTTTGCATTGAGCACGATTGCATCATAATGACCATGATAAAGCCGAACCGTCACAGTGACTCGTTCCACTCTCGTAGTAGGCCGGGGCTTACTCTCTACGAGAGTGGAACAAGCCAATCGGGAGTTCCAGCAGTAGGAAGATGATGAGCTGGTTATTATGTAATGTGGCATTCTTACATAAAGAATGCCATAGTCGCAGTACCGTCATTAAAGATAAAGATAATTTACTTCAAATATAAAAATAGAAAGTCTTTGTAGTTTTACAGGCAGCAAACGTAGCTTATAGGGGAGGTGAGAGATGGGCACTTTTTACATAAAAGACCACAAAAAGTTTGGTTTTTATATATTAATCCCTTCGTCGACCAAGACACGTTCTTGGTGACCCGGATGACGAAATCACCGCCGCGAATGCGGGGGCGTCGTCATCCAATCACGACAGAGTAAACACTACACAGATACAGCGACCCCGCCGGCGGGGTCGAAGACTTTCTTAAGTACCTTCAGTACCACACGCCTAAAGCGGTACAAGCATGTTCCGGGGCGTTTGCTCCTATCCTCCAGTCTTTTCAGTATCTTCTGTACCACACGCCTAAACCGTTACAAGCATGTTCCGGGGCGTTTTCCTATTCCTCCCAATCTGGCAACGGCCCAAGCCGAGGTCCGTACCTAAGTGGTGCCCTTGCGCTAGTTGCCCCAACCTAATTTTAACGGTTGAGCGCCTTCCGCGCTCACCAAAAGTCCGGTAACGCAGCATCGGCCATCTGAGGCCAACTGCATTTTGTCCTTCAGAAAAAAAAAGGTTTTTATATAATCAAATATTTATTTCTTAGGTCAATAAGCACATATATTTGGCTACAATTATTGCAAAGAACAGTCTAAAAATTATAATCAGTCCCAAAGTTTTAAAAGAATTTCTGAAACGTGTCAAATGTGCCCAATTCTCCCAACGGTCGGGTGGTTTGGGCACCCCCTATGGGAGGTTTGGCATGGTATTTAAAACCCCCAATATTTCAAGAAATAACTTCATATATACTAACATATATTTAACGAATAATCTAATATATATAACGAAGGGGTGACCATGCCTCCCGACTGCCTATCCCTCCCCTACCTCCCCTAAACCAGAAATCTTAAATTAGGAACATAAATAATATTAACCGAAGTTTAGCTTACTTTACATAATAAAGGTGGTGTCCTGTATTAAAAAAAGCGTACCCTCCGTGATAGATTTTATCTGTGTTACGGGTACGGCAGGATTTAATTTTTAAGGCATTAGCTTTTGTATATAGTTATGTTTCTATGCTCAGCGTCAATAATATTGATATTATGCACAGCCGTACATTCTCCCACTGTTAGGTTCTTATGGGGTCTCTCAGTTTATACCATCCACTAACACGATCCTGAGCCCTTCCATCCGCAAGGTTCGATCGCGTTGTTCGATTGATTGAACCACGCGGAACTTAAATCCTGATGTTTCGATCAATCGAACAGCGAAGATTCTTGATTCTTAGTAGATCGATCTACCCACAACGTTGGTTTGTGCTATGTCTCAAACTATCTGGCTGCCCGACGTCTCAAAATCTGTTTTCGGATGCTAAAACCTAAGTAGTTTTTTAACCAACTTCACAAAAAGGAGGAGGTTCTCAATTCGGTTGTATTTTTTTTTATGTTTGTTTCCTCATAATATTTCCGGCGTTTATGAACCGATTTGGAAAACTCTTTTTTTATTTGAATACTTCCAGATTGGTCCCATTTTTTTCAGAATCCAGTTCTGATGATGGGATCCTCATGGATTTCCCTCAATTCCTCATGGAATTGAGGGAAATCCTCAAATATTGTAAGCATGCATATGACGATTTTGATGTTTTCAGCAACAAACCAAGCATTTGCATTCTGAAAGTATCATAATCCTTTCACCACTATGGTTCTTTCATCATTTTGATACAATGGCGGAAGTCAGTTTTTTAAATGAGAATAACTTTTCATTTAAAAAACCGACTTCCGATTATTATTATTCGACTAAATATCTAGATGAAAAAAATGATGAAAGAACGATAGTGGTGAACGGATTATGATACTTTTTGAATGCAAATGCTTAGTTTGCTGCTGAAAATATCAAAATCCATATGTATGCCTACAATATTTGAGGAGTTCCCTCAATTCCTCATGGATTCCATTATCAGAACTGGATTCTGAAAATATGGGACCAAACTGGAAGTAAATCTACCCAAATAAAAAAAAAAAATCCAAATCGGTTCATAAACGCCGGAGATATGAGGTAACAAACATAAAAAAAAAATACAACCGAATTGAGAACCTCCTTTTTTGGGAAGTCGGTTAAAAAGTTATTCTGAACGTAGTTAAAAAAAATGATTAATTTGAAATTTCACAGTAGACAATGCCTGACATTAGATAGTTCGCTTTTACGACATTCACGGGAGATGGAGGTGTCTATTCTTATGCCGGACACAAAACGGTCAAACAATCGATAACGGCTGATAAAAAGTAAACGAATTTATAAAAAATGTTTTTGCTTCTTTCGAGAAAACCTTCCGAACACAATAGCACCATTTGGCTCAGTGGCCTAAATGATCCGACGAGCTCAACAGTAAGCTTCACACGTTTCAGGTTTTTGTTGGCGAGGATCGAGCGGCTTTTGATGAATGGTTTGCAAATCTACACAAGTATCACGGTCTCTGTAGTTTAATTCACAATACCCGAGGCCTTACCATGAGCTCTTATAGCGATTCAGTTCAAAAACTATTCAATACAAAATATCGGTTACGTGATGTCCGCAGCTATATTTAAAGGCACAGTAGCAGAAGGTCTATAAACTTCTGCGATTAAAGTTAATTAATGATGACGAATGTCAACGACCGATACTTTTATACTGAATCGCTATAAGAGCTCATGGTAAGGCATCTGGTCGCTATTCATGACTCAGATACGGAGGCTGGAATATAACAATGGATATGTAGGTACATAATTATGTCCTTTGGCTTAATAGTGCTTGCTCCGCTCGGACGGAACTGTTTGCGAGTTTTTAATGCTTTAGAAGAAAATTATCAACGTTATAAAAGATGTTTGTATAGGTGTATATTCATACACAGACACACGCCCGTTTCCTCGAAGGGATAGGCTAGAGCCATTTAGGCTCTCTTCAATGTAGGGCATGCAATCAAAATGGTCGCATAGTTGTATTTCTCTTTTTTGTTTTTTGCACCTACTAATCTTGTTTTTTATATACCTACCTATACATGTCACCTTTGTGTTTTTTGGGACAAATAAATGTATTTTCTTTCCTTATTTCTTTTCAATCATAAAAACATTGATGTGACTAGTGGTGAGTTCATCGTCGACATTGCTTTCCCACGGTTATCGCTTTCTTCCAGTAATGAATAACACATTCTAAAATAAGCTAGTGATACGCCTTAGTTGGCCTGTGAAGTAATGCATTGTTACAGGCACTAGTTACAGCTGAACATCAGGTGGGCCATTTGCATCGGCAATTATGTAAAAAAAAAGATATTAATTATAGGTACCTAGATCATTTTATTTAAGCATGTTTCGCGTAGACGAAGACACGCGTCTCAGTAGTAGATTTGCTCATTGTGAAACAATTCGTCTAGAAAATACTACCACCATACCTATTTAATTGCTTAAAGAATCCGACGAAATTGCAGACGCATGCAATTCCACGAAAGGTATGTCCTAGATGAACGTGACCTAAGAGGCCATTAAGTGACATTTGTTATGCGCTAAAAAGTTACCGCGGGCCAGAAGCGTAATTCATTGAGAAAAATACATAAAAAAAAAACTTCTGATTAACTTACCAATATGTGTATAACGTGTCCGCATATGAATCCAATCAAGATAGTTCCGAAGATACCAACGAGGTAACCAGCGTTCTTGAAAGCTAACGGCATCGCCAGAACTCCAGATCCAAGAGACACCTTCAGCAGGTGAGCTAGGGCACCAACACTCCTGAGAATGAGAATAAAGGATCACCGATTAAACTTCACAATGAAAAACAGTCATCAGTAAAACCTCAGAGGATAAGCAGATGAATAAAAAAAATGGCAAATAACAAATTTTCTAAGAAAATTTCTCAGGAATAAACTACGTAAACTAGGCTATACACCTGAGACCCAATTCTCTAATTTTAAAAACATTCCAGTCACAATATTATTATCTCGTGTCAGTCGCACTGCCACGTAGTAACTATTACTTAATCTTCGCATGCGAAGTACGTGACAATGCGACTGACACGAGATTATAATGTATTGTGATTGGAATGTTTTTAAAATTAGAGAATTGGGCCTCAGGCTGTTTCAGTGAAAATAATTACAACGATTTAGTCTACTTTCGATTATCATTTTTTAGAGTATGATTTATTAGAGTAGGATTATGTTATACATCATTAAAAAGAGTAAAGAAAGACGCGTCTTTATGCTAATATTTTAGTCAAACTCACCAGAAAACCTTTTAAATAATTGATAATTCATTATAAGTGTTCAAGTTTCGGTCATGCACATTTTGATATAATCATATTTCCGTGCTCTATCAGTTGAGGAGAATACAATACACATGACGTTTATAAAATCGACATTGTGAAATTTGTTTACTATTTTTGGTACTAGAATTGGTCTTCTGACCGCCTAGAATCAGGATATTATAAATAAATGCAACAAGTTTAGAATGGATCCTCAATTTTAATTGGTATTGCATGAGAATGTCAAGGTTTTGAAGATTAGAATTTGCAACGGCTAATCACTCTTTACCTAGTTTAAACCTATATGATGTACAATCCATGATGATGTAACGCAAATGCCACCTAGAGCATGCATGTTAAACTCAAAGTCATTGGTGGGCCAAATGCTTATAAAGACCGTAGAATCAGTGGGCCGCAAAACCCAACCATAAAGTAAACAAACTCATTCATAGATATACCTAGTAGTACTCTAGGGGGCACCCTATTCCCTAACTGAAAGTAAAATGACTATCAATTGACAATTCTTTATAATAATTGTGACCGACTGTGATATTTTTACTTGTCAAACGTTAGTCACCGAGTGACTTTCAGGGGGCTTAGTACAGGTTTTGATAGTTTACGAAACTATATGTAGTTTCGTTTTCTTCCATACATTTACTTGCAGCGCCCCTAGCGAAAACGTGAAGAAAACTAAGGACGCTGTCAGTAAGTGTATTGGATGGAAACGAAACTTCATATAGTTCCGAAAACTATCAAAACCCGTACTAAGCCCACAGATTTGACAAACTTACGAAGTGTTGGACTCTAGAGGTCTGTGTTCAGATGGCACGTACGGGTCCAAATCTTCTCGCGATCCATTGTAGGCCAGTTCGATTCTGCAAAAATGAAAGCCACAGATTAAAATAAAAAATAAACAGGTTAGGTATCTAAAAGTTTACCCAAAAGTTTTATTATCATCATCAGCCTGTGTACCTATATGAAAAAATAACATAACATAACACCCAACAGTCACATACGTCTCTTGATCCCGTACTTAAGGAATCCCAGTGTCGTGGCTATCAGGAACTACGAGTACCATGGTACCACAACACCCAGACCCGAAACAAATATTTGCAGATCATACAAACATTTGTCCCGCAGCGGGAATCGAACCCGCAACCTCTCGCAACTCAGCCGGCTACTTGCCTACCGCGTAACAGAGGTCGTCAAAAAAAATAAGAAGTTATATAAAGTTTTATTAGGTAGAATGAAAATCTAGGGTATCTAGAGGAATCTGTAGCCATTTTATGTTTCGTGCTTAGTTCCTATGCCTATAGAAGTGGTTACTTCTAGGCATAACTTTTTTCTAGTGTGTGACCCAACAGTCACATACAGAACTAATGTATGTGACTGTTGGGAATTATGTTTTGATATGTTAATAAATGTAATTTATTTCATTGCAGTCGTTTTATATGACTTCTGTGTGTTGTATTACCACGGTACTCGTAGTTCCTGATACCGACGGCACAGAGAATTCTAGTTGTGGGGTGGATGTATGTGATTGTTTGGTATCATGTATGATAAAAGGATAAATTAAAATGTTGTTAGTGCTTTAATTATTATTAAATCTTACTCAATCACTCGTGTTTTCATTATTTCTTTGTTAACAGATCATTACGTAGAGACTGTCGAGTCAGAGATCTACTAAAATGCTTCGGCATTGTCAAGTTGTTATAAATTGCTGCTGGTTACGTCTTTGAGTGTGAATTGACGCCGAATTAACCCCAATAGAGGGAGCGGTCGATGAAATCTGTTTTCGTTATTGCATCAGGCTGTATGTACTATGCTAATGTAATTGCAATATTAATGGTATTAGAAAAAGTTAATATCTACGTTTCATTATAATAAACTGTTTGACACGTGCAATTCGTTTTTTATTAAGAGGACGCTCCGAAAATATAATGCTGATTTGCCTAGTTATTGTGAGTAAACCAGTTAGCACATCAATTATAATAACTGAAGTACGTGATTTTTCAAACTTTTTTCTATCCGTGACCAAGCCAGAAACACAATTGGCAGACATTTACTCGATACTTAATTTTTTTGAAAGTTATGCCTTTAAAATAGATTTTTTGAAATTTGTGTAATATAACTTCAGTCACTTATCCAAAATAAATACTCACCGAAGGAAAATTTAATTTATTATCCGTGACCAAACCAAAATTTACGTAGACTAAATTAGCATTCTCATCATTTGAGACTTTACTTCTGTGCAAGATAGGGTCGTGCGATATTCAATCTTATTCCGTTATTTGCGTCTAAAAGGCGATTCATACATATTATATTTTCGGAGCGCCCTCTTAAGGCACGGTATGATCCTAGAATCCAAACATCCAAAAATCTTTTTTGTTGATCCAAACGGCTTGGCTTAAAGTTGAACGTATTCCATATTTGACGATGAAACTGGTTTGCACTTCAGACTGTATTTGTTTTGAAGGTTTTTAGAATACCAATCATAGATAGAAAATATGCGATTTGAACTTTAAAATACAAGTCTAGCTATTTAATTCATAAAATTAATTATGTTGTTGCCGTTCAAAACTAAGAGCATTTTGAGTGCCAAAGCTTTTTTAGGGTGGTCATTTGTGCGACTTATATTTGCAAAACCAGACTTTTTTAGAAAATTCAGTTCAGTTACAACTATTATTAGTATATTGTTCTACCTACACTATTATTTGCATCTAATTATTTAATCGCATTACGTCGCACATGTGCGTTCAAAATACTACTTTTGAGATCAGCCCTCGCCTTAATAAATACTCAATAAGGCTTCCGATCTGTTAATTTTCTCGTACGATGCTAGTTCATTCATTGTATATTATAAAGTGTGTAAATTACGTCATAATATTTTATTAATAACTAGGTAGGTATATGTTTGATATTATGGTAAATCACAAAAGGGATTTACTACGCTAGTTATGGAAACATAGTGGAAATTCTTCTCAATATAAATGCTTGAGTTTATCTTAACATTATTGTATACTGTTTTCACTACTAAGGCCCAATTTCGTCAACCAAGGTTAGAAATATATCTATCTTCTAAATATGTAGTATAAAAATCCTTTGGAATACCATTCAGAAGGATTTCTGGTGATGTTGGTGCATAGCCGTTCTTTATTGTGCAAGAGCCTATATTGTGGGGCCGACTAGAATATTTATACTACAGTGGTTCTTTATACCAGCAGTCACAATCAAAGGCCCATTTTACAGCCACACTTAGTCAAAGTATTTTATTTACTTAGTAATTTATATCCTCTATACATGCACTTAGATATTGATATCAATCATTTTGAATCTACTTACAAACTAGATAGATAGATAGAAAATTCTTTATTGTACAACATAAAAGTACTGTACATATAGACGAACTTAATGCTAGATAGCATTCTTTTCCAGCTAACCTTTGTTATGCGTGGAAAACAGTTTCGAAAACTAGATGAAACTAACGCCTGTTCCTCGAGACCTTATAGGCAGGGTGACCAAAAAAACAATAACATGATACAAAACGGTCTTCTATCAGTTAAGTATCTGAAAGGTTAACACAGTGACAGTGACTATATATTTTATGTTCTACTAAGGTTTGATTTCACCAACAAATAACAGGCGATTAAACAACTGTTTAGTCTAACCAATGCTTTTTGACAGGTGTTTTAAAAGATTATCTGTCATCTTAACCGATGGTTAAATTTAACAAGACATTTACTAACTGAGTATGGTGAAATTGGCTCTAAGTATTCCACTTAGAGCACCGATCGAAAATATGAATCGGTACTCTAATGGGAATATAGGATCGGTGCTCTTAGTGGAAGGCTTCAATAGAATAGGTACGGCGGCAACACCATTGTTTGCCCTAACAATAGATGATAATCCTTTTACTCACACGTGCCGATTAGGTATATGACGAGGGCGTTTGTGACGAGATTTTCACCTAGTTTTTAATCGACTTCCCAAAAAAGGAGGAGGTTCTCAATTCGGTTGTTTTTTTTTTAATGTTTGTTACCGCATGTCTCCGGCGTTTATGAACCGATTTGGAAAATTCTTTTTTTATTTGAATAGATATACTTCCAGATTGTTTCCATTTTTTTCAGAATCCAGTTCTGATGATGGAATCCATGAGGAATTGAGGGAACTCCTCAAATATTGTAGGCATACATATGGCGATTTTGATATTTTCAGCAACAAACCAAGCATTTGCATTCAAAAAGTATCATAATCCTTTCACCACTATGATTCTTTCATCATTTTTTTTTCATCGAAATATTTAGTCGAATACAATGGCGGAAGTCGGTTTTTTAACTGAAAAGTTATACTAACCATGACAAGCAAATTCAAAAACTAAAACATTACTGAAAAATCACGCTCTAAAAAGTATCAAACAAGAAAATAAAATAAAAAATTGTTATGTACAAGGTATTCAATATTTACCGTCTATTAAATAAATAAAGGGAATAAAGGTTCCCGAGTACAAACCGGACGACGCGGTAGAGGAAGATCCTCCACTCGATATTATAAAGACATTATAAACGTCGCGGGGAGTCGGTGGATGGAGGCAGCTCAAGACCGTTCGTCGTGGCATTCTAAGGAGGAGGCCTATGCCCAGCAGTGGACTTCTACGGGCTGACGATGATGAAATAAATAACTTACACGTAATAAGCTAACTGCTGTTCTCTTTGTATGAAACGGCTATAACGGAAGACCAACGTAGCTTGTTTACAACCTGCATAGGTGAGGGTGTTTTTGTAACAACAATATATCTTTTTTTTATGACTGTCTTTACATTCATTTTATATTTATGTCTTGTTGTTGCAAATAAATTTTATATATTCTGTTCTATTCTTATATATTTTAATGTATTTATTTAGGATGACCGTGGTCATGTTATGACACCTACCCTAACAAAACAATACATTTTAAATGTAGTTTTTTATTTGTGTTTCAATAGATAGTTTGTTTGTTTGTTTGTATATACTTTATTGCATACAAAACTAAAAGTAAATGTACAAATGGAGGGCATAATGCCAAAGTCATTTATTGATAGTGTTGTTTCCCGTGAAAATGGTAGTGATTCTCTAAATTTAAACTGCGCAAAAATTATCGTGGTCCCTTTTATTTCAGTCTATTCGAAAGAGCATGCGTTAATTTTAGCGCACATTAAACTGAAGTAATAATTCACAGAATCGCTACCATTTGATAACAAAACATCTGATTCATTTCAGTATCAGATGGCCTTATCTGGATAAAAGATTTAGGTAGGTTAACTTACTTCTATGCTATAGGAGTTTCACTATGTGATAGAATCCGAAATGACCAAATCCGTAGATGAACGAAGGTCACCGATATAGCTCTTAGATTAGCAAGTTGAAGTGGCAATATGCAGGTCATATAGGACGCAGAACTGACAACCGTTGGGGAATAAAGGTTCTCGAGTGGCGACCACAAACCGGACGACGCGGTAGAGAAAGGCCCTCCACTCGATGCACTAAAAACATTATAAACGTCGCAGGAAGTCGGTGGATGGAGGCGGCTCAAGACCGTTTGTCGTGGCATTCTAAGGGGGAGGCCTATGTTCAGCAGTGGACTTCTACAGGCTGATGATGATGAGAAAGAGCTAGCGATAAACTCACATTCAATTTTGGTAAAAATCATCATAGTCATAAAAAAATATACAGGAGCTCACGAACGTAGACTTCATCATCATTTGAACGTCGAGGCAATCCAGCTTCTCGACAACACGGACATAGTGAGAAGACTCAAAAGAACGAAACCTTGTGAGTTAGAGTAGTGTAAATAATAGTGTAATGTAGTGCAAATTAGTGCTAGATAATAAGAACACAAGAACAAAGTGTCCTCCCCTTAAATAGAGACATTAAGAAAAGTGCCAATGCACACATTCTTAGCTATAATTTATTTTATAAATCTAGGTCAATGTTAAATTACTTATTAGCTTGCCTTATGGCTAGATTGTAATGTTATTAGGGTACATAAAAATGTACGCTAAGTAAAGAAAAAAAAAATTATGGTAACACTGCACAGAATCGCTACCATCTATTGCTTTCCATCTGGTGGGCCGTAAGTTTGTCTGCTTGCCAAATAGCATAAAAAAAAAAAAAAACAAACGTATTTGATAATAAAACATCTGATTCATTTCAGTATCAGATGGCCTTATCTGGATGGAGGATTAAGGTAAGTACTTACTTGGAGCTATAAGCGTCCATGACCGTAGAAATCTGCGGAGCGGATGACTTCTCCTTCTCCATGTTTTTGTGTTAAGTGAACAAAAACAATAGAAACAGCTTGATCAGGTGCCAAACACGTTTTTCTCTTTCACGGTGTATCCATTCGTGTCTGGGTGAAGTGACCTGTAACCGAGATAAAACAGTTTACTGTAAAAATTCTCGTGATTTATTTGATTCAACTGTGAACCTTCGAGCAACACGGAAGGGAGTAGCCATTCGCAGCGTTCCCCTCTGTCAAACTACAAGCCAAAGTAGGCTTGTCGTCATTACAGTGTTGTATTTGGATGTGTATATGCGGAATTGCGCTTGTGTACACAATTCCCCCCGCAAAAAATGACAGAACTATTTTTGAATGATAATATATCACTAAGGCTACTCCCTTCCGGCCCGCGGCAGGAAGTCCGTGTTGCTCGAAGGTGTGAACATAGAAACACAGGCAGGAATTCTGATAGACGCTAAATTTCGTCACATCTAACTTATTAAAGTTCTGTTATATTGAGGGGTTTTCACGGCCGTTTCAAATCATGCTTTCAGCGTTGAACATAGATGGCGCTGCTCTGTAACGTAGCAGTCAAGTGTCAAAATAAAGTGAAATGTCAACATCGACAACGTAAAAATAATTTTTGTTTAGTGGTATTTATTTTTGCCTACTTTTTCTAAAAACCACGAAATCACTAGCGCACACTCAAGAAGCAATCACAAACAGAATATCATGACTAATAGCCACAGACTACTTAGATAATAGTTTTGTACGCGTGCACCACAGACAATCTTGATTGATACAGTTGAGTCAGCGCCATCTATCGAACCAATTTGAACTACTTTTTTTCTTTTTAATCGAAGATGAAAAGCCCTCATTATAATGTGAAATAATAGCGCTCGCGAAACAAAATGTGAGCGAAAATCACGAAAAACAAATACTAATTACTCAAGTGCGGCCAGACCTTTACTTGGCTAATAAAAAGAGTTAAGCTATTAAATGTCTGAGCACATATTGATAACAAAATGCAAATACATTTATAGCTTGATACCAACTGACGACATTAAAAACGACATTACAAATGTCGCAGGAAGTCAGTCGATGGAGGTGGCTCAGAACCGTGCAATGTGGCTCTAAAGGTGAGGCCTATGTCCAGAAGTGGACTTCTACAGGCTGGTGATGATAATGACCAACTACTTACTGTCACTAGTCATTTAGACAGACATACAGAATATAGAAAATAATATATAGACTCCTCGTCCACTGCTTGAAGAGGCCTCCCCCATTGAATACAGATTGGTGATCGCAGTTTGGTGTCAAGAACTCAGGTGGATGCTCCTGGCCATCCCCTGATGTAATTACCTTGGTAAGGCTTTTACTACATCCACGGGAGGAGAAGGGGTCTATTCAACCAATTTTATTAATAAAATGATAATATAAATAGGGCTTTCTGAGTACATTCCAAATTATTATTTTTTTCTGCAGATATTTGTTCAGGGTGTTCTGGGTATTTTTCTATGTATAATAAAAATTATCTACTTATGTAAATAAATAAATAAATAAATAAATAAATAATGCTGGACATTTCACACAACATTATCTAGCCCCCATTATGTAATGTATTGTATTAAGTATATCAGTTATTAACACAAGCTCTGCTTAGCTTGGGGCTAGATAATGTTGTGTGAAATGTCCAGCATTTATTTATTTATTTATAAAACACTAATATGACAACTTGACTAAAAACGTGTACAAAAATAAAAGTTTAAAAACTAATCCCAACTGTACGCAAAAGCTCAAAACAAGTATCAAAATGTTTCGAACCGTGATCTTCCTTTATAATATTTTGATACTTTAGCTTTTGCATAGTCGGGTTTTAGTTTTTAACTGTTATTTTTTAATAATTAACATACTGTCTAACACGAAGACGTGACGAAGTGACGTATTTTAGTTCGTAAAGTTTTTTTTATTCCGCGGGTGCCTTGACTAGGCTCTAGTTTGCTGCAGTTCACCCAGCAAGAAAAAAATAAAAGCAACAGCAAGAAGGTGGCAAAAAAAAATAGTTCACCGTACTAATTTTGTCACTGACGTATTTTACACAAAGCCAAGAACAGAGAACCATTGAATAGTGACGAAATTAACCTATATTATTTTTTAAAAGTAAAAATTACCCTGTGACTAGGAAAACCTCATTTTATTAATTTCGAAGACTTCTTAATTGTGGTTTAAGATATTTATTTTTCACTTGGAAAATACACGATAACATAGGTTGACTGACATAATGGACATAATGGGCATATTATTATTATAAAAACGTATTATTTAATTTGTGAAATTCATCAAGACGTTACACAGGACAGGTACAGATTCAAGTCGAACAACATACCTACATTAAAAAAGAATAGGGAAAAAATTGAGAGCAGAAAAAAAAATTAGCACAAAATAAAAAACTTAATAAGTGTCGGCTTCATTGATAGTGCAACCTGTGGGCTTAGTATACGAGTTTTGATAGTATTCGAAACTGTATGAAGTTTCGTTTCGTACATTTACTTGCTGCGCTCCTAGCGAAAACGAGAAGAAAACTAAGGACGCTGTTAGTAAATGTGAGGATGGAAATTAAATTTCATATAATTTCGAAAACTATCAAAATTCGTACTAAGCCCCCTGGTAAAAGTGAATTGCAATGGTCAATTAATTCGAAACCAAAAGTCTCAGAACAATAAAAATAATATGAGTAGTTATTGATAGATAGTTCAAATCCTGTGAACTTTGGTGTTACTTTATTGAACGAGCGAAGCGAGTTCTTCTAGTCAACTTGGAAGAATCGGCGTTTGTATGTATGTTTGTCCGATGAAAAATTCCTAACCGTTAATCCGATCTTCATGAAAAGCAAGCAAGGGGGTAGATAGTATTGGTACAATTTGTAGGGAAGGTTATGAGCTATATCGGTCGGGGGGTTGATGAGATATTTGGGTAAAAAAATAAAAGTGAGACAGTCAGCTCATGTATGGTGTCTAATGAAAGCTCTTTGGTTGGATGTTTCGAAACTGTTTTTAATAAGTATTTAGACTTAGTAGTTTTGTGAGATATCAGCGAAAATAAAAAATGTAAAAATCAAAAATTCTAGGGTACTTCCAGCAATCCCACAAATCTGAAATTTGGTATGCTTGTAGCTTTTGTGACACAAATACAGGGAAAAGTCTGAAATTGAAGAATTTAGAAACTTGTACCCTATAAAACAATATCCAATATAACATCCATTATTGACTTCCCATTTCTAGGAATTTGAATGACGTTGAAGTTCTATGATTTGCGTCAAACGGACGTTATCAATTCATTTGTCAGGTACTTGATATACTACCAGGTACGTTGTATGTACGCCCCGTTGCTTAGTCCTATTCAAAGGTTATTTCGATGATGTGTAGGAAATTACCCCGAGGTGATTTTTTTCTTCTCATTAATTGTTTTTAGAAGTCTGTTAGAAAGGTAAACAAATTAAAATATGCAAAAAATACCTCAAAAATACTTGAAGTTCGCATGCTAAAATTTAACCCTTTCTTCCCCACTTAAGTAGTAGGGGCTAATAAAGGTGCCATCGCGAGGTCTCAGTTCGGGGCGAACCACTAGTATATATTAGTTTGAGAAAGCAATAACAATAAATTAAACTTACCAGCTGCAGTTTACTGAGATCACCAAGGACATAGATTACAGCACTTGACACTAGTTAAACCAAAGAGCTATTCAGTCGATTCAATCACTTTTACAAGAGTGGTATAACAGGCGCACTCTATCTTTCAAGAGGTTGGCTATATAGGGATGTGAAAAAGATATTAGACGGGAGGATTTATTATTATATATTTTCAAAGACAAGCCTGAAGCCTTAGATAAAGTAACATTGTTATAGCGATAACGCTAGTAGAAACGTACAAAATGTATGAGATGGACGTAAGGTAATATGTCACGTAGTCTATTGTATTGTATTACGACTGTAGTAGAAATAGAATCGCTTCGAAGCGACCGTTTGTCCGCCGTTTGTCTAGGCCGGCTAGACCTTTAAATGGCATGACTGGGGCCGTTTTAGCCACATATCATGGTGTGCTGCCTAAGAATAGATAGACCCCTCCAGTTCATCCCGTGGAGGTCGAAAAAACGGACTAAGGGGTTACACCAGGGTATGGGCAGCAGCATCTTCCTGAGTACAGAACACTAATACTACGATCCCAATCTGACTGCCAAGCGTGGTGATTATGGCAAATTCCCCTATAGCATTCTATGGGGGAGGCCTCGTCTTGCAGTGGACGTCTGACAGTATTTACTTGCACTTGGCACTTTTTACAAGTAGGATTAAAAACATTATTGTTTTGGTGTCACATTATATCATATCGTGTGGATCATTATAGGTATATAGTGTATTTTTTCATCGGATGTACTGGAACCCTTAAAAAACACTGTTATAGTACTTCTCGCCTGCACAATAAAGAATTTCACTGGTTAGTACGAATTATAGTTCAGCTTAGTCTTAATAGCCGGGGTCTGTTCGTTACATCCCTATCTATTTATCTCGTTATCTGTCACGATATCAACTCTCGTGAGTACTTTAATTGCTTGCAAACATTCATTAATCCCTTTTTGTGAAAATAACTTTAAGAAACATTATTTACAGAATGTGAAAAATGCCTTTTACGGAAGATAAAAATGTGATGTTTCGTCAATGTTCGCGTTTGTGGCAAGTAAATAATGGGACAGAACAAACTAGAAATTGAGCATACAGATGTCCAGCAATGGGTTATTTTAGGTTGCCAATGATGATATTAATGTTGTGAGTTTTGGGCACGACGAAAGGTCTTGACGAAAGTGCTCAAACTATCGAATTTTTGGAGGGCGGTCTCCTTACACTACATCATACGGTTCGTGGTTGCCACTCGAGAACCTTTACTTAACCCCGACTAAAAAGAGGGGGTGGAGGGTGGGGGGAAGGGGTTATAAGTTTGAGGCGATAGTGTGTCTTTGTTTGTATGTGGCCTCATAGCTCCAGAACGGGTTCAATGTGGTGTTTTAGTTTTTTCCGTACCAACGAACCCATTACAGGATCGCTCAAGTATCTGTCAGATGTTTATGGGGGCAGCCTCGCACAGCAGTGGAAGTCTAAAGGCTGATAATAATAATGGAATTTGGAAAAAACTAAAAAAAAAACAATCCAAGCAAGTCCAAATCCAAGTATTATAAATAACCGATATAAATACAAAAATACCCAACACATTAATAACTTCCTTCTTTTTTGAAATTGGCTTAAAATATATTAAAAGTATTTATTTAACCAGGACAACGCTCCTATATTTGCATTTTTTAAACCAGTACACAAAAAGAACAGGTTGTACAAACACAAAAAAATAAAAACAAAATCGAATTTGGCAAACGTGTACCGTTGTGTGTTGTGTGCCAGGGCGATTTCACACGATCGTAAAATAACTGATACTGACTGGGCAATAAATTTATATTGACTATCATTTTATAGTAACGATAAATTATAGCTAAATAATTCAACATTCAAAGTCAAAGTCAAAGAAAGTGTTTTGTTTTATTTTACTAAAGGATAATTTATTTATAACATCGTAAACTAGGTGATACGGTCATGTGTCATGGTGGGTCTGGTCTAAGAATAGACCCCTCCATCTCCTCCCGTGGATTTCGTAAAACCTGACTAAGGGGTTACACCAGGCAAAGAGCAGCAGCATCCACCTGAGTACTCAACATGAATACTGCGATCACCAATCCGTCTGCCAAGCGTGGGCATTATACCAATTCCGTAACTTATATGAATGCCTATGAATGCATATGAATGCCATAACAAAAGGTCTTGAGCCGCTTCCATCCACCGACTTCCTGCGACATGTCTTTAGTTCATTGAGGGGGGGGGGGGGGCGTCTATTGCGTCGTCCGGCCTGTGGTTGCCACTAGTGGTAAACTTTTATTTCCCAACGGTTGTCAGTTCTGCGAGCTATATGACCTGCCCATTGCCTTGACAGTTGTGACGACCTCTGTGGCGCGGCAGGCGAAGGTTTGCCTGCGACGCAGAAGGTTGCGGGTTCGATTCCCGCCTCGGAACAAATATTTGTACGATCTGTAGATATTTGTTCAGGGTGTTCTGGGTATTTTTCTATGTATAATAGAATAATATCTATCTATGTAATGTATTGTATTAAGTATATCAGTTTTCTAGTACCCATAACACAAGCTCTGCTTAGCTTGGGGCTGGATAATGTTATGTGAAATGTTCAGCATTTATTTTATTTATTTATTATTTTATTTAAACTCCTAGCATATCTCTCTCCATAATCCGCTATTTTGAGTGGCATTGAGTCTGTCTGTATTTTATTCGACGTACGGACATAAAAATACATAAAAGACAAGTTGACTTTTGAGTTTGAAGTCGTTTAAAAAAGAACAAAGTAAACAAAGATTTGACGAGAAAAATAATTGAATTTACGTACAACATTCAAAATTCAATTAATGTTATCAGCCATTAAATTCTATTAAATAATCAAACCAAATGAGTTTAGAAGTTAACGCTACCGCAATATTCCAGAAAAAAGTTGAAATGAACGGCTGCGAAATTATTAGTTACATACCATACATAACATAATCTTAGCACCCAACAGCCACTTACGTAGTCATGATCCCACACTAGAATTCCCTGTGTCGTGGGTAACAGGAACTACGAGTACCATAATGGTACCACAACAAACAGACACGTAAAATTTATAATAATTATTATATAAATAAATATTATATGTATATATAATATACACTCGAGAGCAATGAATCCGGGTCACTTAAAGAATCCTAAAAATCTCGGAAACTAAAAATGCTAGGTTAATGCAATAAATTGTATTTAATAGACAATGTAATACTCCTTAAATGAAGGTATTAAAACTTCATAGTTATTGTAAAGTTATATCATAAAAAAATCAAATTTGAAAAAGGGCCACTTTCGAAGATGGAACTACGAAATTAAGTTAAAAAAAATTAAAATTAAAATTTAATAATAAAAAAAAAAAAATTAAAATTAAATTTAAAAAGCACGAGGAGGCAATACGAAGTATTAAAATTCAAGAAAATCGTAATAAAGTTCAAAAATTTCATGTTTCCTATTTTTGTTTTAAGGAGAGATCAGCAGTTTTTTTCTTTATGTAATTTTGTGTTAATAAAATGTATGGTGACTCATATTTTTTTTTACCTTCATTTAAGGAGTATTACATTGTCTATTAAATACAATTTATTGCATTAATCTATCATTTTTAGTTTCCGAGATTTTAACATTCTTTAAGTGACCCGGATTCATTGCTCTCGAGTGTATATATAAAATAAAATAAATATTTGCAGATCATACAAACATTTATCCCACGGCGAGAATCGAACCCGCAACTCTTGCACCATTGCCGGCTACTCACTCACTGCGTCACGGAAGGTGGATGCTGCTGCCCATCCACGGGTGTAATCCCCTTGTAAGGCTTTTGCTACATCTACGATCTGAGACGGAGGGGTCTATTCTTAGGCCGTCACACGACAGTACCCAGGATTCCAGGTTTAAGAGCCACTTTATCTATATAAATAAATAAATAAATCAATAAAATTAAAATTAATGAAATAATGAAATTTGCTTTAAGGGAGTTTTTGAGGACAAAAAATCGATTTAGCTAGATTTAATCTGTGGGAAAACACGTTTTTATGAGTTTTCTGAGCAAAGCTCGGCCACCCATTACACATACACCCCACACACATACAGACACCTACACACACGTACACAAACACACCCCTATCCCCATTCATTTACAGACTATCACTAGCATACTTATATTAGTCAGTATTTTTATTAATATTATGTACCTGTACATTTACATCATATTTATTTTTTATTATTTTAACCCCACTCCCTCTCTTGGCAAAACTGAAAAACAGCGTCTGGTTCTCGGACTAGGCAGTAAAAGCTGAGTCGTTACCTTTTCACCAAATGGCTTTATACGAGCATCCAACCTTTGTTTTATATAGAGATACATAGATTTTTTTTTGTGTATGGTGTACAATAAAGTTATAATCTACTTTATTGTACACCATACACAAAAAAAAATAAGGATACAAAGTTTCAAATCAGAGGTATAATGGACGGTCTTATCGCTTAAGAGCGATCTCTTCCAGACAACCATAGCGGTCTCTTCCTCATATTTTTGTTGTAAATGTATTTGTACTAGTGTAGGTACTTAAATGTCGTGTTGATTAGGTTAATGTTTTAAAACTGCCTGTTCTATGTTGAATAAATGTATTTTCTTTCATTTTTTGTTCTCTTTTGTTTCAGTTACTAATCAAAAAAATAATGTGTATTATGTAAATATTCGATACGTTGAAACTAAGCCATTTGTATCGAAGCCACAAATAGAGGCTTTGTTTGAAGGATTAGGCGTTACCGACGTCCCTTATTTTTTCACAACCTGTTCATCTCTTTTTCGATAAACCTCTTTTACTTCTAATACTTCTTGGTCACCTTGGTCAGAGACTAGGTATGGTGGCACTGATCAGGGCCTTGTGACCAATGATGAAGGAACATGTGTGGTGGAAGAATTCAGTGCGTTCCGCAGAGGTTAACTCTATTTTAATTTTAGCTCTAGATTTTTTGTTCTGGTTTCCTCTCGATGTTTTCCTTCAACATTTGAGAGCACGTAACATTGCACATTATATGTGAAAAAATCCATTGGTGTATGACCAGGATTTGAACCCACGACCTTAGGATCGGAAGTCAAAATCGCTCCATTATAACAGTGGTCTTCTATAGCAACGCTTGCATTATTGTGTTTTAGTTTGAAGGGGGTTTGATTGAGTGCCGGTGAAATTACAGATACATCAGGGTCCTGATTCTAAGTTTTGACAAGCAATTGACACTGATGTCTGGTGTAGTGTGGATTTTTGTATGGAGACACTGATGAGCGCCCCTAGCGTACACTCTGAACCTCATTTTCCATACAAAAATTCGTGTTACACTACACAATACGTCCGTGCCAATTGCTTGTCAAAACGTAGAATCAGCTCTCAGGGTGCGGACGCAGTGTAATGTCACGTAGGACGCGTCCTAAATGGACGTGACCTAAGAGGTATTGTATTTGAAGTGGACACGGTGGGCCACAAGCCAGATCGGTTATTTACCATAGAAATTACCTAATTTTGATTAGTCTGAGCTTTGTGAAAAATTATGTTTATGTTTAGATTTGAAGATTTTCAATCATTCCTAACTTAGTTGGCTCTCTAAGTTGCTTAGGAAATCGGGTAGTCTGTAAGGGCTTAACGTAATGCAATCCGATTTAAACATAGTTATGTTAGTCTCATGCTGATTGTACCTGATCCACTTGTTAGGAATTTTAAGGAACAATGAATTTGGAAATTGGCAGATTACAGCCTTGCCAGCCAGCTCACCTTGTACGAGTGTCACCTCTATTTTAATATTACCTACGCAAACATTTTATTATCAGGCATTTTCAAGGAACTCAAATTATAAGGAAAAATAATTGATAGCGGTTTTACTTGCGTACGCGAAAACGTGATTGCAATTTCAATGTAATCACGACAATGCAAATACGAGTACCTAGTTTGTATCTTTAAATCACTCTTATTTCAATACTTATGAACGTATTTGATTCGTAGGTTTACCAAGAAGAGCATCCTACCTCTTCTAGGTAAACCTATTATGATATTTACGCATAGTATAAGTAAGTAGTAGTTCGCTTATATTAGTCAGGTAATTAGGTTTATTGAGAATGTTTATTAGCTGATGTGCATCTACTTACTTCATCAAACTTTTAAATTTACCATGAAATTTTGTACACATGATCAAGGGCCTGATTCTACTATTTTTAATGGAAAAACCATTCTTACCGACGATTTGTTTCGACCATGCAATTACAATAACAGTGTAATTTTTGAGATAATTAATTAACAATTCAAACACAATTTGTTTAGTAGAATTGGGGCCCAGTACATAATTATCACTAGAAACGGGATATTCACCATGATTTTTGAGCTTTATTGGTTCCCGATATTTAGGCACAGTTTCATGCGCCATGATCACGGGTAAACTGAAATATCGGGAATTAATAAAACTCAAAAATCATGGTGAATATCCCGTTTCTAGTGATAATTATGTTAATGTTAGTTTCAAAAGTTATGTGCCCAGTACACTAATATCAATATCAGTGATGCGTCAGCTTTTAAAAAATCACCATTCTAATTTTATAAGAAACTAACGCACCATGGGTCTAGATATTATTGTACTCGTTATGCATACAAAGTTTCATGGAGTTTGAAGAAAATAAAGCCAATTTAGAAGCAAAGTTCGTTCGCGTGCAAATAGGCTTAAGCGCCCCTTTTCTAGCTACCAGTGACAATAATAATAATAATAATAATAATTTAACAATATTTCATATCTCTACAGCCCTTTTAGCTGGCGTTTCATATTCTTCTAATGAATTTCCTTTGAATTGTTTCAGAGATTGCCAAAATATTTCACGTATTTTAATAATAAATGAGGAAGCTGATACTTGGACCTCATTTTGAGATTTCAGAAAAGAGACCATTATTAAATGCCAGGCCAACAGGACCTTGAAGCTATGATGGATTTTATATAGAAATATCACCCGCCTTCGGCTTCACTCGCTGTATAAATAAATAAATAAATAAATGCTGGATATTTCACACAACATTATCTAGCCCCAAGCTATGCAGAGCTTGTGTTATGGGTACTAGATAACTGACATACTTAATACAATATACATATTATATAGAATAGATAGTTTTATTTTTATTATACATAGAAAATACCCAGAACACCCTGAACATATCTGCAGATTGTACAAAATATTCGAACCTCCTGCGTCGCAGGCGAACCGTCGCCCGCCGCGCCACAGATCGTCAAAGCTAAATCATATATCTCTCTACCATATTACCATAAAAAACGATTCAAGACGTTACGTTAGGAATTCAAAGAAGTTAGTTCTTTCCACCTACATACCCATCTATATTAATAGGTATAATATTCAAGCCAAAATACATTAATATCCGCGCATCTAATAAAATTTATCGTTATCATAAAACAGTCTCAATTTCATCATCATCAGTCGTAAGTCGCCCACTGTTAGACAAGGCCTCCCCCATAGAATTTAAATGGGGGGATTTTTCGCTTGACAGGTGAATCAGTTACCGTATTGGTGTTAAGTACTCAGGTTAAGTGCTGCTGGCCATCCCCTGTATAAATCCTTAGTAAGCTTTAATAACATCCACGGGAGGAGCCGGGGGGGACTATTATTAGGCTGGACACACCACGGCATTTGATATGGTCTAATCGTACTTAAATAGATCAAAATTGGAATCATTCAAGGCTTTTGTGATCAAGAGATTTATTTAGAAACGTGACGTAGCTGAATCTAAACTGAGTCGGATTTAATTTATCTGTCTCTTGTGTCTCCGCGCGGCTTTGCTCGCGTTATAGCAGGATAAAAAGTAGCTTATGTCTCATTCTAGGTCATAGTTTATCTGTGCACCAAAATCGGTTAAGTCGATGCGGCGTGATAGAGTAACAAACATCCATCTCTCCAACTATAGCATTTGTAATAAGATTTTGTTATTTTCCTAGCATAAAATAACTACTAAAATAATTATTGTATGATACAAATGGCCATCAAATTCGCTATCACAATCGCATTACTGTTAAAAGTTGGGAGTAAGGCGACATTCTATATTGGTCTTGAAAATAGCACTGACATTTTGTGTTTGCATGCATTATTCCTTTTTGGTCGCTTATATTGCATCGTTAATTAATTATAAATGTAAAAGTATGTGAGGGTGGATGGATGTTTGTTACGCATTTAAGCAAAAACTACTAAGCGGATTTTGATGAAACTTTACCGTTTTATGTCATATATCAGAATAACATTTAGGCTTTAAGTAATAAAAAAATATAATAGAGTTTCTACGTGGGCGAAGGCGCGAGTTAATGCTAGTTCAAAATAGTCTTGACCTACACTTGTTTTGATGAGGTCAAACTCCCACTTATATCAGCCCAAATATGTTCAAAAACCAAAATCAAGGACATGTACTCTACCTAGAGATCTGTGACAAACCGTCACACTCACCACGTATTTTATAACATAGCAATATCTTAAAATCGGTTGTTTCTGAATAAAGTGCACTGACAGCCACTGAATGTCTGATATGGTCACGTATTTTAATTTAAATAACTCAAGTGTATCACACACGTAGCAGCTGCGGTAAGATATCTGTATCTGAGCGCGTATCTGTCCATATCACTCTCTATACTAAACTCAAGGAGCAACACACACGTAGCAGATCACTTATATTTTACCGTCAAGCATCTGTAGGCACCGACATATATCAAAAAATGGACAGATTATATCTGTGTATAAAATTGAAATACAATACAGTTTGAAGGTTTCCGCGTGAACGTATTATTTTCGTATATTATCGTATCTGCTGCGCCTGTGATACCTTCAGATGCGATAAGTTTTTATACGCATATAAACTATTCGTTTGCTGCGTGTGTGATACACTTTAGCAATTGTTTTAGAAAAACTACGACTATACACCACGTACTTTACTATTCTCCTGCTGACGTTTCGTTGACCTTTTAGAGGTCCTTCCTCATGAACCTCGGGTTCCCGTCTCACGACCTTCGAGCATGGCCGCGGTCGGTGCTCATGAGGAAGGATCTCTAAATGGCCAACAAAACGTCAGCAGGAGAATAGTAAAGTACGTGGTGTATAGTCGTAATTTTTCTAAAATGATACCAAGCTTAGATTTAAATTCTTAGCAATTGACTGCAAATTAGCCGGAACGATTCATTGTCGTTTAATGCGGATAAACTGGCTATGACTGATGTATGTGGTTTTTGGGTGTTACGTTACGTAACTATGAAATCACCGTCACAAAATTTCAGTTAATTTATTCATCTTCAGCCATTTGACGTCCACAGATGGACGATGCCTCCCCCATAAAATACAATGGGGGGAGTTGCCATAATCACCACGCTTGGTAGGCGGATTGGTGATCGCAGTATTCGTGTTGAGTACCTGAGTACCTACTCAAAAACCTGAGTGGATGCTGCCCATCCCCTATTGTGTTATCCCATAGTCGGGTTTTACGAAATCCACGGGAGGAGGTGGAGGGGTCCATTCTTAGGCCGAACGCACGATTGTACTGGTTGTATAAGATTGTGCTGGTTGACTAATTAATGATTGTTTAATTGGTCTACGGTTACGATGGTAGCCTACTTGTACGGAACCTTTTCGGGCGAGTCCGACTCGCACTTGACCAGTTTTTTGTTAAATGCTGACGATCTGCTTCTCATAGCTTAACTCAAAAGATATATCATCAAAGCATACTATCCGAACAGCGTGAAACGTCGCTAAGTGTCGGCCTCAGGTATACTTAGAATGATTAAACATGGTATTTTGAAAGCCAACCTTGTATCAAATATCACTGTACACAATCACCAGAGGCAGTTCACATAACTTTAATGTTGTAGGCATCGTTTATCCGTTGGCCAAGGCTCTCAAATCATTTCCTTTATTAGATAACAATTCAGGTAGGGTCACAACTCGTAAAGACCCACTCATTTACAGATCGGAAAAGTGATCGGTAACAACGATGCTTCTTTACACCATCAGAGTTACTCAATGAGCCACGGAACGGCTATGTTATGGCCATCTAATGCCACGTAAGGCGTGTCCTACGAGGACGTGACTAGCCATTGCAGTTTTAATAGACAGGACCACCTAACAACAGGTGAGCTAGAATAATAATAAATAATACAGTAGCCTCAAGCTAAGCAGAGCTTGTGTTATGGGTACTAGATAACTTATAAATGATAATACAAATACATTACATAGGTACATATTTTTTATTATGCATAGAAAAATCATCAAGGAGATAATAACAAATTAAATTGAGCTAGACCTTTTCCATAGGTCGATCAAGGCATGCAAACCTTGTGCTACATTTATAACAGAGGTCAATAAACCAGATTATTTTCTTTTTTGCTTTTAATGTCGTTGAAATAAAGTTGACAATTGTTTGTTGCTTTGTCATGGTTTAATGTGGACGTTTCACGGCAATTATCCACTTGTGCATAGTTTATTCAGTTAAACTAAAGTTACTTTGTTGTTAGGAAGGTTGGTACTTGTTATTTAGGTATTTTTGCACGACTAATCTTCAGTGAGGCTTATCAATGTTATGTCTCGCTTCATTGAGGAAGGGTAATGAATTATGAGCGTCTACGAGTTTGTATGTTTGTATGGATGAATCTTCAGAATTCAATACCCACTGAACTGGAATTTGTCTTTACTATGTAATTGTATTATATGGAGTGGTTCTTGGATTAAAATACAAAACAAAAAAAATGTCGGCCGGTGCGTTAATTAAAAAAGGTACGACAATTGTTTTTACGCGTAACATAAATTTTATCACAAAATGAGGTTTCTTTCATGATTTCGCAACTAAGTAAGTACTTTGGTATAAATAAAATAGTTTTCTTTCATTTAAACGTCACAAATTGCAGCGAAACCAGAAGCTCGTCCTGCAGTGAAATATACTCTCGAGACTGGCGTGAAGCGAAGGTCACCCCTTGGGTGACAGGCCATATAGCACGTATCGTTTTGTGGTGTGTCCAGCCTATGAATATACCCCTCCCGTCGATGTCCGAATAAGGAAAACCCAGAGGATGGTCAGCAGCATCCTCCTGAGTACCTAACACCAATATTGCAATCATTAGTTAAGCATAGTGATTATGTCAAATCCACCATTTCATTCAGAGCATTTCATTTCATTGATGACTATACATTTATGCATAACTGAAAACGGCTATGGAGATAATGACAAACTCTACTATTGATATTATCATCATCACAGCATCATTGCAGCTGTAGACGTTTCCAATGGGGGAATTGGCCATAATCACCACGCTTGGCAGGCAGATTGGTGAAAGCATTATTCTTGTTGAGTACTCAGATGGATATTGCTGCCCCCCCTCTGGTATAATACCTTAGTTGGCTTTTTCGATATCCACGGGAGGAGATAGAGGGGTCTTTTACTAAGCCAGACACGCCCCGGTACCATAAGTCTACCTATAGCATAACTACCTACCTATCATATCCATAGAGAAGACACAGTTATTTTTCTTTTGTTCAAGGTTCGTTTACTCATAATAGTATTGGTGCGGCTGGTATTTTAAATAATAAGGTAGAAGCAGGTAATAATATTGTGTGTATTGAAAGGCGGTATAAAACAATTTATTTTTGTTATGAGTTGGTTTATCAATGAGTACTCAGCTGCAGTTATTGACAAGGTATTTAATATCAGGTGAAATGATCAGGTATTTACATCCTCAGGGTGACCATAGCAATGATAAGGCAATACAGTTTCCCATTACCGCTCTCCACAGTAAGGTGTGTTGACGTTGTAGTACCTCTGTGTTTCGGCCTTACCATGAGATCTTATAGCGATTCAGTTAAAAAACTATTCAGTACAAAACATCGGATCCGTGAAGTCCACAGCTATAATTAAATTCACAGTAGCAGAAGGTCTATAGACTTCTGCGGTTAAAGTTATTCAATCATGACGAATGTCAACGATGAACCGATATTTTGTACTGAATCGCTATAAGAGCTCATAAGGCCTCTGTTGTTTTTTTTTAAATTAGGTAATGGAACAAGCAGATGAACCATTATGTTAAACGGTAGCTTCTGCCTATAAGAATACATTTCCTCACACCAAAACTTAGGACGCAATATACGTTGCATTACGCTACGCCGGCAAACGTCATATTATGTGTCTATTTAGTTTTACCGGCACTAATAACCCTTCGAACCGGAAGACAGCAACGCGAGCATTACCATAGCGGCAGAAATTATCGTGGTTGTACTTCCCTTGCTCTACTATTTCTAGATAGATAGATTAACACTTTATTGTACACCAAGAATACATAACAGGATTTACTAAAATTAGCAGTACAATGGGTGGACTTAACGCTGAGAGCGATTTCTTCCAGGCAACCTTTGGATGGACAATAACAAGCGAAGCGGTAACGAAACGGCGGTGCAAAGAGTAAAAATAATAATAATGAAAGAATAATAAAATACAAATTTTACTTTAAACTCGAATACATAATATACGTACTTTTATATAATAGACTAATAAATAGTAATAAGTTAAATACTATAATACGCCCTGATAAAAGAAAAGATAACTTTTCATTTAAAAAACCGACTTCCGCCATAGTATTTGACAAAATATTTGGATGAAAAAAATTGATGGAAGAACCATAGTGGTGAAGGGATTATTATACTTTTTGAATGCAAATGCTTGGTTTGTTGCTGAAAATATCAAAATCGCCATATGTATGCCTACAATATTTGAGGAGTTCCCTCAATTCCTCATGGATCCCATCATCAGAACTGGATTTTGAAAAAAATGGGACCAATCTGGAATTATATCTATACAAATAAAAAAAGAATTTTCCAAATCGGTTTATAAACGCCGGAGATATGCGGTAACAAACATTAAAAAAAAAAAAAAAAAATACAACCGAATTGAGAACCTCCTCCTTTTTTGGGAAGTCGGTTAAAAAGAAAATATGACACATAAACACTCAGAGGATATTTTCACTTTCCTATCAAAACGAGGGTAGGTCAGACAAATAATGATCTAGGTTGTGTATAAGTAGGTGTATGCCTCAGAAACTGGTTAGGGATATGAAAATACGGCTCCTAAATGCTGAAGTTACTGTAGGAAGTGTATATGACACGATGACCAAGTACGTGCTTTGACCATTTTTTTCTTATTCTGGCCACAATGTTTCAAACAGTGATCAATATAAAAGCAGATAGTGAAATATCGTTCTCAATAAGCGTAACGGACGAGCAAATGTATTCAGTGTGGAACCAATTTTACTTTTGTATTTATTCGTTTTTGTTTTTCAAGTTCTTTTGTGGATAAAATATATTGGCTTCAACGCTTGTTTGCTTATCTTCAGTGAATTTAAACATGAGTTAGAACTTTATTTTTAAGATTGGTTTAAAAGGGCTTATTTCAAAAATCACTTACTGCTTTATCTGCTTTATTTCAACTACTAAATTATAAGACACTAAGTCATTACTCTCTTCTCTAGAGCAAACACAGGTAATAGCTTCAGTTATTGAATAACTAAGTTATATATAAACTGAACAGCCACTATAAACAAAGAAGTTCACCATCTTGCGGCTGGGTATTTACATGATTTCATCCATTGTTAAACTGTCTATTGAGTGAGATGTGACTATAAAAACTAGTGGAGTTACTTCATTAGGTTTCAAGGTAAATATGAGTACCTTTACTTGCGGTAGAAGACAAGTACCAGTTAGTAGAAGGTACCTTTTTAGTTACAAGTAATACATTTTTTTGAATTAAAATTTACTTTATGAAACTTAACAAAAACAATTATCCATTAAAAAGTTTATTATTCTTATAAATAAGTTGTAAATTTTTGAATGCAATATGTAAGCATTACACGTGTTTCGTACTTACCAAGTTTCCTATTTATTCTTGACAAACAAAATTGTTGCCAAAATTATTGCCCAAAATATTATGTACATAGACAGAATAAACAGAAAAATAGAATGAAAACTCTGACCTCAGATTTGTGTGTAAATAGTCAATATTGAATTATATAGTCAAGTAATAAAAACCTTGGGGATTCCACTTGAGCGCAATACGAGTCCGGACTGGATAACACTCCGAAAGGCAATAATATACCGGCATACCAAGCGTTAACAACACCAAGATTAACATAATGTTGTATAAATAGAGTACTAGCAAGATAAAAACGAATTGTGTTTGACACAGAAGTGAGTCCATTCATAAAATTTGTAAGCTGAGGCCACAGGAAGAATTGGAGGAGTCCTATTCTTAGACTACCATGGCTCAGTCCTATTCTTTGGCCGAGACTATTAAGTTTCAGTCCTATTCTTAGGCTGAGACTATTAAGGTTCAGTCCTATTCTTAGGCTGAGATTTCCGCGGCTCAGTCTCATTCTTAAGCCGAGACTACCACGGCTCAGTCCTATTCTTAAGCCGAGACTATTAAGGTTCAGTCCTATTCTTAGGCCGAGATTTCCACGGCCCAGTCTCATTCTTAAGCCGAGACTACTACGGCTCAGTCCTATTCTTAAGCCGAGACTATTAAGGTTCAGACCTATTCTTAGGCCGAGATTTCCACGGCCCAGTCTCATTCTTAAGCCGAGACTACTACGGCTCAGTCCTATTCTTAAGCCGAGACTATTAAGGTTCAGACCTATTCTTAGAACGAGATTTCCACGGCCAAGTCTTATTCTTAGGCCGAGACTACTACTGTTTAGCCCTATTCTTAAGCCGAGACTGTTAAGGTTCAGTCCTATTCTTAAGCCGAGATTACCACGGGTCATACAACAGCCGCCGCAAGGCGGAGTCCGACATAACCGCGGTTTCCTCCGCAGTATCCATAAAGGATTTCCCACTACTCGGTAAAAAAAAAACATACATGGAATGCTATAAAATCATTTTTGCTATGAATACTTATACTTAATATCTTTTGACCCCTGACTAAAATGAGGGGTTATAACTCCCCTCATTTTGTTAATTTGAGGCTATACTGTGCTTGTGTGTGTTCTGTGGCTTCGTAACTCCGGAACGAGAGCTCTGACTTCAAAGCGGTTTTTGTATGAAAGATGTTGTATGCGAGATGGTTAGTTAGCTATGTTTGGTAGAAATTGCCCGTGTCCAGAATTATCAGGTTGCAGCATACTTTTTGAAGGAAAATCAGGCATTTTTCAAGCAAGAACCTTCAATTTGAGCTAAAAATTATAGTTTTCGACGAAATCAAGATACAGAGTTAAATGATGACCAGCACAAGTAGAAGAACTTCTTGTGAAAGAGTTCGTCCGGGGAAGTACTACCACCGTACCTATTTCTGCCACCAAGCAGTAGTGCTCGCATTGCTGTGTTTCGGTTTGAAGGGTACGGGCGCCGCGGCCGGTGCAATTACAGGCACATGAGACTTCATCTTTATGTCTTAGGGTAAGTAGTGCACTTGCGATGCCTCTGGTGTTGCAGGTGTCCATAGGCTATGGTAACTACTTTCCATCAGGTAGGCCGTACGCTTGTTTGCTTGCCAAGTAGTATGCAAAAAAAACAGCATGAATAGGATCTAGGGTGCACCGCTGTTTGCATATTTCATTTCATTTTCATTTCATTTATTCATGTCCTTTGACATATTACATGTGCTTAGACAAGTCAAATTAACAAAATACCTACAATTTTATTACAGGTTTGTATAGGTATACATAACTAAATTAAAAAATACAATACAAGCGGTAAGTTATCTGCAAGAGCATCGTCAATTTTGTATAATAAATAACATAAACCATTAAAACATTTCAGTTAGTCACATTTTCATAAACAATGTTTTATCAGCAAAAGCTTCGTCCAACTTATAATAACTTTTATTAATTAAATGTCCGTTTATAAATAATTTTAATGAGTAATCTGACATTTTTTGTACATTTTCCGGTATTTTATTATACAATTTGATCGAAGTACAGTAATAACTTTTGTGTACCTTGGCTAATCTGATTTTGGGTACGACGAGGCGATTTCTGTCTAGTATTATAATTACGTACATCTGTATTTCTAGTTATCTTATTTATATTTTCTCTTACATGAAGTACATTCTGTAATATAAATTCCCCAGTCATAGTCATAATGCCTAATTCCCTATACTATATGTGATCCATTTAGCTATATTATTGGAACACTGAAAATAGACGTGGTATTTTTTTTTATTAAACTAACTTTTCTCGTTCGTTTTTGTTCGTAGATGATTTATTTACCAAGTCAAAAGTTGAGGTAAAATTTCGTAAATTTCAAGGCTCATAACTTTTCAACAAATTAAATATGATTTCACTTAAAATTCTAGGTAATTTGGGTATATTTTATTAACATAGATTGCAGCATCTAAAACAGTAAAAAGTGGAGTAATTACTCTGTCGGAGTTTTGTAATGTTAAATGACCAAGTTATGCATTATAAATTCTTTCTTGATTCGGAAGTTTTTTTTAAATATATTTTACGCAATATATCCGGGAGTTCTAATTCTATTTGGATGGTTTTTTTGTTGTGTACCACTGACCTCCTGTGGAACGATAATTGAGTAAGTGAGAGTAGCGAAGAGGTGACGCAAGGATCTATGAGCGAGATTTCGAAAAAAATAATAATTTTTTAAATTTAAAAATTGAATTTTTCCCGAAATTCACAAATTACAAAATTTTAAGCACAATTATTATCAAAATTTCAACGATATGATGGTGTGTTCCTGTGATCACGAAACACGAATCTGTTGTCAGAATTAAAAAACTGTGGTCACCATTTTACTGATTTGTATGTTATGGTTCACGGTAGTCGGGTTATAGTTTTTTTACTTGCTTATAAGAACACTGTTGATGCATTCTTTTTGGATGTTTTTATGAATATTAATAGTATTTTTATATTACCCAACTAAAACTAAAAAGGAAAATACATTTAATATGTAGGTGAACCACCTTCGCTTAGATTTGGCATTGATTTTAATATTTAAATGCGTTTTTGTCTTTCATTTATGCAAATTATTGACAGCTGGTACGGTTCAGTTTGACGACTTCTGTGGCTCGGCGGGCGAGTAGTTGGCTAAGATGCGAGAGGTTGCGGGTTCGATTCCCGCTGCAGGACAAATGTTTGTATGATCTGTAAATATTTGTTCTGGATCTGGGTGTTATGGTACCATGGTACTCGTAGTTCCTGATACCCATGATACGGGGAATACTAGTGTGGGATCAGGACTACGTATGTGACTGTTGGGTGTTATGTGTTTGTGTGTGTTCTTTTTTTTTCTCATAAAAAACAATTATTCAACTCGTCTTTAGTTACTATTAAATTGTCAACGTCATAATTCAAATAATTTTAACACTTGATTAAATATTCATCAAACATTTATAAATAGCTATTTACTGATGTTTGTAGAGTCTTGTGTGTAGATTGTGGCAACACACACAGACTTTTTTGAGTATAAACTCAGGCTGAGTTCATCTGAGCCAATATCAGTTATATAATTTGAAGTCATAAATGAGGCTGAAAACAATGATGTTGGAAATAGCGTGGCTGTATCTCAGGTCAATGTTGTCAAATCTTGCTGCCTGTTGCTGCTTGTTGCCTGTTTGTATGTTGACAAAAATGCTGCTGCCCAACCCCTGGTGTAACCCCTTAATTGGCTTTTACGTTGATAATTGAAAACACTTTGGACTCGTTGTATATCTTGACTTTATTATAATGCACTATCCTTGATACAGCATTCGACAGGATGCTTCCATGTCGTACATGATACTGACATAATATATATATATATATATAGCTATCACAGGCCTGCCCGTCTGTACTAAAAGTCAACAAAGCCAAAATTTAATTAGACAACACCTTAACTAAGTTGGACATAAGCATCAACTTCCTCTGTGTTACGTAACGTGACTCCTACAACTGACGTTTCGTAAGTAAGTGAATTAAACATTTCTATTATTGTCTATGATAGTTGTTTTGAGAATTACCTTTGGCAGGTTCTAATTTCGTCATCCGTAGACGGGAACCTAAATGAATTGTCACCGAAGTCCTTTTATGGGGTATACTCCCAGCGTCCCCCACCTGTCTGGCCCCACTGGGGGACGTTGGGAGAAAAAAGTGCCAACGTCCCCCACTCGTGACAACGTGCAGAAATTGAATATTTAATAACAGAAGAAGAAAACACTTTTATTATAACTCTACTTACAGCTGTAGAATTGTGTATACCTGTGTATATCACCAACAGCCGTGAACCTATATTGATGACTATCGGTTGCTTAAAATTGGAGTACCACCATGAGCTGGAAGACTGTTTTTTTTATGCTACTTGGCAAGCAAACTAGCCTATGGCCCACCTGCTGGAAAGCAGTTACCGTAGCCTATGAACGCCTGTAACACCAGGGGCATCACACGCGCACTGCCGACCCTGAGACATAAAGATGAATAGTCTCATGTGCCTGTAAGTTCTACTACTAACAAAAAAATAAAAATAAAACTAACTAAATAAATTCTATTCTTTCTACTTTCTACTAATATTATAAACGCGAAAGTTTGTGAGTATGGATGGATGTTTGTTACTCTTTCACGTAAAAACTACTGAATGGATTTGAGTGAAATTTGGAATGGAGATACTTTACGCCCTGGATTAACACATAGGCTACTTTTCATCATCATTATCATCATCATCAATTTTTATCATTTTTCACGCGGATGAAACTGCGGGGCGCAACTAGTATAATATAATATAGTAAATATATACTGTAATTTCTTAGAACAGAGGCCCAAGCACGAATATTTAACCTTATCGAGACGATTGTAAGCGTCAAACATAAACCAATCAATTTACAAAGATTTCAAAGCACCCTAATTTCATTGGCCATATATGATCACCATGCTTGGCAGGCGGATTGTTGATAGCAGTTTGGTTTTAAGTACTCAGGTGGATGCTGCTACCCATCTTTTGCTGTAATCCCATAGTCACCTTTTACGATATCTACAGAAGTTGGAGGAGTCTTATTCTTAGGCCAAGCTAATATACTAAATGCAATACTACGGCTAATACTAAATGCAACCTTTCACGTAATGGAATGATACTATACACAAGTGGACCTAATAAAATGTGTGGACTTGCCTCTGACTATCCCATGTACTTTTTTGGATTTACTTTTAGATCATAGTCCTTTCATATCTTACTTTTAGATCTAATACAGGGATGTGTGTGTAATTAGTTCATGAAAACTTCAAATACGTTTCAAATATCGTATGTAGAGCAGCTGGTTTCGTTTTCAATCTAAATAATCGTTTTGGTCCAATCGAAAATTTAACCCTTCCAGAATTTATTGGATGTTACCGTATTTTAATGTATCTTAGCCGCCTCTCCTTTATCTGAGGCGGCTAAGGCACTTTTTACTATGGTATATGATATTATTAAGTCTAGTAGATGAACTACCTAAGAATAAAAAAAAACCCGAGCTTCCGATAATATCCCGTCGAAAATAATATGTGCTCACAAATAGTGAAGGAAACTTCTTGAGCAAACCGGTAGGTATACCGTACTTATGGGACATACCTATGTGCATGAAAGCCTATGCGAGAGGCACTCACTGTATCCCTTCTTCACACTAGTTCTTTCACCATTAGTCACAAGGCGTTTTTCAGGGTTACCATACCTCATCTAGTCACTGTCCTAAAGCTGACAGACCTACAAAAAACCAGTGACACTACCAACAAATTAAAGTGAAAAAAAAATTATTACTTACCAACGGTGCAAACACAACTCGATCACTACCAGTAAAATAGTTTACAACACTATAAAACAAAATGTTTATTCACATTAAAAAATCCCGCCAATGAAAACAAATATCAAACGTCAAAACAAATACGTCACTTTTGAAATTCGAACGCGGCACGTTCAGCCGCGCGTGGTACTAACAAAACATTGAGCTGCGAAAATGGTAATGTAATTTGTTAAAGGCTTCTACTGTTGAATCACTGGTGTAAGAATGAGCACTGCACTTGCCATTTTACTTTTTACTCGCAGGTACTGTCACTAGACCACGAGTCGTTCTAGAGGATGTGTGGAAAAGAATAACACCGAGACTGAAAAAAAAATCGTCACAGAATGATATTAAATTTGTAGGTAAAACCTTTTTGATCCAATCCTTCAACAATCTAATGAGATCACATTGTTATTGGCAGAGGTTAGCGCTTAACATCAGAAGGGCTATTCTAAAATTCTAAAACGAATCCGATCGGAAATATATCCGACGTTTTAGAATCGCCCTGCTGGCCAGAACTTACATAACTTTTCATTTAAAAAACCTACTTCCGCCATTGTATTCGTCTAAATATCTGGATGATTTTTTTTTTATGAAAAAACCATAGTGGTGAAAGGGTTATGATACTTTCTGAATGCAAATGCTTGGTTTGTAGCTGAAAATATCAAAATCGCTATATATTTGCCTACAATATTTGAAGAGTTACCTCAATTCCTCATGGATTCCATCATCAGAACTGGATTCTGAAAAAATGGGACCAATCTGGCTGTGTATCTATTCAAATAAAAAAAGAATTTTCCAAATCGGTTCATAAACGCCGGAGATATGAGGTAACAAACATTAAAAAAAAAAAAAAAAAAATACAATCGAATTGAGAACCTCCTACTTTTTGTGAAGACGGTTAATAAAAAAAAAGGTTAATGCAAAACATTTTGGTTCCATTTACTTAGTATACTTAGTAGATACTTTATGGTGCTAGTAGGCATACCTATATTTATATATTAATACCCCAAAATAAGAAAACTAACGAAAAATAATAAAATGCTTAAGTATAGTGTACCGATCTAATTCACTAATATAATTTTTGTATTTTGACGTAAAAAGTACCTACCTATATAAAAATTGGTACTTTAAAATCTAGGTTCACAACTTCACTACCTACGCAACTTCAATTAGATACTTTAGCCAGTGATTATACTGTCTGAACTAGAATTTAACCTTGATTAAATTGTTTTAACTTGACCTTGATTAAATTGCAATTGACGACCTATGTGGCGCGGTGGGCGAAGGTTCGCCTGCGACGCAGGAGGTTGCGGGTTCGATACCCGCCTCGGAACAAATATTTGTAAGATCTGCAGGTAATTTGTACAGGGTGTTCTGGGTATTTTTCTATGTATAATCAAAATAACTATGTAATGTTATTGTATTAAGTATATCAGTTATCTAATACCCACAACACAAGCTCTGAGGCCCAATTCTCTAATTTAAAAACATTCCAGTCTCGTGTCAGTCGCACTGTTTTGTATAGTAACTTTTACATATTCTTCGCAAGAAATGCGAAGATTAAGTAATAGTTACTATACGTGACAGTGCGACTGAGACGAGATTATACTGCGAATTGAATGTTTTTAAATTAGAGAATTGGGCCACTGTTTAGCTTGGGGCTAGATAATGTTCTGTGAAATGTCCAGCATTATTTATTTATTTTATTTATTTATAATTAATCACTTGCCTTGGATAAAAACCATGCAATTCAAAGTTTAAACTTAAAGTAAAATTAGTTCAAAGTTCGAACCACAGATCAGGCATTTTTTTTTAAACTTGAAAGAAGAAATATTTAGGTCAAGAATTTTCCCCTATTCAAGTTTCAGAAGATTGTGACAGCGTTAAGGCTGCCGAAATGATCCCCATTGTTGCGTTCCCCATTACCATTTGCTACTATAATTGGAGGGCAGTTTAATACTAAACTCACTTAAGGATAACACTTCGAATGCCACAATTGGATAAGATAATATGTTTTTCACTTGAATCTCTAGTAGAAGAAAGAAAGTACCTTATTGAGTATGTTGTAGAAAACCCCCTAACATGGGAATTCCTAGTTGACGCTGACGTCACGAGACCAGGAAAATACAGTTCATTATAGGAGTTTTCAGATAGTACCTAGTAGAGATGATTCTGTAGGCACTGACTAAGCAGATATCTTACTAATTCTACTTATATTATAATTAAGAAGGTTTGAATGTTTGTTTGTAACTCAATCATACCATAAAGGATAAAACGATTTAAGATGAAATTGGCTTTAGTACTAAGACGAAAGTTATCATCATCATCATCAAAAGAGCCTGTTTACCTCCCCTCCCCCATTGATGATAGTGGGGGGATTTCCCATAATCACCACACTTGGCAGGCGGATTGGTGTTCAGTACTCAGTTGGTGTCCATCCCCTGGTATAATTCCTTATTCGACTTTTACAACTTCCATAGGAGGAGACTGAGGGGTCTATTCTTAGGCTAGACACACTATACCTAGACCACTAAAGGAATGTATGTCCTTAGGTCTCTAGGACTTGCAGGTTAGGCTGTGCTCTGATAGTCACTGCACGCTGATGAAGTCGCAGGTCGAAAGTACCAACCGACATAGCTCTCAGAATCAGCAAGTTGAAGTGGCAATGGGCTGGTCATAATTCGAAGAACTGATAACCATTGGTAAATAAAGAGTCTCGAGTGGCGACCACAAACCGGACGCGAAAGGCCCTCCACTCAATGGACTAAAGACATTATAAACGTCGCAGGAAGTCGGTGGGTGAAGGCGGCTCAAGACCGTTCGTCATGGCATTCTAAAGGGGAGGCCTATGTCCAGCAGTGGACTTCTACAGACTGATGATGATGATGAAACACGAGACTTGGTGTTAGTGGAAGCGGATGTTTGTCTCTGAGTCACACACGCCGTAACAGCTGAACCGATCTGGATGGAACATATTATTGTATACCTATATAGGTATATTATATTGTTATATCATCATCATTAACAAACTTTCAGCGTCCACTGCTGGACGTAGCCCCCCTCATAAAATACAATGGGGGGAATAACCATAATCATAATTATAATAATTCGCGGCACAAAGCACTAATTTAAACCAAAATCCAAATTATACCCGACTGTAATGACGTCACAGAAGAACGCTCGATAGCACGAACAAAATCACTACCCCCCGCCCCCGCGCCAGACGAGCCGAGAGAAGCGAGCTCAGAAACGTAGTGCGAGGAGAGACGCGGAGTGAGTGTAGCGCGGATCGCACTCACCCTGATAAAGACCCTCGATTAGGGTCGAAACCTGTTGGTACAGATGAAATGAATGATGATGATTTAAATGGAATATAATATCTGGAATATAAATAGTTCATGGCATTGAATAACACCAGCAAAGGTGTTGTTCCAAGATGTATGGAGCCTAGCCCTTGTCGGTGTACACTTGTGTAAACGTGGCTAAATATGTGTAAAACCTTTTCCCATTGTTATTTTTTGATTATTTCGCTTCATTTAATGCAGGTTCCTAAAATATGTTTCTTACGGAGAGCAAAACAAGACAAAACAATATGGCGGGGCGGATACAATTTACTCTGTGGTAAAATGTTTCGACAGCTGTTGACAACTTTGACCAGAACTGCATTTCGTTCGCATCTTGGCTCCAAGGTCTTGGAGCAAGGAAAATATTTTCGCAGAGAATCGAAATGTTGAATTGAAGAACTTATACTGATGTGATGTGATGATCGTAATAAAGCTAGCGTAGGCAACGCATTCTATGCAGACACACTACTCCCAACGAACGAATAAAGCAAGCAACCATAGAGCAATAAACGTGACATTCCCTGTCATGGCTGCTCAGGAAAATATGTTACCATTGTAAAAAAAAACGAATTTTAAACATTTCTGTGCAGTAAATTATGCTTCATATTACAGTAAGAGTATTTTTACGATAATCACTAATTTTTTCGCCATTTTCTGTCTGGTGTACATCGATATAGGCCATTTTGGAACATGTCCTTTTTATCCAGCTACCACGCGAAGCCGGGGGCAAAAGCTAGTAATTGTTAAGGAGATTCAATTACATATTTTTGTTAACGTTTTCGTTAGTAATACGAACCTAACTTGTAAAAACGTTCACACGATTCTCATTTCAGTGAACGGTAATAGCTACATCGTACATTTGCCGTGGCGTGTGTGCGTGGGGGAATAAACCCCGTCCGTCTCCTCGCATTGATGTCGTAATAGCTATGGGATTTTATCACGAGATTGGTAGCAGCATCCACCTGAGTATTCAACACCAATACTGCGATCGCCAATCGCCTGCCAAGCGTGGTGATTATGGCAAATCCCATCATAGCGTTCCATGGGGGAGGCCTTGTCCAACAGGGGACGTCTGACGGCCGATGAATACGTCACAAAAAAATACTGATTTCTTTCACTATATCTTTATAAAATTCATTTACCATTGAAAGAACGTTATTTCGGCAAAATCGTTCACAAAATAACACAAAAAACTGTTTTTTTTTTACTATTGCGTGCAAACAGGCATACGACCACTTGATGGAAAGTAATTACCGTAGTCGAATGACGTAAGTAAATAAAAAAAAAAATGATATGGAAACTATTTGACGACCTCTGTGGCGCGGCGGGCGAAGGTTCACCTGCGACGCAGGAGGTTGCGGGTTCGACTCCCGCCTCTGAAAAAATATTTGTATGATCTGCAGATATTTGTTCAGGGTGTTCTGGGTATTTTTCTATGTAAAATAAAAATATCTATCTATGTAATGTATTGTATTAAGTATATCAGTTATCTAGTACCCATAACATAAGCTCTGGTTAGCTTGGGGCTAGATAATGTTGTGTGAAATGTCCAGCAATTATTTATTTATTTATTTCAACAACCAAACAAACTTAAAACTAATTGTTAACAACAAAGTTAATTATAAAATTTGAGTGCTGACAAAGCTTGTACTAAAATATTTATTCGGCGATCTCCACACTAGGCTAAGCCTGTGCCATGAAAACCAAAGTTGTTTGAGCAGTTGTTTAAGCCTCGGACTAATAAAATTATTTAATGCTTACATAGCTACTTTTTTAATGCCTAATTATTATGAACAGTTTTGATTCTAATTAACACACACAAACGCAACCAGCAGTCACATCACATACATATACTAGTGGTTCGCCCCGAACTGAGACCTCGCGATAACATCTTTATCAGCCCGACTACTTAACTAAGTAATTTCCATATTTTCAATTCTTATTTTTGAAAATTTTCCCCTCGAGGTCTACCAGTACAGTACAGGATCTATCAGTAACTACTCTAATTTCCTACACATCATCGAAATAACCTTTGAATAGGGCTAAGCAACGGGGCGTAGTTATACTACATACCTGTTAGTACCTATATCAAGTACCTAACGAATTAATTGTTAACGTCCTTTTGATGAAAAACATAGAACTCCAACGTCATTAAAATTCTTAGAAATGGGAGGTCAACAATGGATGTTATATTGGAATCTGTTTTATGGAGAACAAGTTTCTAAATTTTTCAATTTCAGACTTTTCCCTGTAGTTGTGACACAAAAGCCACAAGCATACCAAATTTCAGCATTGTGGGATTGCTGGAAGTACCCTAGAATTTTGGATTTTTACGTTTTTTATTTTCCCTAATATCTCGAAAATTACTAAGGCTAAATAATTATGAAAAACAGTTTTTAAATGTCCAACCAAAGCGTTTTCATTAGACACCCCACTTGATCTGACTGACTCACTTTTATTTTTTTTACCCCCTCTTGGACCCCAATATCTCAGCAACCCCCTGACCGATATAGCTCATAACCTTACCTACAAATTGTACCAATACTATCTACCCCCATACCAAATTTCATGAAGATCGGATTAACGGTTTTTGAAGTTTTCATCGGACAAACATACATACATACATACATACATTACATACATACATACAAATACCGATTCTTCCAACTTGACTCAGAGAACTCGCTTCGCTCGTTCAATTATAGTCCTGAGGCCTTAATGTTAAAGAACTCCCTATTCTGCATAGTATGCAGAAAAAGGAGAAACAACTAAAGAACTACATTATAATATCCCCTCGGCCCTTATCAACCCCAACGCTAGGCAGATATACTGCATTAATTAGTTAGAACTGACTAGTGTAGTGTATCTGCTTTCAGTAGCTACATAATTTTAGGAAATGTAATTTTAAGTATTGTAATTTTTGACATTTAATTTAATTTAATTTTGACATTTATGAATCTTAGTTGTTCGAATAAATAAATAAATAAATATATATATAATTAAAAAAATGTTTATATGTTGATTATCTGACTCTAAATGTCAAAAATCGTAATTGTAGGACTTTTCATGAGTAATTAAATAAAAACTAGTAAAAGAATCTTTAAATGGCTCTCCTGAAAAGTAGCGATTTTGGGATTCAATAGTATACGTAGGGACCCTCGATACGAACTCTATGGATGGTCCATTACCTATGCGTGAATGTCACGTAATTGAACCTGAATGTGAATGCGTCTTGAGGCTTTATGCGGGTCGCAGACCGAAAACTAAGCTATGCCAAGGCTAAACCAAGCTATGCCAAGCAAGCTAGGCTAAGCTAGAAATAAATAGCGTGCACACCAACAGCTAAGCCAAAGCTCAGTCAGTGTTGCGTAGTCTCTTGCGAAGGATGTGCAAAGGGTGTGCGGGGAAAGCGGGAGGGGCTTAGCTTAGCTCGTGTAGCTGCTCGTGTCGCATCGGCATACACAACTAACTTAGCTTCGCATATTTTAGTTAGCTCACATAGCTTAGTTCGCATAGTTTGCGGTCTGCACACAAGTATGGAAAACTGCGTCAGCTATGCGAGCTAAGCTAAACTAAGTTAGCTTAGCTTTCGGTCTGCAACCCGCATTACCATGAGCTCTTATAGCGATTCAAATCAAAAACTATTCAGTACAAAATATCAGATCATCGTTGACATTCGTCATCATAAGTCTACAGACCTTGCGGACATCACGGAAAAGATATTTTGTAATAGTTTTTGAACTGAATCGCTATAAGGGCTCATGGTAAGGCCACTGATCCCACACAAGAATGCCCTTTGTCGTGAATTTCAAGAAACTACGAGCATCATGGTGCTACAACACACAGACGCGAAACAAATATTTGCAGATTATACAAACATTTGTCTCGCAGTGGAAATCAAACCCGCATCTCTTGCGTCTCAGCCGGCGCGGTGAGCGACTCACCCACCGCGCCATGGAGTTCATCAAATTATTATAGAACTGCATTTGCAGTACGTTTCCTTTCGTCAACCGGCCTTCATATAACAAAGAGTGACCTTGCCTTGTGCTACACAATCTATCGTACCAAAGAATACGAAACACGAAATAAATCCTGTACAGAAGCGACAGAACAAAGAGTTCGGTAATAAAATACCTACAATAGCAAATGAGCAGCCGTATTCTAATAGCCATAAGTCTTGCTTGACCATGGTCATATATTATGTCAAATGTATTGTCTATACAATTTAATAACTTTTCATTTAAAAAAACCGACTTCCGCCATTGTATTCGACTAAATATTTGGATGAAAAAAAAAATGATGAAAGAACCATAGTGGTGAAAGGATTATGATACTTTTTGAATGCAAATGCTTGGTATGTTGCTGATAATATCAAAATCGCCATATGTATGCTTACAATATTTGAGGAGTTCCCTCAATTCCTCATGGATTCCATCATCAGAACAGAATTCTGAAAAAAATTGGACCAATCTGGAAGTATATATATTCAAATGAAAAAAGAATTTTCCAAATCGCTTCTTAAACGCCGGAGATAAGCAAGCGGTAAAAAACATAAAAAAAAAAAAAAAAAAAAAACCTCCTCCTTCGTCGTTTAAAAATTATACATTACATCCGTATACATTAGCAAATGAGCAGCCGTATTCTAATAACCATGAGTCTTGCTTGACATGGTCGTATGTCGAATATATTGTCTATACAATTTAAAAACTGGATAATCACAATATGAGAATGCAGCTGTATTAGGGGCTTTGTCAAATAAGTCTAGAAAATATAATTAAAGGCACGGTATGATCCTAAAATCGAAAAAAATGCAAAACGGCTTTGCTTAAAGTTGAAAATCGTATGTCATATTTGACGATGGAATGGTTTGCACTTCAGATTGTATTAATTTTGAGGGTTTTTTAATTAATCGAAATATACTTACAAATCATTGGTCAAAAAATATGCGGTTAGAACCAAGTAGTCGTGTCGTGGGTGAGTAGCCGGCTGAGATGGGAGAGGTTGCGGGTTCGATTCCCGCTGCGGGACAAATGTTTGTATTATCTGCAAATATTTGTTCCGGGTCTGAGTGTTATGGTACCATGGTACTCGTAGTTCCTGATACCCACGACACAGGAAATCCTAGTGTGGGATCAAGACTACGTATGTGACTGTTGGGTGTTATGTTATGTTAGGTTAAGTAAAGACTTAAGTTTTAGACTAGACGTACCCTACACGACCTGCCCGTTAAAAGCTAGTTATGAATCAGTTACCAAAAATGTAATAAATAAATAAAATAAATAAATAAATGCTGGACTTCTTCACACAACATTATCTAGCCCCATGCTAAGCAGAGCTTGTGTTATGGGTACTAGATAACTGATATACTTAATACAATAACATTACATAGATAGATATTTTTTATTATATATATAAAATACCCAGAACACCCTGAACAAACATCTGCAGATCGAACAAATATTTATTCTGAGGTCAGAATCGAACCCGCAATCTCCTGCGTCGCAGGCGAACCTTCACCCGCCGCGCCACAGAGGTCGTCAGAATAAAGAATTATAAGAATTATAAAAACCAGATAAGAACCAGTTCAAAAATTTAATTATCGCCATCTACAGCTAGAAATGAAGCATTTCCAAGATACTAATTTTAGTTTATGTTATCTGCGCACAAATAAATAATATACACTTTATTTATAAGCTTTTATTTGTATAAGAATCCATATTAATTATATTAAACAAATCATAAAAATATTTAAAATTATGTATCACATTTACTAAAACTGTACTTAACCAAGTCAAATTAAATTATACCATGGATGAAACAGTAAAACTTTTACTGTCACAAAACTAAATCTATGAAGCAACCACGTTTTTTGTAAAATAATACATTTTTATTCACAAAACTGTAATTTTGTGGCCCATTCAATGAACTATTCTACAACCATACCATTTCATTATGCTGTTTTTATTTCATTGTCTCGTATAGGTAGGTACGTTGTTTTTTCTTCGAATGGACTCCAGGAGTAATCTCCGAAACGTATCGACGATATTCTAAAAAATTGAGGCTACAGTATTGACAAGAAAATTGTTAAAGTTTAACTCCATTATTTTTATTCTAGGGTGAGTTTAAAGTAAGTAGGGTTCAAGCATGTCCTAAGCTCACAAACTCTAGAATTAAGTAACTAGGTAACTTAAGAGGAGGTCACCGGTGGCTAGCAAGGGGTAGTAGTGTTCGCATTGCTGTGTTTCAGTTTGAAGGATACGGGTGCCGGTGAAATTACAGGCACATGAGACTTTTCATCTTTATGTCTCAGGGTCGGCAGCGCGCGTGTGATGCCTCTGGTGTTACAGGCGTTCATAGGCTACAGTAACTACCTTCCATCTGGTGGGCCGTAAGCTTGTCTGCTTGCCAAGTAGCATAAAACAAAAAATAGCCAATATAGAAGCAAACTTCGTTCGCATTCAAATGGGCGTAAGCGGTAACCCTCTCTTAAATGTGTAAAGTATGAAATGGCAGATTAAGTCTCGCCTGGTTTAGCAAAGAGAGAGCGTAACATTAAACGAAATAAATTATGATGCGTCTCCGCTATATAACGGCCGTCTATGACGTTAACATTGATTTAAGGCCCAGCCTAGGTAATGAATGTGAGCTCTATATTTAATAAAGTTCATGTAATTAGGGTATTTACTTAGTATAATAATATTAGCAGTTTTCTAGGTCAAACAATTTCATTTCAGTATCTAAGTACTAAAAACTAATTATTCGTTACTTATCTATAACTATTTGCCGTGGCGTGTCCAGCCTAGAATATACCCCTCTCTCTCCTCCCATGGATGTCGTAATAGCCGACTAAGGGATTACACCAACGAATGAGAAGCAGCATCCAATTGAGCACTTAACACTTACTGCGATCACCAATTCGCCTGTCAATGGTGGTGATTATGGCTAACCTTGCAGGAGGCCTATGTTTAGCAGTGGACTTAGGTCTCCCCCAAAGGAGGATAGAGACAGAAGATGATGATGAAGATTTTTATTTTTGCATTAATTAATTGTAATGTGTAATTTGACATATTTTAAAAATGTGGATAATTTGAACTACATATTTAAATATTTATACTTCTATATTTATATTTATAGGTATTTTTTTTTTGTAAAATGTATTTTGTAAGTTTTTTTTAATAATGATAATAATTTTTGTAATGAATGTTAATTAGTGTAATTGCCTTAGGCCGTTCTAATTAATTAATTAAATAAAAATAAATAAATGATGATAATTATCTTTAGAAAAAACGTACTTTATCATTTACGTTTAGGATGTTTTATATTTCATAATAAACCGACTTCAAAAAAAGGAGGGGGTTCTTATTCGGATGTATTTTCAACCGCATTCATAAAAAGGAGGAGGTTTTTGACTGTATGTTTGTTACGCGATTACTCCGCCAACAAGTAATATTTGTTTGGTAGGTGAGGAAATATACGAATGATATACAATTTTACACCACCGGACATTCTCAAAGATGCAACAAACAAATGAACCTCTTATACCGGCGAAATCGAGAAGGTATTACAATAAATGTTACCAAGACTTTAAAATATAATATTACCTATTTCATGAGATCAGATAAAGTAGTGTATGAAACTGCACATAATTTGGTCTTAAAACACTCGTGTGATGCTATAAAAAAACTCGCATCCGGCTCGTTTTTTTAACTCACACTCGTGTTTTAAGAACTCTTATTATGTAACAGTTTCATAAACTACTATTATCAAATTTCAGACCATGTTGTTATGTTGTTATTAGAGTTGGATTGCGATAGGGATACTATAGAGAGTCAGCGTAATATGACTATTGTTTGTTAGTAAATAGACTAAAGTTGTCACCATCATTTTTAAAATCACGTTCTCACCGCTTTGTGCTTAATCAGTATTTTGTCACAACTATGTTGGAAAGTCATGTCTAGGAAATAGACACACCTCCTATTTCATAATAATAAGAAAACATTTTGTAAAAACGGGAAATTTTCACGTACGCCGGACGAGCCGAGAGGAGCGGGCTCAGAAACGCAGTGCAAGGAAGGACGCGGAGGGAATGTAGCGCGGATCCTATACCCACCCTGATGAAGATCCTCGATTAGGGTCGAAACCTGTTGCTGCTTCCACCAACATATCGGTACGTGAAAATTTTCCGTTTTTACAAAATGAATGATATAATTCACGAAAGTTACTTTAGTAAAATAATAGGAATAATTAGGTATGTATTCTTTATCAGCGGGCAGATGTCCACTGCTGGACGAAGCCTCCCTCAAAGAATAAGAGGATTTGCCATAATCAGCACGCTTGGCAGGCGGATTGGTGATCGCAGTATTGGTGTAGAGTACTCAGGTAGATCCTACTGCCCTACCCTAGTGTAATCGCTTAGTTGGCTTTTACGACATCCCAGGGAGGAGAAAGAGGGGTATATTCTTAAGCTGGACTGGATACACCACTGCACGGTATGTATTATGTTTATGTTATTAGCTTTGCTTATTTTCATACATTTTTAATGACAGAAAAAAATGCTATAATACTTATTATTTTGCAATTTTGTTATTTAAATATTTAACTAGTCTAAACAACGATTTATAAATGAAAACAGTAGTTGCTAAAACAATACCTATACTTACATAAACGGTCAATTTAGAACTAAGTAAGTCGTTCTATCACAACCAATAATATATTTGAAATTTATGGTATTTTTGTGTGTTTTAAAAATAAATGTTCACAACCAACTAACTTACTTAATTAATATTAACTTACGATGTAATCTATGGTCTGATTTTTAATCTTAGACATTTGTTAAAACAAAGAAATGTCAATGTATGTATAAGTGTCATGTATGTGTATCATATGTGTATACAGGGTGTTTTTTTTAAATGGGACAGTATGGTGATATCCGAATCCATAAGAGATACGGGAAAACTGTCTTTGGAACCATTTGCTCATTTTGTATAAAAATGATTTTGGCATAGTAATTTTTTTGGTCAAGCGTGAGTTCTCCATAAAAATGAGTAGTTGTGATCAAATATTTTTTTTATGCGTATCGACTCAGTTTCATGTAAGGATTGTTTCATTGTATAGGAAGAAAAAAATCTGAGCAGCAGAAGTTAGTCAAATTTTATAAAATGTTTTCTCATACAAATTGTAAGTAATCTGGTACCTACGTTAATAAAACTATCGCAATAAATTTTCAAAATGGCCTCCCTCTTGCTGTTTCCAGGTACGGTCACGTTTCAGAACATCTCTAGTGGCATTAGACAAAGATGTGTGGTGAATGTTGTTCTACTGCTCTGATGGTCTCGTGAAATGAGAAAAATCAGAGCTGTAGAACTTAGTCAAACTTTAATAAGAAAATCTTTGTCTAATGCCACTAGAGATGTTCTGAAACGTGCCCGTACCTGGAAATAGCAAGAGGGAGGCCATTTTGAAAATTTATTGCGATAGTTTTATTAACGTAGGTACCAGATTACTTACAATTTGTATGAGAAAACATTTTATAAAATTTGACTAACTTCTGCTGCTCAGATTTTTTTCTTCCGATACAATGAAACAATCCTTACATGAAACTGAGTCGATACGCATAAAAAAAATATTTGATCACAACTACTCATTTTTATGGAAAACTCACGCTTGACCAAAAAAATAACTATGCCAAAATCATTTTCATACAAAAAGAGTAAATGGTTCCAAAGACAGTTTTCCCGTATCTCTTATGGATTCGGATATCCCCATACAGTCCCATTTAAAAAAAACACCCTGTATAAATACACATATGATACATACGTACATACATTCTTTAAGTTCATACATTTCTTCAAGTGTCATGTATGTGTATATACACATATGATACACATACTGTATTACACGTATACACACAGTGACATTTCTTTGTTTACAAAAAATGTCTAAGATTAAAAATCAGGGTACAGTTGATGTTTTTGTGACTTTGAAACGAGGCAACACCTCTTAGAGCCCATCTCATAAATAAACATGGAAGCACCAAAATTGTGGCTCTATTCACTAAAACTTTTACAGAATTTCTAAATATCTTATTTCATATATTAATTTCGCGTAAAACTTTTCACAGAAACATTAATTATAGTAATTAGTAGTCTTGCTTCTATTTTGACGTTGATAAATGATAATAAACTGGCGTGCAATAAAATAGGGTCACTTTGAAAAACCACAATGCCTACCAAACTCAATTTTCGTTTTAATAAAGGTTTAGTATTTATTACTAAAGTTATTGTATTTAACGCCGTATAAAATATATTCTAATATGAGTTATTTTTTAATTCAATATCTTGCATAGTTTGAAAGGTGTGGTGGAAGGAAGAGCCTATTTTATTGCACGCCAGTTTAGATGTAACTTAGCAAGATTTGCCACCATTTCCTAGACTCATTTAGTACTTTTGTTTTGTCATTTGCGAGACTGTCTCACGAATAATGGCTAAATTGTGCACGTACTAAGGTACGGTACGCCTATTCATATCAGCATTTACTTACCTAACTCTTAAATTCAATCTTACAGCTAAATTATTTATTAGTTAAATCTAATTTTAATATCGTTCAACGAATAATTTTCTATCACAACACGGACTTGATTTTACGGAAAAATATTATTACAAAGTTTCAAGTCAACACCAAACTCTGGTTAATGCTTGGTCCAATAATTACAAAAGCCGACTTATTTTGTCTTTTTTGAAATTTAACCAAAATCCACTCAAATCATAATCTAAATATCATAATCATAATACCTACATCAGTAATATTGTAGGAAGTCGGTGGATGGAGGTGGCTCAAGATCATTCGTCGTGGCATTGTATGGGGGATGTCTTAGTCCAGCTGTGAACTTCCATAGGCTGATAATGATTATAGCCAACATGCTGTTTCTCGGTTGCACTGGTGAAGGTGGCATTACAATAATTGATTACTGAAAAAAAATGTCTTAGTCCTTTTAATAGAATACAGCAAGCTAACAGATCATTTACATATTATATCATCTGCGAAAAAACTTATGTAAAGACCAGAAGCCCAATTCTTGTAATTCAAAATTGTCAAAATAAAGTTCGGTAAGTCAATGTCGACGTCAGAAATGTCACAGATAGTATTTCTCTTGTATTTCTCCTCCAAATCCATTACAATAGTATTTGTAATTATATCAAAATGTGATCGAAACTTGAACGCATAAAATGAATTATTCTTTTCAAAACAATCCGAGAACTACGGAAGTATTTTAACTTAATAGATGCCTCTCTTTTCACTCTTTCCAATCGACGGTCGTCATTAAATGAAAGTAGGCTAAATTGTTATTATGTAGGCGCAAACTACCAATTTTCAATCAATTTACAATTCAGTCTCAATTTAATAAATTTTCGGTGTAGTTTTAAAATAATTACGTAAATTGGTCTTCTTGTTTCCAAAAAAACAGTCATTTACCACCTCGTCACCACTTCATAGAAAAGGGTTAAGCATTAAAAAGACCACGTGAGAAAGTCTCTAATTTATCTACATACTACTACTTACCTTACGTAATAGTCGGATCAATAGTACTGTTCCCGATCATTTGTACATGTGGCATACGTCCAAACTTATCAAAAATACTCTTAATCGAAACATAGGAACCAGCGAAAAGAGCTACTAAGGCTAAACAGGCTATAAAGATGTTCTTCCATAAGATCCATTTGAAGGGTCCGAGTCCACGGTCCCATTTATGGACAGTGTCAATGATGGCTGGTGTTAGGAGACCCAGGCTGGAGAGGAATATGGCTCCGCAGAGGTTGATAAAGAGTTCCAAGTCGGGGAAGGCTGCTGCTAAGGCCACTGTGGAAAGATAAAGGATAATCACAGTCTTTAGTCTATTTTTCCTAACTTACGGAATACTTAATAGAAGTCTTATCGAAAGGTTTGTATGTAAAACTATTGCACAGATACCGCAGAGCTTCAAGACGAAAGTCTAGAATCAGTGATGACTTATGACACTGAGACGTGGTCGCTAACTATTGGCCGTGTAGACAAGCTCGGTATGCGGCAGGCTATGAAGAGAACTATCCTAGGAGTATGACTACGTAATAGAATCCGAAATGAGTAAATTCGTAGAAGAACCCAGATCACCGATATAGAGCTCAGAATTAACAAGTTGAAGTGGCAATGGGCAGGGTTCTCGAGTGGCGACCACAAACCGGACGACACGGTAGTGGAAGGCCTTCCACTAAGGACTAAAGACATTATAAACGTTGATGGCTTATGTCCAGCAGTGGACTTCTACAGGCTGATGATGATGATGTTAAACTGTCAACGTCTTACCCAAACCATTGAGTGAATAGGGCAGAAACGTGTACTAGAAGGACAGTATAAAAATATGACCTTTCAATCTCAGAAACAGTAAAAGAACATTGTTTTAAATAATATCAACTGAAGACCTATGCGTGATCTTTTTTATGCCCAATTTCACTTGCACCTTCTACGACTATAGCTCTCATGAGTGTTCAAAGTGGAATAGGATCAGTGTTCTTAAAATCGGTGCTATTCAAATCGGTGCTCTTAGTGGAACGCTTAGATTGTGAACGTGGTAAACAAGGTAACATCAGCCGGTTAAAGTCGTGTCCATTGCATCTTTAACCATGGTTAAAGAAAATATTAATACATTTGGCTAATAACTTTTTGACGACAAAATTAAATGCATTTCGCTCCTAAATCTTTACAGATTGCAATACTTCCATCATAATCATTATCATAAAATAAGGTGTCAGTTTGCGTTTGGCCACATAATTAAACCTTAATGGAGTTACATGCTCCCGAGTAATCTCGTTAAACCGCAAGGCCTAGCGTTTAACGAGATTGAGACGGTAAATTAATTGGAACTTAATGTTTATTTTAATCATCATCATCATCATCAGCCTGTTGACGTCCACTGCGGGACGAGACCTTCATTGAATGCATACATACATAAAATCACGCCTGTTTCCCGGAGGTAGCAACCACGGATTTCTATTTGCTACGATCCTGACATAAATCTTTAGCTTCATTCACTCTAATTACATTCAAATCAAATCAAATCAAATCAAAAGAATGTTATTCTTGAAATCATAAGGATCATTTTGAATCGTCTTATAAACTAAAATTACTCCTGTTCAAACGCGCCACCAAGCCTAGAAGAATCAGGCAACAAACACGGCTTGGCTTAGATAAATGGTCCATCTTACCACTAGGTGAGAAGCACCTGTGTGCCTCGGAGCAAGGAATTGCTGATACATAGTAAATGAGAACTTAAAAACTTTAGGAAGGGAATACAATGGGGGGATTCGCCATAATCACCACGCTTGGCAGGCTGATTGGTGATCACAGTATTCGTGTTGAGTACTCAGGTTGATACTGCTGCAGGGGATCCCCTGGTGTAATCCTTTACACTTTTTGCTTATGCAACATCCACGGGAGGAGATGCAGGGGTCTATTCTTAGGTTGGATAGACCACGGGGCAAGGCAAGGGTTTCCACCAAATCCTTGTTTAGTATATTGCTTGAAGTCTGTACCGCTGTTGTGATAATTTATTTTGATAGCATTACAGTTAGAATCTACGACGACATTAAAAACTTTAATAAGTACGTACTTTAAACTTTTGAAAGGAAAAGTTGTTTTGTTACGTGCGCGGCGAAGCCTTGCGTCATTCAAATAAAAGGTAAAGAGAGAAATTAAGGTATATGTAGCATTAAGTAGAGCACAAATTATTTGTACGTAAAGCTGTTGCTTAGTATTATTGTGGAGATCTTTAGTTACTGTTTGGCTATATATATATATATAGTTATGCTATGGTTACAACATCACAGACATAGCTTGAGAGATAAGCAATTTGAAGTGGCAATGAGCAGGTCATATTATGACCTGCTCATTGCCACTTCAAATTGCTTATATTATAGCTCGCAGAACTGACAACCTTTAGGAAAAAAGGTGGTCGAGGTATCTCGATGGACTAAAGACATTATAGAGGTCGCAGGAAGTCGGTGGATGGAGGCGGCTCAAGATCGTTAGTCATGGCATTCTACGGGAGAGGCCTTTGCCTAATAGTGGACTTATACAGGCTGATGATGAAGATGATGATAATATCAAGTTGATCAAAAAATTGCCTATGGCATGACAAAGAAAACATCCTATATAAGACTTTACTTATACAATTATTTATGAAAAAAAAAACCATTTTCACAAAATGGGTACGGGTGCCGGTGAAATTACAGGCACATGAGACTTTTCATCTTTATGCCTCAGGGTCGGCAGCGCGCGTATGATGCCTCTGGTGTTGTTGGCGTCCATAGGCTACGGTAACTACTTTCCATCAGATGGGCCGTATGCTTGTTTGCTTGCCTAATAGTATCAAAAAAACATTTAAAATAATGTACGTACGTAATATTGGCACAATCCTATCCTACCCTACTAATATTATAAACGCGAAAGTTTGTGAGTATGGATGTTTGTTACTCTTTCACGTAAAAACTATTGAATGGATTTGAGTGAAATTTGGAATGAAGATACTTTACGCCTTGGATTAACACATAGGCTACTTTTCATCATCATCATCATCATCATCATCATTATTCACGCGGGTGAAACCGCGGGGCGCAACTAGTTATTAATAATAATAACATTGGAAATTTGTTAAACGTCACTAGTTTAGTGCCGTGATGTGTCTGACCTAAGAATAAAGGTACCTTATCCTCCCGTGGTGCTGTCATAAAAACTGACTAACTTACATCACAGGATGGGCAAGTTCCACCTGAGTACTCAACACCATATACTGCGAACACCAATCCGCCAGCCAAGCGTGGTAATTAAGAGAACTCTCCCCATTGTATTTTATGAGGTGGGCCTCGTGCAGCAGTGAATGTTTAAAGACTGACGATGATGGGTACATGATTTAGCAATTTTGATACAAGGTAAATGATCAAATTATTGAAACACAGTTTAATTTTCCTCAAGAGGTTACCCTATGTAAAGGCAAATCGCATATCATTGCCACAAAGTTACATACTAAGAGGCGGCGCGTTGCTCACAGTTGTTATTGGGGATTTTCCTGAGGTCCAATTCACAGAGATTTTAGTGAATCATGGTGAATACCTCTACTGGCAGTGATAGTATTCACTGGTCACCCCCTTTTCCAAAGGATTGATGATACCATAAAGACACACACCACATTATTTACAATACTTCCTTTCTAATTATCGATAAGATTCGTTTTTGCTTCCCTTTTTGGCTCTGAAAAACAGGTACATAATTTATACAGATACACGTCTGCTGGTTCTCTTGGTCTGAAAAAGGTTCTAATGGAAGACCAGCGTAGGTTGTTTACAACCTACATAATATGCTGAGTTAGGGGCCGTTTTGTAACAGCAATACTTCTTACTTTTTTTTTTACACTGTCTTTTTTCTTTTATTTGTTAAATCTATGTCTTGTTGTTGCAAATAAACTTTTTATACTCTATTCTGTTCTATTCAAAAATGTCTGGAAAGACTGTCTTGTTTTTGCAAACTAAACAGCTACGTCAAGTAAATAACTTCCAACATTTTACTAGTAGCGGGAAGGTTTTGGCAAAAATATGGAGTCTCTGAGAATACCTACCATAGCTGTTTATTTCTGATGGTAGCGTAATAAATAAAATCCATTAACATATAACATATCAGAATGGGCACAAATACCCATACTAAAACAGAAATATTACAATAGAAAAAAAATACAACACGAACAAAACTATCTATAATTGATTCAAGCGTGACTTTGCGGAAATCCATTCTAAAATATTGAATAGACGAACAAAAATATACTGACAATTCCGCTCTTCTCAACGAAAACCCTGAAAGGATTCGACACGAGTTTCGCGCACGTGTGTTTGTGTGAGTGCTTCTTTGAGAGGCGAAACTCGTGTCGAATTCTTTTCTAGTTTTCGTTGGAGAGGAGTGTTACTATAATAATAATATATAATATTAATTCGTCTATTCAATATTGTAAAACTATCTATGTCACAAGAAGTAGGTTTTTTAAGTACCTACTGTGACTTATAATTTCTTGTTTCCCTTCGTGTGGACGGAAATTTTATATATATAAGATTAGCCAAATTTTCTGAGAAAGCCTTCAGGATTCTATTATTGGATCGACGCATCCAATCCCAAAACGAAATGTGACCTTATTATTGCAAAGAAGTCGGAAGCCCTCGTATCAGAAAACAAGCTCAACGCTCTCTTGTAACTCAGACTTTATGTTGGGTTTGTGTATTATCTGCCAAGTCATAAATTATCCTGCATAATATAAGTCGTATTGTTAACTTTCTCAGCTATCGAGAGTGGTAACATATCACCTTGCAGTAGAGATATTTTGCGATAACTTGGCTTGTCTACACTGCTATTATAACAAATTGAAATTCATCTTTAGGGTGGTCACAGACCTACCGGTTCTATTTTTTTCTACCTAGGACAGCAAAGAAAAGAACTGAAATCGAGGCTAGAATACAGTACAAAACGTACCACTCGTCACACATCTACCGAACCGGACCGGCAAAAACGCCCGGTCAGCAAGCAACCGTCCTCATCGCCGATCAGTGGGGCTACTCTTGAAAACAGTTCCAATCGCAATCCAGTTCCAATCTCAATCCAGTTTCAACGCTTGTTTGGCACTCTTGAACTTAATCGAGATAGAGCACGCGATTCACTTTGCGTGAAGAACAACAGCGACAGAAAGACGATTTAACATAGATAAAATTCCACTCCAAATTGTGCGCTAGTGTTGAATTCAAGAGTACCAAATGACCAAAGAATCTAGTACTCTCTGACGACAAATGACACAAAATCCTGAATTAGGATCGAGTAGAGCGTCAAGAATAGCCCTGCAAAACGTTCTGACAGTTTAGAAAGAGCCCTATGCCGTCACACTCAAGCTATTATTATTACGACTCAGCGCCAATCAAGAAAGCCAAGCGCCCAGTAAGTGTGTGACGATGCACCCTGTTTTAATTGTTCTTTGCTGTTCTAGGTAGAACAAAACAGAATCGGCAGGTCTGTGACCGCGCTTAACGTATTTGATAAAGGTCTGATTGCATTTGAGTTGAGGGGATGGTTAAGAATTTATTTTCTATGTCTTACCTGAACCAACTACAGCAGCTGTCCTGATAGTGATCTGCGTGATGTTGTGGTACCGCACTGCGATCTTGGTGTGGATCTGTCGCCATATCATCTCCATGGGAACATAGAATTGAAGACTGTAGGTGAAGAGGATCGCTAGGGCCATGAGGATTTTTGCGCTTTGAGCGAGGCTGGAATATGAAAACAAATATTAGTAACATTCTGTCTACTGCCGTTTTAGCGTGCTTATACTTTTTTATTGTGTTTTATACTACTTGGCAAGCAAACAAGCATACATCCGACCTGATGGAAAGTATCATGTGCCTGCAGTTTCACCGGCACCCGTACCCTTCAAACCGAAACACAGTAATGCGAGCAGTATTAACTGCTTGGCGCAGAAATAGGTATGATGGTAGTACTTCCCCGGCAAACTCTTTCACAAGAAGTTCTACTACTACCTTGAGCCCCTTGCCTTTGGGTCTTGACAACCTCTTTGGCGCAGTGGGCGAGTAGCCGGCTGAGATCCAAGAGACTGCGGGTTCGATTCCCGCTGCGGAGCAAATGCTTGTATGATCTGCAAATATTTGTGCCGGGTCATGGTGTGTACCATGGTACTCGTAGTTCCTGATACCCACAACACAGGAAATCCTAGTGTGGGATCAAGACTGCGTATGTGACTGTTGGGTGTTATGTTATTTATGAGCCAAAGAGGTGGTTTACCATTGTTTTTACAGCGTACTAAGTTTACCACCATCAGCCTGGACATATTTATGCCTCCCCATAGATACGATGACGAATGCTCTTGATCCGCTTACTTCAACCAACTTTCTACTACCTTTAAAATTTCGTCGGTCCATTGAGATCTATTGCGTCGTCCGGTTCGTGTTCGCCACTCGAGAACTTTTATTCTCCAACGGTTATCGGTTCTACGAGCTAACGGTGAACCAATGGTGGTTGGGTAGATAATGTACTTCTTCTACTTCTTTTGTATGAAGACATTCTACCAATGACCTGCTGTGATAGTGGCGGTAACATACTTACATTTCGTCTTGCGGAAGATTCAACGTCACACTGCCTCTGACGTCATCTCCATACTTGATGAACCCAAAGAAGCCAACCAGTCCATACAGACTGATGACTACCGTCATCGCGATGTTCAACACCCCGGGACATCCGAGGAACTGCTCCGGTTTAGCCATTTCATTCTCCACGGGCATGACGACGCCGATGCCTTCCATTGCGAAGATGACCGTGCTGGAAGGAAATAGGAGTTGTTTTTGAATAACAGTAGGTAGCCGAAAAGCCGTTTTCTTGGCGATTATTAAGACAACTTATCATGTTGACGACCTCTGTGGTGCGGTGGGCGAAGGTTCGCCTGCGACGCAGGAGGTTGCGGGTTCTATTCCCGCCTCGAAACAAATATTTGTACGATCTTCAGATAATTGTTCAGGGTTTTCTGGGTATTTTCTATGAATAATATATATATCTATGTCATGTATTGTATTAAGTAAATCCCATAAAAAAGCTCTGCTTAGCTTGGGGCTAGATAATGTTGTGTGAAATGTCCACCATTTATTTATTTATTATTTATTTATTTATGTTCAAGCAATAGTTTTATTATTTGCCCTTAGTGCATTTTAATTCAAATAATGATTAAATATATCACATAAACTAATAGAGTTAATATAATTGACGACCTCCGTGGCAAAGCGGCAATTAAATGAGATGTATTGTAATTAGTTAATTGATTAATTAATAATAGTTATCAGCTGAGAAGCGAGCGATGCGGGTTGGAGTCCCACTTCGAGACAAATGTTTACATGATCTGTAAATATTTGTTACGGGCCTGTTGTGTTAACCATGGTACTCGTAGTTCCTGATACCCACAACACAGAAAATCCTAGTGTGGCGCCTAATACGCATGTGACTTGTGCATGTGGGTTATGTTAGTTCCTGTCACAGGCCATTCCGATAACATTATAACGCAAATTACTTCCAAACAAGTGCATAACGTCTTTGTAAGTGAAACTATCTTTTATATTTTTCACACCACCTGCTCGACAATGTCCAATTACATATCATGCAACCTCAACTTAAAGTAACGCATTGTCTCTCTAGGGATATAAATTTGTATGAAACTCCCTAGGGATTAAAGTGATTTGAATTTGGAACGTCCAATTTGTGTAGAAACTCGTGGAAAACTCCAAGTAAAAAAATGCCCATATGGCATTGTAAAGAGGTTTGTTCGAAAATCGAACTAGCCACCAAAAGCAGAACTCAGAAAAAAAAGAAATAGCCGTGATTTTAAAGAATGTGAAACAAAAGAGATGTTAGGTTGGTGCTGTGTTTTTCAGTGAAATTTATTGCAATATTCTAGTAATATATAATTATGTCAATGGCAATATAACAAAAAATGGTTAACAAAAAATGTTGAGCGATAATGATTCTACTCCAGAGTTCATCAAAACAGACGATACTTATTTTATGGAGCCCTGGCTTTTTATTGTCTCGCAGTAGGTGTGAAAAGTAGAGTATGCTCCTCTGGAATAAAGCCTGTCTTCGTCTTGGGCAGCTTGAACCCCTCGCTTCACTCAGGGTTCAATATGCCGCCCGCGACATAAGAAACTGCTTTATTCCCTTAGTGAATAATCTACTACTATGTATTTGATGACGCTAATATTTGCAACAAGCTATTATATAAATTGCGTATACCTAAATATCCAAATCACGTGCGTTGAACTCTACCTTAGATAGATAGGACCGTTTCTTCCTTTTCTACCGTCAAGCAATATTGTTTTTTTTTTGCTTGGCATCGCATGAGTTTTGAATTCGCCAGCTAAAAGCAGTTTGATAAATTCAATGCATTTTTTGTAAATTTGCAATGTTATACCCTATCCAAGTCGTCAAATACCTCCCGCAATATTTAGCTAGCTGTAATAAAATAAACTTTACTTTTAAGGTAGACACACATTCTTCGCAGTTTTGTTTGACGTCGGTTAATAAGAATAAAACCTGGGCATTGTTCTAGTTTAAACGGTGTGGTAGAGTAGCTCTATGTAGAAGGTAATGACCCATTCACACAGTAGGTAACACTATTTTTTTGTCTAACACCTCTATATGGTTGTGAATCATGTGAGCAAAAAACAAGGTCTTAATTGCCGCGTGAATCTTACGTACCATGACGATCACGATGATGAGGACATCATGATGATGATGATGACTCATGACGAGATGAATTCACGCGTGAAAAACGGACAAATAGCACACTCATTGTATATAGCGAAGGGTGACCAATCAGATAATATCACTTTTTAACCGACTTCACAAAAAAGGAGGAGGTTCTCAATTCGGTTGTATTTTTTTTTACCTCATATCTCCGGCGTTTTTGAACCGATTTGGAAAATTCTTTTTTGATTTGAATAGATATACTTCCAGATTGGTCCCATTTTTTTAGACTCCAGTTTCTGATGATGGAATCCATGAGGAATTGAGGGAACTCCTCAAATATTGTAGGCATACATATGGCGATTTTGACATTTTCAGCAACAAACCAAGCATTTGCATTCAGAAATCATAACCCTTTCACCGCTATGGTTCTTTCATCATTTTTTTTTTCATCCAGATATTTAGTCGAATGCTATGGTGGAAGTCGGTTTTTTAAATGAAAAGTTATAAAGAATACAGAATATAGAATTCACTTGGCAGAATACATTTTGTAAGAAAAGCCGTCTCTACAAATCTCTTCCAAAGCTTCTCTACGTTTATCAAACCTATAAAGAAGTTAACATTATTGCTGACAGCATGACAGGCAATAAGAAGAAAATGTATTGTTTTAAGAGGAAGTCACCAGTGGCTAGCAAAAGGGCTATTACCTATTACGACGGCCTCTGTGGCGCGGCGGGCGAAGATTCGGATGCGACACAGGAGGTTTCGGGTTCGATTCCCGCCTCGGAACAAATATTTGTACAATCTGCAGCTATTTGTTCAGGGTGTTCTGGGTATTTTCTATGTATAATAAAAAATATCTATCTATGTAATGTATTGTATTAAGTATATCAATTATCTAGTTGCCATAACTCAAGCTCTGCTTAGCTTGGGGCTAGATAATGTTGTGTGAAATGTCCAGCATTTATTTATTTATTTTTTACGCCCTTTTGCATGCGAATGAAGTTTGGTTCTAATTTGGCTATTATTTCTTCAAACCCCATGAAACTTTGTACCTACACCTATGGGGTGCCACAATAGATAAAATAACATAATAATTCCAATGGAAATGGAAATACCTATACGCTAAATGCTCTTCAAAGCTGGTTATATAAATTAATCGCGTGTGGGATCTTATTTGTATGTCTTAATTGTATGTTTAATTTGTATGTCTTAGTTGTATGTCTTATTTGTATGTCTTATTTGTATATCTTATTTGTATGTCTTATTTGTACCGATGTCTTATTTGTACCTATGTCTTATTTGTATGTCGTATTGTTGTTATGTTGTGTGAAATGTCGAGCATTTATTTATTTATTTATATTTGTATGTCTTAATTGTATGTCTTATTTGTATCTTCAGTGACTGTTATTTTTTTTTCATTATTTTTGATTACTTTTGTTAACAAAATTTTAAACTACCGGATACAAATAAGATTATTTTATAGTCATTTTTACAACTTCCTCCGCAGCATTCTCTGAAGGAGTGTACTATCGGACAATTATTATTCTCGTTACGTCGCCTAAAACCACATACCCCCTACGTTTAGGGAAACTCCCTAAACATAGCCAAGGAATTGTAAAGGATATAGCTACGAGCGTAAATGCATCTATGAAAAACGGTGAAGGTAAACAACAATTTCTTAGATTCAGGTCACGGATGGTTATTATGCAAAGTTAGTCACAGTTAGTAGAGGAAAAGGCTAGGTAAATACATACAACAGCAGCGGTTAGTGCGACATCCTTGTAACGATTCATTTTAAAAAATTACGGTACACAAATAGGGTTTTCGCTCCGCCGTTTGAGCGTGAAGGAGTAACAAACATACGCACAAACTTTTGCATTTATAATTTTTTTTTTTATATATATGTTGGTGAGATGAAATTAATTATATTTAAAACTACTAAGTGTTAAGTCTTTTAAACTGTCGTGGAGCCAGATGCTTGTGCGCTCCTAATTAAAGTAGGCGACGTCTCTTTTCGATGATGGTGGGAAGAGTTTAAGTTAGTGAAACCTTTAGATGGAAACGGCACTCTTATAGGATCACATTGTCGTCCGTCTGTGTGTCTGTCTACCATCAATAACCTTTTTCTCAAGAACGGCTTAAAAAAGGTATCAACTTGAAATTTATACCACATATTATAAAGGTTTGTGAGATTACCAGTGATGTAGAAAAACCAAGCTCTTGACTCAGCGCAATATGTCTAATTTTTGTATGGAAATATATATAAAGTAATAGAAAATAGTAATGAAAAACATCTTGGGTTGGGGGACCTCACAATTCTGAAGTTTGGAAGGTTGTGTGACACAAATAACGGAAAAAGGCTAAAATTGAGGAATTTAGACTTTATGGAATAGTGAATTCGAAAAAGACTCGAAATAGTTTACGAATCGGAACGCTTATAGCGCGGGCTCTAGTCTCGCTCATGGTCCTGTTAGTTTCATTTTAATTAATTGAGTTGGAGATTTTTTTTTACTGTATTTAAATAACTTCATGTGCTATAGGAGCAGGTATGTGTTTAATAACTCGATTTTAATGACTTTTGGGATAGCGATGGTAAAAAGTCACTACTTTTTACACCTACCACGCGAGCAAAGCCGAGAGCAAATACTACTTTGAAACTAAGAAAAGAAGTTGGTAAGAATATATAGTAGGTACATACCCACTGGTTCCAAACAAATGGTTTTGCTTTGGCTATAAAACATGTATGACCTTCAGAATGATCCAGCTGTTTTACTTTATCTTGTGGTTGTTTTATCCCATGAGAACGCATCATGCGCCGTTCATACCAATGCCAGATCGTACGCTGATTCTCGTAAATTGTGTTAGCTTGACTTTTATTATGCTTCCGTGATCACGCGTTGTAATTTCAAACTATCAAAGTAGGTACGTAAATAACGTTAAGGTGCTACATCAGATCAATCAATGTTTATGTATGATTTCAAAGCCCTAAAAGTAACTAAAGGCGTGCAAAAAATATACATTATAAGTAACAATATTAAATATTCACATCTTTGTCAATATTCACCATTTTCATTTTGAATTGTAACATTTAACCATTTCTGAATACAAAAATATTAAAAGTTTGCTAATTTTGGCATAAAATCGCTACTTCTTCGGAATGCCTACGCGAATTTTTATTATTTTGGGACTAAAATTGGATTATTTATAATGAATTTACCATTAATATGGATTGCTAATTTTTAAATATCATAAAATATTTTTAGCAAAAATGTACAAGTTAAAGATAAAGATAAAAGTTAAAGATATTCACCTGACGGCTGGCCTGCGGAGGCATGCATGGTGGTGATTATGGTAAATACCCCATTGCATTATATGGGAGAGACCAGCAGCAAACATCTATGGCTAGTGATGAGAAACGAAGCTTGAGCCAGCAAGCTTGTTTCAACCTTTAAAGATCCCATGGTAATGTGTAAGTTCATAGAAAAAACCATTCATAGAGAAAACACGAGAAATAAACACAAACTAAATATACCAAAATTTCGATTAAAGAAAGTAAGTGGGTCTTTTATGGGGAATTCTGTACGGTTCTATAATAAACTTCCAGAAGGTGCATTTAAACTTCCTATTCGAAGATTTAAATCCTACATAAAGATGAATCTAATTAAGAAAGCGTATTACACTGTTGATGACTATATTAATGATAAAGCCGCGTGGCCTGATGTCGCTCTGCCCCTCGACTGCTAAAATGGAAATTTGCAATATCTGTACTTACCTATTTACATGTTTGTATTAGATTATTATTTATAAGTATAACAAGCGTAGCGTGTGCTGTCTTGCATATTTTTGCTGATGTTTATTTACTTTTGACTACCTGCCTAAGGTTTTTAAGTTCTCATTTACGATGTATCAGCAACTCCTTGCTCCGAGGCACCACACAGGCGCTTCTCACCTAGTGGTAAGACGGACCATTTATGTAAGCCAAGCCGAGTTTGTTGCCTGATTCTTCTAGGCTTGGTCGCGTTGGAACAGGAGTAATTTAATTTTATATAAGACGATTCAAAATGATCCTTGTGATTTCAATGAATAAAGTTCTTTTTGACTTTGACTTTGACTTTGACTTTGAAAATGGACTTTTGTTCACGTACCTTGGTGAGAATTAAAAGTCTAGAGAAAAATCGAGAAAAATATCACGAGGTCTCTAGAGTTTTAATTAAAATAAATTGCTTTGCAATGAAACCCTAACCTAGCCGAACTTTTGGCCGAGATAAAACAAAATCGTTTCGACATTAGGTACTCACATTAAAATGTGATATTAAAATAATTAGATTCTAAATGTATTTTTTAATTCATTTTTAAAAGTTCTAATTTAACTAATGTACATTTATAAAATTAGATTTATTTAATATATTTATAAAAACTTTTACCAAGCGCGGAAAACCTAACAAGTGTCAAACATTTTCGATGAAAAACTATTAGGAAATTTACTATGTCTTAGCAACTCCCTGCTCCGAGGCACCACACAGGCGCTTCCCACTTAGTGGTAGGACGGATCATCAAAGTAAGCCAAGCCGTGTTTGCTGCCTGATTATTCTAGGCTTGGTCGCGTTGGAACAGGTGTAATTTTCGTTTATAAGACGATTCAAAATGATCCTTGTGATTTCAATGAATAAAATTCTTTTGATTTAATTTGAAAGTGGATGTGTAATGTACTTTACAGGTCCTTTCTAAGAATCTGTTGGTGAACTCAGGCATGTAATTCCCATTTAACTAACGACCTGTAAGTCTGGCAAAATCTCTACAAACTTGAAACGTGCACAGATTTTTTAATTCAAGACTGTTATTAACCTTGTTCTGGCCGCGTTAATGCCGTTTTTAGGGTTCCGTAATTGACTTATAGCACCGTTGTTTCTTACTCTAATTTTGTGACATTCTAACTCTGTGTGTGTATAAATTGTCTTTCAATTTAATTAAAATTAAAATTTGTTTGTCTTCTTTTTTGTTTTGTCGACCTCTGTGGCGCGGCTAGCGAAGGTTCGCCTGCGATACAGGAGGTTGCGGGTTTGATTCCCGCCTCGGAACAAATATTTGTACGATCTGCAGATATTTGTTCAGGGTGTTCTGGGTATTTTCTATGTATAATATAAATGTATATCTATGTAATGTATTGTATTAAGTATATCAGTTATCTAGTACCCATAACACAAGCTCTGCTTAGCTTGGGGCTAGATAATGTTGTGCGAAATTTCCAGCATTTATTTATTTTATTTGTACAAAAGCCGGCTCACTTCGTTCGTTGAATAATGTCGTACTGGTGAAAGGTTACTGATTACGTCCTAGATACTTCACAGAGTGCTTTTAACAATTCTTAATCAAATTAAAGTCCCGATGAAATTTCAAATTAATAAATCAGGGCGACTGTTTGAGCGCTATATTTCGGTACAAATTGAAATAAATTACAAGGAATACCAGGACCTTGGAAGGAACATATTTCGACGAAAAGAAAATTCGGCAGATATTTCTTTATAAAGAAACTAACACTCTTATTCATAATCATTTTTAAACCTATTTTAGTTAAAATATATGTTTTGTCTTGTTTTGACGTATGACATTTTACATTAGAGAGAACAAGACAAAAGCAATTTTAACTAAAATAGGTTTAAAAAATGATTATGAATAAGGCTCTTAGTAACTTAGAAAGTATAATTTAAAATACAACCGAATTGAGAACCTCCTCCTTTTTTTGAAGTCGGTTAAAAATTAACTGCCTTCGGTGCTTTGTTTTTCATTTAGACCGATAATCCATTATACACTAAGGTAGTGAATCATTTTCTCATCAGCTCATCGTAACACAATACGTTAGGTTAGATCGTTAGATTATAAGGTCACTGACCTAAAGCTAAAAAGAACCAGTGACGCAAAGAACGAACGACCAATCCTCATAAGGACGTTTGGTGTTGTGTAACACGAATTTTGTATGGAGACACCGATGAGATAAAAGAGTACACTTTGTAAACCTCAATTTCTTTACAAAAATCCGTGTTACTCTACATCCGTGTCAATTGCTCGGACTTCGATCTCAGAGCAACAGAGCCATTATGGTGTAGTGTAACACGGATTTTGTATAGAGACACTGAAGAGCGATCCTAGCGTAAACGACAAACGTTAGTTATAACTCGACAACCGTTATTCCACAACAGTTGTCAGATAAAAAAAAAATTGGACATATCACACAAATTATCTAGCCCCAAGCTAAGCAGAGCTTGTGTTATGGGTATTACATAACTGATATACTTAATACACGACATTACATAGATAGATATTTTTCATTATACATAGAACACCCGGAACAATTATCTGCAGATCGTACAAATATTTGTTCCGAGACCAGAATCGAACCCGCAACCTCCTGCCTCGCAGATGAACCTTCACCCGCCTTGCCACAGAGGTCGTCAAAAAAAGTTCTGCAAGCTATAAACGTCGCAGGAAGCCGCTGGGGGCGACTCAAGACCGTTCGTCGTGCAGGCATTCTATGGGGAGGCCTATATGCAGCAGTGGACTTCTACAGGCTATCAGGCTGATGATGATGATGACACTTTAACTCAAAAATTTCTTACCTTATAAACAAGGGCCACTGCGTGACAGTCGCCACCATTTCCCTCTCTTTAGGGTTAGGCAGGCCAGTGAAGATGTAATACATAGTGATTGCGAAGCATATCACCAAAAATACGTTGGCTATCGCTGAAAAGGGAACCAGCCATTTGAGGTTTCGGATCTGGCAGATGAGGACAAGAGGCACCAGTGTCAGTGCGCAGTATGTTTCTACTGATAGCTTGTAGCTCGGCATGTACTCGTCCAGGACCTGTGGACAAAGGAAACATTGAATGGACTCAAAAAGACTTCACAAGAGCAACCGGCACTTCAGCGCCGGAGACTTCTCTCTCTGAAGTGAGAGAAGAATCTATTCTGTGATACAAAATAAGTCAAAAGTTTTATTAGTAGTAGAACTGCTTGTTTGCTTGCCAGGTAGTATAAAAAAAGTCAAAATTCCTCAATTTTAGACTTTTTCCTTTGTTTGCAACGCAAAGCTTCGTGGCACTCCAAATAGAATTGTGACTTTTTTTCAAAATTCTGTTCGGTTACAACTAGGATTGGTATTTGTTCTACCTGCACTATTTTTTGCATCTCTTTATTGACGACCTCTGTGGTGCGGCGGGCGAAGTTTCGCCTGCGACGCAGGAGGTTTCGGGTTCGATTCCCGCCTCGGAACAAATATTTGTACGATCTGCAGATATTTGTTCAGGATGGTCTGGGTATTTTCCATGTATAATAAAAAATATATATCTATGTAATGTATTGTATTAAGTATATCAGTTATCTAGTACCCATAACACAAGCTCTGCTTAGCTTGGGGCTAGATAATGTTGTGTGAAATGTCCAGCATTTATTTATTTATTTAATCTCGTCTCGTCGGTGTTTAAAATAGTACTTTTGAGATCAGTCCTCGTCATCACAACATGCAAAAACAGCATTTACACATTTTCTGGCAATCTAACAGCTTGCAATGGAACATTACGAGCATACGATTGCATGGAACACCATTAGATAAAGTGGAACAATTTTAATATCTCGAGCACCTGTCTATATTGAGACACCTGACCTGAAAGATGATGTGGACATATAGAGAGAGAGCGAAGGGCGTTGTCATACATGATAGACCGCAGGTTTGCTCGGTAATCCACCAAGGTAAAATTATTCTCCGATTTCCAAAGGAGTTGTTTCACAATGTATGGAAGCTAGCCCTTGTCGGCGTTCACTTGTATAAACGTGGCTAAATATTATTTAAAAACAAAATATTATTTCGCTCCGTTTAATGCAATTTCCTAAAATATCTTTCTTACGGAGAGCAACACAAAACATAACAAAATGGCGGGGCGGATACAATATACTCTGTGGTAAAATGCTTTGACAGCAGTTGACAACTGCAAAGAGTATAGAAACACTACGTTTTTAAACACAACTCCCAACAAACAAATGAAGCAAGCAACCACAGAGCAAAAAACGTGTCATTCACTGTCATGGCTGCCTAGGAGAATATGTTACCATTGTAAAAATTCTTCGAATTTCAAACATTTTTGTGCAGATATTTAAGCTTCAAATTAGAGTAAAAGTATTTTTTCGAAAATCACTGGTTTTTTCGCCATTGTCTATCTGGTGGACATAGACATAGGCCATTTTGGAACAACTCCTTTCTATATATCTGAAACTCATTAATGCCTAAAATTCTTATAATTTAGATGATCAATACAAGTGCCTCCTCCAGTAACATCTGAAAAACGGTGATTTGCGACCTTTTTCATGATATTTAGTCACTAAATAACATTCAAAAATCACACCCCAGCCTCTGGGTGAATCATACGCAAAAAAGTCCAGACGTGCCGTAAATATTCAAATATGCCATATTTAAATAATTAGTGCTGTAATTTAGCGTAACTTAAAATAGATTTATAAACATTAACAATAATACAACTAATATAAGTATATAAATAATTTTAATAATATAAATGAAACAGATGAGCTATCTAAAGATAGTTCGTTAGTTAGCTTGAAACATAATAATTTGACGACCTCTGTGGCGCGGCAGGCGAGTAGCTAACTGTGATGCAAGAGGTTGCGGGTTCGATTCCCGTTGTGGGACAAAATTGTTTGTATGATCTGCAAATGTTCCGGGTCTGGGTGTACCATGGTACTCGTTGTTCCTGATACCCACGACACAGGGAATCCTTAGTGTGGGATCAAGACTACGTATGTGACTGTTGGGTGTTATGTTAGTTATGTGTTTTGAAAACATCCTTACTAACAATAGAATAAGATATATATTCCTAATGATCCTTGATGACTGAATGAATAAATTAAAATGCTTATTATTAGATATAGGTATGATATTGCAGTGTCAGTGAAGCCACCACGAAACCAAGCTACCACAAAATAACTCTACCACAAATAGGGTTACCATCCGTCCGGATTAGTCCGGACATGTCCGGACTTTGTCCGTCTCTTAAACCCTTAATTTTGTTTCGGGAAACTTTCCGAAAAATAGTTAAAAATCTTCATAAAATACGGATTCTTAATCTATTTTCAGAATATCTGTTGCATGTTGGACGCAATTATGAAGTATAATTGAGTAATGTTTCCATTTTGTGACTAAAAAGTCCGGACTTTTATCGAAATGTCAGGCTTTGTCAAGACTTTTCAAATTCCTATATGGTAACTCTAACCACAAACCACTCAACGATACTCTAAAATGTAGGTTATGAGCAATTTGTAAGTTGCACAATAACATTCACGTATGAGAAAGTGTAAATTATAATAAATAAAACCACCCAAGTTCGAGTCGAACTCGCATAAAGAGGGTTCCGTACTAATAAACTACTAAATTAACCACTAGGCCAATTAAACTAATAAGTCAATTAACACGTACTATACACATTTTCTATTCACGAATATTTTACGTTTCCCGTAAGAATTTAATGACTTTTGATTTTCGGTTAGGTTTTCCTGTAAAGCCCGAAATTTTATATTTTTTGCTGTTTTTTTGTTTGTTTCAGAGATAAGTAATGCTAATTTTTCTTAGACAGACGGACAGACAGACACAAGAGTGTTCTTATAAGTTTCGTTGATAAATTTTGAGGAACGGAACCCTAAAAAACTTACCTCTTTGAAGTTCTCGGCTATGAAGACAATATACACGCAGAGAGCTGCCAGGTATGTACATGTGAGGGCGTAGTCTATGAAGGTTCTGAAATACAATATAATTGGTTTGAGGTAAAACTAGTAGTTTCTTAGAGCGAGAAACTCAAAAAATACCCGTACATTGACAATAGTTCAAACCAAGCAGCAGCTGCGTGTGCCGGTGAAATTACAGGCTCATCCAACACATCAAGAACACAGTGAGAGAACAGCTATACAGCATGCAAAAGGACGGCTTCCGAATACTGAAGGTACCGGTAAAGCTACCTATATCATAGCTATATAAAATAGCTTTCGCCTGAGAGGTGATTCGTACTGGAGAAAACCTGTTTATTCGTTTCGTATCGTATTTGTCAGCCAGCAATGTACGCATTTATTCTGGCCGCGCGAGTTCAACGCTCCCGGTCAGCTGATCGACCCGTAGCGCCAATATTACTTATGTGGTTTTCACTGCTTTTTTTGAAGTTTTTATTTATTAACGTGTTTTTAATGATGGAAATTAGATTGTTGTGTTCCTTTAACGATATTTTATGGATATTAAGAACACGAAACAAGCGGCCCAAAAGTGAGCATTTTTTTTTCGTGTTTTTTCAGCTTAAATATTTTCAGAATCATGGTCTAAATGCACTGTTTCAGTTTTGAGGAGTAGTCTTTTTACGCTCTGTATAGACAACAGCCAGACAACTTTTCTTATGATGCTTCGTGCAGAGGCAAAGCACCTCTCTATTTTTATATTTATTATATTACTCTAGTATTGACAGTTTTCTCACGAGAATTGCCTGTGCTTTAATTTGTGTGTAATTGTGTGTGTGTATGTGTGTGTTTAGTTTTGGTAAGTTTAATTCATGTGCTGTTTGTAAGAAGAAGGCTTCATAAACAGTGTATATGTGTAACTCCTGAATGAAAGAATGCTTTCATTAATTTTCCCTCTTCGCTACCCAATCAAGCTAAATTGTGTATCGATTCATTTGAAATATTATGTAGGTGTAAATAGTTTTTCCTGTTTATTGATAAAAACCCAGTCAAGTACAAGTCAAAATCGCGTGGAGAGGGTTCCGTACAACCATATTAACCACTAGACCGATTTAACTTTATTAACTAGTCAACATAATTTTATACGCATATTCTTCTAACGAGTTTTTTTGGTTTCCCCTAGAAATTTAATGACTTTTTCTGTAAACTGTGAAAGATATATTCCGTATTTTTTTATCTTTAGCTTACTTGTTCGGGAGAGGGGGGAGGCGGTACTTGTTATATTTTATATTTCCTTGTATATTTGAGTTTCTCATAACGAGCCTTTTTATTTGAAATGTCACACAAAGCATGTTATGTAACATATTTATATTTTTTTCAGTTGATTCAGAGAAAAAAGGCTGTGACAGATAAGCAGACGCGCGAGTGATAATAATACTTCCGTTGGTATATTTTGAGGAACGGAAGCCTTAAAAACTTCAAGTTCTATATCAAGTTCTCCAAGTAAGAAATACATTAGAATGATACCTTTAGGAATAATAAAAAGGAGACGGCACCAGCTCAAATTCAGCTGATCAAACACATTCCTTAATTGTGTCTACAGTGTTCAATTTACGTTCTTTGATCCAACGTGATCTTAGAATTCGTTATTTATATCAGCAATCTGAATTACACATAGTTACTAAAGTAGTATGGGGTGCCATTTTTGAATATCACCGATTGACTAAATATCATCAATAACTTATCAAAAAGGTCGTAAATCACTGTTTTTTCAAGAAATGTAGGAGTGACTTGTTTTGATATCATAGATAAAAGAATTTTTGTCATCAATGAGTTTCAATATATATAAATTAAATCGGAGATTAACGGCAATTTTACTGACTAAATTTTTTTAATTTTTTTTGTCACATTCAATTGATGACATTCAAAAATGACACCCCAGAGTGTATTGTGTGACTATTCAAAGATTTTTCTGCAAAAATGTTGCTACTCAGTTTTGTGTTTCCATATTCATTTCCAATCATTAACGTACGCCCGAGGGTCTAGCTAATGATTACATCTAAAAATACTGTAGCTATTTTTTTCTAAACAATGAGTAAAGTGTAATATTTCGTAGTGGGAAAAAAATATACTTTGCTTATGTAAGTTCATCTTGCTAACTCTGCGAGCTATTTCTTCTACAGATTTCCTCATTTTTGGATTATATCACTTAGTGAAAGTCCTAGTATAGATCTCTCCATAGCCCAAAAAGTAAAACAAACCTATAAAGCTGTATGATAATGTTTGGTATATTTTGAATCTCATAATCCAATATCGCTGTATGGTTCAACTGTACAATAATGGACTAGACTTTCAATTTGCTGAGAGGTTATAGATAAAGATGGTAAGACATGATACCTGACCGTAGGTTAAAGGTCGTCACACACATATCAGCTCGGCAGCAGATCAACATGGCCTCAACTCGACCCGTTTAGTATTCTTTGTTTGAAACTGCATCCACGCACACTTATCAGCGTAACGGTATTGCTACGCTCCGGGAAAAGCTAGTGAATGGATTGCGGTTGTAGTCAACTCACCGTAGCTTCGCTCTGGTGCCGCTCTGGTGGTGTGCTTACAGTGAGTTGATGGCTAGTTGACGGTGGGGCGATGGGACAAGGCGGTATTGATCCGCACGCGGGGTGACATATGTATATTATGTGCGACAACCTTTAGCTTAGAATCGATTAAGCAAGATATATATGGGTTTTCTAACCTAACCCAACCAACGTTTATTTAGACGGCATTGGATTAAAACTTGTCACGGACAACCGCGAAGGTTACCTACCGGTAGGCCGCTTACCCCTTTTTTACGCAAACGAAGTACGCCACTTTCTAAATATATGATCAGTATACTAATATCTAGATCCGTGGTGCAATAGTTTCTTATAAAACTATGTGGTTTCCAAACCATAAATAAAATAAATAACTTTTCATTTCAAAAACCGACTTCCGCCATTGTATTCGACTAAATAATTTTGGATGAAAAAAAAAATGATGAAAGAACCATAGTGGTGAAAGGATTACGATACTTTCTGAATGCAAATGCTTCGTTTGTTGCTGAAAATATCAAAATCGCCATATGTATGCCTACAATATTTGAGGAGTTCCCTCAATTCCTCATGGATTCCATCATCAGACTGGATTCTATTAAAAATGGGACCAATCTGGAAGTATATCTATTCGAATAAAAAAAAAAACAAATCGGTTCATAAACGCCGGATATATGCGGTAACAAACATTAAAAAAAATACAACCATATTGAGAACCTCCTCCTTTTTTGGGAAGTCGGTTAAAAAAACTATTTTTCAAAAACTGACGCACCACGGTTCCAAATATTAGTGTACTAATCATGTGTACAAAGTTTCATGGAGTTTAAAGAAATAAAAACCAAATTAGAAGCAATGTATGCGGGCGCTTATGCTCTTTTGCTATAGCTACAAGTGACCTTCTCATAATAAAACATTGTTCGGACTTGTCTCACGGATCTGAGGATATCCTTCATGGGAATTAAACTTATGAGCCTATTGTACTAACCTACTTCATGCGACGCTACTACCTATTGATAGTGGGTGCTATGCAAGTCTCTTCTAAAATGTTAATTTGGCCAGCTCCTTCAAGTCTTAGGTCCATCGCAACGCTTGCAGTCGATTCATCCTCATACCTTGGAAGCTATGTGGTCGCGCACCGCGAGGTTCCGGGGGAATTTTCTCCCGCGATTACTTAAGTTGTGGAATGATCTCCCTGCCGAGGTTTTCTCTAGTGACTATGGGGTTTTTCAAAAAGGGCGTTTTAAAGTTCTTAATTGTGATGCCTCTGGTGTTGCAGGCGTCCATAGGCTACGGTAACCGCTTTTCATCAGGTGGGCCGTATGCTTGTTTGCTTACGTAGTAGTATAAAAAAAGTCTTCGTCCAGACAATCCTTGAAGCATTTTTTTGACACTTGGACAGAGTTCTGACTGCTCGTTTCTCATCCATCATCCTCTCAAGATGGCCTGTCTACCTTAGCGTTGTGACTCGTAATATCTGATAATTGTTCATTTTAATACGAATGCCATCACATCGTTCGTGAGCCTAATGTGTGTGTACATAAAAGTTACTCTACCTTGCGAAATTCGCCCATGGCCGTAATCTCTTCGGGCCGAATTCAAAAGCCGCACCGCATGTCTCGGCAAATCCCATGGAAGGTTTCTTCGCATCCACGCACACTTCTTGAGATGTTTTCACCTGGAAAACAACTTTGTTATCAAATGTGATGGCGTGTAATGCATACTTCAAACATTACGAGAAGGTACCGGTACTTACGCTCGCCCTTTTGTACGCGAACCAAGTTAGAAAGAAAGAAAGAAAGAAAAAGTTTGCTTCTATTTTAGCTGTTTTTTCATCAAACTACATGAAATTTCGTACACAAGACCAGTACACTAATAATATAATAGTAATCTAGGACAGTGGTGCGTCAGTTTTTTAAACGACTTCCCAAAAAAGGAGGAGGTTCTCAATTCGGATGTTATTTTTTTTTTTTTTAATGTTTGTTACCGCATCTCTCCGGCGTTTGTGAACCGATTTGGGAAATTCTTTTTTTATTTGAATAGATATACTTCCAGATTGGTCCCATTTTTTTCAGAATCCAGTTCTGATGATGGAATCTATGAGGAATTGAGGGAACTCCTCGAATATTGTAGGCATACATATGGCGATTTTGATATTTTCAGCAACAAACCAAGTATTTGCATTCAAAAAGTATCATAATCCTTTCACCACTAAGGTTTTTTCATCATTTTTTTTTCATCGAAATATTTAGTCGAATACAATGGCGGAAGTCGGTTCTTTAAATGAAAAGTTATTTTAATTTATGATTTGATAATCATATAATTTTTTAAGAAACTAACGCACCACGGGTCTAGGTATTAGTGTACTGATCATGACAAAATTTTATGGAGCTTGAAGAAATAATAGCTAATAAGGGCATAAGCCCTTTTTGCTAGCTACCGTGACTTCCTCTTAACCTGGACTAAAAGATACACCAGGCTTATGCTATAGGTAATAGCTTATGAATAGGGGCTTTGTTTATGATCACAACAATGGATCAAAACAAATTCTTCAGTAATACATCGACAGTATTTCCGGATGGTCATGAGTCATCTATCGCGATAACCTGACTGACTTCATGAACTATTTATCAGCCTGCCAAGAGTCAAGTTAGGCGATTTAAGAAGATGATTTTTAACCGACTTCCTAAAAAAGGAGGAGGTTCTCAATTCGGTTTTTTTTTATGTTTGTTACCTCATATCTCCGGCATTTATGAACCGATTTGGAAAATTCTTTTTTTATTTGAATATACTTCCAGATTGGTCCCATTTTTTTCAGAATCCAGTTCTGATGATGGAATCCATGAGGAATTGAGAGAACTCCTCAAATATTGTAGGCATACATGTGGTGATTTTGAAATTTTCAGCAACAAACCAAGCATTTGCATTCAAAAAGTATCATAATCCTTTCACCACTATGGTTTTTTCATCATTTTTTTTTCATCGAATTATTTAGTCGAATACAATGGCGGAAGTCGGTTCTTTAAATGAAAAGTTATTTTAATTTATGATTTGATAACCATATAATTTTTTAAGAAACTAACGCACCACGGGTCTAGGTATTAGTGTACTGATCATGACAAAATTTCATGGAGTTTGAAGAAATAATAGCTAATAAGGGCATAAGCCCTTTTTGCTAGCTACCGTGACTTTCTCTTAACCTGGACTAAAAGATACACCAGGCTTATGCTATACGTAATAGCTTATGAATAGGGGCTTTGTTTATGATCACAACAATGGATCAAAACAAATTCTTCAGTAATACATCGACAGTATTTCCGGATGGTCATGAGTCATCTATCGCGATAACCTGACTGACTTCATGAACTATATCAGCCTGCCAAGAGTCAAGTTAGGCGATTTAAGAAGATGATTTTTAACCGACTTCCTAAAAAAGGAGGAGGTTCTCAATTCGGTTTTTTTTTTATGTTTGTTACCTCATATCTCCGGCGTTTATGAAAGGATTTGGAAAATTCTTTTTTTAATTGAATAGATATACTTCCAGATTGGTTCCATTTTTTTAGAATCCAGTTCTGATGATGGAATCCATGAGGAATTGAGGGAACTCCTCAAATATTGTAGGCATACATATGGCGATTTTGATATTTTCAGCAACAAACCAAGCATTTGCATTCAAAAAGTATCATAATCCTTTCACCACTATGGTTTTTTCATCATTTTTTTTCATCGAAATATTTAGTCGAATACAATCATGGCGGAAGTCGGTTTTTTAAATGAAAATATAGAAGTCCTTTTAAACACCTCTATGAAAGTAAGTATGTTAATGAAATTAAAAGGAGATGTAACTTACCAAGACATAGACACAGTGTGTGCAGATGAACCCAATGACAATAGTGCCTATCGCACCGGCTGCCAAACCTGCATTCTTGAAGGCAGCCGGCATGGCCAGTATACCCGACCCGAGAGAAGACTTGAGGAGATGCACCAGCGACCCTATACTCCTGGAAACATTGTAAGATATTAGTTTCAAATGGAATAATTACCAGCTGATATGTATTTATGTTTAAATTAAAAAAAACAGTCCCCATTATGTCTAAACTTTTAGCTGAATAAAAATTCTCATATTTAAATTAAATATTTATGTAAAACTATTGTCGTCTTTCTAATTAAAAAAAGGAAATAAACAAACATTTTACATTTTTGATTTTTTTGTTATTGTATTGTTTTTTGTTGTTGTGTAACACATACACGAATATGTAATTGGCATGACTGTGTTTGTCGGACTATTTTTTTTAAATTGCCTACTTTTTTATCTTTGAGATTTCAGTACTCAGCTGAAAGTTATCTCAAACTTGTATAATAAAATATGGTAATACAAAGGGTGGCCGAATGTCGAATATAACCGGAAAACTCTAACAGAAAAGTCCAATGGAATCCACCAATTCTGAATTCACACATTGCGTTAGGGACTTGAGGATTCCTGATTTAACTTAGGTATTAAAAAGGGATCGGAACTAGCAAGTTCAGATACTTACGAATTGGGATGCTCCACATTTCGATGTTCAAACGGGTTGTACTCTTTCTCATTGATGACATCTTTTGATCCTAAGCTCAACGTCGACTGAAATCCGGGATTTGACGTTAGATTGGCCCTGAAAGTAAGGGATAATCTGCATTGACGTCCCCCATTAAGTGCATCACATACGTAGCAGATGCGGTAATATTTTATATGCGTATAAAAACTTATCGCATCTGAAGGTATCACACACGTAGCAGATACGATAATATACGAAAATGATACATTAACGCGGAAACCTTCAAACTGTATTGTATTTCAATTTGTATACACAGATATAATCTGTCCATCTCTTGATATATGTCTGTGCCTACAGATGCTTGACGGTAAAATATAAGTGATCTGCTACGTATGTGTTGCTCCTTGAGTTTAGTATAGAGAGTGATATGGACAGATACGCGATCAGATACAGATATCTTACCGCATCTGCTTTGTGTGTGACACACTTTAGGGTGTATTGTGCATTGTCCCCCTGCTAATCCAGTTTTTGATTTTTATTTGTAAACAATTTATATGTAATATGGATTGATAATTGATATCAATTTAATAATAAGCTAGATATAAAGAACGCCAATGGCTATACGAGGAATAGTATATTATCAAATGTAGCAGCGTTTTGAGACATGTATAAAGACGCTTTGTTCAACGCGTTTCTTATTCGTTGATCGTCGTTCTTATCTTAGATTATCTCCAAACATTATTTTTATAAAAACCCTTCTCAGTTTCTAATTTGTGAGCATATTAGAAAAAGCACGCCAAAGACTACAAATGGTAATGAAAAAGTGCTGGAAAAGAAGGTATAATGTTTTACCAAATTAAATACCTTGAAGCAGCGTATTGAGACAGGCAGACAAATAAGCTTTGTTCAACGCAGTTTCTTATTCGTTTTAGTTACGGTTTTCATTATATTCGAATATTTTATTGTTATAAAAACCCTTTTCAATTTCTAAAGTGTGAGAGCATTACGAAAGTTGAACATTGAAGTCAAAAGGCTAACATTGCCCTCTAAAATGTAACTTACGTCGAGTTAAAGTTGTCCAGGACAATGGCTCCTTTTTTATCGTCGTTCCCCATTTTGGAGCTAGGTTCTGAAACAATACAAAACTTTATTAATAATTTCTTATCGGTAACAGCTTAACAATTTCAATTTCTTTATCTAACGCTCACAAGCGTCTGCAAAAACTTATAGGAGACATTCTTCAATTTTGTAAATATTTTCAAACAATTATTAAAGTGTCGCTGAAATTGAAGAGGTGCTTTTTCAAACGGTCTATAACTTTGTTGTTAAGAATTAGTTTTTGAACGAGAGAAGCAAAGTTCTCTATAATAACTACGGTTTGTGTACATACCCAGCAGTGGGCGCAGACCCACCGCGGCGCATGCTGTGCACGAGCACGCGGCGCATTTTACCTGCGTGGATTTATTTGTTCGGCAACGTGGGTCTACGTTTCTACTGCAGTACACACTATGCACGAATACTAATCCACGACTATGTACAGCGCTAGGTAGCCGTGTAACGCATGCACAGCGTGCATGGCGTTTGACAGCGTTGTGGTATATAAGCGCCTATTCGAGCAAGCCACGCATGTATCAATGACGTCAATTGATGCGAAACGTGTCCGTGGGTTGCAGTGGAAACGATCACATACATTTTCTTGCAAAGTGAAGCTTAACACACATGCGTAGCCTCTCCGTGCACCGCGGTGGGTCTGCGCCTTTATGGTAATATTTAAATTCGTCAAATAACGCGTCAATCCTACGTTCGTTATTATTCTATGGTATTATTGTATGGTATGGTATTCGTGGGTATTTATGTATGTGGGTGACTCCATGATTGATGGGTGTTTGTTTGACGATATATTTCGAACTGTTGGTCCAATCGTCATGAATTTTGTAGGTACCTTAATTGGGTTGAGTCAAGAAGCACTCAGATTGTGGTGTTAAATTTGCAAGCTCGTTATATGATCTCAAATGGTAAAGGATTCTTTTTGATAATAATATGGTCGAATATCTAAACACTGCACGCATAATGGACCATCCATAGAGTTCGAATGCGGAAAAGGGAGTTCTTTAACATTATCTAAACATTATGGGAAACATTGGCGATAATTCTTGCTTACTAGCCTAAAAGGTAACATAGCGACAATAAAAAAAACAGCCTAACTTTAATTTTATTTTAATTTTAACCTTATTTTACAACCATGAAGTACCAGAGCGAGTTAAAGCTCGTTTTTCATTAAATACTTCCAAAGTTTTTAAGTGTTTCAATAAATCAAGAACTTTCGGACCAAACTCAACGTAGTTGTAACAGTTTCAAAGTTTTTCCAAGATTTTGTTGAAGTAAATTGTTGTTAGAAGTTACAACTCCCACAAATCTTTTTGTTGAGAGCGCTATAACTAAGTAAGTATATCGATGCGAATTAGCTCTATAACTGAAACGATAACGTAACAAATACCTACTTGATGTTTGCTTATCAGATTAATATTGGTTGAAGTTGTTTATTATGTAAAACGGTAATTTTTACGTAGCTGTTATAAGTTAGTGAAGGCCACAGGTTTGGATTTTTATAAAGGTAAGTTTAAAAAATTCATGACATTATTCGCATGTAATAAAATATGGTCCATTAAAACTTTCTTGAAGCAAAGTTGGTAGCGAAATTCAAGAATACAATATCAATACAGGAACCGTATTACTCTCGAAACTAAAAACTAAAGATAACTTTAGATATATTAAGATGGACTAAAACATTATAAACGTCGCAGGAAGTCGGTGGATGGAGGCGGCTCGTGGCATTCTAAGGAGGGGCCTATGTCCAGCAGTGGACTTCTTCAGGCTGATAATGATGATGATCAGTCTCGAAACGTCAGCAAAAATTACGGAAAAGTGGTTAGCTGTATTTTCAATTTAAAATTATTCCCAACCACGAAAGTCTCAATTCTATCAATAAATAACTCACCGCTTTTTTATGAACCCTTTATACACAGTGGCGCGTGTTTTTTCTTTAGCTGATTTTTTCTTTACTATGCAGGTGTTTTCACAAACGATAAGTACGTCCACTAAATAATTTTCGTCACCACTCTTGACCATAATGTGGTCGTCACCATTTCTAACGAAGCCTTTTTCATTTACCTCGTTCTCTCATCCAAAACCTGCTACCTATTTCCCGACGAAGGTTTTCGATTAAAAGTATAATAGTGACAGCTGATTCCGAAATGTTTGCCGCCAAAAAAGGGCTGAGGCCATTCATCATCCGCGTCGCACTGACAGCGCCATTGATGTAAAGAGGAATTATCTGCTGGATGCGTCATGGTAGACGCATAGCTGACTGTCACGAACAACGTGACATTGCGGATATTAATTTATCGTTAAGATATTTTATTGCCACGTTAGATTAATTCCAATAAATATAAAATAATTTAACTCATTGCATAGTATTTATAAGTCGCAATCAAAACCAGTCATTTATGATTTGTATTGCATATATTAACCTTTTCATTACCTATATGTATCAAGATCTTTTAGTGGCGCTATAACGACGTGTCATTCTCTCTGTCAGTCTTTTAGACTATCAATAATATGATTTAAAGACTTCGGACTTGTTGTGGAATCATAAGCACAAATCTCTTATTTATTTTAAAACTACAGTGAAAGTTGACCGAATCGAAACTGAATTTTATTATGAATTGACAGAAAGTTAGTATTCTGCTCCCTCATAATAACAATTCAGTCTAGTTTCAATTCACGGCGTATTATAGTACTATTAAAGTTGGTTAGTTATATAGATATACCATTGGAAAGAGTAAAGAGACTCCATCTATAATTATAGGTACCTAAGCTAAAATTATCGAAAAAACTTATGAGAATTAGGCCTCTGGACTATGTATGTAACTTTTGGGTATTATTAATATATACGTGACCAGTGGTGAGCTCATTACTGCCATTTCTTTCCCACGACTAATGAGGGTGAAATCGTTTCCAGCGTTCTTGTATCTGGTGGGATTGTTGCGTCTCCAGTTGAAGCTTGCCGACATGTACTCGCAAAAGGGAAATTGCTAAACTGTTAGCACACTTCACTGCCTTTGGATAATTATTGAGAAAGTGTCTTAGCTGGGTTTTGTGGAAAGGTTTATACTTAGTTTTTAAAAGTATTATTTTTCTTAAGACAAGATGTTACCTAAAAGTTTTTTCTTATATAGAGACTCTCTTTTGCTTCATCTACTCCTATTTTAAGAGTCAATGTGTTTGTGTGTCACGTGTATATTAATATTTTTATAGTTGTGTGTTTTTTGTTAAGCCATAAATAAACTGTTTTTCTTTCTTTCTTTCTTTCAATGAAGTTATAGAGGTAGGTAAGTCAGGACTGTAGCAAGTGGAAATACGTGGTCTGTCGTGGTGTGTGGTGTCGTTGTGTAACAAGCGTGAGTTTATACACATACAATGATTATATGACACATAATAAACAATTAAATAAATATAACATAGCTAAACACCCACCAGTCACATACATAGTCTTAACCCAGTAGGATTTCCTACTGTGTCGTGGGTTTAGTACCCACGACACATGGTAGTGGGAATCGAAATCGCACCTCCACCCGCGTATGTATGTATGTTAAAAAACAACTTGAGTCATATGCATCACGTGACATTGAAAGAGTTCCTTATAAAAATACAAAAATCGAATTCTTTAAATACCGGAAACACCGGAAACGGAAAATATTGTAAAAAAAAAAATATATAATATATATATATATATAATTAAATTATATCTACTAGATGGTAACCTTTAGATACGAAACCTTCTCCACACGAGTCCGACTCACACTTGACTGGTTTTTTTTTAAATAATTTTGTCACGAAACCACGCAATAGAGTTACCTAAAGTTCGCGGAGTCAAAAGCGTTGTTCTCGAATATTATTTCCGAGTAACTTTTCGCATAACGTCTTATTCGCGTTTGTCTATCACAAAACCAACTATGTAGGTAGTTACGTAGTCTATATGAGATATACGAGACCACACTTAGCACGCCTTTGAGCTACAAAGTAATTATTCACAACAACAATACAACCTTGGGCATTTAAAATGTCATTTTGCATAAACGAACAGCGTTAAAAAGATCGACTAATCGTAACGACGTACAGGTTATTTAGATAATTAGGTAGATACTCGTTATAAATAAATTTAACTAGCTAAAGATTCCAGTTAGTATTTCAATGCTAGAATCAGAATAAAACAAAGGCTAATTTTTTTACTTACATAATTACCGTGGGAAAAAAGTCCTATCTAACACAAGCTATGCTCAGGGATCAGAGTGGCAATTTCGTAATTCTGTTGCTATTGATTTAAATCGATTTCAATGTGTGTCTAAAGAGCGTCATTTCGGAGCGTCATTGAAATCTATGGAATTGTTGATCAAAGCAACATAATTACGTATCATGCCACGGGATAATGCAGAGGAACCAATTTCTATTACAATGATTAGTAATTTCTCTAAATCGAAAAACGGCATTAAGCAGGGTGTCAGTAATCACTTCTACTATCTTGAGCCAACTCCATCCACTGACTTCCTGCGACCTTCAAAATGTCTTTGGTCCATCGAGCAGGGGCCTTCTACACTGTCGTCCGATTCATCGTCGCTACTCAAGTACCTTTATTCCTCAACGATTGTCACTTCGAGCTATATTATGACCTGCCCATTGCCACTTCAGTTTGCTAGATTATATTTTTTTTATTAGGTTCTCACAATGGCTCCGAAAGTTCCAACTATCAAACTATCCAATGGACAAGAAATGCCGATGCTGGGACTAGGAACTTATGCTGTAAGTTGGTGTCATTATCGACCTTCGGAAGATCGGGCAGGCTTATCTATGACTTTGGTTGGGATGTAGCTAAGGAAAGGAGGAAAAAAGCTAATTCTAAGTTTTTCTTTTTATATTATATTTTATGAAAAAATTAACACAAAATTTGATTTTTGTACACTGAAAAAACCCTTAAGGGTTTGTGTCAAGTATATATACAATTATACAATCCTATTTAGGTGCAAAAACAATCTTACTAAATATATCCTCTTCTTATCCTAAATTAACAACATTGTTAACAAAATATGCAAACAACAAGTCTACCAGTTGCCTAGTAAGTATTTAGGTACTAGTTACGTACCTACATAATTATTAGCTATGTCGGTGAGGTTTCTTAGAGAATTGGTTCTGGTTGATAGAGGGTAATTCACCTAATATGACATAAACATAGATATAACATAAACATAACACCCAACAGTCACATACGTAGTCATGATCCCACACTAGGATGTCCTGTATCGTGGGTATCAGGAACTACGAGTACCATGGTACCATTGCACCCAGACCCGGAACAAATATTTGCAGATCATGCAAACATTATGTCCCGCAGCGGGAATCGAACCCGCAATCACTCGCATCACAGCTGTCTACTCAACTGCCGCGCTATAGAGGTCGTCATTAAGGATCAAGAAGCAAAGGCCATCGACCTCTGTATTCTCTATCTCGCGACAGGTTTGTAACAGGCGTAAATTGTGCAATCAGGGCTGTCAAACGGTAAATTTTGTACGAGATAAGTGACATTTGACAGCCCTGAGGGTGTATTACGAGTTTTGCACTGCAACAATCGATTTGCAAGTCGTGACTATTCAACGTGACTTGCGTAGTAACTATTTATGAATAATGTGCTGTTTATATCAACTGCGCGGCACAGAATGGAGGGTTCCCAACAAGTAACACCCAAACGAGTAACACTGTTACTCGATGGGAAAAAAATCCCAACGAGTAACAGTGGTGCTCGTTTGGGTGTTACTCGTTGGGAACCCTCCCACAGAATGATGAATAGTTACTAGTAAGTCACGGTAAAAGCTCACGAGAGGGCTGCCTAGAGACAGACGAGACGCCAGCGCACGTGCTGGAGTGTAGTTGCGTGGCGTCTCAAAGAAGAACTTTCCTCGGGACACCGATGACTCCCGGGCAGACCTGCGCCAGTATATGTGAGCTTTTGGCCTACCTGGAGGACATCGGGTGGCTGGATTAGCAGCAAAAATTGGCGACCTAGTTGCGGAAAATAGTCTGCGCTACAAGTACAAGTACAAGTCACGGTAAAAGCTCACGACTCGCAAATCGATTGTTGCAATGAAAAACTCGTAATACGCCCTCGGATTGCACAATTTGTGCCTGTTACAAACCTGTCGCGAGACAGAGAATAATATAGCCCTGCCGTACTTAATAAAACATCATGATGCAAATGCAGAAGGTCACTCTGACATTTCACTACGGTAATGATGTGATAGCTATTCCGCAAGCTACATAAAAAAAAACCTGATTTGAATACATTACCATAATCACCATAGCAATAAGTGTGTCACGGTCAACACCCACCATAATTTAAATGAAGAGGAAAGGTTAAACCTAACTCATCACTAATGCCGCATTCGCAAATAACAACAAGTTGCGTACCCAAAAGGTAAAACGGACCCCTACTAAGCCGGCCTATTACTAAGGCTCCGCTGTCCGTCCGTCCGTCCGTCTGTCACCAGGCTGTATCTCATGAACCGTGATAGTTAGTCAGTTGAAGTTTTCATAGATGATGTATTTCTATTGCCGCTATAACAAGAAATAATAATAATAAAAAAAGAATATTTAAGGGGGCTCCCATACAACAAACGTGATTTTTTTGCCATTTTTCGTTTTCCATCTGTCACCAGGCTGTATCTCATGAACCGTGATAGTTAGATAGTTGAAATTTTCACAGATGATGTATTTCTATTGCCTCTATAATAACAAATACTAAAAAACAGAATAAAATAAATATTGAAGGGGGCTCCCATACAACAAACGTGATATTTTTGCCGCTTTTATAGATAATGGTACAGAACCCTTCGTACGCGAGTCCGACTCGCACTTGGCTAGTTTTTTATCATCATCATAATCACCAGCCTGTTTACATCCACTGCTAGATGAGGCCTCCCCCATTATATACAATGAGAGGATTGGCGCAGTTGGTGATCGCAGTTTGTGGATGCTGCTGCCTAGTCCCTTGTGTAATCCCTTAGTAAGGCTCTTACTACATCCACGGGAGGAGAAGGAGGGGTCTTTTCTTAGGCCAGACACACGGCTACATTTTTTTTTAAACGTTAAAACTGTCTGAATTTGCATGTAGATCTGGATGTTAAGCGATAATCCCAGCCCATTAAAAATGTAATACCTCTTAGGTCACGTCAAAAGGACGCGCCCTACTTGGCATTGTACAACGCCCGTCATACTGAGACATAAATATGAAAAGAATCGTGTGTTTGTACCTGTATTTCACCGGCACCCATAACCCCGGAACACAGAAATGCTCACACTACTGTTTAATTACACACCGTTTAGTGATTAATGTACCGTCAAAAAGATGCTTAGTGACGTCATAATCACGACCGAAAGTCGCTCACTACTTTGTATGCGCGCGAGTTTTTATATCCTGCCAATGTTTGCCTTGCAGGCACGGTTACCGGGTTATCGTAAAAGCCACGTTTACTAGAGATTCAAGACTTTCAAATGGTTCATGCAGAATTTTAACTAAAAGTAATAATTGTTTATTTCAGGCTACATGGGAAATGTACAATAAATTATACCTAAACAATAAGCCAATAGAAATATATACCTTATAGACTAACGTACATATTATAAGTATCTAAAAAACTATAACATCGTTTGAGGGATTTTGTTTCAAAACCACTTCCATAAAGCGTCTGTAAATAATGCCAGCTGGCCCGAAACCCGGATCAATAAACACATCCTTGTATTTCGTCTGAACTTGGAAAGCGTAAGACAAGAAGTCAGTGGCCCTATTGGTCTCCGGCCTCTGAAGAGACAGTCGAAACGTCCCTTAAACTCCGGCCCTGGCAGCTCTCCATTATCTAATGGTTGGATGTCAGAGAATAACTAAGACGTAAATAACTCTAACTAACTCGGTTCTAGTAATGACAACAAGGGCAAAAATAAAAACGGAATTATCATGAATTAACCGTAAAATTTTTGCTCATTTCGAGCGCTGTAAAGACTTGTCTGAAAAACAGTTTTTTTAACATGGCTTGAAATACCTTTTGGACACGTTTCTGCGTACCATTGTTTCAAAATTGGTACCGATGCATGACCAATTCTCGTATACTACGTATCGTCAGATGCTATTGATCTTTTGATCTCGTTTAGGTTGTCGCTAAGCGTTAAACACCGTTTATTTCTATTTTTAACCAACTTCAAAAAAATTTGGAGTTTCTCAATTCGGTTGTACCTACTTGTTTTTATGGTTTATTTACCTCATAATACCTATCCCCGTCGTTTATAACCCGATTTGGAAAATTCTTTTTTTTTAAAGGATAAAATAAGAAAAAGGAAGAAAAAAACACGTTTATTTGTCCTCACTTAAAACAGAAACAAAAAAAATAACAGTAGCCTAATTAAACAAAACTAAAGAGAAAAAAACACCAAGTGGCGTCATGCGTGTTGTGTGAGGATATTATATCTATAGGATAGATATCTTCCAGATTCTTATGTACATTTTTTTCAAAATTGTTTTCTGGTGATGGAATCCATAAGGAATTGAGGGAACTCCTCAAATATTACAGAAATACATTTTGTTTATTTTTATACTACTTGGCAAGCAAATAAGCATACGGCCCACCTGTTGGAAATTAGTTACCGTAGACTATAAACGCCTGCAATACCAGAGGCATCACTCGCGCGTTGCCGACCCTGAGACATGAGAAAGTCTCATGTGCCCGTTTTTTCACCGGCCCTTCAAACCAAAACACAGAATGAAGAAAAATGTGAGCACTAAATAGGTAAGGTGGTAGTAGATACTTCCCCGGACGAACTCTTTCATTAGAAGTTCTACTACTAACAAAATATAAAGCAATTTTTATATTTTCAGCAACAAGTACAGCATTTGCATTTAGTAAGTATCATTTGGTGAAGTGGAAGAACATCACAGATGGCCATCGGAACTCCTTTGTACAGCCAAACAACAAATATCTATGTATTTTTAACCGACTTCCCAAAAAAGGAGGAGGTTCTCAATTCGGTTGTATTTTTTTTTTTTTTTTTTGTTTTTTTTAATGTTTGTACCGCATATCTCCGGCGTTTATGATCCGATTGGGAAAATTCTTTTTTTATTTGAATACATATACTTCCAGATTGATCCCATTTTTTCAGAATCCAGTTCTGATGATGGAATCCATGAGGAATTGAGGGAACTCCTCAAATATTGTAGGCATACATATGGCGATTTTGATATTTTCAGCAACAAACCAAGCATTTGCATTCAAAAAGTATCAAAATCCTTTCACCACTATGGTTCTTTCAACATTTTTTTTCATCCAAATTTATTTAGTCGAATACAATGGCGGAAGTCAGTTTTTTAAATGAAAAGTTATATGTTATTCGCTCATTACCTCTATTAGCACTTGTGCTATAGTTTGTCCACCTCAAATTAGTTTGAGGACGATCACTGCGGCGCAGTGAGCGAGTAGCCGGCTGAGACGCAAGAGGTGCGGGTTCGATTCCCACAGCGGGACAAATGTTTGCATGATCTGCAAATATTTAGTTCAGATCTAGGTGCTGTGGTACCATGGTACCATGGTCGTAGTTCCTGATAGCCACGGCACAGGGAATCAGGATTATGTGTGTGACTGTTATAGGTGTTAAAAAACTAATTCAAACTCGTTTAAAACCATCGACTAACATAACAGTTTGATGGTCGAAGTGACTGTTATTTTAAAACGCGGGTACGAGTACACCAGACACTCGTATTTACGCCGGTCCTTGAACTGCGATGCATAAAGCAAAGGAAAACTTTGCACAATCATTCCCATTCATGTAACTGATGGGTATTCACATCAGCTAAACCAACAAGAGCAAATATAACTTTTCATTTAAAAAACCGACTTCCGCCATTGTATTCCTCTAAATATTTGGATGAAAAAAAAATTATGAAAGAACCATAGTGGTGAAAGGATTATGATACTTTTTGAATGCAAATGCTTGGTTTGTTACTGAAAATATCAAAATCGCCATATGTATGCCTACAATATTTGAGGAGTTCCCTCAATTCCTCATGGATTCCATCATCAGAACTGGATTCTGAAAAAAATGGAACTAATCTGGAAGTATATCTATTCAAAAAAAAAAAGAATTTTCCAAATCGGTTCATAAACGCCGGAAATATGCGGTAACAAAAAAAAAATACAACCAAATTGAGAACCTCCTCCTTTTTTGGGAAGTCGGTTATAAAATAAAATAAGAGTAATAATACCGAGCTGGACACTTTTCTGTTCTGGCACGGGTTAGGTATTATTGATTCAATAATCTGATTGAACGGATTGATGGTCAGCAATAATGTTATCTAAACAATGAGTGATTAGTTTCACGACGTTAGCACTTTTATTAGGCTCGGATTGTTAAACCTTCAAAAGGATCAGGCGGTTGTGGTCTGCGTGTCAATGAATAAGGCAGCGTCGGCTGACTACTAAAACAATCAGCCCCGGCGAAAATTTCGGTGTGTCTGTATATTACATTATGTGTCATAAATAAGTCAAAGCCAGAAAGTATTTTATTCATTGAAATCACAAGGATTATTTTGAATCGTCTTATAAACTAAAATTACTCCTGTTCCAACGCGACCAAGCCTAGAAGAATCAGGAATCAGTGAATATGAATGCAGTTTTCATTATTTTCTTAGCCCTGATACTTAATCAATAATCATAAAATATGATACACTCTAGGATATTAAATAAAATGGGGTATCTATCCATCTAAGGCATAGAACCATAGAACCCCCATTATTTTTTAAGACCCGTTACAAAATTCTTTGAAATTTGGGCTTTCTTGCTGGATATGTACAGGTATATAGGTATACGCATATAGGTACTTGCCGTAATAAAATTCAAGTAAGCATTAAATAACTTACAGCCTTTTCATGTTTTTGTGATCTTATAACTCTGTTGTTGTAGCTATCCTCATTAAGACTTCTTCTTCTTAGTCGTACACTCTTGACAGAGTGGTCGTGGTTAAGTAGGCCTTGCTTGAGTGGCGGCTCTTGCGATGCGTCTCCACTCGGCTCTATTAGCAGCATTGCGAGAACATTCGGTCATGGAAGTTTGTGTGCTGGACTTTATAAGGTCTGACCACCGTGTGGGAGAGCGACCCCGTGGTCTCTTACCCTCCATCCTGCCTTGCACTACAAGACGCTCCATTGAGCCTTCATTGCGTGTTACATGACCAAAGAACTTTAAAATTCGTATTTGAACAGTCGACGATAATCTTTCTTTCTTTTGTCATTAAGACTGTTTATACGAAAAACTCGTGTTTTGGAGAATTTCCGACGGCAATATCGTGGCTATGTGGTCAGCTTTTTTTAAGTTAAATTACTGTTACGGAGAGGTAAAGTCGTAATCAAGTGCACAGACAGAGCAAAAATGTTTTTTTTTATCGACTGTTTCAAACGAACTAATTTTTCCCATGCTGTTTTTCGAATCACGACGTCAGAGCTATCTTTCAGGTAAAGATTGGTGAAAGAGAAAGGTTGGTGTCATTGTAAAAATGATAAAAAAAATCTGGAGGTCTAAAAAGGCCACTTTATATGAATCAGTTCCGCCCCGCGGTTTCACCCGCGTGAATAATGATGAAAATTGATGATGATGATGATGAAAAGTAGCCTATGTGTTAGTCCAGGGCGTAAAGTATCTCCATTCCAAATTTCACTCAAATCCATTCAGTAGTTTTTACGTGAAAGAGTAACAAACATCCATCCATACTCACAAACTTTCGCGTTTATAATATTAGTAGGATAATATGAATCATTATACTATTCATTTAAAGGAATTGCTAAGGATCTGCTGAGAATTAGGAAAATTAATTGCTACCAGATGAATTGCTCAATGTGGCAAATTCATCTGGTAGCAATTCATTTTTTTTTAGCAGATCAATCGGATGGGTGGAACTTGTTTAAAATTCAGGTAGAAGATTTGTCCCACACCTAACAGGTGGCTCTAGATAAAAACTTTTTTAATTATCTTGCTGGATGATGTCATGTTTTTGCAGGTTGAAACTATATTAATAGTAGTACCTATACCTAGGTAAAAACGTATCTGAACCATTGTTGTGAACGTACACTAACTTTTTGAACAATGATACTAAGAAAACGTGATCTAAACATAGATGGTGATTCTTAAACATTTTTGTTACGTTTCTAGAACATATATATGTAGTCTATATTAACCTGACTGTCTTAAAGTAGAGGGTTATGTTTTTAGGAATAAGTGTGTTTGTATGTTTTTTTTTTATACTACTTCGCAAGCAAACAATCATACGGCCCACCTGATGGAAAGTAGTTACTGTAGTCTATGTACGCCTGCAACACCAAGAGGCATTACGCATTCTAGGCCAGCCACACCACGGTACTACATATAAGCAGCCAAAAAGCAAGCCAACTAGCATTAAAAATATATGGCAGTGAATGTGTAATTCTTGTATGAATATCGCGAAAATTTATAACCTCTATGGTACTTCCAGTAACCTTACATTTCTGAAATTAAGAGAGCAGGAAGTTTTGAGGGCTCTGAATATTTCGAAAAAAAATACGCAATTGGCCTCAGGGCGCAAGCCTCGCTCGCACTTGTCCATTTCTTTATTCTAGATCTTACTTGATGATCTAAACAGATTTTAATAAATAGTAATAAATCAATAAAATGCTGGACATTTCACACAACATTATCTAGCCCCAAGCTAAGCAGAGCTTGTGTTATGGGTACTAGATAACTGATATACTTAATACATTACATAACATAGATAGATATTTTTTTATTATACATAGAAAATACCCAGAACACCCGGAACAATTATCTGCAGATCGTACAAATATTTTTTCCGAGGCGGGAATCGAACCCGCAACCTCCTGCGTCGCAGGCGAACCTTCGCCCGCCGCGCCACAGAGGTCGTCAAATGTATTTTAAATGACGATCGTTCCATAGAATTTATTACATTTACCCATAGTACAACTTCCGGAACATGGTGTTCCACGTGCCAATATGGACGTTATGCGATAAAATCTCGCATGTGACATGCAAATGTGTCAACTAGGGATGTCATATAAATCGAATTTGATGAAAATCAATGTAGATAGTGGTAATTTAAATGTGCTTGATGAATAAGGCTCGAATGCGAGACACAAACGGCCATTGTTTCTTTTTATAACTAAGTATAGACATTGATATATTGTTGTTTATGTTTTATTCGGCAGCAAGGTCACGTCTAAAAGCGAAGTGCCATAATAAATAGGAAGGCAATTTTAGTTCCTGATGTATTTTTTATATGCATAATACACTCGAGAGCAATGAATCCGGGTCACTTAAAGAATGTTAAAAATCTCGGAAACTAAAAATGATAGATTAATGCAATAAATTGTATTTAATAGACAATGTAATACTCCTTAAATGAAGGTAAAAAAAATATGAGTCACCATACATTTTATTAACACAAAATTACATAAAGAAAAAAACTGCTGATCTCTCCTTAAAACAAAAATAGGAAACATGAAATTTTTGAACTTTATTACGATTTTCTTGAATTTTAATACTTCCTATTGCCTCCTCGTGCTTCCATTACTGCGTTTACGCAGAAAAAAAACAACAAAAAAACAGAAATCAAACAATGATAAATGACAGATTACAAACAAAAGCAAAACCAAATGCTGTAATTTCGTAGTTCCATCTTCGAAAGTGGCCCTTTTTCAAATTTGATTTTTTTATGATATAACTTTACAATAACTAAGAAGTTTTAATACCTTCATTTAAGGAGTATTACATTGTCTATTAAATACAATTTATTGCATTAACCTAGCATTTTTAGTTTCCGAGATTTTTAGGATTCTTTAAGTGACCCGGATTCATTGCTCTCGAGTGTATTATAAATATATTTTTCATCCCGAGTATTTTTGCTATTCGATATCTGAATGTAAAAGCCGTTTTTATCCGCTAGAGGATAAAGTAAAATTGAATTTAGAACATCATGTGCACTAAGTTTGTGAATTCAAAACATCATTAAACCTATTTACTTCTACCTCCATGGTGCCGAATTTATCATACAACATTTTTTAATTTGTTGAAAACTTAGACTCTGAACCTTCTTGGTGTTCCAAGTAATACTTTTATTTAATTTGCTTTACACGTTCTATTTTCTTTTAAAAAGCGAAGCGAAGGTTCGCCTGCGACGCAGGAGGTTGCGGGTTCGATCCCCGCCTCGGAACAAATATTTGTGCGATCTGCAGATAATTGTTCCGGGTGTTCTGGGTATTTTCTATGTATAATAAAAAATGTCTATCTATGTAATGTATTGTATTAAGTATATTAGTTATCTAGTACCCATAACAGAAGCTCTGCTTAGCTTGGGGCTAGATAATGTTGTGTGAAATGTCCAGCATAATTATTATTATTAATTTTTTCACGTCATATTGTTAAAACCTTAGGCATGCCTTAGGTTAAAAAGAAGAAACTTGAAAACAAGTGAAAAACCTAAAATGAGAAATGAGAGACAAACAGAATTGACTGAAACTGTTAAAAATGCGCAAAAGTAACTATCTTGTGACTGTAAATGTTTTTTTTTGCATTAAGTCATTTCCTCGCTGAGGTTGAAAAGTTACGTGTTGCAATCGAGTGCAAAGATTTTTCACCTCGTGCTCTTTTGATTCCCTCGCTAACACTCAGGATTCTAATTTTTTAATCACTCGCTATAGACTCCTTCGCTTGCTCGGTCATCAAAATTGAGCACGCGATTAAAAAGCAACTTTGCACTCTTGTATATAACAAACAACTAATATATTATTAATATGCTTATTTAAAAAATACTACAGGGGGCATTATATAAAATATATTTTCTACCAGCCAAACCTTTTGGTAGTTAAAATGGCGGTTTGGCGTGTTAGGAGATTAATAAACATTTCATTTTATTTAATTTAATTATTTTTACTATGGAATAAAATTAATAAACTCCTAAAATCTTAACATAAGTTATATAAACATATTTAATTATATTTAAATACATATCTAATATTTAAAATACCCTAACAAATATATAATAATAATGTTGTGTGAAATGTCCAGCATTTATTTATTTATTTATAACCAATAAAACAACTATAAAACATACAAAATAATGTAGAGGTTTGTATACTTAGGTAATATTACATACTTATGTAAAGATCAGAGCGAACACAAAAACAAAATTTTGATTTTCTAAAGACGCATACTGTGTCTAGGGAATATAATGTTTTACGAACAACTCAAAAGAGTCGTAACAGACTGTACTGATCGTCCGTGATGTACCTAAATTCAGTACAAAGTAGATTTGCAATGTCATTTTTATTTTTATTCCGTTCTATCCGGCACCCATCAAATAACGATCACCATTCACAATTTTTAAATGGAAATTGTGGTAGCCCTCGAGCCTTAATCACGCCTTTTGTCAAGGTGTTGTGTGATTCCGTTTATTGCCATGAATGTTGACAAACGAGACTACTAGACGCCTATTTATAAATGAAAGTTTGGATGCTTATTTGTTACTCAATTATGCTTTAACGGCTTAACCAATTATGTTATGACATAGGCTATTTTTTATCTTGGTTATGATCGGGTAAAATTAGGGGATAAAAGAGCAGCGTAGAGGAATGAGCTAGTCTGACGGAGCCCATATTAAGCAAAACAGCTTACCAAAATGGTAGGTTGTTCGACATAATACATTTAAGAACTAACTAACTTTATTATTTGCTGATATCGAGTTGCAATCCAAAACAGTTTTGCTGACAGAAAGTATTTTATAGCTGACCATAATCGTAATATTGATATATGTAACCCGTAGGTACCCGGATTTGTTGGGCAATTTTCGTCGGTATAATGGTGGCATTTCACTTGGTGTATATTCGAAAATGTTTGCGTTATTTTTCCAAGGTAAAATCAACCATGAGTCTATCGGTACATAATGTTGTTTTCCTTAGCAAAATAACGCAAACATTTGCAAATATAATAAGAATTAAAATTCATGCAAATTTAATATATATATATATATATAAGATTTCATCCAGTCTATAGTCCGCTTTCTTTACTAAATACATCTTTGCAACGTTTGCGTGGTCGTTTTCTACTCCTTTTATTCACTCTTGGTATCAATCAACTCTATCATCTTTTTCGTCCACCTTGTTGTGTCTTCCATCTTGCTAACATGTCCCGCCCAGTTCCACTTTAGTGTCCTTATTCTACAAATGATGTCATGTAGTTTTGTTTCCTCCCTTAGAAGTGTTTGTTACTTTGTCGGATTGCCTTAAGTGTGACACACGTAGCAGATGCGGTAAGATATCTGTATCTGAGCGCGTATCTGTCCATATCACTCTCTATACTAAACTCAAGGAGCAACACACACGTAGCAGATCACTTATATTTTACCGTCAAGCATCTGTAGGCACCGACATAATATATCAAAAGATGGACAGATGATATCTATGTATACAAATTGAAATACAATACAGTTTGAAGGTTTCCGCGTGAATGTATCATTTTCGTATATTATCGTATCTGCTACGTGTTCACGCCTTCAGATGCGATAAGTTTTTATTATTACCGCGTCTGCTGCGTGTGTGATGCACTTTATCCATCTTGAGAATATTGAAACTATTATACCAGTGAGTGACTAAATTCATTTGTCAAATATAAACGACCGGGTAGATTCGCTCTAAATTTTCAGTTAACTCAAACTTTTCTTAACTAGCTGTATTGAATCTAAACTCAGCGCAATAAAGCTCATTTTATACTGCAACACTTTACAAAGCTGATTTGGAGTGATGCGGGCCTGTCCCCGTATTGTCCATCAAATTGATAATCGCTTTCGAATACGATTTTACGGTACATTGCGTTTTATGTTTCGAATATTTCTGCTCATGGAATAGAAGCTAAAACACTCGGCGCAATGTACTGCAAAGTTGTAATCAAAAGCGATTACCAGTTTGATAGTCAATACTTCCCCTGCTCTTTCGTAATGTAGTAGGTATCATAAATTCTCTTAGTTATGATGTTGAAACAAATATTGCGATTCGAAGAACGGAAAACGGACTTGACTCCAGTCGCCTGTTCTAGATATAAGCTAAGGTGTGCCTACAACACAGTTGGAGAGTTGGCAACGCGTGCCACTTTTTTATTATTTCTTAAAATTATTTTTATACCAACAGTCGCTGTTATATAAAATAACCGATTTTGATTTACAGAAAGAATGATACCATAGCAATACTTATCAAAAATTCATGAATACAAATGAAACAGTTGAGCTATCTAAAGTCGCTGCCATAAATAAATAAATTAACACCAGTTATAAGTTATAAACAAATTATAACAAAAAATAATATGAAATTCATAGGTTTTACTCAAAACCTCTGGTACATTCAAATTTATGTGTCATGGTAGTTTTTGCAGCACTGCTCTAATGGTGATCATAATTAACTAAATTTATTATTATGACCATAATTAACTAAATTTATTATACTTAAAATCTCGTTAAAAACAATTTTTTTACTATATAGAAATACTATCTACAAGAACATATAGGTAGTATAAAAACATTATAGTAAAAAATATATACGGAAACCTCCGGCCGCGGAGCAAGGCCATTGTTATTATTAATAGGCCTCATCATTACAATGCAGGGCAAAGGCCTGCCTACCCTTTATCCATGTCTCTCTGTCATGGGCATGAATTGCTCAATCCTTCTCATATAAAGTCAAATTCATCCCGCCATCTCCTGTACTAAAATATAAATATTTATAAATAAATTGAAATTACATCAAATCTACATAGTTTTTCTGTAATATGTTAATGTGACATTTTATTAAAAGGTACCTACGCATACCAGATAATATATATTACTATTATTACATATAAGTATATATCTCTTTGTTTTACTAAAATAACTTTCGTGAATGATATAATTCATTTTATAAAGTTCGAAACCGGTTGGCGCTTCCACCAACATATCGGTTCGTGTATATATCTATATTTATAAAATCGATGCCTGTATATGTTTCCTATGGACTCCAAAACGGCTGGACCGATTTTGATGAAATTTTTAGGTAATCTTCAAATTAGCTCAGCGGTATAACATTAAACTTACCTTTATATCATTTCCATAACCTAAGATTTTGTATTGTTGCTGCTTATTATCCCTGAACAAATAATAAAAATAAATTCGACGTATAACGGGTGTAAAAAGACTACTCCTGAAAACTGAAATAGTGCACTCAGACCATGATTCTGAAAATATTTAAGCTGAAAAAAGTGAAAAAAATGCTCACTTTTGGGCCGCTTTTTTCGTGTTTTCTTTAAATATCAATAAAACATTATGAAATTAACACAAAAACCTAATTTCCATCAGCAAAAACACGTTTATAAATAAAAACGTAAAAAAAGCAATGAATACCACCTAAGAAATATTAGTGCAGCGCGTTGATCAGCTAACCGGGAGCGTTGATGTGCATCCGGTGCGCTCTGTGAACTCGCGCTATTTTATATAGCTATGATATATCTAGCTTTACCGGTACCTTCAGTAATCAAGAGCTGTCCTTTTACACCCTGTATAGTCATGAGAGCCAATGCACTTTGCCTATTGACATTAATGATTGGATCACCACACCACAAACCGTTATGTATTGATGTGCAAATCTACACATACTTAACTACATACATACAATAAGTTACTTACCAACTATAGCTATACACCTATATTTACTTACGGTGCAAGAGAAAGTTGAATGAGTCTTGCAATGCAGGGTGTGTGCATCGTCGTCACATCAGACAGTAATGACCCCAGTTCCACTGCTAGGACGCCTACTCTCGACTAGCTAGAGTGAACTTTGAAAGTATAAAAACTAATAATATATACAAAACTTACAATGTTTTGCATTCATAAAATTTACCTAAATATAAAAAAAACAAATACCTAGGTTTATTAAAAATTAATAATATAATACAAATAATAATATTAATAATAAATGCTGGACATTTCACACAGCATTATCTAGCCCCAAGCTAAGCAGAGCTTGTGTTATGGGTACTATATATAACTGATATACTTAATACAATACATTACATTCATAGATATTTTTTATTATACATAGAAAATACCCAGAACACCCTGAACAAATATCTGTAGATCGTACAAATATTTGTTCCGAGGTGGGAATCGAACCCACAACCACCTGCGTCGCAGGCGAATCTTGGTCCGCCGCGTCACAGAGGTCGTCAAATATAATTTAAAAAAACAAATACCTAGGTTTATTAAAAATTCATAATATTATACAAATAAACCAATAGAGTGCTGTAATGTGTCCGGCCTATAAAAAATCCCTTCGATCTCCTCCCGTGGATGTAGTAAAAGCTAAGGGATTACACCCAGGGTATGGACAGCAGCATCCACCTATGTACTTTAGCACCACACTGCGATCATCAATCCGTCAGTCAAGCGTGGTGATTACGGTAAATCCCCCCATTTTATTTAATGGGGGCGGCTTTGTTCAGCGTTGGACGTAAACAGACTAGTGATGATGATGATGAAAGCAATAGAAAACTTGATAAATACTTGTATAAAAAATAAAATCGTATCTCAGTTTCTGTTTACTGGTTTTTTCAACAACAAAGTATGTAAGTAATAGAATTGAAGTTATCGTGGCTTGGTATCATTTTAGAAAATATTTAATGTTTTTTTTTTTTTACCTTTGAGCGTGGTCGCGGTCGGTGCTCTAATTCTAATTCTAATTGAAAATGGGGAGATAAGATCTGCACTGACTTCCCGCATTGGGGTGTATTGTGCATTGTCCCCCTGCAAACCCTACCCCAGCCAGCCCAACTCCTTAAAATAACGGAGAAGGACTCTGGGTTGATGGCAGCACTGTTCCAGTGTCCCCGAATGAGTAACGGATGAAGTTAAACAGGACTCTATCAGCTCCTGGAGTCTGGTTTTTTTCCTGGCTTCATTTGTGGCTGTGCAGTACAATATAACATGCTCCACTGTCTCCTCGTCCTGAAGACAGCCACGACATAGCCCACTGTCCGTAGCCCCTGTCTTCAGCAGATGGTGGTTGAGATCACAGTGTCCCGTGATGATGCCCACCATCATCCGTAGGTCTTCGCGTTTCATCTTTAACAATGTGTTTGTTATCCTTTTGTTTTTAGCTGGAAGCATTTTCTTTGTTTGCTTACAGTCCAGTCTACGTTCCCATATTTTTTGGTGCTCCCTTTCGGAGTTTAGTCTCAGCCTGTTTTTAATCTCCACTGTTGGTGGGTTGGATAAGCTGATGTCTTTAGAAGTAGGTGTGAGTTTAGCTGCTCTCCTTGCTAGGAAGTCGGCCTTGTCATTCCATGGGCAAGAGCTGTGGCCTTTAGTCCATTTTATTATAACTATGTGCTTTTCAGCTAGTTTTTGGAGGGCACTGTGGCAATCTGCAACGGATTTAGACCTCGTGTCAGGTCTGCCGAGTGCATTCAAAAGTGCTGCGCTGTGGTCGGTGCTCATGAGGAAGGACCTCAAAATGGTCAACGAAACGTCAGCAGGAGAGTAGTAAAAGTACGTGGCGTATAGTCGTAATTTTTCTCAAAACAAAGTATGTTTCAAAATAAAGTTAAAGTAAGTGAAAGTTATAAATTGATGTATAATCAATTTACGTATTTTATTTCGATCGGCATGAGCCACTGAAGTCAATAAAATTCGGTGAAAACTTGTCTCTCGTCTGGTTTTATGGATACTTACTTGAAAGTGTTCAGATTTGCAAAGTTTCACGCGTAAATACATGAATATTTCAAAAGCTGAATGTTATATAAGAGAACATAAAATAACAGCCCCTTGAATTACCTATATTATGTCCAAACACTACAATTTTACAATCACCATCAGAAATGGCTTGACAAATCAAGTATACCTAACCAAAAACAGCTTTAAATTATTATAGTCATAATTTACAATGAAAGTGCTCATCATTATCGGCCGGTGGACGTCTAACTGCTGGATGAGGCTTCCTGTGAATAATAATATTGTACCCCATACGTACCATTGCACTTCCATACGTATACTTAATTATAGTTATGATTGTTTTAAGGTTTTAATTTTTAATGTGGTGTGCAATAAAGTGTTATCTATTATATTCTATTATATTCCAATATAGAATGCAATGGGTGGATTTGCCATAATCACCATGCTTCGCAGGCGGATTGGTGATCGCAGTACGGGATGTTAAGTACTCGCGTGGATGGTCCTACCCATCCCATGGTGTAATCCCTTATTCGGCTTTTACTACATCCACTTGGTGTGATGGATGTACTGCCTCATGGATCGAAAGTTCATCGCGTTTATATTAATCTTGGTTATATCTAAACTGAATTAAATAATTTTGGGTGTTCCCGTCTCACGACCTTCGAGCGTGGTCGTGGTCAGTGCTCATGAGGAAGGATCTCTAAATGAAACGTCAGTAGGAGAATAGTAAAGTACGTGGTGTAATAGTCGTAATTTTTCTAAAATGATACCAAGCCACGATAATTTCAATTATATTGGACAATTGGACATTGGATTTTTTCACAATACACCAAGGTTATCTGGAAGAGAATGCTTTCTAGCATTAAGTTCGCCTTTGTACTTATTTTATGTGCAATAAAGAATTTTCTATCTATCTATCTCTCTATATTGAATAAAATAATATTGTCTACCTACATAATTAAAATATGTTAAGAATAAACTATGTAAATATGTATAATAAAATATGTAATGGATATCTAAAGAATGTGACTGCCATTTACAAGACTTAACCGAAGTGGGTAACTAATTGTCCTCTGATTTATCAAGAATTTCGAGTGTACTTATTAGTTCTTGCAATCGCCTCAAGGGCTTTAATAGCTTGATTAATCTATAGGATCTATAACCACTTGTAGATTTATAATAATGATAAGAATATAAGGATCTGACCATAGCAATCATGTAGGTACACCTGAAAACACCAATGTGTGCATGGAGTCACGCAAGTTTTAGGATTAAAATGGATTACCATTGGTATCGATTCTGTTGTTCATAAACTAAAACTAAGCTAAAAAATGCTTAATTTAGTTTAGGAAATCCTAAAATCTATTATGACTCACGCTAAACTAAATTTAGGCTTCGCAATTTCAGAACTAAATTTAGTTCACCAATGGTGATTAGAAAAATTTATCTGTTTACGTCTATTTATCACTTTTTTATGCCACGTGCATTATTATTATCACCTTACTGATTTATTTAAAATCTTGTTAAAAAATATTATTATTATTTTAATTTTATGCTCACTGATCATTAGACCTAAATAAAGTAGCTTAAAAAAAATAAAAAAATGGAAGGACATATAAATAAGGGAGGACTCGTCCAGCAGTGGACATAAACAGGCTGGTGATGATGTTGTGATGATTAATTTTCAGATGAGTTAAAAAAAAAAATATTTTCTTACGAATCCACGTAACCACTTACAATATTTACATACTTCTGTGCATTTATGGTTGTTTTTTTATCTTAAAATGAGTTAAATATCAAAAATATGCACACAAAGTAACACAAATTTTGTATTACTAAATTTAAATCGTAATAAGACGTAACACTGTACAACAGAATAGAAAACGACCATCTAAAACAAAGTTGAGCAACTAAGCTAATTTTAGTCCTATCCGAAGTAGATTTAGTTTAGTCCTATAATTTATTCGATACCTGAATAGGAGATATCGATTGACAGGACTAAACAAAATTTTAGTTGAGGTTAGTACATAGTCTGTGTCAAGAGAATTCAGCTTGTTTTTTAAACCTTGTTTTTAAGTAGGGTAAGTATGTATTTTGCTGATTCGAATTCTTATAATTCAAGACAGTTAACTTACCTACTCCATTAATATCAGAATCATACATAAACATTACTGAATTTTGCAACCTGTTTTCCCCTTAAGTTGTACTTTTAGATGTTTAGATGCCATGAATTGATAATAAACATTACTTACCTCTCTAACATTTATAGCGCTGTGTCTGCAGCTTTAGCACATAACTGCATTCGGCATGTTTTGACCTTATTTCGTAATTATTGAATGAGTTGCTAACGATTGCAACCGTCGGCGGTTCTGCGTCTAATTGAGTTGAATTTTGCATAATAATGCTGTAAGACACTCTTTTATAGATCGACACAATTTGATCATGTTATTAACAAATTGATGTAATTGACGTAATAGGTTAAGACTGATTGAGAAACCAAGGCTAGTCATCATCATCATCATCAATATAAAATAGACGAACAAATATATATAGTAACAATTCCGCTCCTCTCCAACGAAAACTCTGAAAGAATTCGACACGCGTTTCTTCAGAGTTTTCGTTGGAGATGAGTGGAATTGTTACTATATATTTGTTCGTCTATTTTATATTGTAGAATGGATTTCCGCAAAGTCACGCTTGAATCAATTTATTATCACCATCATCATTATAATCTTAATCTAAGTCATTGTTACATTTTTCTTTTCTTTGCCGCAATAAACGTATTATTATTATTATTATTATTATCATCAGCCTGTAGTTGTCCCCTGCTGGACATAGGTCTCCCCATAGAATGCCATAAAGAACGGCCATGAGCCGCCTTTATTCACAGACTTACTTCAACCTTTATGATATTCTTGGTCCATCGTGGCCTTGCCTTTAAACGCGTCGACCGAGGTGTGGTCGCCACTCGAGAAGCTTTATCTCCAATAGTTTTCAGTTTTTTTTAGATCTGCCCATTACCACCTTTCTATTTCTAAGGGCTATTTCAGTGATCATGGTCCTTCTACGGTTCATCTACCAAGGCTAGTAAAAGTCCTATTTTTAACCGACTTCACAAAAAGGAGGAGGTTCTCAATTCGGTTGTATTTTTTTTTTATGTTTGTTACCTCATATCTCCGGCGTTTATGAACCGATTTGGAAAATTCTTTTTTTATTTGAATAGATATACTTCTAGATTGGTCCCATTTTTTTTAGAATCCAGTTCTGATGATGGAATCCATGAGGAATTGAGGGAACTCCTCAAATATTGCAGGCATACATATGGCGATTTTGATATTTTCAGCAACAAAGCAAGCAGTTGCATTCAGAAAGTATCGTAACCCTTTCACCACTATGGTTCTTTCATCATTTTTTTTTCATCCAAATATTTAGTCGAGTACTATGGCGGAAGTCGGTTTTTTTAAATGAAAAGTTATTGAACAGACGTGTCCAATTTACTTTGTTGGGATACAGTGATCACAGCTTCCAATCAAATATTGTTTGCTAAAATCGTAGGCTGCGGCATATCCGTGTTATACTACACCATACCTCCGTAACAATTTCAGACAACAGTATGGTCAGCACAGGCTGACTAACGTTATACTGTGATTTTTAATCTTAGACAATTTTTGTAAACAAGGAAATGTCAAGATTATGCCACTGTGCGTATAAGTGTCAATGTGTTTCATATGTGTAACACATACCTACCACCTACACCTACAGAGTACCTATAGTAACCAATGATAGCAAATAAATAGGGAGACGATAGTAAATGTCAAAATATTAACCAATCAAACTACAAAGTTTTCAAGTTACTCCGATGTCATTGGCCAATATAAACATTTGAGGTCGCCTTGCTAGTGTTTTATTGTAACGTTTAGTCCTTAGATAAATGACTAAAGGTTTGGTGCTTGCCGTAGGTACAGCTTATCCGTGTAAAGTGTGTCACACACGTAGCAGATGCGGTAAGATATCTGTATCTGAGCGCGTATCTATCCATATCGATCTCTATACTAAACTCAAGGAGCAACACACACGTAGCAGATCACTTATATTTTACCTTCAAGCATTTGTAGGCACTGACATATTATTATATCAAAAGATGAACAGATGATATCTGTGTATACAAATTGAAATACAATACAGTTTGGAGGTTTCCGCGTGAATGTATCATTTCCGTATATAATCGTATCTGCTACGTGTGTGATGCACTTTACACTACTCCATGCGCCCGTGTCATTTTTTTGCTAAAAAATTGGACGTCTTATCCGTGTTCTTGTCAATTGTTTGTAAAAAAAATACTTCAGCCGGATAAGTCTAGTTAAGATCAGTCCCGGATAGCCAGCTTGGCAAGTCCGGGGCAGATAGCTCGTTAACCAAGGTTAAATCTTTTTTAATCTTGTTCCGTGATGGATGCTGTTGAACACAAATGAGTCTAGTGACTCATGGTATTTTTTACTTAGTGCAAACCTTGATCGAAATGTCAATATTAACTGCTGAGCACACAACCGTTCGATCGACACGCATGGTTAGGTCATCGGTTCGTAAATACCTAGGTACTTATAAATTTTGGAAGGTCGTTTGATTTATGTTTAAGTCCCAACTGTTTTAAGAGATTCTCCACCCTAAATGGATTGCCTAATTTCCTATCCATTTAGGGCGAAAAATCTCATATCAGATACGACCTCCATATCCAAGGCGAGTAGATAGAGAGAGACTAGCCGTAGGTTTTAGGCGCGGTATATTTCTAAAATCCAAACATCCAAAAACTTTGATCTAAACGGCTTTGCTTAAAGTAGAAAATAGCATGTCATATTAAGCGATGGAACTGGTTTGCACTTCAGACTGTATTAATTTTAAGGTTTTTTTTATTATTCGAAATATACAAATCATAGATAAAATAATATATGCAGTTAGAACTTTAAAACGCAAGTCTAGATAAAATAAAAATAATAAATAATAATTTAATTCGTAAAAAAAATTGTATTGTTGTTGTTGTTGTTCAAAATTGCCAAATACTGGCGAAGTCGCGGCCAAATGCCAGCCGAAATGCTTATCGAAAATTTGGGGCACTATATTCACTACAATTTTTACTGCAAGCACACTTAAAATGCAATTATTGATTAAGTGAGAAGTACCTACTGACATTTAAAACCAGTACCTACCTGTAACACCTACTTAAGTAGGTAGGTACCTGAGTAACTTTTTATATATTATATACATAAATATATCACATAAGAAGTGGGAACAGTGGTATATACAAAAACGCTGACGAAACCGTAAATATCTAGGTAAGACAGGTAGGTAAGTCTAAGACATTTATTGCGAAAATTAAACTTTACCTTGGTGTGTTTACCTCTTCACTTAACACAGTGTCAAACACATCACTTGTTCACTGCTACCGATATCGAAATCCGTCAACCGATTAAAAATGCAATAAAAAAACGTGCAACTCGCGAGACGGTCGCAACAGTACTGCTTGCCTCCTGGTTTTGCAGAATGCGCTCACGCATATTTCAAGACCCCAAAACATAGGTGCAGTCACTATCAGAAGTAGCTAAGCAACAATACAGATCTTGGAAAGATTTGTGCGCACAATCAGGTGTTCAAATTATTCTAATACACAACCAATGTTTTGAGCACCCAGCAGCGCGCCAAAAGCAACTGTGCAGCTATGTTTTCAATTAAGTACGAGACTACAATAACTTTTCATTTAAGAAACCGACTTCTGCCATTGTATTCGACGAAATAATTTTTGATGAAAAAAAAAATATGAAAGAACCATAGTGGTGAAAGGATTATGATACTTTCTGAATGCAAATGCTTGGTTTTTTGATGAAAATATCAAAATTGCCATGTATGCGGAGGAGTTCCCTCAATTCCACATGGATCCCATCATCAGAACTGGATTCGGACCAATCTGGAAGTAAATCTATTCAAATAAAAAAGGAATTTTCCAAATCGGTTCATAAACGCCGGAGATATGAGGTAACAAACATAAAAAAAAACAACCGAATTGAGAACCTCCTTTTGTGAAGACGATTAAAAAGAAATGTTATCAATGGATGATCAATATCATAATCTAACCCGGGCTTTTTTTCACTACTGTTCACTTTATACCAGTTTTAAGTACCTACCTGTAGTGTTTATGCAGTGAAACTTCCTGGGACTCCTGGTTCCTTTGTAAGTGCACACAATACATCACCTCTATCACTGTGATCACCAAACACCTACCCGTCTGGAGGACTATCTTTGACTGACTTCTCCCATTGAGATACAAGTGTCGATATCTTTACTGTCTTAACCGGATATAGGAATAGCTATGTGCATACTACCTTTACATAATAACAATTACCCAGAGATTATGCATACACATTACCTGTGGCTAACTTTGGTTGTTGACGTGTTGTGAACTTGAAAGATCCTTTTAACACACTGTGTGCTCAGAACGTTTTTAACACTACTGTTTATGTATTTATGATTATTTGAATTGCGTGTATTTGGAAACCTGAGTTACTTTGCTGAGTTACTTTTGATTGCGTCTGTACCAGTTATACATAAGTATTTTGTGCCCGAAACACGAATCTTAGTTTTTGCTCCCAGTTTTCGTGTCTTGCAAAGTTGCAATTATCGGATCCCGTTGTACCACGAGAATGTTGACGGCTCGTTTGTGGCGGGTTCGTTTTTGATGGTTCCACTCTTGCGCTTTTTTGACCTTTATAAGAGCATTTGAAACACTGACTCTTAATAAAAGAGAACAAGTTATTATAGTCCTTTAGAAAACAGTATTCAGAAACAACAAAACATTATTTTTATGTTGTTGCTTAAAATATTAAAGTTATAAAATCGTACTAACGAATCCAAAACAATATAAGGGGACACTAAAAAAGTGCTGCCATCAACCCAAAGTCCTCCGTTGTTTTAAGGGGTTGGGCAGGCTGGGAAGGTTAGCAAGGGGACAATGCCTAATGCTCCCGCATGCTGTCAGTGCAGATCTTATCTCTCCCGTTTTAAAATAGAATTAGATTAGAATCGAAACGAATGAAACATCTCTATCGACGCGAAGAAAGAAGTACTTTTGCATTGAAAAGGTCTGTCCAACTTCAAGTAAGACAAATGTATAGAATTCGTTTTCAATCTCTTGTAGTATAAAGAAACTCAACTGAAAAAACTAGTCAAGTGCAAATCGGTCTCACGCGTAGAGGGTTCCGTGTACCTTCTCACAAGTAGGCTACTGTTGTAACGATTAGTCCAATTAAACTTAGACGATAAAAATTAGTCAATTAACACATTTATACGCATTTTCTATACAAATATTTTCCGTTTCCCGTTGAGATTTAAAGACTTAGGATTTTCATATAGTTTTCCCTTTAAACTATGAGTAAGATCCAATATTATGTATTTTGGTATATTTTTGGTACCGTGGGTACCTTTGAGTTACGGAACCCAGAAAATGCAAAAAAAAACTCCTACATTGCAAAGTTTGCAAAGAATCTACAGTAACTATTGCCTTGGTAGAAACAATAAGGACAATGGATCTACAAGATTCATTAATCTCTGACTAAAGGTTGCAACTGTCGAATAATACCGAGGATCCCATTAATAATTCAGAATGAGATCAGAAGAAATAATAGAGTAGTTACATGATGAGGTTGTTCGGACATTTTGAGAGAAACGATCACATCATAGTCATAGTCATAGTCATAGTCATAGTCATAGTAGTTTATTGATAACGAAAACAGTTACAGGTCATTAAACATATTCATAAGTAGGTATAGGTAAAAAATAATAATCAGATTTAAACTAATAATAATGTCAAATAATTAATTCATATTCATTTTAAATAAATCCTGAAAATGATAAATTGTCTGATCCACAAGCTATGTTTTTAAATTATTTTTGAAAGATTGCGTCGAACTTGAGCTTCTAACACTTTCTGATATTGCGTTGTATACCGCGGGAGCCATAACATGCACTAGTTTTGACGTTTTAGTGAGTCGCCTACGTACCGCACTTAGCTTGTGAGCGTGCCGCGTGTTGTAAGTATAGCTATCTCAGAGTTTCACAAACGACGCCAGGTTCATGATCATATGTGTTGTATAGGTACTTTTGATTGCAATTATACAAGTTTGTGGTCATCAAACAGCAGCCTTTAGATGTCCACTGCTAGATGAGGCCTGTAAAATACAATGGGAGTATTGCTTGGCAGGTGGATTTGTGATCGCAGTATTTGTGTTGAGTACTCAAGTGGATGCTGCTGTCAATCCCCTTAGACAGCTATTACAACATCCACGGGAGGTGATGGAGTGGTTTATTCTTAGGCCGGGCATACCACGGCAATCGTAGACAAAGGTAAGTGAAGATATTTTGTGGTACTACTCATTTCAAAATAACTTCGATGCCGCCTCTATTAAGTTCAGTACTCTATGATCATAGCCATGCTGTCTGGCTAGTCCAGTTATCAGTGAAAGGGGATTCTCATTTGCAAGCTAAAATTTGCGAGGCCTAAGGCCTTACCACGAGCTCTTATAGCGATTCCGTTCAAAAACTATTCAGTACAAAATATCGGTTCCGTGATGTCCGCAGCTATATTTAAAGGCACAGTAGCAGAAGGTCTATAGACTTCTGCGATTAAAGTTATTCAATAATGACGGATGCCAGCGACGAACCGATATTTTGTACTGTTTCGATGTTTTTAACTGAATTTATTTATTTATATCCTATGGTACACAAAACAGAACACAACCGAAAAAGAAAATGTTTGAAGTACATAATACATTTTTTGAACTAGGTGGTATTCCAAAACATGCGTACACATCATGATTTCATAAGCAGTTAATATATAACAAAACACACAAAGAAAAAAAAAATTAAATAACACAAAAAATAAGAACACATATAGGAAACTCTCATCACTCTTTTGCAAGAGCGGCTAAAGTAGTCCTTTTAAATTTGTATAAATTATTATTTAAAATATCAACGGAGCTACTATTATCAATTAACAAATCGTTATATTCACGACACATTCTAACTAGCGGATTAAAGAAAGATGTATTGTTTGTACAGACATTGAGGGCGAAGGTATTTGAGAATGGTTTACGGGATCTAATTTTAATATTAAAGTTTATAAGAGAGAGTAAAGTAGGTGAGTCGATATGAGAATGTATAATTTTAAAGAGGTACACTAGTAAGTGGAATTTACGTCGAGACTCAAGAGATTGAATTTGGAATTTAGCGAGCCTTTTCGAGTAAGAAGACAATTCTCTATTGCACCCATGCCGATAACACAAGATGGTTAACATTTTCCTTTGGATTCTTTCATTCTTTCAATACGGTCAGTATGAATATGATAGTATGGAGACCAAATGATTGAGTTATATTCCAAGACGCTGCGGACAAGAGAAAAGAAATGGTAAATCATACTACGCGGGTTTTTAAATTCCTTAGTCGATCTAGAGATGAAACCAAGTAATTGGGAGCCTCTAGTTATAATACTGTCATAGTGAGCACGAAAGGTGAGTTTCTCGTCGAACAACACTCCAAGGTCTTTAGCTACAGGCTTTCTATCCAAGAGTTGCCCCTGCAATCGATAGTCATACATTATTTTTTTATTTTTCTTGTAAATGATATGACGAAGCATTTGCGAACGTTGAGAAACATACGGTTTTCGTCACACCATCTGTGTACGACGTCCAGGTCAGATTGGAGAAGCATAGCATCATTTACATCATTGACAGCATAATAAACCTTAAGATCATCTGCATATAATAGACATGGGCAAGATAACTTATCAATAAGATCGTTTATAAAAGCAACAAAGAATAAAGGGCCTAAATGTGAGCCTTGGGGCACACCAGAAGTTATTGATGCTGGTGATGATATAAAACCCTTAATAGTAACTAGTTGACTTCTTCTATTAAGGTAGGACTCAATCCACCGGAGAAGATTGCCATGAATACCATACGACACAAGTTTGGCACATAAGATAGAGTGATTTACCTTGTCGAAGGCTTTTGAAAAGTCAGTGTAAATACTTGAATCTTTCTTGCAAAAGCACTACATATAAAGTGTTTGTACTCTAATAAGTTGGATGTGGTGGATCGCTTACTAATAAAGCCATGCTGTCTAGGAGATAGATAAGGTGATATGTGGTGATACAGGCCGTCATAAACCAAGGACTCGAACAGCTTACCAAAACATGATAGAATACTTATCGGTCTATAATTATCACAACGTGATTTATCACCGGATTTAAGAATTGGTACAACGTGAGCAATTTTCCATTCGGACGGAAACAAATTGAATTGCTATAAGAGCTCATGGTTAGGCCTCTGGATACATATAAGCGATAGGCACATATGATTATATCATATCATTTCATATGAAAGTTTACCTGGAAGAAATCGCTTTCAGTTTAATATATCCTATTATGTATTCCTGGTGTACAATAAAATGCAAATTTAATCTAATCTATCTATAACTGTGAATAAAAAACATTTAAAATGGCGATGAATTGGAATCGGATATTTTATAACCTCTACTAAAATAGCTAGGTATTTGTGAGTCACACTGCTGCTTGAAATAATAAATGCACTCGTAGCTCTTAGAAAGGAATATATAGGTATTGAATGTTGCAATTGGTAAGGTGCCAGTTTGAATTAACAAAAAAAAACCGATATGAAGTCACAGTAATCGCTTTCCATCAGGTAGGCCGTATGCTTGTTTGCTTGTTTATTTTTGTTTGCTGTTAACATTTATTGTTGAATTTTTTGCACATTCGCCCCTTGTGCCCCCAGAAAAAAATCCTGGATTCATCCTTGGGCTTCTTGAGTTTGGAACCTTAAAAAAGATCTACCTAGTTGCCTAGAAACATGCAAAGGTGTTTCTTGCACCAATCTTTTGTTTTCTAAAACTTTTATATCTTCGACTCTAATTCTCGAAATCTAACCGCAAAACTAACATGGAAAACCATCGCTCGAATTTTGTAACTTTGAGGCTAAGAGCACAAATTAAATGCTCTAAGCTTTGAGGTCATGTAGGTACGTCAGTACTTCGCAGGTAACTTATCACGAAAGAACGCGTGTGAGGAAGAATTCTGCATATGACATTATTGATACACGCTAAACGGGACGCGTGGTGCGTCGCAGTCACTCAGCCTCTATGACCCGGTTTCCACCAAAGCAGAGACGAGAGGAGACGAGCGGACATTTGAATAAACAAATCCGATTTCGTTATTTCCACATCTTTTCTCCGCTTAGCTTTGGCAGAAATGGCTCAAGCGGAGAGGAGAGGAGAGGTCTCATTTTTCTATAGAATTTTGTGCGGCGAGCGAGCAGGCGGCGCGGTAAAGCGGAGAAGTGTCTAGTCAAAGTCTAGTGAAGTGTCTCGCTTTGGTGGAAATAATCTGCCAGCTTTAAAGCACATCTCCTCTCGTCTCCTCTCCTCTCTGCTTTGGTGGAAACCGGGCCTAAATATGGGCGATACTACACGAGCGTTTTGGCTGCTCTGCATCGTCGCAACGCAATGATTTCAACGCAGTGATTTCAACGCGGTGAATGTCACACGAGCGCTGCGTCGTCATCAGCGCTGCGTCAACGCAGCTATGCTATGCTTCGATATGCCATTAAATACTGCATTGCCGCTCCGTCGTTTCAACGCAGCTCCTTTCCCCCATCTCGTCTCTCCAGCCTCTTCTCCGTTGGCGTCGCGACGACGCAACGCACCGGCCACGCAAATGTTGTTCAGATTTGTATGTAGAACTATGGAGAGTCACCGCTTCGTAGCCGCAGCGGCGACCCAGCGCAGCTGCAACGCCCATGTGGCAGCGCCCTAAGTATAGGTTACCTACTTTAGTCACGAAAAATGCTAGCTACTCAGTCTTGCAGTAACACAGACAATGTCACCGAGGAACAAGTTTCTTATTTATTATCAGAGAAGTTAAATCTTCTTTACTAACTCCTAGTTTCACGAACACAGACATTTCAACTTGAAAGTTCTCAACGAAAATGAAACGTGATATCTTATATTTTATTGTTTTAGATTCGAGACAAGGTTAGAAGGTACTAACAATAGTATTCTTTAAACTTTTGCGATTCGAACACATATTTATTTATATTGTCACATAAGTATTTATTTATAAGGTAACACGCGATATAATACCCGTGACAATATAAATAAATAGGTACGAACAATTCACTAACGATTGTGACGAACTAAGCTAAACTGCTAAACTAATATGCTTGTGTTTGGTATTGTAGCCTATAAAATCATCATTATCAGCCGTTAAACCTCAACTGTAGGACGAGGCTTTCCCCATACAATACAATGCAATGCCATAATTACAAAAATTTTACCCTTAGCGGGAATCGAAACTGCATCTCTTGTGTCTCAGCCCGGCTACTCGCTTGCTGCATCATGGAGGTCGACAATAATGTATTTCTTTTCTGAATGATTCTTCGGTATATTTCATGGAATAAATATGGAGGTAGTAATATTTTCTTTTTCTTTTTTATATATTTTCTTCGTCATAAGCCGGGCAACTTCCACTGCTGGACAAGGCCAGGCCTTGACAGACGGCTTCGGGCAGTATTGCTGTTAATTACTCAGATGCATGATGCTGCCTATCCCTTGGTGTAATCCCTTACTCACATTTGACTACATTAATGGGAGGAGTTGAAGGACCATCATGGCCAAGCCATGGGCAAGTTACAACTGGAATAACGTTCAAGTTATTTCATCCCTAGCATAGCACAGCATGTACATAAAATAAAATAAAATAAAAAAGCCATTTATTCTACTACAATTTCCTTAATGTCATTAGATGCTATTGTTATTAATTATTATTACTATTATTTATGTATTTTCCATGTAATTTTATCTTAATCTTAATTCGCAGTCAAGTATTAGTCGCCCGTTTGGCGTAGGCCTCCCTCATTTCTTTCCATGTTTTCCTGTCTCTGGCCTGTCTCATCCAGTCTAGTCCGCTTTCATTCCTAAATACATCTTCCCAACGTTTCCGTGGTCGTCCTCTACTCCTTTTATTTTCTCTCGGTATCCACTCTATCACCTTTTTCGTCCACCTTGTGTTTTCCATCCTGCTAACATGTCCTGCCCAGTTCCACTTTAGCGTCCTTATTCTACAAAATGATGTCGTGTAGTTTAGTTTTCTCCCTTATAGAAGCGTTTGTTACTCTGTCAGATTGCCTTATACCTAACATGCTTCTTTCCATCTTCCTCTGACATATTGCTAGTTTGTTTTCTTCGTCGTTGGTGATGGCCCAAGTTTGGCAACCATATGTCAAGCTTGGAAGGATGGTACTTTCATATACCTTCTACAGCACATACATAGCCCAGACATTACAGCATGTACATACTACCAGCAAAATACAATTATAATAATTACATACATATACATACATAACCCAACAGTCACATACATAGCCCAGACGCCGTAGACAAAGTAACATTCTAATAGCGATGACGCTAGTAAAAAAGTCCAAAATGTATGAGATTAACGTAAGCTATCGTTATGTCACGTGGTCTTTTGTATTGTATTACGACTGTAGAAATAGAATCGCTTCGAAGCGAATACCGCTTGTCTAGGCCGGCTGATCACACTAGGATTCCTTGTGTAGGGTATCAGGAACTACGAGTACCATGGTACCACGGTACTACAACACCCAGACCCGGATCGAATATTTGCAGATCATGCAAACATTTGTACCGCAGTGGGAATCGAACTCTTGCGTCTCAGCCGGCTACTCGCCCACTACGCCGCGTAGGTCAATAATTCATGCTATAATTGGTACCTACCTGACGTCGTATATCAATATATCGTAGCTATATAGCTACGAAAAAACTCGTAGATGTCTCTACGATCTAACTTTTGAAACTATAATGGTTATTAATATAATTATCACTAGAAACGAAACTACAACGAACTAATCGAACGAAACTGTGCCGTAATATCGGGGATATTACGGCACAGCGGGATATTATTAACGGGATATTTACCATGATTTTTGAGCTTTCCGTTTGCAGTGATAATTATGTCTCTACGATATGACATGTCCGCCTCTCGACAGTGCAATGAGTGGTAGGTATATCAAATACGATAAGGTTTTAAATTTTTTTTTTTTTTAAGTAACTTACCTACTTTGTCTTTGAGCGACCACATCGCTCCGTAAAAAATAACAATAGACACAATACAAAAAAAAATTGTTAAACAAAATCAAATCAATTACCTACGAAAAGGTTGAGTTTCAATTTAATTGTTTAATACTTAGTTGATTACTGTGTTCATGTTTCTTAATGAAGGTTTCTTTAAGTGTGAAAATAGGTGCGTTAGGATTTCTTAATTTGTTGACCTAATGTCGATACTTGACATAACGCGGCCTGTGGTCTACAGGATTTTTCTTCGGAGTTTTTCATTGTTGTTCACAGTGCGTGAAGTGTCAAACCACAATCATCATGGACTTGTTGGCAGAACAACCATGACACACATAACCAATGTAGCTGTATCAATTTTATCAACAATGGAATTGCTAAAAAAACTGTTATTTTATTGGGTATCAAAACATGGTATCTTAAAACGTGCTATTTATTTGATAAACTGTTGTTTTGGGGAAGTGTATCGGTATTTTTTAGGATATTGTGTAAACCAAAATCCATCTTTGCACATTTTTGCAAAGGTTAGTTCCCACATCATCATCCGCCTGTAGAAATCCACTGTCGGACAAAGGCTCTAGAATGCCATAATGAATAGTTTAGAACAGCCTCCATCCACCGACTTCCTGTGACCTATAAGAGGCCTCTACTGCGTTTTCCGGTTTTTGGTCATCACTCAAGAACATTAATTCCCCAATGGTTGTTAGTTCTGCGAGCTATATGACCTGCCGATTGCCACTTTAACTTGCTGGTTCTTCAACGATTTTCTCATTGCATCACGTAGTGAAACTCCTAGCATAGCTCTGTCCATAACCTACTGCATGACTTTGACGCTGGTTGTACCTATTTTGTTTATTTTATTGTTTTAAGAATGACAGGTTGAGCAAAAGTAACTATTACGTAATATACGTAATATAGTTTCTCGAGTGACGACCACAAACCATAAGCTCCCCTCTAGATAGACTCTAAGACATTACAAAGGTTGCAGGAAATTAGCGGATAGTTTTGTTTGTTTTGTTTTATTTATAAAGAATAATAAAAAATACGGTTCACATTTGATTAAATGTGATGTTGTTATTCCTTATGATTGCTGAGAAAGATTTTTCTTAGCAATGCACAAACGAAGTTGCCCTTACAACTCCGGTAGGTGGTTTTACAGTAAAAATAATGCTGAAGTTAACCCCCTAATCATTTTTAAAACTATTTTAGTTAAAATAGCTTTTGTCCTGTTTTAAAATGTTACATCAAAGAGAACAAAACAAAAGCTATTTTAACAAAAATATGTTTAAAAATATTATTATGAATGAGAGGGTAATTGTTTAACTCTGTACTATACTAATTATGAGGAAAAAACACATTTTAATGTTCATTCAACTTATTTATTCCAGTCAACAAACAATAAAATAATTAAACTACAAAAAAAATTGCGCATTCAAATGAGCGTTGCTTTTTAAGCTTACCATATTTTATATTACAGTCAAACTAAAGTATGTACTATGGTATTTTAAAATGTATATGAAATATTATAATTATGCAACAGGTGATTGTTGAACTGATAGGTTGCCTATAATAGCACCATACTAAAAACTATTTACAAAATCACATAGATTCCAAACCTATTGTAGCGTACCATGAGATACGTACAATGACACCGTTCAAAGACTTGGGTAGGTATAGGTAGGTATCAAACTACCTTGTTTGTAGTTTCATATTAAATCTTAAATAAATACTATTTTTACAAAAAAACGATAGACATAAATTAAAAAACGATTTCACATGGGGTTGTTTAATGTTTATTACATTGTTTTGTGTAGTTCTTAAAACCAAAAACGCATCTTAATTTTTTTAAATTCCTGGATATTTTTTAAATATAATTTATAACTTTTAAGTACCTATTGTTCGTATGTTATTTCATCACAATCTTTAAAGCTTAAATGAGTTTTTTTATTTGTCCTGAATTTTTTTAATCGCCCATGAACAAAGCGGGCTAATTCGACCTCAAAAAATTTATAAACTTTGTCATAATTTTCTGGATATTGTTACATGAATCTTTACACCTTATTAACTGGTAAGACGGAAAATTAGCTTAATTTGTGTAACAGTGTTACTCGTTTGGGTGTTACTCGTTGGGAACCCTCCTGGGTAAATATCATAATAATAATAAAAATAAATATTTATTTCGGACCAGTACACTGACAAATCAATGGATAGCAAAATTACAGTTAAGCTTGACCAATGTTTTGTTTGACAATACATTTATGTAATAAGTATTTATACCTTTGTCTCATATAAATTTTTAGATAATTTTAGGTAATAATAATTTATTCAAGAACGTACTTCCTCATCTTTTTAATGTTGTCTTAGCTCATACTGACTACTAGGTGATAGTAACTTTTGAAACTATCATGGTTATTAACATCAGTAGTTAATAAAGCTCAAAAATCATGGTAAATATCCCGTGTCTAGTGATAATTAGGTGATAGTAGGTGGTTATAGGTTGTAGGTAAGCAGCTGTAAGTCCAGTAGCTATTAGGTACAAGCGCATGTTGTAGTCTCATTAGAGCATAACAATAATATATTAGATACATATTAGTGATTCGCCCCGAACTGAGAACTCGAAAATGTTTCGATATTCGCTCCTATCTCAACTAATCTTTTACCGAACACTCACATACGAACTTGTAAATTGGTATCACTAACCTACCTACCAAATTCATAGCATTGATCGAAAGTTATTGTCGCACAAATCCACGCACATAGATACCCACCTTCGCTTCGCTGGTTTAATTACTGTAAATATTGTCAATAACCATAAATAGAACTCGCTTACACTTTTTGTCAAAATACGGTTTGGCCCTTATTCAATGACTATGATAAAATTTACATGTGACTTATACACAGAGTAAAAAAATATACTTCTATGGCTAGCAAACAAAAAATACGGCCCACCTGATGCAAAGTAGTTACCGTAGCCTATGGACGCCTGCAACACCAAAGGCATCACACGCGCGCTGCCGACGCTTAGACATAAAGATGAAAAGTAACAATAACAGACATTTTCCCCGGACTAACTCTTTCACAAGAAGTTATACTGCTAACAAAATCATTTAACACAACATATAAATGTATGATTTATTATGAATATCAAGTTAAAAACCGTTTTGTTGCAACAATCCAACTTTAACAAACCGTTTGTTCAACAAAATATATAACAAAAGGCAATACACAAAACCATTAAAAAAGTACAAATAATATAATTTTTTTAAATGGAACAAAAAAAATTGAATAAAAACATTATTATTTACTAGACCTCTCAAATTAAATATATATTAAGATTTAATTTTTATTTGTCTCTTAAATTTTAAGCGACTACATAAACGATTGCCTACCGTCAGTTGCTTTGCAGTTCTTTAACCTTTTAATCGTCACGTGTCCTGAAGTACCATGACTCCCTTACTATTGAGTTTAAAAATATTTGATATTGTTGATGTGTTAATGGATAAAAAAAAACAGTAAATATAAGAAGGTAGATTAGTCAAAATAAAAAAGCATCTACCTATTTTTCCACTCTTACAACCTCAAAATTTTGTGCTAAGTTATGGCAAAGTTTGTGTTAAAGCTCTTAAAAATCACTTTACTTTTTGAACTATACTTCCTCGATATTACTATTTAAAACACCTCACCACATCTGCCTTAAATTAAAAGTTCATTTTGTCATCACTCGCTTAGGAAAATCTTCCTAATTCTCTACGGCATAAGCTCCAAAGTTGCTCAGCTGGTGGTCCACCAGTACATCGTCCGAGGGTTATGATAAGGTCTTCGTCTTCAGCAACAGAACCGGCCAGTACATGGTAACGAAGAGCAGGAACAGGGCAGGGAAAACCACGCGCGACAACTTGTCTATCTCTCTCCATAGCACTCTCTCTTGTCCAGTGTCTGCGTCTAGCCAGGCAACCTAAACAGAAAAAAAAAATGTTTAAGAAGATAAATTCAATTATAATTGCTTAGTAACTATAAAACTAAGTAAAGTGAGAATATTGATGTACGCACGTGCAGGAAGAATTTGTACGTCAATATTCTCACGACAGATCAGTCAATTCGCACATAGAATTGACAGATCGTTTTAACTTCGTAATGTGGCTACAACCTTCGGAGCCACGTTATTATTTTTTTACGTGGACGGATTTATTCGCAAATACCGACAGTTTACTGCTTCGTTTTAAAGTATTAAGTGGTTCTTGACGCAGTTCGTTATGGAATTTGGGAGTTGTTTCTAATTTTGTTACGATATTTTGGCCTTATCTCTAAAAACTGCATCAGAGAAACCTTGATTTACAGAAAGAAGCAACCAATACAAGATTATTGTTGGTACAATAATTGTTTTCTTTTATATTTTTCAATTTGCATTCATTGTATTATTTTTAGTTCTGAGCTTAATTGCTAAAGGAAGTTCAGTTACCGTTAAAATAAATAATTGGCGACTTTTCGGAAGAATCACGCTTAGCACACGTTTTTTGGATGCAAACTTGAATTTAATTCATTTTGCAAATGTTAAATAAATACATTAAATTAAAAAAAACTGCTTTTTGTTTCAAAATAAATGTTTAATTCATAGGTTGATAAGTCATAATATTCGATTAAATCTCACAAAAATATTAAAAAACTGACTTGAAACGAAACAACCTTTTTTCGTTCCAGCAAGCTATATTTTTGTTTTCATTTAAAAACAAGTCAGATTTTGATCAAGTTTTGTCAATATTTAGGGGTTAAAGTATGAAACTTGTATGTTTTTTTTATTTAACTTGCAATATTTGTTTTTCAGGTCAAATCTTGAAACTGAATCTTGAACCAGTTCCACTCAACCGATTGAGCTAAAATTTTACATACCTACCTATCAAGTTTCGATGACAATACAATATTATGGAGACAACGAGTTGATCTGATGATAAAGACGGAAAGTGGGCAAAGTAACTTCTCGTATTATACAAGATCCCAACGAAACGATGAAAATCCCCCGGATAATCAAGTCACAGTGATGATACCTACATAGTTTGTTTGGTTTTGAGTCACGTAAACTATTACCCTAATGATAATACTTTTACGTGAGATGAAAGTCAATGTTGGAGACGACTCATGCTTGTAGCAAAGTAACTATTTATTTCATGCATGGGACCGTACGTTTTTCGTAGGCCATCAGCGGAGATTTATGCTTAGAATATATTATATGAATGAAGTTTATCATGAGCTTACAAGGATTAAAATAACTTCAAAAAGTCACGTAGTATCTTCGTTATTACAGAAAGACTGAATAAAATATTTATAAAAGAACAATGAATCGCAAAGCTGCTTTTATAAAAAACCGTCAATTTACACAATATTGACGACTTGACTAATGTGTAGGTGCCACAGATCTCTGATGTAGAGATTTAGTATACACACAGGTAGTGAGCTAAGGTATTTATAAATAAAATATTTTTCATGCTCATTCAAGAGTAATAATATACGTAGATACTTAGATATAAGAGTACGTATCATTCATCAAAGAAATGATCAAGGATATGAATGAAGCATAACATATTGAACCTTTGCACGACTAAAGGTTAGATACATTATAAGCGTTATAATTAAATAGGTAGGCATTCAGTTTCACTTGTGTGTTGAACCATTTTACTGAAACATAGTCGGCAGCTTTTGGGAGAAAATTTAAAGAACAGCATTGACTTTACTCTATAAATGTTCAATCTTGAGGTAGCAAGACGCTTGTACTATACATACTTTTACTTGTATTTATGTATCTAAATCCCAGATCACATAAATTTATCAAATCACACATTCTTGAAGATTCAGACAGTCGATTCTTCATATCTAAACTATTGCATAGCACTGAAGTTATCCGTGATCCCTTTTTTAGTTTAGTAGATAAAGTTAAACCAAATCGACACCACTGCAGAATCTTGTGTCAACTAGAGAAAGTTAAAACACCCATAGAATCTACACCTGATACATTGCCATTATCTGAGTCATATTATCTTAGTCTGAGTACGAGGCAGCTCCTAAAATAGTGCGGTGCTTGTTATTCGACTACGCTGCCTTCTCACGCATATATTGTGCTAGAGGAGCCTCATCTGTAACATACTTTGCCTCACCTTGAATATATTCAGCCTTTTCTATAGTTTATCTGCCTCATTTGTAAAATACTCTGCTTACTTGCAATTACTCTGCCTCACCACAGTATATTCTACCTCACCACAGTATATTCTACCTCACCACAGTATATTCTGCCTCACCACAGTATATTCTGCCTCACCACAGTATACTCTACCTCACCTTGAATATACTCAGCCTTTTTTGTAAAATACTCTGCTTACTTGCAATTTACTCTGCCTCACCATAGTATACTCTGCCTCACCGCAGTATACTCTGCCTCACCTGTAATATACTCTGCCTTCTTTCGACATTGACAAGGTGCGGGGTATGGGGCGCGGAGGGTGCGGGATGCACGGCGGGCGTGTTGCCAGGTGGCGAGGTGGGTGACGTCAGATCAACCTTGCGACAACGCACTGCGCTGCCTTCCCACGCAGCCACTGTTCCGCATGAACCTTTTTCACCGTTTAAGCGCTGGAAATTTATGATGCAATTAGTAAGTGGATAACTAAGTTCTCAACCACCACAAGCTTACTTGGTTTTAAGTTTTAACAGTACTGTTTAAAACATCGCGTTTTACGATGTAACTGCACCATTAAACAGTAACGAGAGAACGGGATACTTAATTTTTGGCTTGATTTTAAACAACTCGTGATTTCGTAAGCTTCAAGTCAAATAAAAGTAATATCTTACAACTGGTATAATCCTAGGCATCGCGTCTTGCTGTTTACTCTTGTTCATCTGGTACTGCTTGTCCAGAACTTTCACCACAACGAATTCCCCAAGAGCTGCAAATACGAACATCATGCATCCAGCCATCCATAAGTCGAGTGCCTGTAAAGAATTAATTGATTTTGTCACATTATCATCATCATCCAGTACGTCTAGTACGAGTTTTGATAGTTTTCGAAAACTATATGAAGTTTCGTTTCCTTCCATACATTTACTGACAGCGTCCTTAGTTGTCTTCTAGTTTTCGCTAGGGGCGCTGCAAGTAAATGTATGGAAGGAAACGAAACTTCATATAATGTAGTTTAGAAAACTGTAAAAACCCGTACTAAGCCCCCTGTAGAAGTCCACTGCTGAACGTAGGCCTCCCCCTTAAAATGCCACGATGTATGGCACACATACACACACATAGCACACACATGCTGTGACATAACGTGGTCACAGTACATTATAGTAAAGACATTTTAACGAGATGAAGAAGAAAGTTTTCTATAGATATTTTCGCTATAGTTCAGATAGTTTCATCTATCGTTACCATATAAAATTACTCAAAAAAAAACAACCGAATTGAGAACCTCCTCCACTTTTAGAAGTCGGTTTAAAATTCGTCGCTCTTGTTGCTTGATGTGAATGCTTATGAGATAAATATGACAGCTCCATCAACTTCAAACCCCTCATAACCCCTTAAAATCTCGTCATAAATAAACAATCAATAAAAAGTGCTATCTTAGTTCAAGGCCCCATCATTTCAAGTTGCTTTTGTTTATTTTACTTTTTTTATCGTGATATATTATTATATCTTGATTGTACACCATAGTTTCAAAATCACAAATAATGAGATACAAAGTTTAAAATCATGAGAGATACAATGTGTAATCTTATCGCTTAAGAGCGGTCTCTTCCGGGTATATTTAACAAATAAGGAAGTGATATTGTAGAGTGGCTAAGAGATAAATTGAGCAAAGATAGTATCACCAACTATTTCCCTAGGAATATGGTGCAAAGGTCTTACCTTAACATAAGCAACGGGGGGTATATCAGCCCTCAGTCCAGTGAACATCGTCACAAGTGTCAACATACAGGTGACCAGGAGTGTGACTCTTCCTGGAATGGCGTCCAGGTCCAACCAAAAACTGAACCATGACAGCATCACTACTAGAGAGGACGGAGCGAAGGTTTGGATGAGATGGTGCCCGATTTGACGCTCGAATCGGAAGTAAACGACCAGTCTGGAGTAGTTACCTGAAATTATGATTATACATTTATATACTTACAATCAACTTTTTTTCTTTTTTTTGTATTCTTCTTGGCAAGCAAACAATTAAGCATACGGCCCACCTGATGGAAAATAGTTACCGTTGCCTATGGACGCCTGGAACATCAGGGCCCGTATTCTCCGTAATAAATCTTGTCCACGACGTCATCTCGTATAACGCCCATACAAAATTTTGGTTATCGTTCGAGATTTGACGTCATCACGTGTACGAGATTTTCCGAGAATCACTCCCCAGAAGCTTTAGGTATACATGTGCGCTGCCGACCCTGAGACATAAAGATAAGTCTCATGTGCTCTAAATTTCACCGACACCCGTACCCTTCAAACAAATAGTAACAGTGTTACTTGATAAGAAAAAAAATCCCAACAAGTAACAGTGTTACTCATTTTGGTGTTACTTTTTGGGAACCCTCCACTCGAATTCGAGCCTTTTAAATCGGAATTCTTCAACTGGGCTTCCAAGAGCTAACCTTGCTTATCCAATCCGAGACAAATTTTTGCGTGATCTTCAAATATTTGTTTCAGGTCTTGGTGTTGTGGTACCATTATTTTATTTTATTTTATTTTATTTTACAAATTTTGGGAAAACTTACAGCTAGTACACATACGAATTATAAACTAAAATACATGAAGAACTACCTACATGTATCTAGAGGGCCATTTAAAAGTTTCCACATATAGGTCACAAACGAGTTAACATAAAAACAGTAATCGTAGACGACGAAAAGAGAAAAAAAAGAAGATACAAAAAAACAAAATGAAATTAAATGATAAATGCGAAGTTAAGTTACCTAATATAAGAAAAATTTGTCACTGAGTAAGCGCTTAAGCCTACTAGTTGGGGTATTGAATAAATCAACATCAACATCTGCCTTGACCAAAGTATTGAACGATGTGCATGCCCTAATCATGAACGCGTTTTGCCTGTAGTTTGTCCTTGCTATTGGAACATGAAGGACATTAGGTCTTCTTAATATAGCCGTGTTAGTGCGTAGTCCTAGTTTTTCTAGCAGCTCCGGACAGTCAACTGTGCCATTTGCAATGCCTAAGAGATACGATAAATCAGCTATTTCCCTAAATACTTATACTCGTAGTTCTTTATACCTACGGCATATGGAATCCTAGTGTGGGATCTGGACTATGTATGTGACTACTGGGTGCTATGTTATGTTATTAATTAGTAAGTGACCAACCATCCTTGTCGATCATATAGCCGTTGGTCTCCTCCAGTCTCAGCGGCTGTCCAATGTTGTACTGAAGCAGTTTTAGTTCAGGGTTTATGGTGACTCCAGTTTCACTCCAGCGAAACCTCACCTTCTGATTGCTGTATGAAACTGTAAAAAAAGTATTCTTTTTGTTTTTAACCGACTTCTTATTCAATATCAATTCTTATAATCAGTTGTTTTTGGAGTCGGTGACAGCCTAGCTAAGACATAAAATAAAATTAAAAAAACCTCGGTTTGGAACTATTCAGTATTCAGTGTTTCAGTATTCGTTTCTAAATTTAAAAATACGTAGGCTGCCACCGACTCCAAAAACAACTGATTATAAAATTTTAAATACATATAAATATATAAGTATCAATAATTTCGTTAATTGTCCTTTAATGCTCATTGCTTTGAAGTAATTAAAGTATTATTTTCAACTTTTTAGTTTAAGTTTGTATATATTTATAGGCACAGGCTTAAAGTCGGTTTATGTTTTTTTCCACAAACTAACTGTATTATTTTTTTTAATCGCCTAAGGCCCTAAGATATCACTGCCTGCGAATCGTGTGGTTATGGCAAATCTCCCCATTTCATTCTATAGGGGAGGTTTTTTCCAGCAGTGAACACAAAAAAACTGATGAACGGATCATGAAAATAAAATAAAATACATCAACTACAAGTAGGTACCTAGACATTGTTTGGCAAACACTTCGCTATCATGAAATAAAAATAAGGAAGGCGCCTGGGATCGTAAAAAACAAAACTAAACGAAATCTGCAACTTTTAAAAGAACGCAAAACTGTAGTTTGTTGACTGTTTACTTCGAATAAAGCCCAGGGGCCTTATTGTCTAACTAACTGATAATCGCTTTCGATTACTCTATCGCACTATATTCCACGAATTTTGTTAGAACAGAAATTTTCAAAACGTCGAACTCAATGTAACAACTGTGTTCGCTATGAAATAAGAGGGTCCCGTTTTATTCTGTTGAGTTACGGAACCCCAAAAGTTATCAAAACCATTCCGAAAACATTGTACTCACAACTTTCGATATAAATCGGGCAGGACTGTATATCCATGGGGTAGAGTTGAAATTCCATCTGACAGGCTATGATTGCGTGCATTCTGGCCGCGTACCTCACCGTCTGGTTCCTATACAGCGTCACCGAAGAGAATTTATGAGTGAGCTCGGCAATTTCTGTGAAAAGACAAATTTCAAAAATCATGTTTGATTCAAGCGACATAGAGTTTGGTTTAGGTTTTTATTTTGGAATATTTTGATGCCTGTGATGAATCTTTTAAATACACAGTGCGATATATCAGCCGGAACAATAACGCGATGTGTTATTGCAATGTCTGCACTGGCTACTCTTGAAAACAGTTAAAATCCCAATCCAGTTCTAATCGCAATCCAGTTTCAATCCTAATAACGCTTGTTTGGCACACTTGAACCAAATCGAGTTTGAAATTGAGATCGAGCACGCGATTGACTTTGCGTGTTGACTCATGGAAAAACAAAGTCAAAACCGCGTCAAGAGTATCAAAAAATCGAGGAAAGTCGATTTCACTTAGTTCCATAAATTCCACCGATTTTCATTCCAAATTGTGTGCTAGTATTGAATTCAAGAGCATTAAATGATACTAAATCCTGAATTAGGATTGGAATAGAGCATCAAGAGTAGCCACGTTCTTATAAGTATTTTATGTGGTATATATACCCTTTGCGATCTTACGAACAGTTGCGAAAAAACGGCCGGAATTTCGAATTCGTAGTCCCTGTTACTAAATAAACAAATATTTGTTATAAATTAGTTAGTAGTGAGCTAGAGTTGGTAGTTAGTTACTCCACCAGTAGCAATTTTTTTCTGTTATAATTCAAACTAGCGTTTACACCTTTCACCAAAGCTGAAGGAACTTAAGCTTTTCATGAAGAAATTTCTTGAAACAATACATTAAAACAATTTTTTTTATAATTTTGGTACTTCGTGTCCGTGTTTTGTTTTTTTTACTAGTGCGAAAAATCACCGTGTAAAGAAAAAAGGTGATACAAACAAAATTCTGTCATAACTTACACCAATAAATCATTAATGGTGCGTATACAGTGTGATTTAGTAACCATGGATCAAAAGACCATTTGAAAAAAGAAGCTTTGTATAAAAGCTTTGCAAAAAGCAATGAAAGATGTTGGTGAATTAGTGCACCTTTTCATTCTTGACTTCAAACGTACCATACCTTAGCTTATAGTATACACAAAAAAATGTATTAGATTAGATATTGTGGAGTAGAAAAAACCTCTATGACCCTCAGGCCGCGTTGACAACTATTACATTCTCAGACTTCGATTACCTATCTTTTACATAAAAAACTGCTTGTGGTAGTTTACAAGATTCTTTATTTAAACGTAGGGTGTAATTATTTTTTATTTTTTAATGTACCTATTTTTTTTTGCAATAAAACTTGATTATCGTAATATTAAATGAGTGGGCACTGAAAGTGCAATTTTGTGATTGCAAGCTTGTCTGAATATGCAAAGTGCCAATCTTCTGTGAGCATCAAAAATTTACCAGGTTTGTTTCGTTGGCGGTAATGTAATGCTCCTCCTAAAATGAAAATCTTTGTTAAAACTTAAAAATATCTTTCAGCTTTGGTGAACATTTACAACAAAGTTGTTTAATATGAAGTGCAAGCTTTTATGTGGCATTTAGAATTTCAGCTCATATTTCTAGATATTGTGCCGAAATTAAAGTTCTTACATAGTTGGATACATTGCACCTCACTAAACTTTATATTAAATTAACGCAGAGTGATACATTGTCTGCAGTTATCTTTTTTTAGATATTCTAAAGTCTTGCAAAAAGGTGATTACTGTGTTATTACACAGTTTTAATCCTAAGTATAAATATGTATATATCTTGTTGTATATATAATTTATGTATTTAGATATTTATTTATTTCACCATTCCGTTACATTGCATAACATTGGTATGTCAAGTTGGTACATAATAATTACTTATAATTCTAACACAAAACAATACAAAACATAATCCACACTAATGGACAGCATAACATAAAAAACTAAATTTTTAATTTTAAATGGGTGGGTTCACCAGTTCATACACGTCATGCAATCCAGAAAATGAACAACTCATGTACTCATCAATATGGTAAAACGGATTACACTCAAAAAATATTTTTATTTTATGTTTGAATTGGTTTGGAGGCAGCCGTGTTATTTCTAAGGGTAATGTATCTAAATTGAAGGTAGCTAGAACGAAGCTTGCTTCTAATTTAACAACATTTTCTTCAATCTCCATGAAACTTTATACACAAGATCAATGCATTAATATCTAGACCCGTGGTGTATTCGTTTCTCATAAAATTATATAATTACTAAACCATAAAAAAAACGAATTTTTAAAAAACTAACGCACCACGGGTATATGTATAAGTGTTACATGTGATCAAAATTTCATGGAGTTTAAATAAAAAATAGCCAAATTAGAAGCTGCGTTCGCGTACAAAGGGGGAGGGGGGGGGGGTAAGCGCCTTTAAATAAAGCCTGTGCTTAGCTATACAATAAGATGTTCTGCATTGTGAGATTTTGAAATAGGATTAACTGAAATAATATTATTTAATTATAATATGCCTAACCTATCATGCAAAGTTTGCTACTTTGTGTCTACGCGTGTTCAACTGAAGGCAAGTGACGTCATCGTTTCAACCCATGCTCATTGGTTCGTTAGTAAAATAACACGAACGAAATCCTCTCTTAAGAGTATCAATTAATCTATCAGAGACCTTACCATGAGCTATTATAGCGATTTAATTCAAAAATTATTCAGTACAAGCAACGATCTTTAATACTCACATAGATATCGGGTCGGCGCAATAAAAACGTCTCGGTGAATATAAGCTCACTTGAAAAGTGAGTTTGTATTTGATTTAGTTCGCTTCAAACAAAGCCAATGTAAACACGTGTCACAATGCCGCAATGTATATTTAAAAGTTGCAAAAATAATCCCCGAAAAAACAATTTAACGGCTGGAGTGTCTTACTTTCGGTAAGTACATGTAGAATAAGTTGTATTTTAAGCTTTAAACTAACAAATAGTATGAAATTTTGATCAAAATTACCGATTTTAAACCACCGCTACAAATGTTTGGCCAACGTTGACGCAAAATTGTCTGTAACAGAACAGTAGATGCATGGAGTAGATTTGTATTGTAATAATTTGTTTTTACCAGAACATAAAAAAATTTTAATACTACTTTTGTGTCTGTTAGTTGAACTCTCATCAGATACTTGGCTTTCCTTTTTTTATTTTAGCTTTCCGAGCAATCCATTTACGCTACTGTTATTAAACCAAATCTTTGGTTAACAACCCCTTTACATCTATACCAACTGATAATGAGTCCTCTCGCTTTGTTAAAATTTATGAACCAGAATCACTTATAGAACACATAATCGTAAAAAAACAGTACTTTTTCAAATTCTTTTATTATATTATAGGTATATTTCCCAAATATCAAACAAATGCCCAACCTACGGCAGGCGCCTGTACGCCCGCCCTCAAGCGCTTTACGGTTTTTGTTGGAAAACTTTGATGGTCGATATCTTTTTTTATTATGAAACGAGACAAACGTAACAGAACATATATTTTTTATATTTGAGCTTTTTATAACTAGGGCTTCATTATCAGCCTGTAGCTACGCAGAATGGAAAATTTTTAATGTTGAGCTGTTTTAAACATTTTGGGTTTTGATCAAATTATTGCACTAAACTGTACTTGTATTATAAAGATTGTAAACATGAATATAAAGATGTGGAATTTAGTGATATTTTTATTTGTGACATCCAGCGATAGACACCTTGGCCAAAAACATAAACATACACATAAATATACACACAACAGAACGTTAATAAAATAACAAGTATATATATTATCAATATCAATCATACATGCCCAAAACATAAATAATTTTAACTTAACTTTAACGTGCATATTATAAATTATTTAAGTGATCAACGCGACTCCATACCTTCTGTAGTTAAATTTGAAGAAGCAAACAGAAGCGAAACCATGGAAACGGAAGGATGTAGCTCGCAAGGTAATAACGGGAAAAAGAACTTTATTAGTAGCTCTTTAAGGTTGATTTCACACTAGTTGTTTAACCTATGTCTTTTGATTTGACAAGTGACAGGAGTAATATAATTGCTTTGCTCGTTTTTTGTGACGAATAATCGTAAGTGTAAGATAATATTTTGAAGATTTGCTACTTTATTGCTAGGTGTCATGGTTGTAATTAGGTTGAACTTAGAACTGTTTTAAAACTTTCATCTTTGTTCGTTAGTAAACAAATGTAGCTGTATAAGTATGTATCCATGCGGACAGTTTTTGGCTTTCATTTTGTACGTGACCCTGCATCTATTGTGAATTATAAGATCGTTGAGTACAAGATATTGGTTCGTCGTTGACATCCGTCATCATTGAATAACTTTAATAGCAAAAGTCTATAGACCTTCTGCTTCTGCTACCAATATTTTGTACTGAATAGTTTTTGAACTGAATCGCTACAAGAGCTCATGGTAAGGCCTCAGTAGGGCTTCCGTGAGATGACATGGTAAAACCCAAACGAGTTGAGTAGCAATTGGACATTAATTTTGGGCTCAACATTGTGACAGCTACTCAGCCCGTATTAAATTTATGACAATAACTGTCCAATGACGGGAAATTAGCGAGAGGGTTGGTACGAAACTTATTGATCGTAGCTTCCTATTTTATTCAACTTAGTCTCAAGCATTTGGAAGATCTGTTTTCGGCAATGACATCCGTCACATAACGGACAGTGACAGCGTTTTTTTACAAATGTCAAAGGAAATAGCATATTATCATCTTAACAAGTTTAGAGTTTAGACGGATGAGTTTCAATAAAGTTTCGTTAAAGTAAATGGGTTATATGGAATTCAATTGAACAAAAAACCAATTTTGTTTCTTTTGTAAACCAAATTCGATTTTTAGATTAGTATTTGCTTAACTTATGAACATATTGGGATGTAGGTACTATAGTTTACGTTAGCAGTGCTTCCATTATTTTACAATTGTAATTTCTTAAAACTTTTACCCTCTTATTTATAATAAATTTTTAAACAATTGATCGCTAAAATATCTTTTGTCTTGTTTTTGCGTACATCATTTTACATAAGAGAGAACAAAACAAAAGCTATTATTTTAACTAAAATAGGTTAAAAAAGATTAGTAAAAAAGGGGTAAGGCTTCTTTGAACATGGTTTTATTCATAGTTATCTAGGAAATTTTACCTGTAACTTTTGAGTTCAGAAAGTAAGGGTCTGGATGCCACAGATTATCGAAAAACTCCGGTGGTAGTGTCACGTGGTCGTCTCCTTCCTCGAAGATGTCTTCTGGCAGCTGAAGTCTACTTTCTTTCCACGTTTGTCTGATGAACATGTCCACTCTGAAAATTAAAAGATCATTTATTTATTTATTTATACATTTGCACATCAAAAAAAAAATGTAACAAAATGGTGGGCTTAGAGGTGATTTCACCAACAATAGACAAGTGGTTAAACAACTGTTTAGACTAACTAATGCTTTTCGACGGGTATTTTCAAAGGTTATCTGTCACCTTGACCGACGGTTAGATTTAACAAGAATTTACTAACTAACAGAGTATGGTGAAACTGGCTCTTAAGGTAGTTTCATCATTCAATCATTGTTTAGCGCGCAACCCAAGTCAATCACCTGACAATGCTTAGCCCATCCTCCTAGTTAAGGCGGTGATATGAGGTAACAAACATACAAAAAAAAAAAAATACAACCGAATTGAGAACCTCCTCCTTTTTTGGGAAGTCGGTTAAAAATGAAACGAAAGTCAGTAGGCGACAAAAAACAAAGTTGTAAGCATGAACCTACTACCCAATTCCATGGTTGTAAGTTGTCTGTAACAATACAGACAACAAAATACAAAAAGAACTATATATATATATATATATATACGGGGTGTAAAAAGACAGCTCCCGAATACTGAAGGTACCGGTAAAGCTACCTATATCATAGGTATATAAAATAGCTTTCCCCTGAGGAATGATTCATACCGGAGAAAACCTATTTTTTCGTTTCGGATCGTATTTGTCAGCCAGCAATGTACGCATTTATTTCGGCCGCGCGAGTTCAACGCTCCCGGTCAGCTGATCGACCCGTACGGCCAATATTTCTCATGTGTTTTTCATTGCTTTTTTTGACGTTTTTATTTATTAACGTGTTTTTAATGATGGAAAATAGGTTTTTGTGTTTCTTTAACGATATTTTAGAATGTTTAGTAAAGAAAACACGAAAAAAGCGGACCAAAAGTGAGCATTTTTTTTTCATGTTTTTTCAGCTTAAATATTTTCAGAATCATGGTCTGAATGCACTGTTTCAGTTTTCGGGAGTAGTCTTTTTACGCCCGGTATATTATATATATATATAAATACCTACATACTACGCTGATTGGACACACTACTGCCCAAAAAGAATGTATCATTAAGCATACATCTATGATACGTTAATGCTTCAGCTTCTACAAAGATCAAACTTTTACTTATATATAATTTTGTGTCCAACCTAAGGTGCCGTAGTGTGTCCAGCCTAAGAATAGACCCCTCCTCCTTCCGTGGATGTAGTAGAAGCTTTACTAAGGGATTACACCAGGGGATGGTCAGCAGCATCCACCTGAGTACTTAACACCAAACTGCGATCACCAATCCGCCTGCCAAGCGTGGTGATTACGGAAATTTTCACGTACCGATAATGTTGTAACCAATACCAATTCCATGTCCTCCCATTGTATTTAATGAGGTTTCATCCAGCAGTGGACTTAAACAGGCTGGTGATGATAATGACTTTGACATTCTTCTGGCTGTTCTTCGCTCTCTTAATATATCTCCAACGGCTATTGATTGGTTATCTAAAGTATCTATCGTTATCAGAACCGCGAAATCTCTTCCTATCTTCAAAAAGTTATTATTCAATCACTTTATGTCCGTGTCACAAAGCTGATAAGTTAGCTCTTGTACTATGATTTTGTGTTATATATATATATATATAAATGTACATATTTTATTTATATTTTTATGTATTGTATAGGTAGTTCAGTTATATAGGTATTTATATTTTATTGAGTACAACGTATGTATGCATATACTTTTGTTGGTTTTACACCACCGTCCTTTATCGTTCTCATCAATTCCAGTCCATCCCAAGGTTGTCTGGAAGAGATCGCTCTCAGCGATAAAACCGCCCATTGTACTTCCATAGGTATAATTATAATTATGATTGTTTCAATGTTTTAATTTTTAATGTGGTGTGCAATAAAGTGTTTTCTTCTATTCTAATGATTATGATGGTGATGAGCTTTGATTTCTATGATAGAAATAAATAAAAAGCTCACTCACCTGCGTTGCTCTGTTAATTCCTAAATGTATTTAGTTCAGTCTTCTATTTCTTGAAGATAACTGAAGTTCGAGATATAAGTTTAATGTATCTATTATGTTCAAACATTGTGGGTGAACTGAGCAGTTCAGTTAAGTTTCTAAAACTTTCTCGCTAGACGGTATTTTGTCCTTTAAATTTAATTGCAGAGTTACAAAGAGCTTTAACCGTATCTTTGTTCAATTTCAGAAGTTTAAATTTAAAGTCAAAGTCTAACTTAATTTATTCATTGCGAATTATATCGCGTTTTCCTGGCGTTGTGATATCACCATCATCATCATCATCATCAGAAAAACCACTGCTGGACATAGGCCTCCCCTTAGAAATACAAATGACGAACGGTCTTGAGCAGCCTCCATTAAACTATTTATTGATTATTGAGTAAATTGTACCAATACCTACAACTAGGAGGTTTTATAGGAAAAATTTCTTCTTTAGTAGAGCGGTAGTTACTTACAATAACCAGCCCCCTTATTCGCTATGACCAAACGTGACATAACGCGGGCTCGTTACGATATCTGCGTGGAATCATCGCTAAATAGCATGGGTGACGTCATACGTTTTTGACAAGGAATCTCTTAGGTCATAGAGAATAACCACCCTGGTTGACATCCCTGAACTTGACTTGTTCAATTCAAAGGCTTATAAAATAAAAAAAATCTTGACCGATCACTGGTTTGACATGTTTTCATAGCTGTTTTAAGTTTCAATTTTTGTTTTTAGTTTTTTATGCCATATTTACTTCTTTTTCCTTTTTTTTCCCATTTTTATAAGTCTCGCAATAAGCAAGTAATCTTAGATGCAATATGCGGAGACATTTTAATGGTCTATAGTTTAATTTTTAGTTTAGTTATTAGATTTTAAGTACTGTTTGTTTTCCAAAGAAAATAAAAATAAAAAAATAAAAAATCGTCAGAAGTCCACTGCCTCCTCCATAGAATGCCACGGATGGTTTTGAGCCGCCTCCAAAATATAAGAAAAAGCTTTTCCACCATATTTTCCTTCCGCCGCAGGACTATTCTCTATCTTGCGACAGGTTTGCAACAGGCGTAAATTGTGCAATCAGGGCTGTCAAACGTTGCTTACGCAATATTTATTCCGCGTCTACCTGGTAGGGTACCATGTTACTCGTAGTTCCTGATACCCACGACACAGGGAATCCTAGTCTGGGATCAGGACTACATATGTGACTGTTGAGTGTTATGTTATGTATGTTATGCTTTTCTCATATAAAAGTTACCATTTGACAGCCCTGATTGCCCAAATAACGCCTGGTTGCAAAACTGCCGCGAGATAGAGAATAGCAGCGCTGCAGGTCTATATTTGTCTATCACGCGACAAGTTTATAACAATAACTTTTCATTTAAAAAACCGACTTCCGCCATTGTATTCGACTAAATATTTGGATGAAAAAAAAAATGATGAAAGAACCACAGTGGTGAAAGGATCATGGTACTTTTTGAATGCAAATGCTTGGTTTGTTGCTGAAAATATCAAAATCGCCATATGTATGCCTACAATATTTGAGGAGTTCCCTCAATTCCTCATGGATCCCATCATTAGAACTGCATTTCTGAAAAAAATGGGACCGATCTGGAAGTATAGCTATTCAAATAAAAAAATATTTTTTCAAATTGGTTCATAAACGCCGGGGATATGCGGTAACAAACATACAAAAAAAAAAAAAAAAATCAACCGAATTGAGAACCTCCTCCTTTTTTGGGAAGTCGGTTAATAAAACAAGACTGGTGCAAGAGGCATTTGACATTACTAAACACAGGAATTTCAATAGAGAAGATGGTTTTCAATTGTCTGGAGTCTGGAATCCTGTGGTGAGAATGTGTAGGAATCGGAAAAAAAATTGTGTGGTACCAGTTGCTTGTCCGGATACCGTTAGTGTGGTGTGTCGAGATGGAGTTAAGTGTGACAATGAAACTGATGGTAGGGGTGTTCGTAATAAAAGAGTGAGAAAGAGGGTAGAACGTTACGGCTACCAATAACAATAAAAATCTACTCGCAAAGACTTCAGTTTACCCGTGATCATGGCGCATGAAACTGTGCCGAAATATCGGGAATCAATAATGCTCAAAAATCATGGTAAATATCCCGTTTCTAGTGATAAGTTTATAACAGGCGTAAATTGTGTGATAATTGCTGTCACACTTCACTTTACTAATACAAAAGTTACCGTTTGACAGCCCTGATTGCACCATTAACGCCTGTTGCAAACTCGCGAGATAGACAATAGACCTGCGGACCTCCCGTCCGCTTGTCATCGGTTTATCGAACAGGGGAACTTACCTGAAGTCCATATCTTCAACGTTGATAGAATTGACATCCACCACGTAGATGCTGAACTCCACTAACACGGGCTGACCCTTTCTGGCTGGAGGGCGCATTTCTGGAAATCAATAAACAAATGACAGCCTATTCAAGTTTGAACCAAATAATAACAAGTTAATTTTTGGAAAAAACATACACCAACTTCAAGCCTGTGCCTATATTATGTAGGTAATTCATATTTGAATAATAACTTTTCATTTAAAAAACCGACTTCCGCCATTTTATTCTACTAAATATTTGGATGAAAAAAAATTATGAAAGAACCATAATGGTGAAAGGATTATGATACTTTTTGAATGCTTGGTTTGTTGCTGAAAATATCAAAATCGATATGTGTATGCCTACAATATTTGAGGAGTTCCTTCAATTCCTCATGGATTCCATCATCAGAACTGGATTCTGAAAATGTGACCAATCTGGAAGTATATCTATTCAAATAAAAAAAGAATTTTCCAAATCGGTTCATAAACGACGGAGATATGAGGTAACAAAAAAAATACAACCTAATTGAGAACCTCCTCCTTTTTTGGGAAGTCGGTTAAAAAAAAGGTTTTCTCCGGTATGAATTACCCCTCAGGCGGAAGCTATTTAATATAGCTATGATATAGGTAGCTTTACCGGTACCTTCAGTATTCGGGAGCTGTCCTTTTACACGCTAAATATAATTCAGCCGAAAAATTTAACGAGGTGTACGTAGGAACTTCAACAATTTTAGTCATCCTGCCTTTCAGTTTGAAAGTTTTGATTCATCCCGATGGGGTGAATCTAGAACAACTCCTTAAAATCTAATTCGCTACTCTGGGCTTCAATTTATTTGTAACTTATGAAAGAGTTCACTGCCCTTTCGAACCAAGTTGTACATGCTAATAACTTTTGTAAGAGGTTCTTTTTAACCGACTTCCCAAAAAGGAGGAGGTTCTCAATTCGGTTGTATTTTTTTTTAATTTTTTTTTATGTTTGTTACCGCATATCTCCGGCATTTATGAACCGATTTGGAAAATTAATTTTTTATTTGAATAGATATACTTCCAGATTGGTCCCATTTTTTTCAGAATCCAGTTCTGATGATGGGATCCATGAGGAATTGAGGGAACTCCTCAAATATTGTAGGCATACATATGGCGATTTTAATATTTTCAGCAAGACACCAAGCATTTGCATTCAGAAAGTATCATAATCCTTTCACCACTATGGTTCTTTCATAATTTTTTTTTCATCCAAAATTATTTAGTTGAATACAATGGCGGAAGTCGGTTTTTAAATGAAAAGTTATTTCAATCATGGATGGATGTTTGTTACTTACGCAAAAACAACTGAACGGATTTTGATGAAACTTTACAGTATTGTAGCTCAGAATAACATATAGGCTATAATTTATAGTGAGTTTTATAGTACCGTAATAAAATGTTTTTTACTCATTAAAATGATGTTATGTCAGCCAAAGTGTAATTTTTGTATGGAAATCGCAAAAAAAAAATACCCCTATCAGTAACCTCACAATTTGGAGTCTTTGTGACACAATTAAAGAAAAATGTCTAAATTTGTGGAATTTCATCTTTTTTACCACTTAAAATGGTTAGGTGAAGTTTGTAGGAAAGAGTGGCTAAAATTTCAAAAGGGCTCGGAGGATTCTGAAATACCTAATTCACGGGTTGGAACCCTCAAGGCGCGTGTCTCACTCGCACTTGTCTGTTTTATTCTGTAATAGCTAGAAAAATAGCCTGTCAATCCGTATTGATTCTAAGCGGTTACTGTCACTTACGGACATCTACAATACCAAGGACATTGCCGATGCTCTTCCCCCCCCTGTTAGCTATGAACGTACCTTTTACATAGCTTTCCGGCAGCACTACCCTTGGTTTTAATGTGTGATTCCTCTTCGACACCACGTCATTGCATAGCCTGGAAATAAAATAATAAACGTGAACCACTTTGTTTTAGGGATGTCTTTAAATGACTGTATTAGTCTGAGATGGAGTTTGAAAAAATAATAGCCAAATTGGAAGCAGTCTTCGTTCGCGTGCAAAAGGGCGTAAACACCCCGCCCCGAGGGGGTGACCTCCTCTTAAATAATGTACAATAGAGATTGTTTATTAAAGGCAGTTAATGTCTAACAAGTTAATAGAATTGAAGTTATCGTGGCTTGGTATCATTTTAGAAAAATTACGACTATACACCACGTACTTTACTATTCCCCTGCTGACGTTTCACAACAAACACAACACAACGTATAACAAGTTATGGAAATAAAGGCTTTTATTATTATTATTATTATAACAACATATAAAAATATCGTAAACATAGTAATAGTGATCTGCACAAAACATGATAGAAGTATACGCAGGTTCTTACCGATCTTACACGACGTCCGTGGCGCGACGGGTGAGTAGCCGGCTGAGACACAAGAGGTGTGGGTTCGATTCCCGCTGCGGGACAAATGTTTGCATGATATGCAAATTTGTTCCGAGTCTGGGTGTTATTGTACCGTGGTACTCGTAGTTTCCCACGACGGAAATCCTAGTGTCGGACTATGTATGCGACTATTGGGTGTTATGTTATATGTTAAGCAGTGGTTGCCAGCCGCCGACAAACTGCTTTCTATGATGTATTAGACAGTGTTATCTGCGTAGCAGTACTCTCTTTTGCTAGAAATTTCTATAACCTCGCAAACTGTCGCTTGTAATTCTATTTCCAGTAATGTTAAACCTATTTCTTTAATTAGTAAAATAGCATTTTGAAGGTTTTTGCAATGAAATCTAAAAATAAAGCTATGAATTCTATAGGAGGTAACAAATCATTTAAATTAGACTTTAGTGGTAATAAAATAGAATCTCTAATTCCTCAGGCAGGTCGTACTGCAGGCATTACCTATGACGTCAATGAAAATTATTATGCCAACATGGCGTGTACCTCGTTTTTGTTCAAGGCATCAGGGGGTAGCGTGCTGCGAACATTTTCACGACTAAATAAAAATGAAAGTATCTTTTAAAGCACAATAGTGTTAATGCTATGAAGGTTGCAAGAATATTAACTATTCTGCGGTACCAGTAAATATACAAATATTTATGTATTCTCTAAAAACGAAAATGGTAGGTCATACAATTTTAAAACCATAATTATCAGCGTGTAGAAGTCCACTGCTGGACAATGTAATATAATATATATACATGTATATAAATATATATATATATATATATATATATATAATATAAATCTATATATATTATACAATAGTTATGTAATATATATAATAGAATAAAACATTTCTTATTTCACAAACATAAATAATGTACAAAGGTGAACTTAATGCTAGGAAGCATTCTCTATCAGCTAACCTTTGTGTGCATAATAATGTGGAGAAGAATTAGGAAGTACTTTATGTACTTAGTTATAGAAACACACATAACATAGGTAGGTATACATACATGAACAACACAAGGTACATAATTACAATATTTAATATATAGGTACCTAAGCAAATAATAGTATAATATGCCAAAAGGATTCGCAGACTAGAGACTCTGGAATCTACAGAATACTTAGAGGAATACTAAAGAGCCTAACATTATTAAAAAATTGTTGGAACGACAAAATGAAGGTAATACAGTAATAGAAGTGCCGTCATGCGTCACATCGTATTCTAAATTACATGTGACGTGAGAATTGGACCAGTTAGGCCAGGCCAAGGAAAAGCTATCGATTTGAATATTATTTGCATGCTAAGCTTTCTATTTATAGATGATACGATATTCAGAATTTCATTGATTGCGACATCAAGTTGAAAGGCTACGCTTTTTTTGTATACGTGCTATAATGTAGCTGAACCTAATGTAAGGATTGGATTAGATTAATAACTCTTATTTGTTGCATACTCTCAAGTAGGTACGTACATCAAGAGATAAGTACGAAAGCATCGAAAAAGCACACTAGAGCGCTTGTAAACGTCCGTTTTTTTCACCGGATAACGCACCGTCAATAAACGGATATCCTTGTATAAATATATTTTTTTTTACCGGATGGATGTTAGCTTGGACTGCCGTCTATATGCGCTAGTTTAGTTTTATTAGCAGGTAGACGGCACTCACTTTATTGAAAAATACGTCCGGCAGCGTCTACAGGCACCAATACATTAGCGTGAATGACCGCTCTTTCTTACGCCGGACCAGTGTCCGTCGCGCCGAGGGAAAGCGGTGGTGCATCCGGCGTAAATTGTTCGCCGGGCCGATGTCCGGTGCATGTACACAACACACATTCATTACAATCCATACACCACCGCTAATCCGGTATAAAACACGGTCCGTTTGTGTGCTTTTAAACATCCGTTTCACCGGATGGTGAAACGGATGTTTAAAAGCACACAAACAAATAATTCGAAGGATGGACTTGCAATCTGTCACAACCATTCTCGTAATAAAAATTAGTCAAAATAAAGTTCGGATCACGTTCCGATCGATGTCTTAAATGTCAGAAATGGTATTCTCCTGACTTATATTTAATTACAACACGGTAATGTGATTATATCGAAATGTAATCGAAACTTGAACGATTCAAAGTTTATTCGATAATTGTAGCTTAATTAGGTTGGAGTCTCTCTTTACTCTTTCCTATAATAATATATATTATATCTATATCCTACTCTAATGGTAGTCACCGTGAATCGGAAGTCCTTTCGTATCTGCATAATGAAGATATCTGAAGATGTCCACAATGTAGATAACAGACGTGTGGCAATTAAATCCAATTAATTTTAAATAAATATTAAATATATCTTTTGCCAATACAAAAAATAATTAGATCCAGTATATTAGAAAACAGATCAAATGAGGAAAAAATATCTCTAGGTCCATGATGGATCTGGACATATTTCTACTGAGATTGAAGCATATTTTTTCCCATAAATATAGTATTCTACTTTGTATCAACTGATAATTTTGGGCAAGTATACTAAAAACAGTTAAAAAACCAGCTGTTGATGATACTGAGTAGCTTAGCTCATTCCTACAGATGAAAAGATTAAACTTTTTATATCTCTTGGTAATAACTATAAGAGTCGTGACTATCCCGGACGGCCCGTAATAGGCCTGTTTCTTTTACGACTCAAGGGTAGGGGACCTATTATAATTATATTCATAGCTTTCAGGTAGCCGTAGCATCCTAAGTTCATTAACTTTATATACCCCAGTATAAATTACAACCTACCAGTAGCCATCCACACACCGATGTTATCGGGCGCTTATCAGTGATTTATTGATCCAACCCTGACCCTGACCTCCTGACGGGTTGTGCTAGCCATCAAGATGGAACAGCCCCCCCACCCCTCCCAATTACAGTAGGAAATGGCAATGGGGAACGTAACAATCATTCATCATATTCATCGGCGATCATTTTGGCAGCCTATATGGTTTTATTTCGCCAACAAATAACAGGCGGTAAAACAACTGTATAGTCTAACCAATGCTTTTTGACAGGGGCTCGCTTTCCTCTACAAAGAAATTTTGATGTTGGCGAACAAATATCTCTTGTTCAACAACAATAACTGTTGTTTGCCCGTTTTAGAAGGACTTTTATATAAGGGTACATATTATATATATGTATATTTGAGGGTGGGGAGGGGTGGAGGAGGGGGAGGAGATCCCTTCCCCGCAAGGGGGAAGTTTAGGAAATGCATAGTTTTTTTTATACATTTTTTTAAAACTTATTTTGAGGTTATGTTTTGGTAATTTTTCTGTAATATGGGCTGTGATTGGAAGATTTCTTGTGTACAAATACAACATAGTTTAAAAAAAAACTAACAACCTACGGTGGGCCTGTATATAGTATGGCCTGTGATAAGAAGTTTTTCTTGTGGTCTCAAGATTTTTTGTGTACAAATACTATATAAAATAGTTTTAAAAAAACCTAACAACCTACCGAGGGCCTGTCTATACTATGGCCCCTGTGTAAGAATTTTTCTTGCGGCCTTATGATTTTTTACGTACAAAAATTAAAATTATATCCTAGATCTGAAACTTCGTGAGATTGCTCAAGATAATAAGTACATTGCATAAAAAAAATTAAGAGTCTATGACAAGTCCCGTACATAAAAGACGAGCCCCCGTTTTATTTGTGATTGTTGGGTGTTATGAATGTTGCTATAATGTTATCATATTACAGTGGAATTGTATTATTTTTCATATCTTATATTATTTCAACTTGTTTCTTTTTTCATCACGTTCAATCCTCTAATGAAAAGCCCAGAAAAGACAATGCCCCACCTGTCTGTCCTTCGTCAAATTTATTATTAAACGTAAACAAGCAAATTCGTTCATTGTTTGCCCTTGATTGAGTCGTAGTGACAAATTGAATAGAACTGGCAATACCGTCAGCATCGTCATTTGAATCGTCAAATCTCAGAATAAAGTTATTCTGAGCGTCAAATGTGTAATGATTTGTTGTTTTTGGTCGAACAATTTTATTGTATGCTTTGATGATTTATACGTATTTAAGTTTAAAATAAGAAACGTATTCTACTAGGAGGGTGATGACGTATTGAGATCATTTCCTACATGTCTATTTCATGTCTACTAATTTGCGAATGTATGACCGTAAGAATAATTGTAATAAACGTAACATTATTTATCGTATTAATATACCTTGTTTGATGAACAAATATTAAATTAATATGATACAGATTCAAATTGTTACTATAATAATGATCGATATCGAAGAACGGAAAGAATGCTGGTGGCGCCAACCACGTGGATAGAAAAAAGATGGAACTAAAGAGAGAAAATGGGGTGGTTGGCGACGGCAAGCATTCTCCATGCGATAATTGGATAAAAGGATGTAAAGTAATAACTATCTAAGTAGAAGATTTTTCTAGTAAATGTATCCAAATTATTAAGTGTTTTATTTTATAATAAATGATTGATTTGTAGGTTTGTTTTGGTTCGTTGACATTCGTCATTAACTAATGATATTTATGAGATAATAATCAATTAAAACATGTTTGTTACGCTTCCTAATTCCCGTAAAATGAGTGTTCGCTATCTTAAAAAGTGTTGATGAGCTGGTGTGCAATTTTTGAATGTCACTAAGTGACTAAACATCATGAATAAGGTCGCAAATCACCGTTTTTTAGGAGATTTATACTGGTCGACGCACTTGTCCATCAAAAGACACCATCAAAGATACCAAATGAGATAGATCTAAGATAGATAGAGATGAGTTATGTTATCTAAGATATAAGAATTACAATATATATACAGTTTTTTTTTATACTACTTGGCAAGCAACCAAGCATACGGCCCACCTGATGGAAAGTAGTTACCGCAGCTTATGGACGCCTGCAACACCAGAGGCATCACAAAAAAAGTTAAGACAAAAGTCTCATGTGCCAGTAATTTCACCGGCACCCTTACCCTTCAAACCAAAACACAGCAATGTGAGCACTACTGTTTGGCGGCACAAATAGGTATGGTGGTAGTACTTCCCCGGAGAACTCTTTCACAAGAAGTTCTACTACTAACAAAATCAAAATACCAAATCTGAGAAAGATAAATCCAATATAATTAATATAATCCAATTTCCAAATATAAGAAATTTGGAAATTGGGGATTAACAGCAATTTTACTGACGTTTTTGTCACTCAATGACATAAAAAAATATCCCCCCTGTAACTAAATGAGTAAAAACAAAATAAAAATGAATTTTTACGCCACTTTGTTAACGTTACACCTTAAAGTGTATATTTTTGAGATTATTAGGAATTAGATTCGAAGGAAATTGCTTCAATTTTATACAAACTACACTTGGATGATTAAATAGGAAAGTAATTATACATAAACTTACGAAGCTTTCAGAAGAAAAGGTTTATTATTCCATTAAGGCAGTACCTACCAGTGGATGAAACAAAACCTGTCTATAGATGTAAGAAGTAGTGAAGGCTTTCGAAAGGAATTTTGAAGATCTACCGCTCCAAACAAGACTAAACTACGTATTATCACACTTTGAAAAATATCATCAAAAAAATGAACGTTCCCAGCTACGTACGGATGTAGCTGACTGTACCGACTATTATTTAATCTGCGTAAAGCTGATTGTGACAAATTGAGAGGCGAATACTGTCGCGAACCACAATGGAAACCAATTTGAAGGAAATAGACATAACTGACATCTTGGCAAAAAGGTTTTTTAGCTGATTTATTGAGTTTTACAGAATTTCAGTGCTTTTATCTGCGAACAATGAAGGACAGTAATGGAAGTTCATGAGAGTACTTAGTAGGTACAGATGGCAAATCTATTTGATTACTCCCGTAATAAATAACCGTTACTCCGTTCCGCTGACATTTAAAAAACAATATTTTACATAAATATAGCCTCAGAATAAATGCTTCAGTCAATATTCTGAGAATATAGCTTAGTGTTATTTAAGTACACATCATCATCATTAGCTTGTAGAAGTCTACTGTTGGATATAGGCTTCCCTCTAGAATGTTACGATGAACGGTCCTGAACCCCCTCCATCCACCGACTTCCTGCAATCTTTATAATAACCTTGGTTTGTTAAGGGGGGCTTTCCTACACTGCGTCGTCTAGTTTGTGGTTGTCACTTGAGAACCTTCGTTCCCCAATGGTCAGCAGTTCTGCGAGCTATTATAACCTGCCCATTGTCACATCAACTTGCAAATTCTGAGAGCTATGTCGGTGATCTTGGTTCTTCTACAGATGTCCTCATTTCAGATTCTATCACGTAGTGAACTCCTAGCATCGCTCTCTCCATACAAGCTTGTGTATAACGCCAACAGTTAGCGACCTCACCTAAAGTCTCACTGCCGTGAGTCATCACTAGCACTGACTAAAGGAATCCGTCTTGAGGCTTTGCGGTAGGTATCTGTGACGAGCAGATTTGTGGCGTAGTTTTCCAAACGCTGCCCATCCGAGTTGGATTCGTCGGTTGACCTCTTTGTCGAAGTTAGACCTTCTTAATTGAATCAACTGACCCAAATACACAGTGGTCAACAATTTTGACTGTATCGTTCCCAATACAAAATTTGTACAAAGCTAGTTCTCATTAGCCATGCAGTCTGTGTAGATTGGAACAAACTGCATGCGAGATTCGCCTTTGAGGTCGGTGATTAAGCGGAGTTGAGCCTGTAGCTGGTAGGACCTAAGCTAGTCATCATCATCATCATCACCACCACCATCACCATCATCATCATCATCATAATCATCACCATTATCATCATCAGCTGATATAAGACAACTGCTGGACATAGGCGACCCCCATTGAAGGCACCGTTGCATCATCATCATCAGCAGCTGATATAAGACAATTACTGGACATAGGCGTCCCCCATTTATGTAATGACGAACGATCTTATACCACGTCATCCACCGACTTCTTGCCACAATTGCAATGTCATTGGTCATTCAGTAGGTACTACACTGCGTCATCCGGTTCGTGGTCACCACTGGAGAACCTATATTGCCTAACGGGTGTCGGTTCTGCGAGGTGTGTTCTGTCCAAGCCAGTAATGATGATGAAATTGAAAATACTTACGTATGAGATATTAACCTGTCAGCCGAAGAACAAAAAAAAATAATGACATGTTAATTATAATAATAAACTGTACCAAAAACTTTATAATACTTTACTTTCCGTAACTTTTCACAGAAAGTATAGAAGAGTTAATTTGGTATAAATATCGATAGAGCCCGAGTTATACCTATACCTAAGGGGTTAACAAAAGTAAGTGGTTTAATTAAATTTTTAATTACGTACTAATTATTTCTTTATCAGTTTTTTTTATCGTGGCCCAGTGGGAGGCGCTCCTCACTTTCGATCCAAAGAGTATTTTTTGACTTGAAAATATTTATGTGCGCAATAAACAGTGAGAATGGTGAATAAAATAAGTAAGTACTTATATAAAAAAAAAACAATTTTGAAACCTCCTATTTTTTGCAACCTTTTTGGCGCAGCGAGTGAGTTGCTGGGTGAGATGCGAGAGGTACGGGTTCGATTCACGCTATGGGAGAAATGTTTGCATGATCTGCAAATATTTGTTCTGTGTCTAGATGCGGTACCATGGTACTCGTAGTTGCTGATACCCACGGCACAGGGAATCCTAGTGTGGGATCAAGACGTATGTGGCTGTTGGGTATTATGTTATGTTATGTCAAAGTGTCACTTAAGGAATACACGTGAGCATGACATGTGCCAAATAAATATTTGATTTTGTGTCTGACTACCCCTTACAAGGATATCCTTTCAGATCGTTGTACTGAGTTGAGATCTAAGGGCTTCCAGAGAAGTTTGCCTATATTTGTACAAACGGACATGCCCCAAAAAAAAATTAAATTCTCAAGTCCACATAAAACCGAAAAGTTTTTTTTTAAATTGGGAAAACATTTACAAGTCTTAATAGGTAAGTACTTATAGTTTTCTTCGAATGGGTTCTAAGTAAATTAAACAAAACCTGTGATAAGATAAGGCTTAAAAAATTCAGGCTTTTATTTCAGGGCTATAAAACCTAACACCTAGGTATAATCTAAAGTACTGCATTGACCTTCTGTGTAGATAAGATGACCCTACCGAAGGTCTCATAAATCACTTGGAAAAAGTCCACCATTACATAAACGGCCTGTTAAAAGTCTGTTTAGCTTTACAGATTCTTTAAGGGGTCGGAGAAGGATGAACTGCCCATGCAAACGTAATACCAAAATCATTTGTAATTCGAGCATATTTCCATCATATTATGCTATTATTCGGATTCGGATAGTATTTATCTAGGTTTCTAGATAGATTTTGTTTAAAAATACTTACCTTAAACGAAATTTAAGCGAAATCTATTTTGTATATTTTTATGATTTTTATGACATGTTTTCATCTTATTTGTTTCGTATTACAAACAACGTACTTTCTAGTATTCTGTGTTTAGCATATATTGACAAGTTACAGAATAACAACAAGATATGAAAAAACATTAAGTTTTAATTAATAATTTTTGGTATTACGAAACACGACCTAATTTGATACAAATTCCGAACGGCTTGTATACATGTACACCCATAGCGCATGCAGGGGCATAGTCCCCGGTGCCAAACAGGGATAGCTGATTTTGACACTCACTTCAAATTGAATTTGCTTGCGGCCTTCGCAGTCCCCTTAAGACAAATTTGAATGATTTGATGAAACCACCCGTATAAGTGTTTGAATTCTTGGAATTGAGTTTCGTTGTCTTGACTTGAAACTATGTGGTTAGTAAACACTTAAACTTTGTTAAGACAGTAACGTCTAGTAGGTAAATGGAGACCGTAAAGTAAAATTAATAATAGAAGCGAAACTCCTTTAGAAAAATAATAAATACATAAATAAGTAACTAACGAAGCAAATTCTTTGAGTCAACTTTGGTGAGTTAGCTTTTATATAACTTTTGAAACTATCATGGTTATTAACATAATTATCACTAGAAACGGGATATTTACCATGATTTTTGAGTTTTGTTGATTCCCGATATTTCGGCACAATTTCATGCGCCATGATCACGAGTAAACTGAAGTCTTTGCGAGTAGATTTTTATTGTTATAGGTAGCCGTAACGATCTACCCTCTTTCTCACTCTTTTATTACGAACACCCCTACCATCAGTTTCATTGTCACACTTAACTCCATCTCGACACACCACACTAACGGTATCCGGACGAGCAACTGGTACCACACAATTTTTCCGATTGCTACACATTCTCACCACAGGATTCCAGACTCCAGACAATTGAAAACCATCTTCTCTATTGAAATTCCTGTGTTTAGTAATCTCAATTGCCTCTTGTACCAGTCTTGGTATGTAATGCCGCTCTGTTGAGATTACCTGTGGATTGTGTAGCTCAATCCAATGGTTTGAGCCAGATTCTATGAGGTGTTCCGCTATAGCTGACTTCTGTGTGTCGACGTTTTTGACCGCTCGGATGTGCTCCTTGACCCGACAAGCTATCGTACGTTTAGTTTGACCAATGTAAGAACTCCCACAGCTACAATCAATCTTATACACCCCTGGTTTTTCAAGTGGAAAACTGTCTTTAGGTGAGCGCAGGTAGTGTGAGATTTTCTTTAAGGGAGTAAAAATGGTCTTAACGGAGAACTTTTGCAGGATTTTCGCAATTTTGTCCGTCACTCCCTTAACGTAAGGCAGAAATGCTGGTTTTCGATCCACCATGCATTTGCGGGGTCTAGGCCTAGGACGGGATGGCAAAGTCTGACACTTATACCCATTCTTACGCTTATATCCAGTGTGTCTTGCGTAAGAATGGGTATAAGTGTCAGACTTTGCCATCCCGTCCTAGGCCTAGACCCCGCAAATGCATGGTGGATCGAAAACCAGCATTTCTGCCTTACGTTAAGGGAGTGACGGACAAAATTGCGAAAATCCTGCAAAAGTTCTCCGTTAAGACCATTTTTACTCCCTTAAAGAAAATCTCACACTACCTGCGCTCACCTAAAGACAGTTTTCCACTTGAAAAACCAGGGGTGTATAAGATTGATTGTAGCTGTGGGAGTTCTTACATTGGTCAAACTAAACGTACGATAGCTTGTCGGGTCAAGGAGCACATCCGAGCGGTCAAAAACGTCGACACACAGAAGTCAGCTATAGCGGAACACCTCATAGAATCTGGCTCAAACCATTGGATTGAGCTACACAATCCACAGGTAATCTCAACAGAGCGGCATTACATACCAAGACTGGTACAAGAGGCAATTGAGATTACTAAACACAGGAATTTCAATAGAGAAGATGGTTTTCAATTGTCTGGAGTCTGGAATCCTGTGGTGAGAATGTGTAGCAATCGGAAAAATTGTGTGGTACCAGTTGCTCGTCCGGATACCGTTAGTGTGGTGTGTCGAGATGGAGTTAAGTGTGACAATGAAACTGATGGTAGGGGTGTTCGTAATAAAAGAGTGAGAAAGAGGGTAGATCGTTACGGCTACCTATAACAATAAAAATCTACTCGCAAAGACTTCAGTTTACTCGTGATCATGGCGCATGAAATTGTGCCGAAATATCGGGAATCAACAAAACTCAAAAATCATGGTAAATATCCCGTTTCTAGTGATAATTAGCTTTTATATGTTGTATATGTTAGTCCGAGGAAAATTTTCAAACCGTTCCTGATCTTCATGAAAGGTAGGTGGGTAGATTAGTATTAAGTAGTACAATTTGAAGGAAAAGTATATTGTTCAGGGAGTTGTTGAGATATGGTGTTCAAGAGGGAGTAAAAAAAAGGTGCGACAATAAGGTCATTGTGGTAATCATATTATGAAATGGCTTTGTATTAACGTTTTTAGCTGTATTTTTAAATTTGTAGTTTTTGAGATTTACCTAAAAAAGCCAAAATGTAAAAAAAAACAACTGAATTTCGAGGTTTATACCTTATAAAATAAAATACCAATTTAACATACATTGTTGATTTGTAGGAATTTGAATGAAGTTAACGTTCAGTTAAGTTGGCCAAAGTTTATTTGATATACTGAACATTACAATGTAGGCAATGTTGCCTATAGTTTTCCCGCAATACTGTTATCATGCACTTGCTAGATTACTTAAGATATTGACTGATATCAAAAAAGGAGGTTATCAATTCATTCGTCAGCTATGTAACTACTATAAAAGGTCAGTATGTAGTTTTTAGCACTGTTGATACATCACCATCATCTGTACAAATCATAGCTGCTGGAGATAGGTCTCACCCATAGAATACCACGATGAATGTCTTGAGCCTCCTCCACCCACCGACGTCCTGCGACCTTTATAATGTACTCAAGTAAAAATGTTATATAAATGTTTTCTGAAGTAATATAATATAATATAAGTAGAAAGGTAAAGAAAATAGGTTTCCTACATCGCGTGTATTTGCGAGGTTTCAGTTCGGGGCAAACCACTAGCTTATGATTTATTTATGGTTCTTATTCATATACTTATAGGGGTTTTAATTGCCGTTGATTTTGTTACTCGTTGTGCCGACTATGGTTTTTTTTTTGTCTCAATGTACCAATCACTATAGGCCATATAGGCCTGCATAACGCATCAAGCAGTAGATATTTTAAGTTCAAAAGTGAAAAGAGAAAGAAACTTTTTTTAATCGTATTACAAATATTAATAATTCTAATTTTCACCTACTAATAACGTTGATACTTGAACTAATTATTTCACCGTTGGAACTTTACAGCACTCTTAGTAATTTAAAATTTATGCACAGCACTTCCCCTAGAAGGATATCCTTTCAGATCGGTGTACCGAGATAGATAGATAGATAGATAGATAGATTAACACTTTATTGTACACCAGGAAAACATAACAGGATTTTTTAAAATTAGCAGTACAATGGGCGAGTTGAGATTTAAGTCCTTCTCGAGAAGTTTACCTATATTTGTATAAACGGACTTGGACCCAAATAAATTTTTAATTCTCAAGTCCACATAAAACCAAAAGGTTTTTTTTAACTGGGAAAACATTTACAAGTCTTTGTAGGTAGGTACTTATAGTTTTCTTCGAATGGGTTCTAAGTAAATTAAACAAAATCTGTGATAAGAAAATAGGCTTAAAAAATTTCAAGCTTTTATTTCAGGGCTATAAAACCTAACACCTAGGTATAATCTAAAGTACTGCATTGACCTTCTGTGTAGATAAGATGACCCTACCGAAGGTCTCATAAATCACTTGGAAAAAGTCCACCATTACATAAACGGCCTGTTAAAAGTCTGTTTAGCTTTACAAATTCTTTAAGGGGTCGGAGAAGGATGAACTGCCCATGCAAACGTAATACCAAAATCATTTGTAAGTCGAGCATATTTCCATCATATTATGCTATTATTCGGATTCGGATAGTATTTATCTAGGTTTCTAGATAGATTTTGTTTAAAAATACTAACTTTAAACGAAATTTAAGCGAATTCTATTTTGTATATTTTTATGATTTTTACGACATGTTTTCATCTTATTTGTTTCGTATTACAAACAACGTACTTTCTAGTATTCTGTGTTTAGCATATATTGACAAGTTACAGAATAACAACAAGATATGAAAAAACATTAAGTTTTAATTAATAATTTTTGGTATTACGAAACACGACCTAATTTGATACAAATTCCGAACGGCTTGCACACATGTACACCCATCGCGCATGCAGGAGCATAGTCCCCGGTGCCGAACAGGGATAGCTGATTTTGACACTCACTTCAAATTGAATTGGCTTGCGGCCTTCGCAGGCCCCTTAAGACAAATTTTAATGATTTGATGAAACCACCCGTATAAGTGTTTGAATTCTTGGAATTGAGTTTCGTTGTCTTGACTTGAAACTATGTGGTTAGTAAACACTTAAACTTTGTTAAGACAGTAACGTCTAGTAGGTAAATGGAGACCGTAAAGTAAAATTAATAATAGAAGCGAAACTCCTTTAGAAAAATAATAAATACATAAATAAGTAACTAACGAAGCAAATTCTTTGAGTCAACTTTGGTGAGTTAGCTTTTATATGTTGTATATGTTAGTCCGAGGAAAATTTTCAAACCGTTCCTGATCTTCATGAGAGGTAGGTGGGTAGATTAGTATTAAGTAGTACAATTTGAAGGAAAAGTATATTGTTCAGGGAGTTGTTGAGATATGGTGTTCAAGAGGGAGTAAAAAAAAGGTGCGACAATAAGGTCATTGTGGTAATCATATTATGAAATGGCTTTGTATTAACGTTTTTAGCTGTATTTTTAAATTTGTAGTTTTTGAGATTTACCTAAAAAAGCCAAAATGTAAAAAAAAACAACTGAATTTCGAGGTTTATACCTTATAAAATAAAATACCAATTTAACATACATTGTTGATTTGTAGGAATTTGAATGAAGTTAACGTTCAGTTAAGTTGGCCAAAGTTTATTTGATATACTGAACATTACAATGTAGGCAATGTTGCCTATAGTTTTCTCGCAATACTGTTATCATGCACTTGCTAGATTACTTAAGATATTGACTGATATCAAAAAAGGAGGTCATCAATTCATTCGTCAGCTATGTAACTACTATAAAAGGTCAGTATGTAGTTTTTAGCACTGTTGATACATCATCATCATCTGTACAAACCATAGCTGCTGGAGATAGGTATCACCCATAGAATACCACGATGAATGGCTTGAGCCTCCTCCACCCACCGACGTCCTGCGACCTTTATAATGTACTCAAGTAAAAATGTTATATAAATGTTTTCTGAAGTAATATAATATAAGTAGAAAGGTAAAGAAAATAGGTTTCCTACATCGCGTGTATTTGCGAGGTCTCAGTTCGGGGCAAACCACTAGCTTATGATTTATTTATGGTTCTTATTCATACTTATAGGGGTTTTAATTGCCGTTGATTTTGTTACTCGTTGTGCCGACTATGGTTTTTTTTGTCTTAATGTACCAATCACTATAGGCCATATAGGCCTGCATAACGCATCAAGCAGTAGATATTTTAAGTTCAAAAGTGAAAAGAGAAGGAAACTTTTTTTTAATCGTATTACAAATATTAATAATTCTAATTTTCACCTAGTAATAACGTTGATACTTGAACTAATTATTTCACCGTTGGAACTTTACAGCACTCTTAGTAATTTAAAATTTATGCACAGCACAGAGTACATACAATAACAAAACGTACACGGAAAGTTTAATGAAAGCTAATATAAAACAGACAAGCCTATGTATGTCATGCTAATGTTATTATAATACATAAGCGTGACTGACTTACTGACGACTGACAACTGTAAGTCCTGAAATTTGGAGGGAAAATTGTTTTTATGGTCTAGGGGTAAACTAAGAAAGGAATTTTTGGAATTTACCCCCTTTGGGGGTGAAGCGGGGTTTCGGAGTTTGTGTGAAAAAAAATCCACGCGGCAAGTCGCGTAGTAAGTGTGTGAGTATCTTTGCGTGACTGACTGACTGACTGACTGATTACGACTGATCAACGCACAGCCTAAACCGTAAGTCCTAGAGAGCTTGGTAGACGTGACCTAAGAGGTATTGCGTTTGTAATCAAGATACGCATGGGGATCTGTTTGGAGAGAACATTGCTTTTACGCATAATTCTATCTTCTATCTATCTATCTACGGTATACGGGAGTGCAATATGAAAAAAAAATCGAAATCTTCCTCAAATAATCAACGGTTTTGGAGTTTGTGTGCAAAAAAACTCTTGTGATACTTAATCACTTACAAGAAACCTAGTTTTATACTACCAGTTTTACATAGAAACTTCTAAATTTCACATGAGTCAAGTGTTAGGTGTTCCGAAACTCATTGGTGAAAATGAAAAACAGGCATACGACTTACCAAGTTTCACTTCTATTCCTATTTTAATCTCAGCATCTTCGTAACCTACTTAGAATACATCGCGGCTTTATTAAGAAACTTTACACCATCCGTTAATTTTGACATCTTGAGATACTCTTAACCCGTCTCTACCAGATGTTAGAAGACACTTTTGGGCGTGTTTAGATAGTTTGTATGAAAGCTTATTCAGGAATACGGGCTTAATTTACACATAGGGGTAAAATAAGCCGATGTGGGGGTGTTAGAGGTGTGTGTGCTTACCATATTAGAAAAAAAAACATTGTAGGCCAAACACAAGGTATCATCTTCGAGGTCTTGACGATGGAAGTCTAAATATCTTCTTGGAGGTCATTCCAGAGCCGCAATATTACCTGAAACAAAGTGTAAAACTCATCAATTAAGTAAATAAATAAATGAAATAAATAAATGCTGGACATTTCACACAACATTATCTAGCCCCAAGCTAAGCAGAGCTTGTGTTATGGCAACTAGATAACTGATATACTTAAACAATACATTACATAGATAGATATTTTTTGATTATATATTTTAGTATAAATATAATAATGAAAAACTGAGGCCCAATTCTCTATTTTTAAAACATTCAATTCGCAGTATAATCTCGTCTCAGTCGCACTGTCATCTGTCACCTATATAGTAACTATTACTTAATCTTCGCATGTATACGCGAAGATTAAGTAATAGTTACTATACGAGACAGTGCGACTGACACGAGATTATATTGTGACTAAATGAATGAAGGAATGTTTTAAAATTAGAGAATTGGGCCTCTGACTTCAAGTAGTTTCCGTGTTGTTTCCAGCCTAAGCATAAACTCCTCCATCTCCTCCTAATGTTGTGTGAAATGTCCAGCATTTATTATTTATTTATTTTTCATTCATCATCCAATCATAGTCTTTATTGTTCTATCGTTACGGCCATCGGCCTATGCAGCCTGCAGTTCCACGAACGCCGAATACCACTAATTTAATCATAGAAATCGATTGGCTTCAATCGAAGCTGTCATGGCAAGCCAATGACCCACTGACCAGTCTTGTGGATCATTATATATTTTCTTTAGAATAGTTCACATTAGCTTGTTATTTTTAGGGTTCCGTAATTCAGTTAATAGTAGAACTGGCTTGTGAAAGAGTTCGTCCGGGGAATCTTACACTTACGGGGGGTGTCTTACATACTTTTGCTGATGTTTATTTACTTTTGACTACCTTCCTAAGGTTTTTAAGTTCTCATTGAACGAGCGAAGCGAGTTCTCTGAGTCAAGTTGGAAGAATCGGCGTTTGTATGTATGTATGTATGTATGTTTGTCCGATGAAAACTTCCAAACCGTTAATCCGATCTTCATGAAATTTAGTATGGGGGTAGATAGTATTGGTACAATTTGTAGGTAAGGTTATGAGCTATATCGGGCAGGGGGTTGCTGAGATATTAGGGTCCAAGAGGGGGTAAAAAAAATAAAAGTGAGACAGTCAGATCAAGTGGGGTGTCTAATGAAAGCGCTTTAGTTGGACATTTCAAAACTGTTTTTAATAAGTATTTAAACTTAGTAGTTTCTGAGATATTAGGGAAAATAAAAAACGCAAAAATCAAAAATTCTAGGGTACTTCCAGCAGTCCCACAATGCCGAAATTTGGTATGCTTGTGGCTTTTGTGTCACAACTACAGGGAAAAGTCTGAAATTGAAGAAATTAGAAACCTGAACCTTAAAAAAATAACCAATATAACATCCATTGTTGACCCCCCATTCCTAGGAATTTGAATCACATTGGAGTTCTATGTTTTCGTCAAAAGGACGTTATCAATTAATTCGTCAAGTACTTTAAATACTAACAGGTATGTAGTATTTACGCCCTGTTGCTTAGTCCTATTCAAAGGCTATTTCGATGATGTGTAGAAAAATTACATATAGAGGTTAAGTTTTTTTCTCAGCAAATGTTTTTAGAAATCGGTTAGAAGGGAAAAGAAAAGGAAGGGAAGGAGGATTTTGTTCTATGGGGAGAAGTCGAAAATTGAGGATTTTTTCTTTGTAATATCCATTTTTAGAGTAGAAAACTTAAGTCTTTAAAAATTAGGTAGCAAAACTACAACTAAATGGCACTGCTTAATTAAAAAAAACTTTTTTCTTGCTTCACAAAATCTCTTTCATATTAGAGAAATTGACTCGATAGTTTTAGATTTCTGATGGATCATCCATACAAACATACTTACATAGCCGTTAAATACAAAACCCTTTCTTCCCCTCTTAAATTAGTCGGGCTGATAAAGGTGTCATCGCGAGGTCTCAGTTCGGGGCGAACCACTAGTTTACTATTTATCAGCAACTCCTTGCTCCGAGGCACCACACAAGCGCATCTCACCTAGTGGTAAGACTGACCATTTATGTAAGCCAAGACGTGTCTGTTGCCTGATTCTTCTAGGCTTGGTCGCGTTGGAACAGGAGTAATTTTAGTTTATAAGACGATTCAAAATGATCCTTTAGATTTCAATGAACACAATTATTTTCAAAAGAAGTCAAAACTAAATAAACATCAGCTTAACTTAACATAAGATAACTTTGTGCAACCTACGGTGAAAAGCAGCCTATTGAAGTTCTGCCTACCGCTTCTGGGAGAGGAGCGTGTGTTTATGTATTATGATTTTATTGAACGAGCGAAGCGAGTTCTCTGAGTCAAGTTGGAAGAATCGGCGTTTGTATGTATGAGTGTATGTATGTATGTATGTATGTTTGTCCGATGAAAACTTTCAAACCGTTAATCCGATCTTCATGAAATTTGGTATGGGAGTAGATAGTATTGGTACAATTTGTAGGTAAGGTTATGAGCTATATCGGTCAGGGGGTTGCTGAGATATTGGGGTCCAAGAGGGGGTAAAAAAAATAAAAGTTAGACAATCAGATCAAATGGGGTGTCTAATGAAAGCGCTTGGGTTGGACATTTCAAAACTGTTTTTAATAAGTATTTAAACTTAGTAGTTTCCGAGATATTAGGGAAAATAAAAAACGTAAAAATCGAAAATTCTAGGGTACTTCCAGCAATCCCACAATGCTGAAATTTGGTATGCTTGTGGCTTTTGTGTCACAACTACAGGGAAAAGTCTGAAATTGAAGAATTTCGAGACATGTACCCTATAAAACAATAAACCAATATAATATCCGTTGTTGACCTCCCATTTCTAAGAATTTGAATGACGTTGGAGTTCTATGATTTCGTCAAAAGGACGTTACCAATTAATTCGTCAGGTACTTGATATAGGTACTAACAGGTATGTAGTATTACGCCCCGTTGCTTAGCCCTATTCAAAGGTTATTTCGATGATGTGTAGAAATTAGAGTTGTTACAGATAGATCCTGTTGACCTCGAGGTGAAAATTTTCAAAAATAATAATAAAATAACTTTTCATTTAAAAACCGACTTCCGCCATTGTATTCGACTAAAATATTTGGATGAAAAAAAAAATGCATGAACCATAGTGGTGAAAGGATTATGATACTTTTTGAATGCAAATGCTTGGTTTGTTGCTGAAAATGTCAAAATCGCCATAATATGTATGCCTACAATATTTGAGGAGTTCCCTCAATTCCTCATTCTGAAAAATGGGACCAATCTGGAAGTATATCTATTCAAATAAAAAATAATTTTCCAAATCGGTTCATAAACGCCGGAGATATGCGGTAACAAACATAAAAAAAAAAAAAAAAAAAAACGAATTGAGAACCTCCTCCTTTTCTGGGAAGTCGGTTAAAAATGGAAGTTACTTGGTTTAATAGTCAGGCTGATAAAGGTGTTAACGCGAGGTCTCAGTTCGGGGCGAACCACTAGTTTATGTGGTCACCACTATAATAAAATGAGTAATACTTATACAGATTGTTAAGAAACAGGGATAAGCAAGACAATGTTCAAATGGTACGTATGAACAGGTTAAATTCCGATTGACTATGTTCCTGCAACATTACGTCCAATCACGCGCGTGGAGTAAATTGAAGTAAATTGCTGAATGAGGAAGAGAACGATAGATCGTGGATTCGATAAGACGTTGTTTTAAATTACCGTTTTTGATACATTTTTAAGGTTCCGTACCTCAAATTCCCTCGTAATGTGAAAATGCGTTAAAAATTGTGTTAATTGACTAAAAGTTTATGGGTCTAGTGGTTTCTATGGTAGCCTACTTACACGGAACCGTCTTCACGCGAGTCCGACTCGCACTTGACCGGTTTTTTTATTCCTAGTCTGTCCATGATTGTAGGCGATATAAACGTTTACATTGGAAAAGTCGCTCATCTCGTCGAGACGCCGAGAGATGGTATCGACCACTATCACAATACACAGCATATTTTATTTACAAAAAAATGCAGATGAATATTTATTGATGTGTTATTTTTTTTTATTTTTATTTTGCTGTACCAACGCATCATTTGAAAGCGCTAAGACATATGATCAAGATTCAGGGGTCTGGCATTGATTAGCTCCACAGATATCTGATGTAGCTCATACATATATTATACAAGATTTCTTGTAGATATTCCCTTTAATTGGCACAAGTCCCGGCGGGAGGTGGTGTTACGTGTCGAATCGCAGCCGCTGATAACATGCGTAATGTGGTTATTTGAAATTCAGACGTCGGTTGGGAAAAGTCGCATTTTTATGTAATTTATTCGTATAAGTCGTGTCCCTTTCCTAAGAAAGGTTGCTTACAGGCTATATCAGTTTAGGATAAGCTAATACATAGAAAATTAGAACTTAAAAACCATAGGTAGGTATAGTAGTTACTCAAAAGTGAAAACTAGCAAAAAAGATAGATAAATCTTTAGCTATGAAGGACATCGCAATTTTCTCGAGACGCGTTTCTTTCGCCGTTTGAGAGCACGTAGTATATTGCACACATAATATTTTCATTTCATTTATGAAAATATAAATGAAACGTATTTTGGCCTCTTATAATAGATATTTTATGTAACTAATGTTGGACAAACCAAGCTCTATTACTGACGACCTCTGTGGTGCGGCGGGAGAGTAGCCGGCTGAGATGCGAGAGGTTGCGGGTTCAATTCCCACTGCGGGACAAATTGTTGTCTCTGCAAATATTTGTTCCGGCTCTGGGTGTTATGGTACCATGGCATTCGTAGTTCTTGATATCCATGATACAGGGAATCCTAGTGTGGGATCATGACTACGCATGTGACTGTTGGGTGTTATGTTACTGCTCAAAGAGTGTTGAGCAGCAACCTCTCGTATCTCAGCCGACTATTCGGCCGCCGCGTCACAGAGGTCCTCAGCAGTAATAGCATAAAGTCACTTGTTTGTCCAACATTAGTTAGGTACACAAAATATTATTATAATAGGATAAACTTCCGAAATGTGCATACCGCCGATCGATCTGAAATTTTGTATACCTACTAACGTATTTTGACCTTCTAATCACGAATATCATAACGAAAATTGGCGCAAACGCCATTATGAATAAGAAAAACGGAGGAGAACCTCTTTTCGTGAATTCGGTGTGCATAATCGCGCTTTTCTAACCGATTTAGACTATTGTAGATTTCCCCAGAAAGGGTATGTGTGTGTGCGTATGTGTGTGTATGCATATGTGTGTACATACACGCATACAAGTAGAAAATTTCCATGAAATTAAATTACTACAGCGGAACAATTCACGGAGTTAATGTATTACAGCGGAAAATAGACACAAAATGAAACTACTATTGCGGAGAATGTTCACGCAGTTCGACTGAAATAACAAAAAGTATTCACTGAGTTCATGTACTACAGCGGAAAATCATCAAAAAATTCAAATGCTATAGCGGAGAATATTCAGAGTTAGCGTTATTGGAAAAGAGGTTCTCCTCCGTTTTTCTTATTCAAAATGGCGTTTGCGCCAATGTATTCGTGATTAGAAGGTCAAAATACGTTACTATACCAAATTTTAGATCGATGGGCGGTATGCGCTTTTCGGAAGTACACCCTTATCGATATTAAAATACTCGTTACACTTACGATAGTAAACCGCTGCCAAAGCTCATCCAATATATAAATACCCACGGGGTTCTTTTAAGTCTAGACTAGCCCTCTTAACACTGAACTTGAAATCTTCAGTGTGAGTTTGACCTTTCTTCCAGACCTATTCATAAATCAGCAATTCCCCTTTGAGCCACTTACGTTACACGTTTGTTCTTCCCGGACATATTCAATGGGCAGTGGCCACTAAATTGTTTCTTCCACGTACGGCCGGTATATTGACAAATGTTCGGGAGAGGAAGCTGCAAATTTGTAGCTGAATCCCATGAACTTGTCACAATTTCTGCCAGTGATCAACTGGGAACCCGTAAACAAACTTAAGGCAAATATTTTCTTATTTCTATTTCTTCACAACATTTGTTTACAATGGTATGATTGTTATGTTTCTACAGTATTAACTTGTAAATGTTTTGTAATGTTTTGTGTTTAATGTAGACCGATTCTCTGAATCACTTAACTTTTTTTTTCTTTTTTTTTTCTCTGAATCACTTAATTTTGTTTAGTCGTCGTAGTCCCTTCATCGCAAAACACGTCACTATGTTTACCTACTTATAAAAATATGTCAAATCATAAAAATGTCAGTGCTTCAAATGTTGCCATCCTTTACAATTGGAATGTGAATCAGTTACAGGGCTAATTTTAAGCAACAACGTTTTTAAGTAAAGGGGTAAATTCTCAAAATAATCGATTCACAAAACACCACAGATTAATGAAACACCAGATTATAAAAACATCAGATTCACAAAATATCAGATTCGCTTATCACCAGATTCACAAGACACCAGATTTGCTTTTCAACAAATTCCTAAAACACCAGATCCGCAATAGTCCAGAAGATATGCAAAACATCATATTTTGAACAGTAACAAACTATAATAGTGATCGCCAGTTTTAATTTGGTCACACTTCAATCTCAATATAGTTTTTTCACTCTTGTTCCGTTAAGATTTCGAACCAACCAACAAAATATTGTGAATCGATATTTTTCCAATTACATTAATTAGTCTTCTGCAACCCTTCATATACACTCGAGAGCAATGAATCCGGGTCACTTAAAGAATCCTAAAAATCTCGGAAACTAAAAATGCTAGGTTAATGCAATAAATTGTATTTAATAGACAATGTAATACTCCTTAAATGAAGGTATTAAAACTTCTTAGTTATTGTAAAGTTATATCATAAAAAAATCAAATTTGAAAAAGGGCCACTTTCGAAGATGGAACTACGAAATTACAGCATTTGGTTTTGCTTTTGTTTGTAATCTGTCATTTATCATTGTTTGATTTCTGTTTTTTTGTTGTTTTTTTTCTGCGTAAACGCAGTAATGGAAGCACGAGGAGGCAATACGAAGTATTAAAATTCAAGAAAATCGTAATAAAGTTCAAAAATTTCATGTTTCCTATTTTTGTTTTAAGGAGAGATCAGCAGTTTTTTTCTTTATGTAATTTTGTGTTAATAAAATGTATGGTGACTCATATTTTTTTTACCTTCATTTAAGGAGTATTACATTGTCTATTAAATACAATTTATTGCATTAATCTATCATTTTTAGTTTCCGAGATTTTTAACATTCTTTAAGTGACCCGGATTCATTGCTCTCGAGTGTATGTTTTTCGTAGTGCACACTGACACCTTTGATGCCATCTGATGCAAAAAGTCAATCACTGCTTAGCAGACTTTGCAACATAAGCAACACTATCCATCACTGCAAAAGCATCCTAAGCGCGATCTCAAAATCAGTTTGACTGTTGTCTGGTTTGCAAACTCATCCAAAAAACTAAATTATTGTTAGTTATTAATCTAACCTAGTTTTTACAACCTTTTATTTAACTTGCAATGTTTGTGAAACTGAAATTTGAACCAGTTCCACTCAACCGATTAAGCTGAAATGTTGCATACCTGTCAAGTTCCGATGACAATACAATATTATGGTGACAGCGAACTGATCTGATGATGGAGATGAAGAATGGACATAGATAATGGAACTCCTCGATGATAAACAGTAGCCTGGCAGTGTTTGAGCATATTTTAATCAGCTCACAATCCCGATCACTAATTTCATAAAAGCTTGTTTTAAATATATATTTTTCAACAAAAACTTATTAAGTTGGTACTAACAAAATTATCGGAAATTAATAAATAATTATTAGTTAGTCACTAACAAGAATACGAGTATTGATTGGTTAATAGCCGGGGGTTGCGTAAAATAAGCACCTTGAAATTGATATTACAGTTACTATTCGTTATCGCGTTATCCGTGTGAACATGAACAATAGTTCCTAAACAATCTACTTGGTTTCAATAATAGATTAAAAAACAGAAAACTGTACAAAGAACCAGACACGAAAACATAAAATAGATAAATAAAGTTATTTTTTATTTTAATAAAGGACGGAACTAGAATGTTGTCCACCTGAAGCGGTAACCCAGCCCATTACAAATGCAATACCTCTTAGGTCACCTAGGACGCGCTTTACTTGGCAATGCACTGCACTCGTTATCCTGGTAGTAGATAGGTATGAGTGTCTCCAAAATTACTATTAACATACATGTCTACCTTGGAGGGTTCCCAACGAGCTTGCGTGTTTTGCACCTAGACATATTTTTTTATTGTTTAAATGCAATTACTGAAATAAATGACGGTACCATTGATAGCATGTTTTTTATTGTAAGAACCTTGTATAGAGTAACTAATTCAGCCCGTAAAATATATATGGACAAAATAAACTTTAGCTACAGAAACTAAACTATACCAAGGCTGCAAGGTGTTAGTAAATAACAATAGTTTTACTTTGTTTTCAGGTTTAAAATATCTGATTTGTTCACTATAAAATAATTACAAAATAAAATAAACGTATCTCTATCACCTAAAATTAAATTATGTACATTACCTACCTAACTTAACAATACAATCTGATATTGGAAAACTGGATTATCTTTGATAAACAAGCCTGTCTATTCAACTCGATCCATATCGTCACATGTCAGCTTGCCCAGAATACTGGCAGCATTACCACGCTGTATGGCAATACTCATTCTCTGACTGAAAAAAGCCATACATTCCATTATGCGTAGTCTCTGTGAACCTCTCCGCTAGGTCTTTATAAATCTATCTATCAATTGTTTATTCTAAATTTAAATTATTCAGAAAGAATAAATAAACTGTATTTTGTTTTTATCTAACCCTTCTGTAAATAAACTGTGTTTTGTTTTTAGCTTTTTGTTACTAGCTAGTTTTAACCCTTTTTGTTTTTCATTCAAGTAATTACGAGTGTATATTTAGTAGCTTCGCTAGAAAGTTAAACTTATCTTCATTATGCCTTCAATTGGAAAAACGGGAACGGGAAGTGAGAAACGGGCACTTACGCCCTTTTGCCCATTTTTACTTTTGAATTAAATTGAACAAACAGAACGACATTTAAAACATCCCATTATACAATTCTTATGTAAGAAATTCCGACCTAGAAGTGCCTAACAATGGACTTGTTATCAAAGAATTTGTCGAGAACTAGAACAAACCATCTAAAAATATTTCTATAAATCCTCAAAACAAAAAACAAGAAAGACAAAGTATTCTTTTAAGATTTATAAAAATAATACTGATCCACTTTGTACAAAATTTTCATGGAACCAACCCTCTCTATTTTTTTTTTCAGTCTAAAATTGCCCCAATACAGTGCAAAGGTTCCTTTTTTCCAGGGATCATGTTCTATACATCAAATAAATTACCATTAAAATCGGATCATGACGAATAAATCGGTGTACATAATAAAATATAGCCACCCGATTGATAAACTCCTTTTTGAAGCTGGTGTTAAATGATAAAGCCTTTGTTGAACCAGCTGTCAGAGACTCAACAATAGAATTGACAGGTACCTAAGTGCATAAGGGGCTGGACAGACAGAACAGATTTGGAGCAGTTATATTGGCTTTCGAATCACGCAAAGGTCATCGCTTGGAATATGTACTTCCAGGGCACTAGATGTTTACTAAATTGATCATAAATAAAGTAACTTTTGAAACTATCATGGTTATTAACATAAAACAAACTTCAGACAAAGCAAAAACTTTAAAAAATCTCGCAAAGACTTCAGTTTACCCGTGATCATGGCGCATGGAACTGTGCCGAAATATCGGGAATCATTAAAGCTCAAAAATCAAGGTAAATATCCCGTTTCTAGTGATAATAAATAAAGTATTTCTGTCTTTATTTGATTTTAAACATCAAAAGTTATTGTCAAAAGAAGGCATAATGTAAATTAATCAAAACCGTTAAACATCACAGTGTTTACGTTCACTGCTGGTTGAGGCCTCCCCCATTGAATACAATGGGAGGATTTTCCATAATCACCACGGTTGGCAGGCAGTTTGGTGTTGAGTACTGATAATATACCCTCAGGTGGATGCTGCTGTCCATCCCCTAGTGTAATTCTCTTTGTAAGCTTTTACGACATCCAGGGGAGGAGATAGAGGGGCTTATGGCAACCGACAAACCGTTAATAATTTACTTTATCTTATCTCACTTACATTATAAATGCGAAAGTTTAAGAATATGTTTGTAATTCCTTCACGCTGAAACAGGTGGAGTGATTTGGTTGAAATTTGGAATGAAAATAGCTAATATCATGAATTAACATATCGGCTACCATTTATCCCGATATTCCTACCGGATCGAGACTTATGCGGGTGGAATCGCAAAGCCCAGCTAGTTGGTTAAATATAAGAGAGATATTTGCTAGACAATGACCCAGTGTTATTTAAAAATATACAGATATATACAATACATTTTCATGGTTTAGTGGTAAATGTAGTCCTTGAAAGGACGTTTCTTGGCACATGCGTTGTCCAACATCCATAACTTGTTGTCATTAAGTACGTGTTCAGATTATATCAAGAAATTATTATGTCTCTGCCTTAAGACACAAAATAAAATAGCTAAAACATATTGCGTATTGCTGTTATTGTTTTTATGTTATGCTACATGGGTATTCTGATATGCACATTCTATACCTAGTCCTGTTACGGCTTCGCGCACATTCGTGGCTACTTATACCGGAATAAAACGTAGTCTAATCTACCATCATTATTAAACCATTATAGGTGGGCCATGCTTGTTTCTTCATTTAATAAAAATAAAAAAAGGGTTTTTTTATTCTTTCTGTGTATAAAGGTATATTACTTGTCAAAAACAAAAAAACTGTGAGCCTACATTTAATCGAAATTGTTTCAGTAAGGCGTGATAGATTAATTCACAAACATCCAAACAGTAGGACATCTAAACAGTTGAACATCTAAACAGTTAAACATCTGAGTAGTTAAACACCCAAATAGTTAAACATCCAAACTTCAAAAGCAGTTTTTATAACATCTGTATAGGATAGGTATCTATCTCGAGTGAAGTTTGTTTCGTTGCACAGCAAGGTTCTGACAACCCGCAAATAAGTTTGATTACTATGCGATGAAAATTCAACAGTGCTGCCACTAGTATAAAACAAAACTTGTATAAGTAAATCACTTAGTTTACAGGACAAATGGCTCCGAGAGGAATTTAACCTTTATGATAAGATAAACTAATTATTAGTGGATAGTTGCCACAACATACTAATAATGTACTAATGAATGTATGATGTGTGTATTACAGTAATCTGTCTAAGAGCAGTGACAGTGGCTTTTTTACATGTATTGCTATGTACCTACGCGGTGTCAAAGATATTTTCAAATATTTATAGCCTTTTTGTGGCTTTTATTAATGCTTTGTAGCGTGAATCGAACTCACGACCTCAAGAATAAAAGTCACATAAAGGGTGTATTTGATCTTCTTTTGTTAGAAAGCGATTAAGAACTTCCAATTAATACTATTATCGTGATATAAGTCTAGTGCAGTTTAGCTTAACTTAAAAGTTATCTCATCTTATAAACTCTTGCTTAAATCCCAGTCTTAGCAATTGGTTTAACATTGATCAGAGCAGATAAAATAGTTTCTATATAGGTATATAATTACAACTCCTAACACGCTTCAATATCGATTCTTCTCTATGAAATCGTTAGAAACTTTAGAAAGAAAAGGAATTTCTATTTCATTCACTTTTATTTGTTTCTAAATAACTCTAGACGGTATAAAATTAATGCATGCTAATAAACTTGGATGTGTAGTTTAATGCTACTTTGAAACTACTAAAAAGTTAGGTACTTACGAACATTAGGACATCTGAACCAACACAACACAAGGCACTTTTCGTGTGAATTCGTAGCACTGTAGTTCAATTATTCGTGGTGGGATTTATTTTGATGGTACATAATATATTATGGTGGTAGGTTTAGCGGCGCGGTCGGGGCAGCCCCCGCTATGGTTTTAACTGAAAACTCGCTGCAGAAGTCGGGTTGCGTGCTTAGACCAATGGTGGTACACCCACCGCCCGCCTTGGCAGTGGTACAAAACTATTGGCTCAATCTTATTTTTTTTAATTCATATTTATTATAAGGACCTTTATAATTTGATTTATAGTATATAGAATTACATGCCGGTCCTGTGAAGTGTACAACTACTTATGTCTAAACAAGATATATAACAAACACATATATATAGGTAACTAGTTATCTTTATTTATATTTTCTAAAGATAGATTTACATTTTTTGTTTTAAACCCGTGTATTTCTTATCACGTAATGCTTGAGAAATGGTGGATAAATATCACATAAAGTATCTAGAATATTGAGAGCAATTTATACTAAACGTGTGTGGGCCGATTTAGTTACGGCAACGAACACTGATTTAATACCTCACACTTCTCACAGCGACCACTGCAATCAATTGCTGCCCAGAAGACATACCAACCAATCTCTGTGTGTCCATTTAGTAGTAGGCTTGAATTAAATTAAAAAGCAGTCTAAATATTTTTATTGGTTTATCAAAAAAAGTTAGTTACTAATGTGTATGTAAATACATAAAACGTGTAGCACCCAAATTATTTGTCGATAAATCGTGAACTAAGTGCTAATAAATTAATTTACTTACTTAGTATTAAATAAATTAATACTAAGTTACATTCTATCTATAGCTTATGTGTAGGTAAGTTAAATTCTGAAAAATAAATTAAATGTTTACAAAGTCAAGTACCTGTAAATTAGTTTAATTTTAAAATATGTATCAACCGTGATGAATGTTAAGATAATATTTATAATAACTTTATTATTGTTTCTTATAACTTTAACTTTACGTAAGCAAAGGTACATACACATAGAGGAATAAATAATGAGCTGGCAAGACTCATATTATTCAAACTAAGACTGCTGAAAATTTAAAGAGAGCGCAAGATTGCTGAACAATTCCAGAAAGACCGTTGAAAAATTATAAAAATATTTTTTTCACATCTATTCTAAAAAAATATTGTAGAGGACTGATATCAAAAGTAGTATTTTGAATGCACTGTGCGACATAACGAGATTAAATAATGATATGCAAAGAACAGTGTAGGTAGAACAATAAATACTACAGTTGTTTGAGAATTTATAAAGAATGCTGAAGAATTTGAAATAGTGTAAAACTGATTAAAAAAGCTCTCGAAACATTTAAAAAATAAATGAGATTTCTTGTTTCAGACGTTCGTATCTTGTCTACGGTTTGGTATTTGCTTTGGCCTGCATTATAAAATATTACTCGTTTTCTGAGTTAGCATGTCTTATGATTTACTGAAAATGTTAGCTTAGGTTTGTGGTATGAAATCCACTTGAATGTTATGCAAACTTTGATGAAAGGTTATTAAAATTAAATTTGAGATACTCTGTCGCTGTTTACATGAGTATTAAGTAGTAAGTTTATAATATAACCACTTGCTTGCTACTTTTGTATTAATGAAACCTAAATTCCCAAAATTTATTGACATACGATCAGGCGAAATTTTATAGATGTTAACACTAGGTACAGTTTTACCCAGAAAATAAATCCAATCAACTGTTTTCGTTAGCGCAGAAAAGCGCAGACTGATATCCGACAGTAGCCGAACGTATAGTATAGCTATGTCCCGCTGACATGATTCGTACACTGTCGGACAGAGTCGACTGATGAACAAGACGACGCACGACCGGCCGCGATTTTACCGCGATATCGATTAACCAATAACAGCGCAAGATTTTTTATCGCGCGATTGCTATTGGTAGAAAGAAGGTTCCCGCGCTATAGAAATTGGTCTACGGCGCAAGTACATCGGGCAACTTATATTTTGGGTAAAACTGTACCATGAAACTGCAAAGTTGTGAGAAGATTAATGCTAGAGTCTGTATTGATGCCAATTATACTTTTTACATAACATAACACCCAACAGTCACGTATAGTCCTAATCCCACACTAGGATTCCCTGTGTCGTGGGTATCAGGAACTACGAGTACCCCATGGTACTCATGGTGCTCGAAGGTAAATATTTGTTACAGATCTGGGTGTTATGGTCATTACCATAACACCCAGATCTGTAACAATTTTTTATTTTCATACAATGATTTATTCCGTAACTGGAATCGAACCCATAACCTCTCGCATGACAGCCAGCTACTCACCCTTCGAGCCACAGATGTCGCCCTATATAAAAGAAAATGTTCTTCCAAAACGTTCTTGATGTTTGTATTTTTATACAACAGCAAACAAAATACTCGTCCTCAATTTTCTCGAAGTATGTGTTTCGTTTTTATATATCATAAAATAAAGAGAATCATTTCTATGTTTATTTATTTAAAGAGGGAAAACGTTCTGCACTCCTGCCCCACCAAACGCGGCTTGTTAGTGTAATATGACATAGACTGCGGTATACGACGTGACGTCGCGTTCACGTTCCGGACGACATTGACCACCGGCCTTGACTGATTAGCCTGATTACAACGTGCATGCGAATAGACGAACATAAAGCTTAGAGAAATATATTTCTACCAGACACTGCGGGAAAGTAATTTTAATTACCTAATCATATTACAGTTGAGTATCTGTGGGGATTGATGAACATTTTATAATCTTATCATCTGACTTCGTCTTCGAGTAATTCCCCCCTAAAAACATTAAAATTTAAATTTTCAATATAATGTACAGGTTATGGTCGCGCAACGAGTTATGAGCGCTCGGGGAAAGTGGTGGGGTTGATTGCGCATGTGTGCATGTGTGCGCGTCTGTATCTAGGGAGCGCGAGATGCAAGTACGGGGCTCGCGGTACGGAAGGCGACTGATCAACCAATACGCGCCGGTGCTGGCCACCTCTCCCGTCGCGCCTCTCTCCCCCGCTACACAGACCCAAAATTACTATTGCACATTGAAGATTAGCGCTCATTACTCGTTGCGCGACCTATAGCAAGTCCAGTAAAAATAAAACTATGATGTGTTTGACAGACACACGACATTTCAAAATATTTTTGTATATTGTATTCGATTTGGAAGCCGACGCAATTTTCAAGTCGGGTATTAAATATATTACACGAAGGTCCACAAAGGAAGGAAGGGAGTTTTTTTTAGTATGTGTGCGCGTCGCTATTTGTCATCTCAGTGCAAAGATACGGTTAGTGTGGAGTGTCGGACTATAAATACGGACAATTTTATAATTCTGAAGACCAAGTGAGGGTAGTTTCTGCAGCTGCCACCACTTCTCGACGGTAGCTCCATAGGGGAGGAGGAAGTAGGGAGTACGATTAGTTTCCGCTACATATTGATAATGGTAATAATTATAACAAAGAAAAAGAAAACTAGTGGTTCGCCCCGAACTGAGACCTCGCGATAACACCTTTATCAGCCCGACTACTTAACCAAGTAATTTCCTTTATTCTATTATTATTTTTGAAAATTTTCACCTCGAGGTCTACCAGTACAGTACAGGATCTATCAGTAACAACTCTAATTTCCTACACATCATCGAAATAACCTTTGAATAGGGCTAAGCAACGGGACGCAATAATACATACCTGTTAGTACCTATATCAAGTACCTGACGAATTAATTGATAACGTCCTTTTGACAAAAACCTTAGAACTCCAGCGTCATTCAAATTCCTTGAAATGGGAGGTCAACAATGGATGTTATATTGGTTTTTGTTTTATGGAGTACAAGTTTCTAAATTCTTCAGTTTCAGACTTTTCCCTATAGTTGTGACACAAAAGCCACAAGCATACCAAATTTCAGCATTGTCGGATTGCTGGAAGGAATTTTTGGATCTCAAAAACTACTAAGGCTAAATACTTATTAAAAACAGTTTTGAAATGTCCAACCAAAAGCTTTCATTAGACACCACTTGATCTGTCTCACTTTTATTTTTTTTACCCCCTTTTGGACCCCAATATCTCAGCAACCCCCTGACCGATATAGCTCATAACCTTACCTACAAATTGTACCAATACTATCTACCCCCATACCAAATTTCATGAAGATTGGATTAACGATTAGGAAGTTTTCATCGGACAAACATACATACATACAAACGCCGATTCTTCCAACTTGACTCAGAGAACTCGCTTCGCTCGTTTAATAAAATTTTGGTATTTATAAAGAAAAAATAATAATAATAATAATAATAAGTCTTGATAACAAAACTAATTCTCTTTATATGTTAGATGTAGAAAATGTACCATAACATAAGCATGGCGCGATGCGGCGTCATTCTTAGACAGTTGTGACTGACCCATGGGAATCACACCGCGCCGCCTACTGAAGATCCGTGAGCTGAATACATCGTAGACATTCTTTCTACCCTCAGCAGTGGAACTAGAGTGCGCGCAAGATAAGTCTGCGCACGGCGGAAAATGGAAAGTTTGAGAAATGAAGGAAAAAAAGATTAGTCAGGGTGGCAACATTAAGTACGCCACCAGCCGCGCGCAGACTTATCTTGTGCGCACTCTAGTACCTATGCCCAGTACTTCTAATCTGAACAGCCAGAGTCAATACGCCTCCAGGCGCGCGCAAACTTATATTGCGCGCACTCTACTCGATATTTTTATATATTTGTTAGGTTACAAGAGGAGTAAGGCAGTTTTTTGACGTGTTAACGTCTTATAAATCGATGGAGCCGGCTGCACGCTCGAAAAAACATGACTAATGCGTCGTTACCTCGTCATACGTCGTTACCTCGTCATGCGTCACCTCGCAAAATGCGCGTAGCGCATGCGCTATATATGCTATATATATATATATATGCGCATGCGCCAAGCGCATGCGCAAACGCCGCATGCGCATGCGCTATATATGCTATATATATATATATATATATAAAACATATATATATATATATATATGCGATATATATATATATATGCGCATGCGCTAACGCCGCATGCGCGCGAGCGCGGAACGAGCGACAAAGAAGCACAATAACGACGTTGACACGTTGAACTATCGTTAGTAAACCGACTTTACAGACAACCGTTTTTTTTTAATTTTCTGTGTTCTCTCCCATAATCAGAATTCTTTTTAACCGACTTCATAAATAGGAGATTTTTTTTATGTGAATAGATATACTTCCAGATTGGTCCCATTTTTTCAGAATCCAGTTCTGATGATGGAATGCATGATGAATTGAGGGAACTGCTCAAATATTGTAGACATAAGTACATTATAGCGATTTTGATATTTTCAGCAACAAATCAAGCATTTGCATTCAGAAAGTATCATAACCCTTTCACCACTATGGTTTTTTCATAATTTTGTTTTCTTCCAGATATGTAGTCGATCACAATGGCGGAAGTTGGTTTTTTAAATGAAAAGTTATATTTCCCTATACTTCTGCTTTATGTAAATATTCCGTATATGTGTACAATTTTTTTTTGCTCCAGAAGTTTTGGACAAAAAGGCTGTGACAGACAGACACGATAGTTATCCTAAAATGGTTCAATTGTCCCATTTGAGAACTTTAATTACTGCAAAATTTAGGTCATAAGGCGGTCATTTTGATCAGTTTAGCTATCTTAAGATCGTTTGTAACGATTACTAAAGAGGTGAATTGCATCATGATTGTGTATTTTTTAAATTGTACATACTAATTTGTTTTTAGTTGTAGATACCTACGTACTTATCATCCGTATGAAGAACCAAGATCATCGACATAGCTTTTAGAATTAGCAAGTTCAAGTGGCAATGGGCAGGTCATATAGCTCGTAGAACTGACAACCGTTGGAGAACAAAGGATCTCGCATGGCGACTACAAACCAGACGACGCAACGGAAGGCCACAATCGACCAAGTAAATTATAAAGGTTGTAGAAAGTCAGTGGATGGAGGCTGCTAAAGACCGTTCGTTGTGACTTAGGCTGATGATGATGATGATAATATAAAACACTTTTTGTTTCAGGTACCTAATTACCATACCAAGAGAAAAACAGAATTGTTATTATAGAACCTTCAGCCATTTATTATCTGAATTATATACTTACCTAAATTCTTACAACTTATCCTTTTGTATTTAAGTATAAGACTGTTTGGGTGCCTAGCTTTATCTAGGTAAGTGCCTATAAGGTCTAGTTTATAAAGAGTTCTCGGTGGTTGTTTTTCTGTTCCTTTTGCTGAACAGCAGATAGCTTCAGAGTATCAAGGCAGCTGCAGAATTCTATGGCGATGCTGAAATCAGCGTGGCTGAGCGCTCGTCCTGTTCTCTTACACTACCTTGTCTACCTACCTTTCTTAATATTATACCTGTGTAACTAATGATAAGTAATGTGAGTGAATAAATGCCCTTTTATTTTATTTATTTAATTACAATAAACAAATAAAAATAAATACTGGACATTTCACACAGCATTATCTAGCCCCAAGCTAAGCAGAGCTTGTGTTATGGGTACTAGATAACTGATAATACTTAATACAATATACATTAAATAGATATAGATATTTTTATTATACATAGAAAATACTTACCCAGAACACCCTGAACAAATATCTGCAGATCGTACAAATATTTGTTCCGAATCGAAACCGCAACCTCCTGCGGGATAAAGCTAAAAACAAATAAAGCTTAAAATTAAAATTAAAACTATAAAAAAAAAACTTCCTATGAAAGATCATGAATCACGCGACAGCTATGACTCTAGTGGTTAGCTTTGTATACAAGGTACGATTGTGACCTTCACGGCAATCGATCGTACCCGTCGGGGTTACCACAAACCAACTCTTTATGGGATTATGATAATAGGTTATTCCACTAATCTGTAAACGGACGTAAAATCGATTACAACATGAAGGTTCTTTGTTTCCAAATGGCAAGTACAAGCACAGGTGTAAAATGGTGGTTATAATGGTGTTTTAACTGTCCCTAACCACCATGATGACCTCTGAACACCGTCGTGTGTCCGGCCTAAGAATAACATAACATAACACCCAACTGTCACATAATGTAGTCTTGATCGCACACTAAGATTCCCTGTATCGTGGGTATCAGGAACTACGAGTGTCATATATTTGCAGATCATATAAACATTTGTCCCTCAGTGGGAATCGAACCCGCAACCTCTTGCATCTAAGCCGGCTACTGGCCCACTGCACCATAGAGGTCGTCAATAGACCCCTTCCCTCCCGTGGTTGTCGTAAAAGGCGACTAAGGGATTACACCAGGGGATGGGCAGCAGCATCCACCTGAGTACTCAACACGAATACTGCGATCACCAATCCACCTCTAAGCGTGGTGATTGTGCAATTGCCCCATTGTATTTTATGGGGGGGGGGGGGGGGCTTCGTACAGCAGTGGACGACTTAAGGCTGCTGATGAACCATCCTGAAGTTAGTTGTTTGATTTCCATGTCTGCACTTCACATCATATCGGCTCATATTACTATAGCACGTGTAGTTAAACTTTGCGAAACCTTGTACCTCTGTTCACGTTTGTATGATAGTTTTATGAGTTAAAGGGTCACATTTTTATCATTATCATCATCAACATCAGCCTAAAGAAATCCACTGCTGGACATAGGGCCTACACCATAGAACCACGATGAACCGTCTTAAATCACAAAAAAGGGCTAAGTATATTAATTAATTTATACAAGCAAACTTTTAAGTCTCTACAAAGTACCTACTAAGCTTTGGAGTAATTATTACAATAAAAGCAAGGGCCGGAGTCGAGAGGACCTCAGTATTATTAGGAAAACAGGAATTAGAATACTTAATCATCAAGCCGCCTAAGGCTATTGAAAAACTTAGATGTCTTATTGTAGTTGAGAATCCTTACCCCAGTAACTATTAAGTGCCACTTGCGTCATAATGTTTTAACCCTAAGTAACGATCTAACTCAATGATGTGATGGCGCAGTGACTGCTAAGTAAATAAACACAGAGTCAATTAGCTTACCCACCCTGGTAGACGCAAGTGGCACTAAGTGTTTGTTTTGTATGTTTTTATACCAACTAGAAAACCCGCTCCGCCGCCGTTTATGTACAGTGGGAGAATTAAAACGTTCGTCACCTTTGATTGTGAAATTTCCCAGAAAATTTCATGGATACCTCTATATAGTATAAAAATTCATTGGAAAATTTACACTTCAGATGCCATGGCAACTCAATAAAAAAGGTCTCGTGTCAAAACATAAACATGCAACTGATTCAAGGTTTGCAATTTTGATCTTTGTTAACAAACAATTAAATTATGGTTTTTAATACAAAAGTCTGCTCAGTAGGATAGTTAGAAAAGGTAATAATATGCTTGCGACATCATAAGTACTTTGAAAACTGACGAACGTTTTCTCCGCCACTGTATAATATATGGATATTCATCAGAACTTGCTAACTTCACCAAACTTTTCTCTGGAAGTCCGTTTATCTGCAAAACCCATCGCTCATTTTAGAGGACGGCTTAATGTCTCTGTTTTCTACGTTGATGGAAATGAAGCCTAAAGCCAAGCAAAGGGATAGTTGTCTGAAATAAATTTCGTGATATATATCATTAATTACTCGGGTAACCTCGGGTTTTAAATTTACATTTGCAGGATGCAACATTTTGATTAGGGTTAAAACCTGTTGGTGTAAATATCGACAATAATACTAACACGATAAACCAACGTGATGCAACTGACCAACTTATATGTGAAAATATTCCGTGTTACAAAAAGAAGGATTTCGTCCGTGTGGAAGGAATTTAATATAGTAGAATAACTTTTCATTTAAAAAACCGACTTCCATCATTGTATTCGACTAAATATTTGGATGAAAAAAAAAATGATGAAAGAATATGGTGAAAGGGTTATGATACTTTCTGAATGCAAATGCTTGGTTTGTTGATGAAAATATCAAAATCGCCATATGTATGCCTACAATATATGAGGAGTTCCCTCAATTCCTCATGGATTCCATCATCAGAACTGGATTCTGAAAAAAATGGGACCAATCTGGAAGTATATCTATTCAAATAAAAAAAAAATCCTTATCGGTTCATAAACGGCGGAGATATGAGGTAACAACCATAAAAAAAAATATAACCGAATTGAGAACATCTTCCTTATTGTGAAGTCGGTTAAAAGCAAAGGCGGGGTGGTGCGGGAGGCAATTACCCCACGGACCCAAAATCACGATTGTCACGAACCAAAGTTGACAAAGAAGGTTGAGGACTTGAGGTTGACATATTGGAAATGAATAAGGCCACTGTTCACCAATACATAAACAGATGGTTAAACGACATTTTAGCCTAACTGTAGCTTCAGTCCTTATTCTAAGGCCTAACCAATTCATTTTGACAGAATCAGATGAATCTTTGGTTGATACATTATCTGTCAACTTGACCAATGGTTTTTTTTTTATGCTATTTGGCAAGCAGACAAGCTTACGGCCCACCAGATGGAAAGCAGTAACCGTAGCCTATGAACATCACAGGCGCGCTGCCGACCCTGAGACATAAAGATGAAAAGTCTCATGTGCCTGTAATTTCACCGGCACCCGTACCCTTCAAACCGAAACACAGCAATGCGAACACTACTGCTTGGCGGCAGAAATAGGTACGGTGGAAGTACTTCCCCGGACGAACTCTTTCACAAGAAGTTCTACTACTAACACGGTAAACGCCGGTTTTTTAATTGTTCGTGAACATAGGCCTAAGCAATGCAGTTGAAACAAGAAGAATACTACGTAACTCTGCAAATTAAACCACAATACAGCAGAATAAAAGCATCTATAATACATATATATCTAGCGTCCGTGAACTTGCTTGCATTACGTCGACGACGCCGACGGAAGTTCTAGATTAACGCCAGTTAATAGTCAAAAGGCGAGTGCCAAGGTAACCCACGCTAGATTGTAGATAGCAGTTATTAATTGCCTTAAGTCTAGCGTAAATTAACATCAAGGATACCTGGATAGAGAATTAATAGCTGGAGTAAACGAGGTCCTATTTTGACTTTATTATAATCATTGATAGCTCAAATGGTTGGTGTTCCTCATGAATCAATCAGTGTACACAACTAGAAGGATAAACACAACATTTCAGAGTCTCAGGAAGATTGAGAAAGACCAAATGACTCCAGAGAAGAATAATTTCCTGTGCTAAGATCATAGATTTATAGTAAAGATAATAAAAATATACAAAACAATAAAGCAATGTCTCCTTATAGCAAAATCAGCGTCATCTCTCGGATTACATTATAACTACGTTGAAATGAACACAAAAACCCGAACGCCATAACCTTCTTGCTTATTGGGAGTCCGGTTATTTACAACCAAGAAACTCGCACGCGTATCAATTAACATCCTTACAAAGTTATAGCGTTTTGCTTGTATGGCGTCTCTTTATTGAATTGGAGAGCGATTTACCAAGGAAACAAAATTGTTTTCTGTAATTAGGGAAATTTGCCATACCGATGATAAGAAATGACATATTTTTTTAAGCTACACTTTGCAAAGTTGTTTCTGCAGCCTTTCACCACTCAATATGGCATTTTGTGGCCGAAACGATCGCGCGCGGTGTACGTCACCGACTGATTATCGTGGTGTCAGTCAACTGATTTTTGACACCGGTTTATTTGGCGGTTATCTAGCGAGCGTCCGCCGTGTCCTAAGTGTAGGTCTATGGCTAAGATCCTATTTCTGGGATATTCATTGTTTACACAGTACCCTTTAAATGTAAAGTTTTAATTGAGATGGGGTGCCCGCCACAAACTATTGGATACTGATCGACCGCTCTTGGTTTCTGATTTACTAACCTACTCCCACGCTTAGTTTGCAGATTGATTATAATCTACTTCAAGTTTGACAGGTATTAAGTGTTATATGTTTTGGTTAAGGTGTTCCAAACCTTACTCTAAAATTATTCCAGCCGTGTATTTTCACAATGTGGATCCTCAGAGATAATAGCATTAGTGGAGTTAATGAAGATCGTACGTGCGTCCCACTTCATGACCTCCGAGGGTGTAGGTAGGTATCGTTTTGTGAACCAACTTTTAGTAGTAGTAGAACTCCTTGTGAAAGAGTTCATCCGGGAAGTACTACCACCATACTTATTACTGCTGTCAAACAGTACATTGCTGGGTTCCGGTTTGAAAAATATGGGTGCCGGTGAAATTACATGCACATGAGGCTTTTTAATCTTCACATCTCATGATGTAATGCCAGGTAGGACGCGTCCAAGATGGACGTGACCTAAAGAAAGAAGAAGGAAAGAAACAATAAAAAAACATTCTGCTTGTACGCCAATTGTCAAAGACGGTAAATAAGCATAACCTAGTCTCAAGCAATGAGAGTCTACGGATGTCATATTTCTTCGAATTTCTGACCTATTAGAATAACTAGAGTCAAAGTAGGCATAATGCGATCTTGTGATACCAGTATGGCGAGAATAAATTTAAATTTAAGTAGTTTTACAGCGGATAATAATTCAATCCATTTTGTTAGTAGTAGGCATATATATACATATATGGCAAAATTTATAATAATGTTGTTTGAGAGCATTTATAACCAAATAGGTACAAATTATTCCTGCAAAGTCAACCAAATCGATTTGAAAAACTTTAGCTTAGATTTTTTTTTCTTCGCGTGTTTTCTATTGATACTACTAGTAAATATTCGTAAATTTCGTAATAAGCACTAATTATATTTTAACCACGATTTAATTTACCTGTTGGAAACATTGTACTTACTTATTTTAAAAATCCTTTAATGAACTGTTCACAAACTCACGACTTTGGTGGATACCACTGGGAAATTAAATTAAGAAAATGTTCGAAGGAATATTTTCGCTGAAGAATTAGGCTAATTAATTAGCTAACCTACCCTTAGGTGTGGAGGTATGAGTGTCTGGAGTTTCATGTTCAAACAAGAACATGCTACATTTTTTTGTCCCGTTTATTGAACTGTTCATGACGTTGAATTTAGCTACCATAGCCTTCAACGGGGCCTAGTTCAGCCAATAGGTTCCAATTAAACCATTCGAATAATTGTCGGGCGGCCGTACTGTGGACGTCAGGCGGCATTTTCCGACATACCTTTTGTACATTGTACCTATTTTTACTTATGTTGTGGCAGTTGGATGCACTATAACGACAAAGTACATAATCTGGACATGGCATCATCAATGTATCCTGACAGTGGGCTGTTACTGACGCTAATGTCTAGCAAATGAGGGTGTGCATGTAATCTATAGGAACTCAAGATAGATTAGCAAATGTCACACGCCTTGAAGGTTCTAGGATGTGTCTGTTTCCCAGCGATGTTTCCGCGTCTGAGCAACGATTTGTGCAATGATTTTGATGTGATTGTGCAATGAGTGTCGGTTTGAGAAATCGTTACACCCTGTAATTCACAAAATTAAGTTCTCGCCTTAGAATTTAGTGTCGGGAATTTGTAAGGATAGAATTTAGTAACTTGGTGCCTATGAAATAAACTAAGTTAGGACGTGTTTTTTTGTGCACCTTGTGCTCTCTATAAGCCTTGGTCTTTTAAGAAATAGAACAAAAAAAGCAGACATAGCACACACAATTAAGAAACTGAAATGGAAGTGGGCAGGCCATATATTGAGAAGTAAATAATATTTATAATAAAAAAGATAAATGGGCCAAAGACGTGATCGAATGATACCCGCGAGAAGGAAAAAGAGCGAGAGGTCGACCGTTCCAAAGGTGGGAAAACGACATCAGAGTAGCTGCAGGAGGGCTTTGGAGAAGGAAAGCTCACGATCGTTAACTTTGGGAAAGGGCGGGGGAGGAGTCTATGCTGAAAAGAAAAACAATCACAAAATATAAGATTTTATAAACTAGAATTAAGAATTGTTTAATAAAGACTATTGAAATTGAAATGTGCTCTTTCAATCGAATGCTTATAGTGGAGTGGCCACTGCTTTTATTCTCGAGCTGAAAGAAGTGTAAGACAGCCGTTTTCCGATTATTTGACCTTTACCAGCTAACGTAGCCCACACGCACAGGAAGACATTAGCGCCACTTAGCTTTAGATGGCGCATCATTTCCTAAGTGGCTGTTTTGTCGATTGCCGACACGTTTTTTCGGCATGCTTAAAGAAATGTCTACCTATACATGTGGAGACATTTGTTATTTTTAACTCACGCACGCATGCACGCACTTCAAATAATTTATTTGACAAAGAGATTGTAATACTGAGGTAATACTGTACTTACGTCATTTACAAACATTGATGCATAGACCAAGTAAAATAGCCCATACACCAAAGACCACCTAGTAGAGCGTATATATAAATAAATAAATAAAAGGGCATTTATTCACTTACACTAATCTTAGTTACAAAGGTACAATTATAAATAATAAAATATAAAGTTTAATAGTTAGTGTACGAGAAAAGGACGAGGGCTCAGCCACGCTGTTTTTCAGCCTCACCTTAGAATGCTGCTGTCGTCACAGCAGCCATGATACTCAGAAGCTATCTGCTGTTTCAGCAAAGGAAACAGCAAAACAACCACCGAGAACTCGTTATTATAAACTAGGCCTTAGGCACTTACCCATAAAGCTAGGCACCCAAACAGGCTTATGTTTAAATAGCTTATATAGTATAATGCACTAGGATAGAATAGGATATTAGAGAGTAGTAATGTTTTTTTTTCTTGTGCAGTTTCTAGATATTTATTCATTTGTTTTTTATTTAGCCTTCCGTTGTTTGTTGATGTTCGTGCCATTACCTTGGTCTTATCTGAAAACCTTCAAAAACCTGAAAGTCTTGCTTGTCTTTTGGTAATTTGTTTTTGTATTTACATAACACCTAACAGTCACATACTTAGTCATGATCCCACACTAGGAGTCCCTGTGTCGTGGGTAACAAGAACTAAGAGCACTTACCTCGGTACCATAACACCTGGGTGTTATGGTACCGAAAATGTTTGTATGATCTACAAATATTTGTAGATCATACAAACATTTTTCCCACAACGGGAATCGACCCCGCAACCTCCTGCATCTCAGCCAGCTATTCGCCCGCCGCACCACAGGGTTCGTCCTTTCACTGAAAAAAATATACAGTTAGAGTAACCCGAAAACTGATAAAAGTTACTGTTTTGCTAGGTTAAAATGGAGTCAACACATTAGCATAACTGAAAAAAAAAACAGTTAATTTTACGGGTAATATCATTGTCCATCATTTTATTGTTGTTACAGTAGTCAAATCGTTACAATTATTGTCAGGATACGTTGCTATAATTGACCAAAAACTTTGTGTGACTGTTTATACATCTATATTTGCTGTTTTCTTCCTAACTGTTTTTTTCAGTTGCCTCAACGGTGTAAAATAATTAGGTCTCACTGAAAAATATGTTGTGACACATTTTGCGCACAGTTAGAATTGTTTTTCAGTGTATATAGAGCATTATATATAGAGGTATTTGTTTATATATATATATTATTTATAGAGGTATTTGTTTTATATGTTTAATTTTATGTTTTCTTCCTTAGGGAAAAACAAACAATATAACAAAAATATTTCTTTCAACAGTGATAAAGGACGCACACAGTGGGTATCAAATATAAACACATCTCTACGATATTATTGTTTTCCGTATGTTTTATTTAGTCATTTCGTGTATACCTTTCCGTTTCTTTGTAAACACTATTGTGGCAAATAAATATTTTATCCAATTTATCTTACAGGCCTCGTTAGTATGGGTCTGCAATGCAATTAATTTTAACAACAATACAATACTAAATAAACACTTACAGGAAATCAGACATTATCGATTGTCATTCTCAAAAATGTAAAAATAGTTTATTATGAATCAAGGTAACATTATGACTAAATAGATTATTTTAATGAATTAAAATTATAAAAAATAAACCAATTGCCAATTAAATAACTAAGAACTTATGATTTTATTAAAGTTGCTTTTAAAAACTTATCAAATGCCTTGAAAACCTTGATGATAATTTTTTTATTAAGGTTTATTTATCTAGATTTACTATTCTTGTAACAAATACAAGATAATTTAATTTGATAATAAATTAATTAATTAAAATACTTTGTTGTTATACCGTTGGTAATTTGATTGTTCCTTTCACTTACCAAAATTTTTTAGGTCCTCCACACCCTTGAATTCTCTTGCGTTATCATCCAGAGGAAATACAATTTCAGGATAAAAGTATTCTATGTCCAAACCAGGTTTGAATCCATCTGTGTACTAAGTTTCATCAAAACTTACCAAGCCGTTTTGGCGTGAAAGTACGTCAAACATTAAAGGCTGCAGCACACCGGCTGCGTACTCGTCGTACCATGACGTTGTAATGCATGGAACTCTATGAGACATGGCACACCGCTTGCGTGAAGTGCACGTAAGCGTTTACATACAAAGTGACGCGCGTGTCTACATTACGTTTTGCATACGCATCCGGTGTGAAATGGCCGTAAACCATTACCTTAATTCATTTCATGTTTATACATTAGTAGGGGTAGGAATAGGGAATACTTAAACCTCTAACATCGTTCAAATAATGAACCGATTTTCGACATTGACACTATTTCTTACACACGTGAATATTTCCTAAGATATTCGTTCGTACATACGCAGAAGGATCCTTGGGGAGTTGATAACATGCTCGTATTACTCCTCTCTCGGGCAAGAATTTGATATTTGCAAGTTTCTTGGAACGATGCAAAGTTGCGAAGGGTTTTATTTCAGTTACAATATAACAAATGTTTGGAGAGGTTTCTTTCGTATTACTATAACTTTTCATTTAAAAAACCGACTTCCGCCATTGTATTCAACTAAATAATTTTGGATGAAAAAAAATGATGAAAGAACCGTAGTGGTGAAAGGATTATGATACTTTCTGAACGCAAATGCTTGGTTTGTTGCTGAAAATATCAAAATCGCCATATGTATGCCTACAATATTTGAGGAGTTCCCTCAATTCCTCGTGGATCCCATCATCAAAACTGGATTGTGAAAAAAATGGGACCAATCTGGAAGTATATCTATACAAATAAAAAAAGATTTTTTCAAATCGGTTTATAGACGACGGAGATATGAGGTAACAAACATACAAAAAAAAAAAAAATACAACCGCATTGAGAACCTCCTCCTTTTTGTGAAGTCGGTTAAAAATTCTTATTTTGTGCCGTGGCGTTTTTGGCCTAAGAATAAATCAATAAATAATGAACACAAGATATGTAAAACATATAGATCGACAAAGAAAATGTTCAACTTTTCAAGCACACCATTCTAAATTACTGTGTGTGCTGTGTGGGTGTACTGTGTGTGTAGTAGTGCCTGTACGGGAGTGGCATGGTCACTTGTAACTAATCATAGTACTGACAAAGATTCGTTTACTTTATAAATTTATTTAAGTTTAAGATCTCATTAGGGACCAGTAAACTTTCACTTATTTTACTAAATAAATGATACTATAGGATATATATAGGATACTTTGTTTAAGGAAGATACAAACTACCTTCAAGTATTTACAAGCAAGATCAGAGGAGGTTGCTCATAGAATTTAAGTAGGTGTTATGATAGTGGATTTCCACTTTGCTTTCCTAACAAATAGAGATTAAAAGAGAAGCAAAAATATGTATTAAAACTTCCTTAAAATTAAACGGAAAACATTCTGTGTGCTTTTATTAAAGGAGGAATGGTAGTTTTGAAAATAACTTGATTTTTGTCATGCCTAAAGAAAGGGTGAGAGGGGATTGCTCATGGGGTTTGAGCAGGAGCTTGTTAACAATTTTCAACACAAATTTTTAAACAAAATTACTTGGAGATAGGAGTCAGAACCTGTATGGATACTTTATTAGGATTAAACTGAAGGTACCTTCTATATTCTTATTGATAAAAGACTCATTGGATTGAAAATTACTTGTTTTGTATACATTTTGTCGATTTCAGTGGAACAGGATCGCCTACGGCGCGGGTCTTTATCTAAATCAGAAGATGGAGACAATTCTAACTAGCCCATTTTGATACTATGAGAGGGGATTCAAATGATGTAGTAGTAATTTTCGTCAGATACTGGATAACGCCCCGAACAGATATCTGCGGCCTGTACAATCATTTGTTCCGAGGCGGGAATCGAACCCACAACCTCCTGCGTCGAGGGTGAGCCTTCGCCCACTGCGCCACAGAGGTCGTCAATTGACATTGAAGAAAAGAGGCTAAATTGTCTTATGTGTAAGGCAGAATAATGGGATTACGTTGTCTTCTAAGTAATAGGTACGTAGTAGTACCTACCGACAAATATTTATAGGGTCACCTTAAATATAAATTTAAATACTTGGTGGAGGAATTGGTTCAGTAGTAGGACAGCTCATTCATACAAACATATGTCTCACAGCGGGAGACGAAACCTGCTACCTTTCGCGTCTCGATCGAATATTTTCTCCACCTTGTCACGAAGATCCTCAACAGCTAGTAGGCACAAAACATGTTAATCAAGATAGGTATAAATCTGTTTCCTTTTATCACTCAGCTTTAGTGAGGATAACGTAATATAAACCATCGAGAAGGCTATGCGACTTATTTACGTATTTATGAATAAAATAGGATCCATTAGGGTCAGATTAGCAGATTTTAATTAATCTTTGTCAACGCAAAATAGTACTTATTTACTCTAATTACCGCAAAGACATCAGAAAAAAGTTGATGTGGGTAGACAAACACCAACAAATACACAAGTCAGGCAAAGAGAGATTAGGGAACGAGGCGGTGCGAGCGGGGGGAGACGACGGGCGGAGTTACGGAGACGTACGAGGGGGGAAGGGTATTGGCATGATAAAAGCCGATGCAGCGAATGTTCTGGGCTTTTTTGAACGCGGAACGTGGACCAGAACAAACGTGAGTCTTAGAATTAGTAATTATCTACCTACTTGTGTGTACTTATGGAATCATTTCGTGAAGTGTAAATTCTTTTAAAGTGGTACTGGATAGTAATTCGTTGTTAGTGATTACCTCTGTTTGAGACCAACGAAAGTGGCAATCATAGGGATTCCTGAGGTATTATTTACCACCGAATAAAGAAAAATATTTTTATTTCGGTTGGTCTTTGGATGTTTCGGGAATCATAGGCGGGCTGTGATCCTATACCTACAGTGATTAATGAAATGATTGCATAGGTTTTTTATTTTAAACCTGAACTATTAATTACCTACAGTGATATTAGTTCCTTCCTTTTCGGTGTAAATAGCTGAGAAAATTTTACTCAGTTGAGTTTTCTGGTGAGTACGATTGGTGATATCCGTTCATGGCTCATAGTACTATGGATGAATGGTCATCTGATACGCAAGAATTTTGGGATCGATTTCTGTTGCATCTTACTAACATATCCTTACCTTACCTATCCTGAATCCTATCCATCCTGAGGTGTGGTGCGGCCTGAAACCGGGTCGTTAAGCATCTTACTAACATATCCTTACCTTACCTACCCTGAATCCTATCCATCCTGAGGTGTGGTGCGGCCTGAAACCGGGTCGTTAAACATCTTACTAACATATCCTTACCTTACCTATCCTGAATCCTATCCATCCTGAGGTGTGGTGCGGCCTGAAACCGGGTCGTTAAGCATCTTACTAACATATCCTTACCTTACCTATCCTGAATCCTATCCATCCTGAGGTGTGGTGCGGCCTGAAACCGGGTCGTTAAGCATCTTACTAACATATCCTTACCTTACCTACCCTGAATCCTATCCATCCTGAGGTGTGGTGCGGCCTGAAACCGGGTCGTTAAGCATCTTACTAACATATCCTTACCTTACCTATCCTGAATCCTATCCATCCTGAGGTGTGGTGCGGCCTGAAACCGGGTCGTTAAGCATCTTACTAACATATCCTTACCTTACCTACCCTGAATCCTATCCATCCTGAGGTGTGGTGCGGCCTGAAACCGGGTCGTTAAGCATCTTACTAACATATCCTTACCTTACCTATCCTGAATCCTATCCATCCTGAGGTGTGGTGCGGCCTGAAACCGGGTCGTTAAGCATCTTACTAACATATCCTTACCTTACCTATCCTGAATCCTATCCATCCTGAGGTGTGGTGCGGCCTGAAACCGGGTCGTTAAGCATCTTACTAACATATCCTTACCTTACCTACCCTGAATCCTATCCATCCTGAGGTGTGGTGCGGCCTGAAACCGGGTCGTTAAGCATCTTACTAACATATCCTTACCTTACCTACCCTGAATCCTATCCATCCTGAGGTGTGGTGCGGCCTGAAACCGGGTCGTTAAGCATCTTACTAACATATCCTTACCTTACCTATCCTGAATCCTATCCATCCTGAGGTGTGGTGCGGCCTGAAACCGGGTCGTTAAGCATCTTACTAACATATCCTTACCTTACCTATCCTGAATCCTATCCATCCTGAGGTGTGGTGCGGCCTGAAACCGGGTCGTTAAGCATCTTACTAACATATCCTTACCCTACCTACCCTGAATCCCATCCATCCTGAGGTGTGGTGCGGCCTGAAACCGGGTCGTTAAGCATCTTACTAACATATCCTTACCCTACCTACCCTGAATCCCATCCATCCTGAGGTGTGGTGCGGCCTGAAACCGGGTCGTTAAGCATCTTACTAACATATCCTTACCTTACCTACCCTGAATCCTATCCATCCTGAGGTGTGGTGCGGCCTGAAACCGGGTCGTTAAGCATCTTACTAACATATCCTTACCTTACCTATCCTGAATCCTATCCATCCTGAGGTGTGGTGCGGCCTGAAACCGGGTCGTTAAGCATCTTACTAACATATCCTTACCTTACCTACCCTGAATCCTATCCATCCTGAGGTGTGGTGCGGCCTGAAACCGGGTCGTTAAGCATCTTACTAACATAACCTTACCCTACCTACCCTGAACCCCATCCATCCTGAGGTGTGGTGCGGCCTGAAACCGGGTCGTTAAGCATCTTACTAACATATCCTTACCTTACCTATCCTGAATCCTATCCATCCTGAGGTGTGGTGCGGCCTGAAACCGGGTCGTTAAGCATCTTACTAACATATCCTTACCTTACCTATCCTGAATCCTATCCATCCTGAGGTGTGGTGCGGCCTGAAACCGGGTCGTTAAGCATCTTACTAACATATCCTTACCTTACCTACCCTGAATCCTATCCATCCTGAGGTGTGGTGCGGCCTGAAACCGGGTCGTTAAGCATCTTACTAACATATCCTTATCCTACCTACCCTGAAATCCTTCCATCCTGAGGAGTGGTGCGGCTTGACTACGAGTCGTTAAACTCCTCTCTAACATATCCTTATTCTATCTACCCTGAAATAAATAGTATCAAGAAATGCATGATTCAGTATAAAATTGAGTAATGGTATCGATGACCTTCATCCAGGATAATCTAGTAGAATGAGCATCTGGCCTGCGGAGTATCTGGATAGGATTTTAAATAAACAATTTTAACTTTCCTGTGTTTCATTCCAAGACTATTTTCCTTGATACATGCTGTTTTGTTTGATTTTATTTTTCTGTGAGGTAAGTTTTATATGAATACTCCATTTCTGTGTATTCTCCGATTATTATGTGAAATTACAGGTACGCGATCATTCCTGTGTACTATTTATCTTTTAAGTAGGAACTTAACCTTGATTTATTAAATTTTATGTGTATTCTCCAAACGACTTCAAGTGACTTTGCAGGTATCTACTGAAATTATTGAACTTAACCTACATTTTTTTTTACATCCGAACTTATTCTTGATAGTGTTGCTATTTTTAATCTTGAGTACTTTATTATACACTTATCTACTTAATGGTTAGCTTTTTCTTGATCCTAAATTGGAAAGAGATTGATAAAATGATTGTCTTAAGCTTGAAGGGCTTTCAATTGAGTCATAAAAGCCTTTTCGTCCTCGTACAATTATGCTGACAAGTTCCACGAAATATTTCCCAATGTTTGACTCGCATTTGGAAATAACCTTTAGCTAGAGTTTATATCCGATAGGCATCTTCGACTTGCAGCCTAATACTTATTATGAATCTTATTCTTTGAATAAATCTAAAATCCAACCTTTTTACAAAACTTCTGTGTTGAATTCGAAAGAAATTAGTCACAATTATTTACATAGTGGTATCGATTGAGGAGAAAGAGAACTCAATTTTGATATCCTCGTTTATACACATGCCAAGCAAAAAGCCGTGCAAAGAGAATCCTGACTAGAATAGAGGGAGGACCTTGATGTCCCTAAACGAGTTTATCAAACACTGATACCTACTATCTTAAGTTTTTAAAAGAGATGTTTTGAATTTTGAATTTAATTCAGAAGTTTCTTTGATCGGATTATCTCATTTTTAAATTAACAAGTTAGATTTATTTAATATTTACTTGCTCAAGTTGTGATTTTGGATTGTTACTTTGAAGTCAAATAAATCAATATTAACTTCAAAATTGAATATAATTTAGTGTCCAAATTTGTAGCAAAGATAGATATCCTATCTAAAATAGAAGGACGATTTTGGTGTACCTGGTCAGATCTATTAAAATACTGTCAGTCCTCTTCTATGCTACTTTATATTCAAAGTCAATTATTTTAGTACTTACCACTGATAGTTCTTCAAGTCAAAACAATTAAGCTCACTGAATGAAATCAAATCATGGCCATATTTATATAAATAAATATTTACCATCATCAAATCATGGTGCTACTGGTTCTAAAATAGGTCGTAGAGTCTAAAAGAGCTTAGTCCTATTCATATCAAAAATTCATTAAGAGCCTGCAGTTCAATTTGAGTTTATAAACTCTTAAGAGGCGGGTAGTTATAATCGTACCTATTCTTAGCTATTTAAGTTCTATGTTAATTTCAAACAACCAATTGAGATTACTGCCTTAAAAGTAGAGAAGCCTATATAATTACACATCTATAATGTTCTAAGATGAATTTCATAGGTGCAACATTATTCTTAAATGAATACATTACCTTCAGTTATAAACGGAAACTTCTGTCTTATAGATGGACATACCTATTTAATCAAGTCATACCTATTTAATTGTTGAACTCTTAGTGTTCTTGGAAGAAATTCAACGGAAACTTCTGTCTTATAAATAGACATACCTATTTTAATCAAGACATACCTATTTTATAGTGAACTCTTAGTGTTCTTGGAAGAAAATCAACGAAAACTTCTGTCATATAAATAGACATACCTATCTAATCAAAACATACCTATTTAATCGTGAACTCTTAGTGTTCTTGGATGAAATTCTTGGGTAGAACATTCATCTAATGAGTAAATAGTTATATCTATTCAGAATCAATAGAATTCTTAGAAACTTTAAAAACAAAGTTGTAACTTATAGGTTATAGGTAAATAAACTTATTCGAATTATGAACCAATAGAGTTAAAACTTAATTAGAAAGTTACAAGATAAGATTTTATTCAATTAATAAGTATATTTAAATACATATATTTTATATATTTATATTTCTATAATGTTCTTAGATAGAGTTTCTAGTTTGAACATTCATTTTAAGGTAAATAGTTATACCCATTAGGAATCAATAGAATTCCCAGAAATATTTAAATAATAAAACTTATAGCTTATAGATAAATAAGTTTATTCGTATTATAAACCAATATAGTTTAATTTTGGTTGGAATTCATAAGGTAAACATTATTATCGCAAGTACGAAAATATAGATAATATTCAATAAATGAATATATTTAAATATAAATATTTACCTTAATAAAGGGAATTGAAGATATCATCCCTTAATTTATAAAGGTATTGTTTTGAAGTTTTCTTAAACTATTAAATATTTGATCCTTTTCTGCTATTAAATATGTTTATATTTGGAGTGGTCCGGTCGGCGATTGAGGGGTTTTGGAGGTTGGATCGCCCCGCATAAATTTATTTATGCGGATTTAAACATTCTGCATAAATGTAATTATGCGGCCCTTTGTTTGTCCCTATAAAGAACTAAACAGACATCGATTTGAAAAGCATAGTCTTTTGCTTTTCTAATTGGTTTCTTTAAAATGATTTTTCAATCCCTTGATATAGTATTTTATATATTTAATAAACTCGTAGATAGTTTTAATTATTAAACGATGTTTATATCTTATGAAATTCAACTAAATATATCATTTAGTGAACAACTAACTAAATATATTCATTTAGGTTATAGGAAATAAAAGTTTCTAAATAAAGAATACTAGCAGATGTAATAGGAAATTATAGGATAAACATTTATAAACATACTAGATTTTACTATCGTTCTTAATATGAATTAAGGAGTTTTAAATTCAAGCCTTAGGAAGGTTTCAATCTTAAAGTTTATTCTTTAATATTCTTTGTTTAATTTATATTATTCTTTAATATTATTGAGTAGTAATATATTAGTTTAAATCTCTACTAGTTATAACTCTTTTATTTTATTACTACTTTATCATTTTCGTTAATAACCCTACAATTTAGTACTATTTATATGTTAGGAAAATTTAGTTAGAGTTTAAATAGGTAGTATAGGACTTGACTTAATAACTTAAAAGAACTTTGATTACTGCGATCACACAACGTACGGTCCTACCACTAAAACTAGACGATCACCTTGGCCATTTCAATTAACAGCAAAATCATATCTAGTAAAGCATAACACATTTCAAAGATCCATGCATTACCTACTATGATAATATAAATCCGCAGCAGTAAAGTAAGTACGTAATAGTTCGAGGGTAACAGTAAATTTGGGGTTGAGTTAAATATAGGAGTTTTAGTTAAGAGTTTAAGTAGGTTCCGAGGTAGGTTAAAAAAAAGTATTAAGCAGGGGGTTTAATTGATTAGGGGGCGGAAGTTACACACTGTGTGACAAAATTCCTTTTAAATAATAAAGAAAAAAAAAAAAACCATTCTACATAAAAATTATTTAGTGGAAACGCAGAAAAATCCTGGAGCCAAGCTTATTACATAACATAATCAAATCAAATCAAAATAAATTTTATTCATTGAAATCACAAGGATCATTTTGAATCCCCGTAACACCCAACAGTCACATACGTAGTCTTGATCCCACACTTAGGATTCCCTGTGTCGTGGGTATCAGGAACTACAAGTGCCGTGATAACATAACACCCAGACTAGGAACAAATATTTGCAGATCATACAAACATTTGTCCCGCAGCGGGAATCGAACCCGCAACCTCTTACATCTCAGCCCTACTCAGGGCTACTCGCCCGCTGCGCCTCAGAGGTCGTCAACCTCTATATTAGGGGTAGTATTAGTTTGGGTATTAGGTATACTCTAGATATATTTTACCATGATCATCCTGTAACCTAAATAATGATTATTGAACTACTAGATATTATTAAAATTTCTTGAATCAGAGCCCTATGAAAATAGCTCGAATCTTGTTTTTGTATTTCAATGTTCATTTTAATACAGATTCGCTTCTTTATCATGAAACACTAGTTGCGCCCCGCGCGGTTTCACCTGCGTGAATGATGAAAATTGATGATGATGATGATGATGATGATGATGAAAAGTAGTCTATGTGTTAATCCAGGGCGTAAAGTATCTCCATTACAAATTTCACTCAAATCCATTCAGTAGTTTTTACGTGAAAGAGTAACAAACATCCATCCAAACTCACAAACTTTCGCGTTTATAATATTAGTAGGATAGGATTCAACTTAGGGCACCGATTAGAATATCACCGATTTTAAGAGCACCGATTTGAAGAGCATCGATCATATTCTGTTTTGAGCACTTATCAATAACTTCGTTCGGTGCTCTGAGTGGAATAGTAGAACATATTAAAATAGATTCCACGTAGAGGAGCTGCTAGTGATGGGGTATTTTATTATACATAATACTTTTTTGACAAGCTTTTAAATGAAACAAATCGATAAACTAATAATAATTTCAAATAATTAAATTAAATAATTACCCAATTAATTTCCACTGTCAAGTAAATAGAATAAGTCAAAGTCAAAAGAATTCATTGAATAATGAAGCTAAGTATAATCATCACCATTAATAGCAGGGGTCAATAATTTTGTTTCGTAATTCGAGTAATAATGTGTTCTCTTTTTCCTGATAAGGAATACAGAGTTCGTTCATCGCGCGATCCCAGCATGGTGATCTAAAACGTTCGAAAAGCTGCCCGACAGCGGATTCGGGAACTTCCGACGGAGATTCCGCAGAACGAGAGTCTAAAATATCCGATACCGAAAATTTTGACATTAGGATTCGAAACTTTCACGGAAAGTTTCCGACAGCTGTTTGCTGTCGGAAACCCGTCCATAAAGTAGAAAAACATACAAATATTATGTTTTACTAAAGAAAATTGATTTAGTTACAAACCGGTTGATGTTATCTTGACAAACTAACGTTATTGTGGCATTTTATCATGATGATTGGCCTCCAAATATCTTTCTATTTTCGTTTGCTTTTTAGGTTATGTAAACAAATAGGTTCTTACATTTTTGTTGAGTAAATGGAGCAAATCATTGCAATAGCGGCTATAAATCAACGAAATATAGAGCGCTGCAAACAAGTCCAAACTCTCACGTCATAGATTAGAGATTTATCCAATCCTTTTAATGATCCTACTTTTCACACACACTATACACTGATGGCGCTGGAGCCCTCTCAATGAACACAGATAGGTATTTACTGGGTACATTATTCATCTTGGTCATGTAATTTATATGTTTTGAACTCTAAAAAGTAGTTATGTAATGAGTTCCATAAGTTTGACTATTCCAAAACAAAACAAAAACAAACACAAAGTGTTGCCCACAATAATTAAAAACTTTCGTCAAAAATCTAAAAATAGCCGTTTTTAACAAGCGATGTTTACACAACGACGTCAGTGTATGATGCGCATCCGTTGCTGAAATGTTGAACAATGGAGCTAGGAGGTACCTACATATTTTTATAACATGTAGATTTAACTGAAGCCTAATTATATGAAATGGTGTACATGGTGTACATTATGTGGAATGGTGTGTAGTTCGAATCATGATTTTTTGTCTTTTGTCAATGAGAGTAACCGATAAAATGCTATATTTTGCAAATTTCCGGCCATTTGTGAAAAATTTGGGACCACTAATAAACCCTCTAATCAAAGGGATACAATCAACTGGGATACAATGAAACAATCCTTACATGAAACTGAGTCGATACGCATATGACGCTTATGCTAATGGATTGCACTAGTGCAAGTAAAATCAGCTCTGTGTTTTTAATTATAAAAAATTGTTTTAATAGTTTATCTAAGTGTTTAGTAATACCCATATACACGCTAAAGTATAACTCGTGAGCACAAGTGTTGTTTTCATAAAATATTAACGAATTAAAGTGGAAATTACGTATGTAAACAATACCAGTACAAGTGTTCAAAACAAAGAAATTATTGCACATAAGTGGCTGGAAGTAAGATAATACGTGCATTAAATAATCTGGAGAACTGTAAGTAGACATATCATCTACTACCGGAACAAATAAATCTGCTAAATCGAAATAATAGTCAAATTTGTTGAGAACAAAGTAAACAACAGAATGACTCATCTTTACGTCAAAAACGGCAAGTAATTCTGCCGTCGTCTGGATTGAGAGACCATTGCACCAATTGTCGGCAATACTGGTCAGTACAACAATAAAATCTTAATTTTACCACCTGATTTAAGACCTCACTGGTTAAGTTGCTTGCTACTTCGCGTACCAGTTCAACAGATGCTGAATTGAGGCTGAATTGAAATAGATACAAATTAATATAAAAATAAATAATTACAAATAAAAATTGAATTTATGAATTAAGTAATATACTGTTGTTACAATGAACCCTATAACAACAAGATCTAGAGCCAAAAAGGTAGTAGATGCCAGAGAAGACCAGGAAAATGACTGTTCTTCTACTATGAATAATTATTGTAAGATTATTGATAATTTGAAGAAGAGGCTAAAAGAAAAGGAAATTCTTAATAATACACTACTAGACGAACAGGAAACTAATGCCAAAGAATTTGAAATTATATGTAAACAGGTTCAACAGTTTAAAAAAAAAGCCTATGAAGACGAAGAGAAAGTAACTGAGCTTCATAAACTAAATTTACAGCTCTTGAACGACAACTCCTTATTAAGGGAGGATAAAGAGTTATGGGAGAACCAACAGTTATGTGTTACGATTTCAGAACTGGAAAAAAAAGTAGACCTACAATCGCAGGAAAACACAGAATTACAACTGAGGTATAGTCAACTACTATTTAAGGCTACCTCATCTACTAAAAAAGGATATAAATGTATCAGAAAAAGAGTGAAGAATGGTAGAGACCTAAAAGATAAATATAAACAAGTAAATATAAAAATTAAACAACTAATCTCGGTAAACACACTAATCCAAAAGGAATTAGTAAAGCGAGAAAATGTAATTAGAGCATTAGAAGATGAAGGCGATAAATTCCTGGAAATGATACGAAAGTATGAGAAAGATCTGAAAGAGCGTGACATTACTTATGATAAAGTTTTAGTACTAGAAGAACAACTAATAAAACTACAGAAATTGATAGAAAAAAAAGTTCAAGTGCATGATGTGACTGCAAAATTACAAATAAACGTGCTAAGAGAAAAAGCCAATGACAGGACATATACTGGAGGAAGTAATAATGAAACTATTGCAATGTTCTCTGATCGACACGGAAGAAATATGGTCAAAGAAATCAACAACAAACTTCCATATGATTATACAGTTGTTAATTTTTGCAAGCCTCACAATGATTATTGTAACATTTTGAACGATGTATGTATTCAGAAACCTGATACCAAAGATACCATAATCTTGATAGGTGACTATAGCAGTATACAAATGGATATATGTGGTTATATAACGAAAATTGACAGCATTGCTAAATTTATAAATAAGCACAAGAAAAAACTTATAGTTTCTACAATTTCATATGGAGTCAAGAATGAATTAAATCACAAGATATTTAAACTAAACAGCAAACTGTTTACAATTGCTGCTTTAAATGAGAACATGTCTATAATAGAAATAAATACACCCAAAATGGGTGAACTTGCTGCCAAATATATTGCTTCAAGCATAGCTGTAGCTTATGCCAAAAAAGAAAGCTGTAGGAATTTAGTGGTGCTGACCACAGGAAATGACTTAACCGAAGAAGTTGCAAAGCCTACTGAAAATTTTACAAACGTCTGGTCTCCAGAGGTTGTGAAATAACCTTGGGACATCAAAATGTCCGAGGCATCTACAGTAAGCAAAACATGCTGGGACTTTTCTTGACAAATGAGAAGATTGATGTGATGTGTATGACCGAGACCTGGTTGGACAATCATAATATCAGCGTATTTAATATAGAAGGCTATAAAAAAACTTCCTCGTTTTGTAGAACCGTGCATGACCGCGGTGGGTGCCTCATACTAGTAAGACAAAGTTTAAAATACAAAGTTAGAAATGATATTTCCAAGATGTCAGAGGAACTAATATTTGAAATAGCTTGTATAGAACTTAATGACGCTATAATTGTAGTGGTATATAGGTCACCCTCAGCAGACATAGCTATATTTGTGTCAAAACTAGAGCAGTGCCTGGATAAACTGACATCTCAAAATAATAAAACTATGATAATCTGTGGTGATTTCAATGTTAATTTATTAAGTGAAAAAATTACTTGTAAAGGTTTAACTGACGTTATGGATAGTTTTTTACTGAAGCAGCAAGTGTATGATTACACAAGGGTGACTTCTTCGACCATGACGTGTTTGGACAATATTTTCACAGATTCGTGTTCTACTAAAAATGTTAGAGTAATGCCGGGTGTTATATCAGATCACTATGCGCAAACTATTGATATACAACTAAATGTAGATATAATAAAGCCATCTAACCTAAAGTGTAGAAAAATAAATAATCTTAGTTTAGAAAAATTGAAAGTTAGTTTAAAAAAATCCCTGTATAATTCTTCACTCTATACTGACTACGATGCTTATTTGAATCATTTTCTGGGAAACCTGGATGAGCACATGCCTGTCGTAGAACTGCGTAAATCTGTCACAAATAACTTTTATAAATGGGCCACAAAAGGAATTGTTGTATCGAGAAAGAGACTATTTGATTTATATGCACTCAGGAACATTAATGAAAATCTAGTTTTGAAATCATATGTAAGTAGGTACAGCAAAGTTTTTAAGAATGTATGTTTAGTTGCAAAGAAAATGCACATAGCTGAAAAGATTGAAAAGTCGGAAAATAAAATAAAATGTGTGTGGCAAATAATAAAAGATGAGACCGGAAAAAGTAGTAGCACCTGTGATAATATCTGTGATAAAATATGTAGTGATAGTGACAATCGAATTATTTGTGACAAATTTGACATTTCCAACTATTTTAATAATTATTTTGTAAATATAGCTAATGACCTGACATGTGATCTTAAATGTTCTGTTGATAATTCCTTGGGTTTTCTACGCAATTATATCTCAGTCTCGAGTAGTAATTTTGTACTAAAACCTATAAATATTACTCAAGTAATAAAAATTATTCGTAATATTAAACCCAAAAAATCTAATGATTTTTGGTATATTACACCTTACCTGTTGAAAAAGTTGGAATGTGTTATTGCTGCACCGCTTATGCGCATTATTAACGATTGTATTGAAAAGGGGATTTTCCCCGACAAAATGAAAATCGCAAAAGTTGTACCAGTGCACAAAAAAGACAAGACTACATCTTGTAATAATTATAGACCAGTATCTGTACTCCCTAGCCTGAGTAAAATTTTTGAAAAATATCTGTCTGACGAATTGATCACCTTTTTTATGGATAACGAGTTTTTAAATAGTAGACAATTTGGATTTCAAAAGAAAAAATCCACTAGACATGCCATTACAAGACTTATGCAGGACGTTCTCTCGGGCCTTGAACGATCGGAAAAAACTTATGGAGTCTTTTGTGATCTCTCAAAGGCCTTTGATTGTGTTTCGCATGAAATCTTAATCAAAAAATTAGATCACTACGGTGTCCGCAACAAGGAATTGCAAATATTTGAATCTTATTTATGTAAAAGAGAACAAGTCACCGAGTTGAATGGTGTGCGATCGAATAAATGTAACATTAAATTAGGTGTTCCACAAGGATCAATATTGGGCCCTTTATTGTTTTTAATTTATGTAAACGATGTTTCTGTAGTTTGTAAGGATATTGACATGGTCTTATTTGCTGACGACACAAGTTTAATTATTAAGGATAAGACTAATGATGGCCTTAGTTATAAATTTAGAAACGTTATGCCCAATATAGACAAATGGTTCTCTGTGAATAATTTACTTTTAAATATTGACAAAACACATGTAATAGAATTTTGGTTAGGAACGAGCATAATATCGTCTCATACATCGGTACAAGATACACTAAGGGATTTGTCTTTGCCCAGTACTGATCGTATGAAGTTTCTAGGAGTGTGGCTAGATACAAAGTTGACTTGGGCGGTCCATATAGACCAGTTGACAAAGAAGTTGGGATCAGCAACATATGCTATCAAAAAAATAAAGGAACTGGGTGGTATTAAAGCAGCAAGGGAAGTATATTTTGCCTACTTTCATTCATTAATGACATATGGAATAATGTTTTGGGGTACAGCAGCTGAGTCAAATAGGATATTCGTACTACAGAAACGTTCGATAAGATATATTTTAGGTATGAAAAGACTGGACTCTTGTAGAGATAGATTTAGAGAGTTAGGTATCATGACTATGACATGTGAATTTATTTATCAAAATATGATGTATATACGCGAAAATTTAAGTCATATGACACTGAAACAGGATTGTCACTGTTACAACACGAGGCACGGGGAAAATATTGTAGCACCCTGCATAAGGCTAGCAAAAACCAAAAAAAGTTTTATTATTGTATCCATTAAATTGTATAATAATATTCCAATTGACATTAGAAATAAGAGTGACATTGCGTTTTTTGACTATATCAAAAAATACTTACTATTTAAAAGTTATTATAAGATTGACGAAGCTTTGGCTGATAAATCAATATTTTGTCATATTGAAAAGGAAATACCTAACTGATTCAGTCTTTTTGGATTTACGATGTTAATTATTATATTTAATTTTGTTATTATTGTTATTTAATATTGTAATATTTGATTTTATCAATTGTTTAATGTTTTTGACGTTTCTAAGTGCATGCAAGTGTCAAAAGAACAATAAAGTTTATCATTATCATTATCATTATCATAAAAAAATTTTTTGAACAAAACTACTCATTTTTATGGAGAACTCACGCTTGACCAAAAAAATTACTATGCCAAAATCATTTTCATACAAAATGAGCAAATGGTTCCAAAGACAGTTTTCCCGTATCTCTTATGGATTCGGATATCCCCATACTGTCCCATTTAAAAAAAAACAACCTGTATATAATATATATATATATATATATTCATGTGAGATATCACATGAACCCTGTGCTAAGGATTCGAAAGTATTATTTGCGTATTAGTTATAGAACCTCGTGGTGGACATTCCACATCCACCGTCACCACTTCATCATGGTGGTGGCGACCTTTTTGGTGTGACGGGTGAGTAGCCGGCTGATACGCAAGAGGAGCTGGTTCGATTCCCGCGTATAGACCAGCAGTGGAATCAATTTTACTAATGCAACGTCGCGTTGATTACAGCTATAGGATCCGCTCTACCGCGTCGTCCGGTTTGTGGTACCACTCTAGAACCTTTATTCCCTAACGGTTGTCAGTTCAGTGAAAAAAAGTTACGCCTTTGTAATTTACTTATTGTTTCTACTCTATTTTTTCTTATGAGAGATAATTAGATTATAGACTGAAGCCATAGGACTGTCGTCAGATAGTCAGTGGTTAGACACAATGGTGGATGGTAAGTTCGAAATGTTTTGTGAAATGTGTTGTATCAAACATTTACAGGAATTTCGGGTCTGCACATGGAACGTGTAAAAACTTTAAAAAAATGCAACCGAATTGAGAATCTGTTCCTTTTTTTTAGTTGGTTAAAAAGAACGTATTTTAATATAGTTAATAGTGATAAACATTGATATTTTATTGTGAATACTCGTATAATGTAAGTGGGGTATAAAGAGTATAGCCTTGTTTTTATATTTAAGGAAATGAAGTCTGAAGAGTCCGTGTTAGGCTCGATTTTTATTCAAATACAACCTTCTTTTAGCCATAGACCCTGTAGTGGTGAAAACAGGCGCGTACAAGTATGAAGATGGCACACGCTACGTGGGTGAATGGAACTCCAAGGGTCAGAAGCACGGCATGGGTCACCTGGTCCTGCCTGACGGTACCCGGTACGACGGAGCCATGATCGCTGGTCTTTGCTCCGGGCTTGGGGTTATGGCATTCTCTGATGGAGCTAAGTAAGTACCATCAGGAACTCAATGGCAGATCGAAAAAGTAAGTAATTAATATGTATGTGTATATGTGTGGGTGTGTGTGTATGTATGTGTGTTGTGTTGTACATTATGTGTATTTATGTATTAATATTACTTTCCTTTTTTGATCCACCGAGGCTAAAGTTCATCTCACAAACACCACATCATTAATTTTTCTGTCATACAAAACAAAACAAAAAGTATTTATTCGTTGAAATCACAAGGATAATTTTGAATCGTCTTATAACTCTAGTCCAGCCCCCTTATTCGCTATGACCGAACGTAACATGACGCGGGTTCGTTACGATAGATATCGTAACGAACCCGCGTCATGTTTGTTTGTTGTTTTGCAGATGCGTGGAATCATCGCTGAATCGTATGGGTGACATCACACGTTATTGACAAGGAATCTCGTAGGTCATAGCGAATAACCACCAAGAGATTCCTTGTCAATAACGTGACCCATACAATTTATGATATGATGATTCCACGCAGATATCGTTAACGATCCGGAGTTATGTTACGTTTGGTCATAGCGAATAAGGGGGCTGTTCTACCGGAAACAATCACGGCTTGGCTTAATTTGATGATCCTTCTTACTAATAGGTTGGAAGCGCCCTGTGTGGTGGCTCGGAGCAGGGAGAAGATGATACATAAAAAATGAGAACTTAAAAACCTAGGAAGGTAGACAAAACTAAAATATAGCTGCAATAGTTTAAAAGACAGCACACGCTACGCTTGATGTACGAATAAATAACAATCTGATAAAACCATTTGAATAGGTAGTGTATTATATTGTTTAGCAAATTCATTTTAGAAGTCGAGGGGCAGAGTGACATCAGGCCACGCGGCTTTATCATTAATTTAGTCATCTAGACCCTAGAGCTGTAATACGCTTTCTCTTTATGTAGAATTTTAATTTTCAACTAGGAAGACCTAACCTGTAGTAGAACCGTACAGAATTCCTTATTAAAGACCCACTTATTCACCATAAAAATCCCACTTACACCACCATAATATATCTAAAAGCATTATGCAGATGGCTGGTGGCTCAGGAGTTGCGGTGGAAACGGTAGAAATATTTGTCTATAGCAGTGAGATACAAATTGGTCCCAGTAGAAAAAAATAATACTATCTCACTGAAAGGCCTTATTTTTGATTTTCCAAATGAAAACGAAACATTATACCATCAATCAGTCTAGGTCGATCAATTCAAGGTGATCTCTCAATACTTGTTTGAATTCCGAATAACGACTGGCCCGATTATTGTCCCTGAATCCCTGATTTATTCTCCAAAAATCATTGATATCAGGATGTTGGGACCCATGAGCTAGGAATCTGGCTCCTATGCTATGTTTATACCTATATTATCCTACACCTACAATTACAGATCATAATTCAATACAATTTTTTATCTAATTTGCTTAGGATGTCGCAAGAATTGTGAGGAACAAACAAAGTTTTCCAATTAGGTAACTTTTAGAATTTATTCCAGAATTGTTACCGTCAAAATGTTTGCAAACAAGTATAAAGCAATAAAGCCACTGTCTCTAGCTAGGATTCTTTGTACTTTAGTATACGTTTTCGTGAAATTAGAAGCATGAGTAGGTAACGGGTGCGTTGCAAATACAAAGTAGAGCTTACTCGGAAGAGACATCAAAAAATATTTCAGTAATAAGCAGAGATTACCACTTAACATACAACAAAAAACACACACAAAAAAACCTTACCATATCATTAAAATGTAAGGGTCTGTTTTTTCGTCAATTGTACGGAACCTGAAAAATATATGTCATTTCAACGTCCGCACCATCTCCCGTGATAGATGGCGGCCCAAACTATCACTCTAGTTGAGAGTACAAACATATTATTATAAAGGTGGCACTACACATGGTATATATTCGCAAATGTTTGAGTTATTTTGTCAAGGAAAACAACTTTATGTACCGATAGACTCATGGTTGATTTCACCTTGAAAAAATAACGCAAACATTTGCGCATATACACCAAGTGAAGTGCCAGCATAACATTACACTTTTGTTGAGCATGGTCCGGTCCTACTGTCTTAGTCCGATTATGCTCGGTGTGTGTTTCGATTCTACAGCCAGTTTATAGAGACTGGAGATTCCTTATTCCATGACAAGTACTTATAATATAAGATGACGTTATATTTTCAGATACGAAGGAGAGTTCATGCAGGGCTGGTTCCACGGACACGGCGTGTTCTGGCGAGCTGATGGCATGAAGTTCGAGGGGGAGTTTCGTGGTGGACGGGTTTGGGGGTTAGGTAAGCCAATATAACAACTTTATTTTAATATTGTCGGTACCTTCCCAGTGCTGGGCAAAATGTCCTTTTTAACCGAATTCAAAAATAGGAGGAGATTCTCAATTCAGTTGTATTTTTGAATGTTTTGTTAACTTGGTCATTTAAAAACCGATTTGGAAAATTCCTTTCTTATTTGATAGGTTATACTTCCAGATTGGTCCTATTAAAGCCGAAGAAGCGTAAGAGCCAGATGAGATGCGAGAGGTTGCGGGTTCGATTCCTCTGCGGGGCAAATGTTTGTATGATCTGCAAATATTTGTTCTGGGTCTGGGTGATAACCACGGTACTCGTAGTTCCTTATACCCACGACACAGGGAATCCTAGTGTGGGATCAAGACTACTTACTAGGTGACTGTTGGATGTTATGTTATGTTATTAAAACAGACACTCCTTTACATTTGAAATGAGTTTGTTCGCAAATGTTTTGTGAAAGTTCTTAGATAGGTATTTTATTCACACCGTGGGTTTTTAATTAAATAGTGCTTAATTAAATGAAAAATTTCTACTAAATGAAAACTGACATCAAGGTACAATCTTTGTTGTTAATGGCAAGACGCTGAGATAACATAATTTAATATAAATTGTGGGTACATTTATTTAGTAAGGCATTTTTGTCTCGGAATAAATTCATTGCCCTTCTTTCATTATGAATTTATCTCCTTAATACAAATCATTTGTTCTTATAACACCGAATAAAAAATGTGTATATTTACATGACATTCTTTTGAAATTTGAAAAAAAAATGATTTGTTTTTTTATGTTTGACCTTTATTAGTTGTAGGTAAGGTACAAACGTTACGTTAAGCATGCTAGTTCCTAGCCTAGGTACCTACTCAAAGTACCGATCCTTATCTTGATCAAAGAGTTCATTCGCCTGTAGTTTTACGTTTTCTGTACTAACGCCTCACGAAAATTATAAGCACGGAATACTTAAGTAATTTATTTTCCCCGTCGCTCTTAATATACCACCAGGCGTTTTAATTTTCATTCAAATATTTTTTCGACGATCTTAAAAGGGTCTGTTTTACGTAACTCTTTTGATATCAGTTTTAACGCTGTTTCAACTGAGTTTGCTATATACTTTAAATTATTGCGATAATATCGCGTAATGTGAACGCCATGCTATATAGTAGCATTAGGTCCTTCTTTGCTATATACTATGTAGCACAATAGGATAGCGTAGTCTGAAATTAGCTTTATCCATTCCAATTGTGGGTTATAATAATATATGTCTGGTCCAATACGTTGCGACCGCTATAATACGGTGTTATCAGCAGCGCGTATTGTTGATTCCCAATAATGGAAACATGATTAATCTGCTAATGGTCTTTGTTCCAGGTCTAGTAACATTCAGCGATGGCAGCAACGGCTTCCCTCGCAACGAGGGATTCTTTCAAGACTGCCGTCTGGTCCGTCGCAAGCGATGCCCTGAGGTGGTCCAACGGGGCCAGAAAGTGGCCTACATGGCTCGAGCGCAGTGCCAGCAGATGTAAACTGTAATAAAGTACCTAATGTTAATGTTAATGTTAAAGAACTCCCTTTTCCGTATTCGAACTCTATGGATGGTCCATTATGCGTGAGAGTAAACTAGCTAGATAGTTAGCCAGCCTAACTCCGTCCAGAAGCACAGAAGTTTCCTGGGGTCTTCGCAGGCTTCGCGGAGTGACCTCGGGTTGTTGAGGATTTGTTCACGTTGAGCTGCTACTCCCACGCATTCCAGGACTACGTGGGCAGCCGATTCTTCTTCGGTCAGACACCCCCTGCAGAGTGGGCTGTCTGTGGCTCCGATGTTGTAGAGGTGTTTGTTCAGGAGACAGTGGCCTGTGAGTGTCCCCACGATGGTACGAAGGTCCGGTCTTGAAAGGTTGAGCAGACGACGCGTGAGCCGTGGTGAGACAGCCGGAACGGCTGCTCTTGACTGTCTGCAATCCGTGGTCCGTGCCCAACGCTCGTTGTGTTGATTGAGGGTGCGAAGCCGCATCCAAGTGCGTAGCTGAGAAAAGGGTAGAAGTAGGAATGGAGATGGTCCCTCTGTGGTTGTTCCCGACCCTCTTCTAGCCAACTCATCTGCGGTGTCATTACCCAGCGATCCACTATGTCCCTTTATCCATTGTAGAGTCACCTTGTTTCCTATGGCGATTCTCTCCAGGGCCAGGTGACATTCGTAAACGAGCTTGGAGTTGCAGCTATGGCTCTCCAGAGCTCTGAGTGTTGCTGAGCTGTCGGAGAGGATCCTTACATTGTAGTCTGTGATCCCTCTCCTGCTCATTGCGGTGGCGGCTTCGGTGATGGCCACGCATTCACATTGGAAAATAGAACTGTGTGCGCCTAGCGTTAATGATATATTAATGTTGAGATCAAGCGAGTGTATTCCAGCGCCAGTTCCCTGTATGGTTTTTGAGCCATCAGTGTAGACACGGACCTCGCTGATTCCTGATTGATCTCTTAGGTCTTCGTAGAGTTGTATGTGGTAGTGTTTCCGAAATATGTGTTGTTTAGGGATCTTATCACACGGGGCGGCTAACAGCGGTTCGTAAGTTATCGCTCTGTCTAGGATGGATGCGTGCAAACTCCTAGTATTTCCCCACAATCCTAGGTGCTTGAGTCTGATAGCGGCCATGGTTGCTTCCTGCTGTATGAAGAAGTCGAGCGGCGGTAGGCCCAGAATGGTCTCAAGGGCGGCTGTTGGTGTTGTTCTCATGCAGCCCGTGATTGCAGAGCATGCAAGTCTCTGAAATCGCTGCAGCTTAGTAATCACGGTGCTTAGTTCAGTTCTGGTCCACCATACGATTGCTCCGTATGTAAGTGTCGGTCTGATTACGGCTGTGTAAAGCCACAATGTTATTTTTGGAGAAAGCCCCCAAGTTTTCCCGAGCATTCTGCTACATTGAAAGAAAGCTGCACATGCTCGTTGTAGTTTATGGTCAAGGTGCTTATTCCATAGCAGTTTGTTATCCAGTATGACCCCTAGATACTTGACTTCGTTGGTTAATCTTATTTCAGTGTTGAATAGCTTCGGGAGTCTAAGATTCCCTAAGTTTCTTTTGTGTGTGAACATAATGAGTTCAGTTTTTGTAGGGTTAACTGATAAACCATGGCTTGTACACCAGGTTTCGATTGTTCTAAAGGCAGAGCTAATGAGGTCGCATAAGATATTCTCGAAGCATCCGGTCGCAAGAATGGCAAGGTCATCTGCGTATCCCACCGTGAATAGCCCGCGGCCATTCAGTTTTCGGATGAGCTCGTCTACGACTATGTTCCATAAAAGTGGCGAGAGAACACCGCCCTGTGGGCAGCCTCTGGCCACTATGCCTCTGGTGGTCGTGTTGACTGTAAACTGTATAGCTCTGTATTTCAGCATATTGTCTATCCACTCTGCAAGCGTTGGAGCGACGCCATATCCCTCCAGTGCTTGATGTATGCTAGTGAATGAGGTCTTGTCAAACGCTCCTTCGATGTCTATAAAGGCACCTAGAGTTGGTTGTTTTGTGGTTAACCCATCTCCAATGCGTGATACTACGCTGTGAAGTGCAGATTCTGTGGATTTACCTTTGCTATAGGCGTGTTGTTGTGGATGTAGGGGCTTGTGCAAGAGAGCATTTCCTCTTATTTCCTGGTCGCACAGTTTTTCTAGAGTTTTAAGGAGGAACGATGTGAGACTAATAGGCCGGAATGATTTTGCCAAAGTGTAGTCGCTCCTGCCTGGTTTTGGTATAAATACTACCTTCACTTCCCTCCATTTCCGAGGTACGTAGCGATGGGCGACACAAGCTCTAAAGATGTTAACAAGATAGTCGGCTAACAGATCGCCGCTCCACCTTAACAGACCCGGGAATATCCCGTCAAGCCCAGCTGATTTGAAGGGAAGGAAGCTGTTTATGGCCCATAACACCTTGTCTCGATTGATTAGGTCTTGGGCTACGGTCCAATCTTGACTACTGGATGCTCGTTCGGCGTACACTTCCCAGTCGTGGGTGTCAGCAATCTGACATCCAGGGAAGTGTGTCTCAAGCAGTAGTTCACTGTTTTCAGCATCTGATTTGGTATACGTATTGTCAGGCTTCTTAAGACATCCTATTGTACGCTCAGGTTCGCGTGAAAGTATGCCTTTTGTTCTGGCTGCCTGACTGGTGCTTTCGATGTTTGTGCAGAAGCGTTTCCAACATTCCAGTTTCCTGAGACGCAAGCGCTTCTTATAGTTTGCTTTTGTGGTTTGGTAGTTCTCCCAATCCACGAGTTGCCGGGTGTTTATTGCTCGGTTGAACAGTTTCCTCACTCTACGACGTAGCCTCTGCAATTCAGAGCTCCACCAGTGTCGACTAGACCCAACTTTGGGTGTCACGAGAGGGCAGGATTGTTCATAGCTGTTAGTCAGAATACAAGTGAGTTTATTTACGTATTTTTCGATGTCCTCGACTACTACGTTGTTCGGGGGCGCGGTCACGGTCGCAAGAGCTGATCGGACTATTTTTACAAATTTTGACCTATCTGTTTTACGCGGAACACGCCTAGGTAGCGGTACTGGTAGGGTCATGCTGAGGTTGAAGCGTATCCACCTGTGATCCGAGCACGACGCCTCATCAGACACGCGCCAGTCAGAGATGGATCGCGACACCTCGTCTGTCGACAGTGTGAGATCAATAATAGTCTGGGCTCGGGAGCAAACAAACGTTGGTTCAGAGCCCTTGTTAAGAAGTGTAAGATTAGTGGAAAAGATATAGTTTACCAGTTCTTCTCCTCGGGCATTGGACTTATCGCTGCTCCACAGAGTATGGTGCGCGTTGGAGTCCATGCCGACGACAAGCTCCAGCTTCTCCCTCTCGCAGTACTCCACCAGCGACAGCAGCTCCGGCGAAGGTATGTCCTCGTCGCCTGGCAGGTAGACGGACGCTAGGACTATGTCACGGGATGGTTGGTTAGTAACTGCGAGGAGCCTAACAGCTGTCAGGTCTCTGGAACAGAATTCGGTGATCAATAGTGTTTGCAAATGTCTAGAGGTATAAATGCATGTTCTAGGGTTGCTTACGGTGGTGTTGAGGAGAAGCTTGCCTCCAATACCGCTCAGACCACAGATCCTGCCCTTTCTAATCCACGGCTCCTGGATCAGAGCTATGGTCTCAGTGTTTTCCTCCAGCGCTCTGCGTAAGGAAGCCGTCGCAACGAGGCTGTGCTGGAGGTTGGTTTGGAGGATGGGAATCGGTAAGGGTTTAGTCCTTTCTGATCGGAGAGGAGTTGAGACAGCTGTCGCTAGCCTCACTCCCCTCTCCGTCCAGAAAGTACTCCTCGTTTGGGTTTGAGGTCGATGGAGGGGCGACCTCTACGTCCATCGTGCCTAGATGTTGTTGGCACTCAGGTTGTTCAGTTTGAGGCTTCTCAGGCGGTTGAGAAGCAGGGTCGGTTGGAGCGTTGTCAGTGGCGTTTCCGGATTCCCCCTCCAGGATCCGGAGATAAATGTTGCCAAACAGCCAGTACAGACGTCGCTCTTTCTGTTTGATCCTGTCAACGTCAGACTCCGGGACACGTAGGAGCAGGTGGACACCAGGTGTCTCCCTCTCCGTTTGTCTCTCCGCCTTGACTAAGGACCAGGAGTTGACGTTAACAGTCGGGTTGTGCAAGGCCAATATTTTGCGCAGCTTGTCTATCTCCCTGTTCGGCTCTGGGATAAACAGCCCACACAGAATTCTTCGCTGGATTTCAGCTTGTGGTCTGACCACAAGCTTCGTTCCAGCGATTGGCGATGCCGTTTGGTTGACTGTACGACGGAGCCAACCCAGCGCATAGTCGTCCTCGCACCACAGTTTGAGGACGCCCTCGCTAAAGTGGGCTTTGCCACGGAAGTGCACCTTCGCCGTTTGGATCGTGGTTGATGGTTCGAGGAGCTCGTCCTCAAACTTCAACTCCAGCGCAGTGCGAATTCCAGTGGCTTGTTCCGCAGTAAAGTCATGGTAGGGTTCGGTCATAACCGCCACACACAGCTCGTTTGCCCTGAACGAAGCTGCGTAGCTGGCGGACCCTTTACGCTGACTGGTTCCCGGCTTCACGCGTTTACTGTCGCCAGTAGGCGTGGTCGTGTCATCTGGCCGGGAACGTTTGGCGTTTGGCTTCGGCATATTTGGGGCTGCCGCAGTGGTTTGAAGTCGGGCTTTAGCCACCAACTTGCCTGCGCGTTTACCTCTAGGCTTGGATCGGCGTCGCGGTTGGTTGCCTTCGCTAGTCGCTGGCGCTGCCTCAGGCGCTGCCTGCGCACGGACCTGTTCAGCCTGACTAACAGTCTGGCCTACTTGAGTCAGGGACTCAGCACCAGGAAGGAGCTGTCGTCCCCCGTCAGCAACCATCCGCCTTGCCTGTACCCGAGCCTGGGTGTTCGCCTTGGCCTGCTGGGGCTTCTTGCCTTTCTTCTTCGGTTTTCTCCGAGGAGAAACCAGGGTCCAAGTCGGCTCTACTGGTTGCTCAGAAATAGCTTCCTTCAGAGCCGACAGTTCAATGACCGTGCCTTTTGACGAAGCCCCGAGAGGCGCGCCAGTCGACACGGTCGGTAGGGTGTGGTATCTCGGGTTCGGTAATTGCGCATCTAAGGACGCAGCAGCCCGAGAAGTCGAGGGGGATTGCGCATCCAAGGACGCAGCAGTCCGAGACGTGGAGGGTACTTGCGCATCCAAGGACGCAGCAAGATTCCTAGTTGTGGCTGCTTTAGCAGCCTCGGTGGGTTTTTTCAAAATTCTTTTGGAATCCATGGTGTAAAAAGTTAAAAAGGTCATCCATGAAGTTCTCCACCCGCCACGGAGTCCTCAGTCGGGGACGTCACGCGCTCTGCGCGCAAACGCCAGAGTTACTTCATGGATCTAGGACCCGCACCCTGAAAGATGGACGAGACCAAACGCTGCGAAGGATACCGGAGCTGCCTACGACCAAAGAGAAAGCCGCACGCTCACCGCCGGGTCCCGCGCCTCGCCGTCTGCCCTCCTGCAGTTAGGGGCCCTAGCCGACGACCCTCAGACGGGGAGTCACAGCCGATTGATCGTGAGTGGCTAACCCAAGACCGCCCGTGTGAAGAGAAATCCAGACCAAAGAGATGTGTTGAAGGCAGCAGGCACAACCACCGGCTCGCTACGTTCTCAATCTCCAGGACTCCTTCATCCTCCGGTACGGGTCCCCGCGCACGGCACAAACACGCGGGAGATCATTACTATCCACCATCTGACTGTCGATGATGAACCCGCCGGGACCTGACCTCCGCATCCCGGCAGTGTACGTCTGGTGGTTTTAGTTACGTCTATTTCTTATGGAACTAGACCAATAACAGGGGGCAACCACGGGAAGGCTTGCCCACCAGGCTTGCCTTGGGGATCACGGCAACTGTTGTGTCTCTCTCCCCCAAGACCATTCGCACCTCACTTGGCTTGAGGAGCCAAGTAAGGTAGGCTTATATCTATACTATGCAAGCAGCTAAACTAGAGACACCAGAAAAGCATAAAGCGCAAGCTAGGCAGTGCAACTATTAAAGCATAGACATAAACCCCCCCAAATAAAGTACCTACCAACATACCTAATATTATGGCGCTGACTGCCAATGCTGCAAATGCCGTGGTTCACTCTGGGCTCCAACAGAAGACCAGCGCTAGGTTGTTCATGCGGCTTACCAAATGCTGAGTTGGGGACCCTTTTGTGGTTTGCAACTGGCACACACATTTTGTCATTGTTATTTATTATGTTTGATATTTTAGTGTTTGTGTTTTTTTTGTTAGATCATAAATAAACTGTTTTTCTTTCTTTTCTTTCTTTCTTTCAAAATGATGTTGTTTTATTTAATCGAACCAATGGACCGTCACCCGTTTTCAGGCCACAGCACACCGGCTGCGTATATACGCGTAGACGTAAACGTGAACGTCGACGTCGTGACGATGTTTTGACAAGCAATTGGCACGGACGTCTGGTGTAGTGTAACACGGATTTTTGTATGGAAAATGAGGTTCACAGAGTGTACGCTAGGGGCGCTCATCAGTGTCTCCATACAAAAATCCACACTACACTACACGAGACGTCCGTGTCAATTGTGTGCAAAATAGCTAGAATCAGCTCTCTGTATGAGTCATGGCACACCGCTTGCGTGACGTGCACGCAATGCGTGTACATATACCAGACGCTCGTGTCTACGTTACGTGCTCATACGCAGACGGTGTGCTTTGACCTTTCCGGTTAGCGGTAAATTCGATTTCCACCTTATTATTATCTGGTTGACGTTTGCCATGCCTGCTAAACGGCCGTCGCCGTACTTGCAAGTTGCAACACGGCAACCGGTAGCCGATGGTCACGTTGCTTGCTCTATGACTAGCGCTGCTTTTAAATCGTATAGGTAGGACCATTTACAGTATAATGCGACCTACAGGAATTCTGTCTGTTCTGTCTGGGTGTTCTGTTCTAGTTCTGTTATGGTCCTAGGAAACATAATAGTCTACGAAGATTTCAACAAAAGATATTCCGATTAATCCTCTATCTGAGAGTAATTTATTTAAATGCTTTAATTTACATCACCTCTTCTAAGAATCTACAATTAGTACAGGCAAATTAGCAAAAAGTGTGGACCTAAGTCGTGTAGTCGTGGATTCTTATGTAAACGTTAGATGACACGAAAAGAAGCTTATCCTAGGTTTGCACCGTTTCTGGCGCTTACGGAACCCTTTTAAATATTAGGTACAAACTTAAAAAGGCCGTAAATTTTAAAATAGGAAGAAATTACTTGATGCAAGTTAAATTACGTATAGAGAGACTGTTTTAGTGCATTATGATTTTAATAAAAACCACGTGCATGTAGGGAACACAGTGTAGAACAAATGCATCTTCCGTAAAAAAAAACCAGTATAAAACTTCCGGCGGATGTTGTTTAAATGAATAAGTTTAAGTCAATTTCCAGACCTACATTAATTTTGCCCGAAGTAGAGCGACGATTAAATATGGATAAGTATCTTCCGTGAGACGCACCATGGTGAAAACCTGGTAAAGTATTTCAAGCATTTTTCTGATATGTCTATCAATTTGCACCGTCTACCTTAATTTTCCCGGAGCCGTAATAACCACAAAAAGTTTTTTTTGTAAACGATTTTTTTTTCTCCGTATGTCGGATTTAAAAAATACTTGGTGCAAATGTAGATCATAACGGTTCAAAGTATATGCCAAATTGCACCGACTACTTCTATTTCCCCCATTAAGTTACTATTATTTATTATTAGTATTTTAAGGTTTTTCACCCTATTTCACCCTGTTCCGGAGGGTGAAATTACTGATGCTTAGTATTAGAGGTGATTTTTAAGCCATACAAAACAATTAGAAAAGTTTTCATGACTACATCTAATTAGTTCCACACTTTTGCTAAAAATCACCTAATTTGACTGTACTAAATGTAGGTACAAGGATGACATTGCACTAACAACATCCACCTGTTTAGATAATAAAGATAAAAAGATAAAGATAATTTATTTGTTTTGAATATGGTAATTTTACATTGGTGGTCATAATTTACATCTCCAACATACTCAGTCATACAATAAGACATACAAATAATTTAGTTCCCACAAGTAGGTGCTAGGTGAACACATCCATTACCATGTCATTATAATAGCAATAGTTAATTAAGTTGGCTTATTCCATGATGCTCCCACTCTCATGATCCCAGTGAAGGTAATAATAATAATTAATCGTAATATTGAATGTCACTAAACAATATCTAATAATAATATAATGTAATATTCATTGCAGTAGTACCTATTCCAATTGATAAATCTATATTTAAAAATTTTTATGTGAATTTATCCTAATATTCTTTAAACAATCAACGTAATTTAACACAAAGTATCTTTTCTGTTATTAAAAATGTCGTTATTTTATTGTTTCCTTAATGGCGTAGATGGGTTTTTCTATATTTCTCTAATATTAATAAGTACCTACTAATGTATAGTTGTTTCCAAATGTATGTACCTATGTTTATTTGTTTTTATTAGATAATTAAGATCTTATATTAAGATCTACCAACCATGGTGTGTCTGGCCTAAGAATAAACCCTCCTTCTTCCTTCTTCTTCCCGTGGATGTAGTAAAAGCCTTACTAAGGGATTACAGCAGGGGATGGGCAGCAGCATCCACTGGAAACACCAAACTACGATCATCGATCTGATTGCCAAGCATTAGTTATCATGTCAAATTTAATATGGCTCTCATTACACGCTATGCATGTTATGGGGGAAGCTGTAGTAACTGTTTTAAGATTGTATTAAATCTGGTGAACCAGTATTTACCTACGTGTCCATGGTATGAGGTGAATGTACTTCCTATATTACATAATGCCCTACAGTACAGATGCAAACGAAAGTTTGTCTTGTTCACTGGCTAAGGCAAAGTTATGATCTTGCAAGTTACGCCTGCACGGCACCGTCATCACCAGCCACCTTATTACAGTAGCAAAATGGCAATGGCGAACGCAACAATGGAGATAATTTTTTGGCAGCCTCAGCGCTATTTAAATCTTCTGAAACTTGAATAGGGGAAACTTCTTTACCTGAATATTCCTCTTTTCAAGTTTCAAAAGATTTGGACAGCGGGACAACAATGGAGAAACATATGGAAGGTAAAACGCGACTCGGAAGCAAAGGAGATGTTTCATCCTGGGCCTGCTCTAAGTACACTACACAGAAATATATAAAAAACAGGGGATTTTCATAAAAATACAATTATATTAATTTGAAGCATAATACAGCGGTACAAAAATGTTTATTTATGAGATTTTTAATATGGTCACCCAATTTTTGTTGACTGTCATTGACGCTCAACAAAACTGGTTCCTTGTGTGATTTCCTAGTGTGCGATTGCTCTCTTTGGCGAAGATAATCTTGAATGTACACTAACACGAAGCAATAATATGGAAAATAAACAATAACAAATGGTTTCTATATTGCTTAGCTATATTTATATATATACTGTACATAGTGCAGGCCCAAGCTCCATACATTCGTGAAACATCTCCTTTCTCTCATTGGTATCAAACGAAGCCGAACAGGCATTCGATCAAACATTCAATACGTCGACAAAAACACAGATGATCTCAGTGATAATTTTAAGACAATTACTGTTTACATCCAGGTACTTTCCCTTATGGCCTCTTACATCTGCCTACCTGCCCCCCAATTACAGAGAAAACGGCAATGAGGAACGCAACAAAAAGATCATTTTGGCAGCCTTAGCCCTGTTCAAATCTTTTGAAACTTGAAAGGAGGAATGTTTAAGTCAAGCAGTTTCCCTTTTCAAGTTTCAAAAGATTTGGATAGCGCTAAGGCTGCCAAAATGATCTTTTTGTTGCGTTCCTCATTGCCGTTTGCTACTGCAATTGTGTGTAGCCCGGTCTAGTGTCTCCTGTATTATATACTAGTTGCGCCCCGCGGTTTCACCCGCGTGAATAATGAAAATTGATTATGATGATGATGATGAAAAGTAGCCTATGTGTTAATCCAGGGCGTAAAGTATCTCCATTCCAAATTTCACTCAAATCCATTCAGTAGTTTTTACGTGAAAGAGTAACAAACATCCTCACAAACTTTCGCGTTTATAATATTAGTAGGATAGTAGGATAGGATAGGATAGCCTGCCACGTTTCTAGCACTTGCAACTTAGTGCTTACGTGCTTGAACTATTGCCATCTCCATACATACATAGGGATAGATAGATTAGATTTATTAGATTTTTGTTAGTAGTAGAACTTCTTGTGAAAAGGTTCGTCCGGGAAAGTACTATCACTTTATCTATTTCTGCCGTCAAGTATTATCGCATTGCTATGTTTCGGTTTAAAGGGTAGGTACGGGAGCCGGTGAAATTACAGGCACATGAGACTTTTCATCTTTATGTCTCAGGGTCGGCAGCGCGCGTGTTATGCCTCTGGTGTAGCAGGCGTCCATAGGCTACGGTAACTACTTTCCATCAGGTGGGCCGTATGCTTGTTTGCTTGTCAAGTAAAATAAAAAAAAATAAAAAAATACGTTATATTGCGTGAAAATTAGTACTTAATTTGTTTCTACTTAACACGTATGTACAGAGAACAGACAAAAAATAAAGAAATCGTTGAAAAGATTCCATGAATTTTGTAATTTGACTTTTGTTTTCATGGAAATTCAATTAGCTGAATGCTTCTTAGTATCGTTCATATCTGAATTTACGTATGAAATGACAATAAAAGACGACAAAATTATTTGAAAAGATAAATTGTACCTGTGCGTGTTATGTTGTGTCCTTTGCGGAATGAAAATGGTCGTGGGAAATTAAGGGTCTGTCTCATAATCATTTTCTAAACCTATTTTAGTTAAAATAGCTTTTGTTTTCTTCTCTGTGATGTAAAATATCTTACGTCAAAACAAGACAAAGGCTATTTTAACTAAAATAGGTTTAGAGAATGATTATGGAATAGGGGGTAAGACGTTTGTATTTTAGTAACACGGTCTCGTCATCATAGCTTGTTCAAAATATCTCCATAACTACAACTAAAATTAATTATAGTAATTTATGTTACTTACTTGAGAGTTGAGAATCTATTGTGTACTTACTTAGTTATATTTTATACCTACCCATAACAATTTTTTTTATCTTTATATTTCTTGAGACGTGCTTCCAGAAAAGATTAATTGATAGTTACTACGTGATTCACGGAAGTTATAAAAACAAAATAACATCCGCGAGATTAGTTGATAGTTACTTCTATGAAATATATGTTACCATTTTTTTTGTTGTTCACATTTTTTGGTATCTATTCCTTTTCTGACCGTGAAAACCTGTTATTCGCCTTCTGCTTCAATTTCTGTTCTTTATTCTGGTTTGTGTGCTGTTGGTTTTCCTTTAAATAAATAAATGAAACAAAATCGCATCGGAATTTACAAAAAAATTGTATTGGCGAGATTAGTTGATAGTAACCATGAAACAAAATAGCATCGGCGTATAATTACCCGCGTAATTAGGTAAGCTTGGACGTAGTCGCGCGAGAGAACCACTAAAGATACCTATGGAAGATAATTATAATACCATTTATATAGTAAGTTATTATATTATTTAAACATTCGTGATTTACCTGTCTTTTTTCGTTTAAATTTATACATCATAATAATATAGGTGCCTAGCTAGCTTCATAATTATCATCATCAGCCTAATGAATCCCACTGCTAGACATAGGCCTCCCTCATAGAATCCACCTACCTCCACTAACTTTGAAAATGTCTCTGGTCCATCGAGGAGGAGCTTCATACACTGCGTCGGCGTCGGTCGTCCGAATCTTGGTGTCTCTCGAGAATCTTTATTCCCCATAGTCAGTTCAGTGAATGGCCTGCCCATTGTCACTTCAACTTGCTAATTGTGAGAGATAATATCTGTACCTAGCATACCTACCTTTTACTTCAAATCGATTTATTAAATAAAAATAATAATAATATAGGTATTACAATTAAAAGTTTTATTTGTTATCGCTACATTAGCTACGAATTAATTAAGTTCATTAGCACCGTCCACTAGGTATGTACATAAATGCACGAAATTTCATTGCTCAACCGTGAATAGTTTAATTTGTTTCGTTAACAACTCAAAGGAGGTTTTGTAAGCCATTTTGGACTATGTAAAATTGGTTAAAATTACTGAAATAGTAATTTGCTTCCAGCCGTTAACTATTCTCTCTAAAGGTTTGCTCGTTCGACCATTTTATTGGTTTGGACAAAATCCTTTAACTCAATTTCGAAACGTGATCCTATATTTTGATAGAGAGGAATTTAGTACGGATCACCATTATCTGCCTGTTATAGAAGTCTTCTGCTGGACTTAATGCTTGCCTCGTAGAATGCTACGAGGCAAGCATGCTACACACGGTACGGTATGGATGTCACTCTCAACGCAAACCCGTGGTTTCCTTAGTAAAAAGATATTTCGAAAAAAAATGAAAGTCAGCTCATTAAGAGTAAATTACCGTAGTAGGTACTTATGGCAATTATATCGTAACCGCGACCAACAAGTTACGTAACGAGAGATGTGATATAATATCACACCATTGCTTTCTAATAAAATTCATCCAGTTTAAGCGTTCTTCTGCCTTCGATATTCAAAGGCTCTGTATAGGATCTACTAGAATCTTCACCGTAGAGTGTGTCCGAAAAAAAAGCCTTATTTATCACACTGTAAGAAATTATAGTCATTTGAGTATCACACCATTTAAGTACACCAAATAAATAATAGTTAATAGTTTTTTTCTTTGCTATGAATGTTTCCAGGATAATTCCGTGAACATTTTATGCAAATAGAGACGGTAATTTTAAAAATATCGGTATAAAAACAAATTAAATTCACACTTGACAATACTATGTAGGTACGTTGGTCGCGGTAAAAAAAATAATTGGAAATTAACCTTTTCCAACTGGCGGAACTTGAAAAGTTATTAAGAGTAATTTGCCAAATCAGTATCGCGGAAAGACTCGAATTGGTTGATGGCATATTAATATGCCTTTAAAAGATATGCTGAATGTTTTCACTATCACTATTTTTATTAATGTAATGCTTGTCTTCTGTGTATTTTTAATAATCTTTGTTAATCTCTGTTTGTATGTGTGATAAATAATGATGAAAATTGATGATGATGATGATGATGGTGAAAAGTAGCCTATGTGTTAATCCAGGGCGTAAAGTATCTCCACTCAAATCCATTCAGTAGTTTTTACGTGAAAGAGTAACAAACATCCATCCATACTCACAAACTTTCGCGTTTATAATATTAGTAGGATGTACTATAGTTTTAGTAGTACTATGCGTGCTAAGCGTGATAGTAGTTTATTGGGGAGGCCTTGTCCAGCAGTGGCCGTCTATAGGCTGCTGATGATGATGATAATCCGGCGTTTTGATCATAATTCTCACAAAAGATGTATGAACCTGTACGTTTACACGTTTATTTACCGACATAAGAATTAATTTCATACACAGTACCTACTTACCTCATAAAAGTTTCCTGAAAGAATGTTCATAAGAGCTCTTATGAGGTGCATTGAATATTTTGTTTCATTCACCATAGTTTACAGGACCACCATTTTCTTGTGCTACATCCAAGAGAAGAGAAGGAGGGGTCTATTCTTATAGGCACCTCCTTATTTTGGTTAGTAGTAGAACTTCTTGTGAAAGAGTTCATCCGGGGAAGTACTACCACCGTACCTATTTCTGCCGCCAAACAGGCACTAAAAAGTAGTTCTTGCATTGCTGTGTTTCAGTTTGAAGGGTACGGGTGCCGGTGAAATTACAGGCACATGAGACTTTTTAATTTTATGTCTCAAGGTTAGCAGCGCGTGTGTGATGCCTCTTATGGTGTTGCAGGCATCTATAGGCTACGGTGACTACTTTCCATCAGGTGGACCGTATGCTTGTTTACTAGCCAAGTAGTATAAAAAAAGGCTGGACACGATACGGCACCATGATGTCGGTTATACTACAGTAAACCCGGCAAAATCTATTTCCCACACATATTATCGTACATCTTGTGGTGACACAAGCCCGAAACGAACGAAAGAACTAATATTCGCTTTTTTTACGGTTACATTACTTTGCGCTTTATGTTTTGAATATTTCTGCTTTAAAAAAGCTAAAGCATGCGGCGCAATGTACTACGAAATCGTAATTCAAAGTGATTACCATTCGTTAGACAATAAGGGGGCAGGTTATATCATGTTGATCGGCTAACGAACAAACTAATAAGAGTTAACTTCATTCAATTAAACAATTCAGGAGCTAGAGAGCTAAGCTAAAGTTAGTAGAGAGTGACAGCTACTAATTTACTAACCACACTCGAGAAAGGACGCAGTTTATCTCGTAATCCTCTATTAGGCTTGTGTGCTGAAAGTTTGTCAATTGTATGGTGTGAAGTAATACTGGCTATAATACCAACTGCTTCGTTTTATAGCTCTCGCACACAGAGTCTATTTACTGGCTGAATAGTTTAGAATAGAATAGAAAATACTTTAATGTACACCTTAAAGCAATAAAAAATAAACAAAGCATAACATTCAAAAAACAATGGGCGGTCTTATCGCTTAGAAGCGACACTTCCAGACACCCTTTGGATGAAGAGAGATCTGGTAAGATTAGAAGAATGGCCGGGGTGTACGTAAATTTATCAAGATTATACGAAACAAGTAAAAAAATAACAATACAAAAACAGTTAAATTAACTAAAATTTTTACAATTAATTTTATCTAGAATATTTTGTATGGTACACTCTGGGAGCGTGAGCCCGAAAGATAAATCAATTGAACTACAATATACCTACCTATTCGTTCGCTAACTTCACACGTTGACATGCCAAACAGGACAGCCATGCATTTCAAAAATAAAGACCGGAATTTCACACCTGCTGGGTCACCATGAGCTCTTATAATTCAGTTCAAAACCTATTCAGTACAAAATATCGGTTCCGTGATATCCGCAGCTATATTAAAAGGTACAGTAGCAGAAGGTCTATAGACTTCTACGATTAAAGTTATTCAATGATGACGAAAGTCAACGACGAACCGATATTTTGTATTGAATCGTTTTTGAACTGAATCGCTATAAGAGCTCATTGGTAAGGCCTCTACATTTATGAGGGGTTTTCTTTGCCACTATTAATGGGCAGGAGAGCCGCAAGACTAATCCCTGTTGGAATCATATTCCAGCTGGTATATCGCTATAATTGTGTGGGAGAACCTTCATGTCACTTTGCATAATAGTTACGCAAGATACTATGAAATAAAAGAGTGGTACTTTCATGGTTTGGTAAAAAAAAAAATAGCCGACTCATGGATTGAGGTGGTTTTAAAGGCATGACAAGCATATCCGTAGCGTTTCCTAAAGCTGTCATATTAAGTAAACATTTTGATTTAGCTTTCTCAAGCTTGGAACTAGTATTCAAATTATACGAAGAAGAACAAATACCCGCGAGCTCTTAAGTTTTTAGAAGACTTTATGAGTGGTGTAAAAAAGCCCACTAAGCTATAAGTTATGTGTGCTCTTGGAGCGTATGTCGGAGTTACCTAATAGCAAATGGTAATGGGGATCGCAACAATGGGGATCAATTTAGCAGCCTTAGCGCTAATCTAAATCTTATGAAACTTGAATAGGGGAAACTTCTTAACCTAATTATTCCTCCATTCAAGTTTCAAAAGATTTAGATTAGCGCTAAGGCTGCCAAATTGATCCCCATTGTTGCGTTCCCCATTGCCATTTGCTAATTTAATTGGGGGGCAGGTACGCTTGTGAGTTCCATTGGAATGTGTAATGGAAGTATTGTGCGTTGGAATTCTGTATGACTCCCACTCCGCCTTGGAGTGGGAGTCATACAGAATTCCAACTCTACCAAATATAATATGCTATTTGTGCTCCGTTGTGTATAGAGTCCGCCCTATAGATGTAAGGCCGGTTTAAAAGCAATTAAACCAATCCGTTTAAAACGGAAAAAAAATCGTTTAAAACCGTTAAATTTTTCGGTTTTAACGGGTTTAAAACCCGGGTTAGTTCTAGTTGGTCCGTCCGACCAAGCCTACCTACCTAAGTTATAAAAACTCTATTGATAAGTTAAAAAACCCTGAGTTGGTAAATATTTTCTTTTTCATTGTTTTCAAACGATTTGATTCAGTTAAAAACCAAAACTACATAAACTAGTCGGTAATGTAGGTAGGTACTTTCTATTGATTTTCTATAAACTAATTAAAACGAAACAAAAAACAAATCGCCATATGTATGCTTACAATATTTGAGGAATTTCCTCAATTCCTCATGGATTCCATCATCAGAACTGGATATGGGATCTGGAAGTATATCTAATCAAATAAAAAAAGAATTGAATTGAGAACCTCCTCCTTTTTGTGAAGTCGGTTAAACATTGCCAATAATTTATTTATTTTATTTATTTATTTATTTTAGGAAAACCATCGGCACATAAAAACAAAATGAAAACTTATATAGTAATTTAGAGGCCATTTAAAGGTCTCCACTTGTAGAAACATAATACTTATTACTATTTAAATAACTATATACACAAAAAAACGCTAAGTAATACCTATGGGTCATTCACAATCACAATAATGAAGTGTAAAGCATAGTTCTCTTATTTTATTAGGCGAGTTTTCAATCGTTTAAAATGATTTATTTGCAGTTTAAAACGGCAACATTTGATTTAAAACGGTTTTAAATCGGTTGTTTTACATCTATAATAGTCCGCCCGCAGAAGTAGCACCATATCTATTTCTGCTGCTTAGGGTAGGAATACCAACAATATTATAGACCTACTTAGGTAGGGTATTCACTAAGGTCTCGAAATAGAAAGGTCTTGATGAGACAATAGGTCTCTTGTAAAACACTTTCGCCAGCGACTGTAACAAAATATGAACACGCTTTGTCATCGAGTAGATTACACTCGCAGCCTCAACGAAGTACATAAATACCTACTATTTATTCTGCGGTAATTGGTAACTGTTTGTTATTCTGTGGGTGGGCTAAGGGCTCATGCAGACGAGACGGTTTTAACACGGCCTGGTTTTTTGCCAGCGCCGGGTAGAAACCGTCCGGGCTTGCACACGAGACGGTTTGTACACGATCCGGTTTCATCAAGGTGCAGCCTTCATTCGCTCTTTTCATTCTGTGAATTGTGGACGCACAAAATGTTGAGTGTTAAAAAGAGAATGTATTGTGAGGTGAGCAGCGCTAGCGCCGGCGTCGTGTGATTGGCTTCATAGTGTAGTTCCCATACAAGACTGACGAGCGGACGTATAGACCCGGTTTGACGCCGGGCTTAGCTCCGGCGAGAAACCGTCTCATATTCATATTATTTATTCACCTTAGACCGTTTGTCCACCACCGCCGTCACCGTCACGTCACCGAGAACGAGATTATTTTGGGTCGAGTTTAATATGAAATGACGCTCGGGTGACGGACGTGCGGTGGACACGCGGCTATAGTAAACGTATGTATCGCTACTTCGGCGCCGTCATCTCGTTCTCGGTGACGTGACGGTGACGGCGGTGGTGGACAAACGGCCTTAGGAACACTGGGAGCACTTGGTTTTGTTATGGTAGGTACATACCTACATATTTAGCGGCCGCAAATAAGCCTTGTCAGATATTAACCCTTTGGCTCGCGCCTAAAACCCCCGATCTTATTCATTAATTCGAAATATACTAATATTATAAATTCATTATGTCATACATATTATACTTTCTAGGCGTTAAAGAAAACAACACAAACGAAACAAAACAAAAAACATTTTTTTCTCGTCTGCATGAGCCCTAACAATTCTTTAAATACAGGTTCCAGTGTTGCGTTGCTTAAAAGCAAGTGACGTTACTTTCACTGTACGCCATACAATGGTATTTGTCAGTTTTGTAAAGAGATGTTACAAGGGTCCGGCAGGGCTACTCTTGAAAACAGTTCTAATCGCAATCCAGTTTCAATCCTAATATCGCTTGTTTGGCACTCTTGAACCAAATCGAGTTTGAAATTGAGATAGAGCACGCGTGCTGACTCGTGAAGAACAACAGAGACAGAAAGTCGATTTCAGTTAGTTCCATAAACCACCAATCTCCATTCCAAATTGTGCGCTAGTAACTACGTAAACTAAAATGGCAATGGATAGGCCATACAATGAGATCAAAGAAAAGCAAATGGACTTATGATACAACAGTTTGGTATCCACGCGGGGAAAAGCGCAGTAGACAAATTACCGGTGTCATAAGTTAATTTTTAGATTTAAGTAATAACAATATAAAGGAAACTGTAAATTTTAATATGTAACAGTCAGCGAATAAAGGCTATTTTTATTTATTTATTTATTAAACGACCAAGGAATCTAGTACTCTCTGACGACAAATGACACTAAATCCTGAATTAGGATTGGAGTAGAGCGTCAAGAGTAGCCGCTCTGTTTTTCTCTGTTGAGGTATGGAACCTTAAAAATATATTTTTAAAACAAGCTACAAACAGTCTACTATTTTCCATCAAGGGGGGGGGGGGGTCCATTGTCCACATCAGTGTCCGTTGTTTTCACTATCAGATCAGCTCGCTATTACCATAATAATGTATATAATGTATGTAAGATTTGACCCACACATCATACTACACCACATGAAAGTACGTATACGCTCTTGCTAGAGAAGGTACAAAAAGCATTCTTGAGATTCCTTTACAAGCGGTGTTATGGGTACTATCCGTACTTGTACCCCACGAAATTTCTTCTGGGATGTCTGGGCTACAACTCTCTGGAGGTTAGGCGAGCCAACGAACAGATCACGATGGCCTGTAAAGTCCTTCGTGGCTTTGTTGACGCTCCGGACCTAAGTGATGAGCTTTGCCGATTTTACGTGCCGAGCAATTATCGTAGTGCCCGAAAACATAAATTGTTTGCCGAGCCGTTTTGTCGCACCAAGGCTCGGGCTTCTTCGCCTGTGCCTCGCTGCCTTGCCGCACTCAATGCTCTCCTGAATGCCAATCCTGAGTTTGACTTGTTTGCGGATGGATGGACAAATATATTGTCAGAATGCTTGAAGTTCTGTGAGCGTGATGTATGAATGGATATAATGGTATGATGTGACTGTAGCCTAATGACATGCATGACGTAATCTAATTTTTGATGACTTTATTTTTTCTTTTTTGACTTGTATTACCTATTATAATTATTTCATTTTTGAAATTGTTAAATTGTTTTATTGTCTGTGTCTTTAATTAATGTAACTGGAAAATTAACCATGTTAATTAATAAATAATAAATAATAATAATACTAACAGGTAAAGTTAAATAAAAGCTTGTACGTAGTCTTGATCTCACACTACGATTCCCTGTGACGTGAGTATCAGGAACTACGAGTACCATGTTACCATAATACCCAGACCCGGAACAAATAATTGCAGATCATACAGACATTTGTCCCGCAGCGGGAATCGAACCCGCAACCTCTTGCATCTCCGCCGACTACTCACCCGCCGTGCCACAGATGCTTATTGTATTAAATTCAATAAGCTTTTGTCAATTTGGGGTTTTCCATTTCAAAAACGTAATTTTAATACCACCAGCTTTCTCGGCGATTAAGGCTGTGTTCCAAAAACTCTGATATAACATTTTACGTAACCATACTAAAATGTAACTTGTCATTCATTCATTTTTAACAGACTTCAAAAAACGGAGGAGGTTGAGAACCTCCTCCAAGTCAAGTCAAGTCAAGTCAAAAAGAACATTATTCATTGAAATCACAAGGATCATTTTGAATCGTCTTATATAAAATTAAATTACTCCTGTTCCAACGCGACCAAGCCTAGAAGAATCAGGCAACAAACTCGGCTTGGCTTACATAAATGGTCCGTCCTTTTTAGGGTTCCGTAGCCAAAGGGTAAAACGGACCCTATTACTAAGGCTCCACTGTTCGTCCGTCCGTCCGTCTGTCACCAGGCTGTATCTAATGAACCGTAATAGTTAGACAGTTGAAATTTTCACAGATGATGTATTTTTGTTGCCGCTAGTTATAGCATAAAATAAAATAAATATTTAAGGGGCTCCCATACAGCAAACGTGTTATTTTTTCCGTTTATATAGACAATGGTACGGAACCCTTCGTGCGAGAGTCTGACTCGCACTTGGCTGGTTTTTTTGAAGTTCGGCTCGGTTGGATTCGGTTGTATTTTTTTTTTCATTTCATTTTTCGCTTAAATAACATGGTAGGAATTATGTAATGTAATTATATGTTTATTAATTTTGTTAACTATCTTCTTTGTTTGCTGATTGGCCCTGAAATCATCATCATTATCATCACTAGCCTGTTTACGTCCATTGCTGGACGAGGATTCCCCATTGAATACAATAATACAATATTTGCCATAACCACCACGCTTGGCAGGTGGATTGGTGATCGCAGTTAAGTTCCCTAAGTTTCCTAAGTTGAATGTGTTTTTTTTAAGTACTTACCTACATAAGGAAAACACATTTAACTTAATTAACAATTTGGTTTACTTACTACTATTATTATTTTTCTATTTTGTATGTAATTCTGTGTGCTGCCTCAAAAACGTTTTGCCTTGATGCTGTTAGTTTCCTGTGTGTGTGAATAAATAAATAAATAAATAAGTACTCAGGCGGATGCTGCTGCCTATCCCCGAATGTAATCCCTTGGTATGGCTTTAACTACATCCATGTGAGGAGAAGGAGGGGTATATTCTTAGGCCTGATTAAATTCTGAGGCTGGACACGGCCCTGTAATGATCTCTCAAACCATTATGTTCTTTGGCACTCTTTTTCATTCTAGCCTCTTGAGGATTTTAGGAATGTGTTGTTCTGTTTTCCTAGATGCAATTTTTGAATGGCCATTAATCACCGGTTTCCAAAAGTTTTTTTTATTGAAACTCAAGATGACTCTCATACGTATGCTACTATGATAATATACAAGTGCCTCCTCCAGTTGATCTCTTGAAAAGCGGTGAATTTTGGCCATTTTTAACCAACTTCACAAAAAGGAGGAGGTTCTCACGGTTCATACGGTTGAATTTTTTTTTATTTTTTTTTTATGTTTGTTACCTCATATTATCTCCGGCGTTTATTAACCGATTTGGAAAAATCTTTTTTTATTTGAATAGATATACTTCCAGATTGGTCCCATTTTTTTCAGAATCCAGTTCTGATGTTGGGATCTATGAGGAATTGAGGGAACTCCTCAAATATTGTAGGCATACATATGGCGATTTTGATATTTTCAGCAAGACACCAAGCATTTGCATTCAGAAAGTATCATAATCCTTTCACCACTATGGTTCTTTCATAATTTTTTTTTCATCCAAAATTATTTAGTCGAATACAATGGCGGAAGTCGGTTTTTTAAATGAAAAGTTATGTCACACAATGACATTAAAAATTCGCACCTCTTAAGTAACCAGTAACGTTTGCATGATGCAATTTTATTTAAAGATTTTGACGTTGGATTACATATTATGCTTGACGTGAAAAAAGTCTAATTTCGACCCACTTTTTTTTTCTTTTTTTTTAATGGCATCTGAAGATTTTCTCAATTTTGCCAATGTCAAGTAGCATAGATTAATTATCAAACAAGTCCAGTCGTCAAGTCCTCTGTCAAGTCATGTTCCATTAAATCGATGGCAGTTTACTAGAATGTTCCTGGACAATTTCCACCCCTTTGAAAAGACACGCAATACACTTATTTTATTTAAATTCACTACCATGTGCTCTTTATATTGTAGGCATACATATGGCGATTTTATAAGTTACACCTGTTAAAATGCCACCAAAATTACATGATATAACTCAGAAAAGCGACGTTTGACAGCCATGATCATATTCATATTCATATTCATATCATTTATTCACCGTAGGAACACTGGGAGCACTTGGTTTTGTAATGGTGTACATACATTTTAGCGGCCGCACATAAGCCTTGTCAGATAATAATGAATTAATTCTAAAATATACCTATATAAAATCATTATGTCATACACATTACATACACAAAACCTTCAAAACAATATTTTTTATGAAAACAACACAAACAAACTAAACAAAAAACAAATTATAACAAAGTTATGTGTTGCCGTAGAATAAAAAAAATTTCTACCGAAACATTTTTGTACTTAATTATTATTTTATTTATTTTTCGGCTGTAAAGGGGCCTTGTCAAATAGTGAAAATACAATCAATAAAAATTAAATTAAATCAAGAAAATTATAAAACATAATTATTCAAATGTGTCAAAAATTAATTTTATTTTGCGGCTGTAAAGGAGCCTTGTCAAACAGTGTAAATAATAAAAAAAGTACAATATTGATTAAATTAAGAATAATTATAAAACGTGTACAATATTATATTATGTCAAAATAGTTAAAATAGGTAGTTACATGTTGAGATACTATTTATTTTTGTATTTTGCCAGGGCAGAGACGGACATTGTCCAAACATCTTTATCGCTATTATACTCACTACACTTATAGTATGCAGCCCTAGTTAAAGCAATTTTAATATGTTTTTTGAATTGTCTCTCGCTTAAGTCCAATATTTGCTTTGGGATTTTATTGTAGAATCGTATACCATTTCTAAGAAATGATTTTTTACACTTTTGAAGTCTACATTTGGGGAAAAACAGCTTACATTTATTTCTTGTGTTAAATGAGTGTGAGTCGCATTTTTTATTAAACGTATTTATGTTTTTACGTATATACATAATACACTCATATATGTATAAAGAGGGCAAGGTTATTATATTAACGTTCCTAAAAATATCTCTAAGAGATGTTCTCGAGCTTAAATTGTAGATTGCCCTCACTGCTCTTTTTTGAAGCACAAAAATAGTTTTAAAGCTTGCAGCTGTACCCCACAGCAGTATTCCGTAAGACATGAGGCTATGGAAGTAACCATAGTATACTAACCTTGCGTTAGATACATCTGATAACTTCCTTATTTGTCTTACCGCGTAGGTTGCAGAGCCAAGTCTACCACTTAATGCATTTATGTGAGGGTCCCACTGTATTCTTGAGTCCACAGTTATACCCAAAAATACAGTGGATTGTATCGATTCTACAATTTTGCCTCCAATCTTTATACTGGGACAAGAATTTGCGACGTTAGTGGGTGAGAATCTTAAATATTTAGTTTTGTTGGGATTTAATACTAAATTGTTCGTTTCAAACCATTTGTTGAGCGAAACTAAAATATTATTGACAGTTTGAAAGTCTTGTTGTTTTCGTTGTACTTTAAACAATATAGACGTATCGTCAGCAAACATGACAATTTCAGTCCCAGTTTCAGTTTCAGTTTCAGATCGCACAATTTAAGTGCATTACACACGTAGCAGATGCGGTAGTATTTTATATGCATATAAAAACTTATCGCATCTGACGGTATCACACACATAGCAGATACGATGATATACGACCGACACGTGTCAGTTTCCCCCCGCCCGCCTCACCGCATGCCGCGCCGCCTCAGCGCAAAACAACCTGTATAAAAGCAAATAAAATCATCATCGTTATATTTGTATACACAGATATCATCTGTCCATCTTTTGGTATAATATGTCGGTGCCAACAGATGCTTGACGGTAAAATATAAGTGATCTGCTTCGTGTGTGTTGCTCCTTGAGTTTAGTATAGAGAGCGATTAGGAGAGATACGCGCTCAGATACAGATATCTTACCGCATCTGCTACGTGTGTGACACACTTCACGCTTGTTACAAACCTGTCGCGAGATAGAGAATCGGGGGCTGATCCTCAGCCTACATCAAATGCAATCCCTTTAAGGTCACGTCCACTTAGGGCGTTTCCCATGTGACATTTGCACTGCGCCCGTCGTTCTGAGACATAAAAATGTAAAGTCTCATGTGCCTGCTATTTCACCGGCACCCATCAAACCGGAACACACTAACGCTCACATGACCGCTCAGCAGCAGAAATAGTTATGGTGGTAGCACTACCACGCACTTGGATGCGGCTTCGCACCCTAAATCAACACAACGAGCGTTGGGCACGGACCACGGATTGCAGACAGTCAAGAGCAGCCCTTCCGGCTGTCTCATCACGGCTCACGCGTCGTCTGCTCAACCTTTCAAGACCGGACCTTCGTACCATCGTGGGAACACTCACAGGCCACTGTCTCCTGAACAAACACCTCTACAACATCGGAGCCACAGACAGCCCACTCTGCAGGGGGTGTCTGACCGAAGAAGAATCGGCTGCCCACGTAGTCCTGGAATGCGTGGGAGTAGCAGCTCAACCTGAACAAATCCTCAACAACCCGAGGTCACTCCGCGAAGCCCGTGAAGACCCCAGGAAGCTACTGTGCTTCTGGACGGAGTTAGGCTGGCTAACTATCTAGCTAGATTACTCTCACGCATAATGGACCATCCATAGAGTTCGAATGCGGAAAAGGGAGTTCTTTAACATTAACATTAGTACTACCATAGAATACGTAATAACCACAGGGTACTCCAAACGAGCTATTTCACAAGAAGTTCTACTACCTGCTAACAAATTGAGTGGGCTGAAATTTAACATAGCTGAAGATTGATGGAGACGGAAGGTGGATATCGGAACATTTCGATGATTTAAAGTAGGTTAATAAGGTAAATACCTGACCGGATCATAGTCATGCACTATCATAACCAGCCCCCCAATTACAGTAGCAAATGGCAATGGGGGACGCAAAAATCGGGATTATTTTGGCAGCCAAATCTTTTGAAACTTGAAAGGAAAAATATTTAGGTCAAGAGGTTTCCCCTATTCAATTTTAATACGATTTAGGGGAAGGTTTCTGTCAATGGACCACATAACTTTACGACCTCACATCTCAAAAAGAATGAGTGATAAAATTAAACCATTTTATTATTATTATTTTGTAGGACCTTTATTTATAATAACCAAACGCACAAACAATTCGGGCTTACACTTTTTGATATAAACGAAGAAAATGAAATCTTGGGTTGTTGCCTTCTTTGGACCATGGGCGCCTTCATTGAACCACCAGGTTGCCACCAATGGACTTCGAGAAATTTGTTCTATAGGTCCAATCAAGGGAACTAATTATAATTATCAATATACAACATTGGGCACATTTCATGAGATCAACAAGTCATCAAAATTAAGTTACAGTACCATTAAGAGTGATTAAATCACATTTTATGCTTAGTATGAAATTAATAAACATTAAAATCAACATAACAGAAGCTAAAGTCACTTGCAGTAAACTACATATTATAAAATTTTATGAAATCAAAATAAAGTCAAAGTCAAAATCACATTTAAAAAAGGCACAGTAGTCTGATATCTCAAAGACATAAAATATACATTATACAAGACTTATGCACAAGATCATACTTGTTTCATTCCATGCAAAGTACTTTCTTTTTTTCGGCGAATTTCTAGAATTATAGATTTATAATATTTAATTGTGATTATCTATATCTATGGTTTTTTCCATAATTAATAACCTATTCCCATAATTATGACCAAAAAATTACAATAAAAAGTTGCTATGAGTGGACCGGTCCAACGGTGGAACTCTCTTGTGGTCCATTGATGGCAACAAGGTACTAATTAAGAAAAAAATAATAAAATATACATGGACATTATTATACAAAATTGAACAACACAGATGGAATCACAATTAAATTGTCTAATATTTCATAAAAGTGCACGCAGACCAATATGAGTACAATGATTCTTACATCAAGTTATCCTGAGTCAAATTATTAGATTTTGACCGCCGCAAACACACCCACACACGTCCCTCCTCGCCACATTCCACAGCGTTACCTAGGTAAGAGGGGGGTGCAACTGAGTCGCTACGGACTCGTTTCGACTAGTTTGGGTGTTGCTAGCTTACACAGTTTTGGAAATACCTTGGTGGTCCAATGAAAGCGCTGGTCCAATGATCGCAACCTTCCCCTAGATAGCGCTAAGGCTGCTAAGGCGCTATCTAAATCTTATAAAAATTCCTTTGCTAGTTTCAAAAGATTTGGCTGCCAAAATAATCCACATTGTTGCGTTCCCCATTGCCACTGTAATTGGGGGAGGTTGCAGGATCTATAAGTAGGTAACTACTCAAATTTTTGGTTTTAGAATATGATGCGTTCCTTTCGTTGTTTTTCTTCACCGTTTGAAACATGTAATCGCACATAATTATTTTATTGGAAAAATAGATTTGTTCACGACCGGGATTTCAACCCACGACCTTAAAATTGGATGTCATTGTCGGGTCCCTCCACTAGACCATCAGTGCTCTCAACCATGTCAAAGTCAAAAAGAACTTTATTCATTGAAATCACAAGGATCATTTTGAATCGTCTTATAAAAAATTAAATTACTCCTGTTCCAACGCGACCAAGCCTAGAAGAATCAGGCAACAAACTCGGCTTGGCTTACATAAATGGTCCGTCTTACCACTAGGTGAGAAGCGCCTGTGTGGTGCCTCGGAGCAAGGAGTTGCTGATACATAGTAAATGAGAACTTAAAAACCTTAGGAAGGTAGTCAAAAGTAAATAAACATCAGCAAAAATATTCAAGACAGCACACGCTACGCTTGTTATACTTATAAATAATAATCTAATACAAACATGTAAATAGGTAAGTACAGATATTGCAAATTTCCATTTTAGCAGTCGAGGGGCAGAGCGACATCAGGCCACGCGGCATGTACATTGATAGTCGCAAACCAAGACATAACGGTGTACAAAAACTGTGAGGCATGCCTAGGCATGAGTCTGAACGACTCACATCAAACCCCCTGCAAGGTAGTGGACCTAAGTACGTCCCCATACAATCACAAAAAACGTACTCGCAAGATCGTACTACCCCATACCCTAAAGTGGTAACTTGGATAGTCGCAAATCAACGACAGGGCGTCCAACGGCGCACGCGCAGTACTCTCACGAAACTCGAGCGGCGCGCGAGCGTGCAAACTGTGGTCACCGTTGTGTCAGTGAATTGATTAGTGATTTAAAGTTAATGGTGAGTTTTTTTTTCTATATTAAAACAGTCAAGTTTTTGTTAAGAAAATAAATACTGCAATACCATTTTTTTGTGAAAAACAAGTTCTCCGAAATCTATGCTTGCCTGTTTTTCTTCCTTTTATATGTTTGTCTAACAAAATTGAAGGCTCTGAAAATAAACACAAATAAAAGTTATTAATAACTTTTCATTCAAAACTGACTTCCGCCATTGAATTCGGCTATCTACATGTTTTTATTTGCTAAACGTATAGAAAACAATAACTTGTTGCTGAAAATACCAAAATTGCTATATATATGCCTATAATATTTGAGAAATTCCCTCAATTTCTCATGGATCCCATCATCAGAACTGGGTTTTAAAAAAAATGGGACCAATCTGGAAGTATATCCTATTAAATAAAAAATAATTTTCCAAATTGGTTTATAAATTATAAAGTTACGAGGTTACAAACATATAAAAAAGAACAACCGAATTGAGAACCTCGTCCTATTTTGAAGTTGTTTAAAAATGATTAAAAACGAATTCAGCTTTTTAGTACTTATAAGCTCTTCGAAATGATATTATAGTAGCACAATAATTATACTTACACTCATAATTATACTGTATTATCAAAGAAAGCTTGTAGGTTGCAGGTAGCTTGGTAGTTTGCCTCAAAGGCTAAGTTTTAGTCATGAAATATTCAGGTATATTAACTTTGAAACGACTGGGTATTTAAGTAACTAACGCTGCCCCACCTGATGGTGCAGTAAATCCTTTCACCATGCTGGTTCTTTCCTTATCCTTTTCCTTATGAAATTTAATTAAAAACACTTACATTGATTTTTCTATTTAGTATTATCTTCTGAGACGTTGCGCTCTTAACAGAGCAAAAATTTTGGCAAAAGAAAGTCCTTGCTGCAGGGTTCAGTAGATACTTAGATATACATGATCCTGACCCCACACTAGGAATCCCTGTTTGGAATCAGGAACTGAAAGTACCTACCATGGTACAACACCCAAACCTTGACCAAAATCACAAATACGAGGTGCCAAAACTGAAATTTGGATATTAGCAAAGGGCCTATTACGAGTTTTGCATTTCAACAATCACTTTACGAGTCTTCAGTAGTCAAAATGACTTACATAGTAACTATTCATCATTCTTAGCCGCGCAGTCGATAGAAATAGCACAGATTCATAAATAGTTACTACCTAAGTCACGTTGAATACTCACGACTCGCAAAGTGATTGTTGCAATGTAAAACTCGTTATTACGAGTTTTACATTGCAATAATTGGCCCTCAGATCATAATAGCATTTGTTCCGCAGTAGCAATTGTACCCGAATATATCAGACAGCAACCACGTCAAAAAAGATAATTCATCTTCCATACACTTGCTAGCACCCTTTTACATGGTCTATTAATCTCGCCCGCGCCTAATACGGCTGAAGGGAAACATTTTTCATAGTGTGTTTTATTATTGCTAGAAAATCTTTTACATATCAAATGAATTAGCGATAATTATATATCTGTTAGAGTGTACTGTACAGGGTACTATGCGTTACCAAAAGCATTCTTGTTAAAAAAACAGTTACATAATCTTTATTGCGATAGTGATAAGGTCTGAAAGTAATCGTTATCACGCCAAGTTTTGGTAGTGATTTTTTTAAAAGCTTACGTTTAACATTACTTGTTAAGAGGGTGCTCCGAAAATATAATGCTCATTATAACTTATTAAGTTATTGTAACCAGATATCACATCAATAAAAAAACAAGCCAGAAACACAATTGGCAGACATTTGCTCGATACTTTATTTTTTTGAAAGTTATGCCTTTAAATTAGATTTTTTGAAATTTCTAGGAAATAACGTCAGTCACATATCCAAAATAAATAATCACCGAAGGAAAATATAGTTTATTATCCGTAACCAAACCAAAATTTACCTAGACTAATTAGTATTCTCATAATAAATTAAATATATTATTTGAGACTTTACTTTTGTGCAAGATAGGGTCGTGCGATATTCAATCTTATTCCGTTAGTATTTGCGTCTAAAAGATGATTCATACATAATTATATTTTCGGAGCGCCTTCTTAAGTAGTAGGTACATACGTACATAGCAGAGAAAGAAACGAAGAAAGAAAACGCTATAGGCGTAGGTATGTAATCAATTCTTGAAACTGAATTTTAAACTAGTTCCACCCAACCCGATCGGTTATAGTTGAATTTTTGTTTTTTGTTTTTTTTTCTCAATTTTTGATGACGATACTATAATAATAGTGGCAACGAGCTGATCTGATGGTGGAAAATGGAACTCCTCCTTGATTAATAGTAGCCTGGCAGTGTTTGGGCACATTTTGATCAGCTCACGGTTCCGAATTTAAAAAAAAAATGTTTTGTAAATAATATTTTCCAAAAAAACTTCTTAATAATAAATTAAACCACATTCGTGAAACTGCCACTTTACTAAAACATAACTTGACGACTTTGACACTTTGTTACATCGTAAATTGCATAAAATGCATTGATTTTTTATAAAGAAATGGGAAAGTTAAACAATTTTTTAAAAATTTTTTTTGATCCTCGATTAGGGTCGATACCTTTTAGTGCTTCCACCAACATATCGGTACGTAAAAATTTCCCACTTTACAAAAGTTATTTTAGTAAAACTAATTACCAATTTTTCTTATAAACAGCTATTCAGATAACTGTGAATAAAATAAATCGGACTGTCTTGATCTTTTGTAAGGCTACAAATACAATGACAAATGTACAAATAGGTACTAACAAGGATAAACACATATAGTACTTACAATTTCAAAGAGACTTTCACCACATCAATAGGTAAGTGTCAAGTTTAGACCATGGATTCAATACCACCATAGACCATACACATTGAATCGTTATAAACTCATCAAAGGTAGTGACGTTTTCAATGTTAATCGAGCAAAGACCTTGTTAGGATTCATCATTAGTTAAGTATAATTAATGGAGTAGGATCACTAAGAAATCTTAGTAAATTACTAGAATTGATTGAACAAGTTTAATGGTGTGTAAGTGATGAGGACATCTACTCGAATACTGAAAATGTGCTGACGAAATAACCCCCCCCCCCCTGGAATTAACAAATTTTATCTAACTACTTAAATAAAAAATAATAAATAAATAAATGCTGGATATTTCACACAACATTATCTAGCCCCAAGCTAAGCAGAGCTTGTGTTATGGGTACTAGATAACTGATATACTTAATACAATACATTACATAGATAGATATTTTTTTATTATACATAGAAAACACCCAGACCACCAGAAAAGAAACCAGAACCACCAAAAAGACCAGAAAGGATTATTATACGTTTTGAATGCAAATGCTTGGTTTGTTGCTGAAAATATCAAAATCGCCATAAACATAGCCTACAATATTTGAGGAGTTCCCTCAATTCCTCATAGATTCCATCATCAGAACTGGATTCTGAAAAAAATGGGACCAATCTGGAAGTATATCTATACAAATAAAAAAAGAAGTCGGTTAAAAAACATGTAAAAAGGTGAGCTTAACCTTATAACTAGCTGCGCCTTGCGGTTTCACTCGCGTGAATAATGATGAAAATTTATGATGATTGTGATGAAAAGTAGCCTATGTATTAATCGAGAGTTTAAGGTATCTTGGTTCCAAATTTCACTTAATTCCATTCAGCCGTTTGAGCGCGAAAACCTAACCTAACTAACTAACTAGAAAAGAAGAATATTTAGGTCAAGAAGTTTCCCCTACTTATTCAAGTTTCATAAGATTCGGACAGCACTTAGCTTGGTAAAATGATCCCCATTATTGCGTTCCCCATTGCGATTTACTACAGTAATTGAGAGGCAGCTCGTTGCAGTATAAAATAACAGTTTGGGTCGATGTGAAATAACAGTGGTGCTCATAAAAATGCTAGGGACCCAACATTGTTTGGATTCTGAATTGAATGCCAGAGCTTTGTTGACCTTTGGACACAGGCTTTTCTATTAGATGGTTTGATTGAATTGCCTTCTAGAGAATACGAATTTCACTAGGTTCAATAAAAATAAATAGGTAGGTAGGTATTTTAAGGCAGAATTAGGTATTGTTATCAGTCATCATCATCATCATCATCATCATCACTCTAGAAGTCCACTGATTGCCCCCCCCCCCATAGCATGCCCCGACAAATGGTCTCGGGCTGCTTCCATCCACCGACTTCCTCCGACCTTTATAATGTCTTTGGTCCATCGAGAAGGAGGACTTCCTATACTCTGCATCGTCTATCTGCATTATCTATGTTTAAGTATGTTTACTTATTTTAATTTATATATCATTTTTAATGTATTTTGTTTTGTGTCTCACTTTTCATTTTATGTGTTTACACCTACCTCTATAATCACCACTCTCTAGCCTCAGAGGTTTGCTGGAAGAAAACTCTTTTTATTGTTTAGCTCGCCTTTGTACATGTCCTTTCATTCTGTCTTGTGTTCATATTATGTATTGTCTGTACAATAAAGACCCGTTGTTGCTTATTGAGAAGAAAGGAAGTTAGATAGGTTTTATATTATTGGTATATTGTTTTAGGCTATTTTAGTCTATTAAAGCGGAGGGGCTTAAGGCCGAAGGGTAGGAAAGGGGGGCTATAATAGCAATTTCTAAATTGGGAAATAATATACAAATTAGAAGTTAACTTCGTTTGCGAGCTAAATAGAGTTATATCGTGTTATTTTAGTGGCATTTTAATCGGTGTGGCTTATAAAGGGCACATAATGGTAGTGAATTCAAATACAAGTGTACAGCGTGTGTTTTAGACGGGGTGGAAATTGTCTATGAACATTCTAGTAAAACTTCTATCACTTTACTTGGGCATAACTTGACCGAAATTATAATAAATTGAATAATATAGGTACCTACTTACTTGACATTGGCAAAATTGAGGTTTTGCTTAGAGGCCATATATAAAAAATTAATAAATAGAAAAACTTGTTGATAAGTTGTTTGTAGAATCAAAGTAAATAGGTAAAATTATAAAAAAACAGCCAGGTACGAAATGGACTCGCGCACGAAGGGTTCCGAATCATTATTTATAAAAATGCCAAAAAATAACAATAATGTTTGTTGTATGGGAGCCCCCTGAAATATTTGTTTTATTCTGTTTTTTAGTATTTTTCGTTATAGCGGCAACAGAAATACATTATCTGTGAAAATTTCTACTGTCTAACTATCACGGTTCATCAGATACAACCTGGTAACAGACGGACGGACGGACGGACGTACAGCGGAGGGTTCGATTTACCCTTTGGGAATGGAACCCTAAAAAATACCAATATTTTTGCAGTTTACAATCTAGATCTAGGATTCATAAAGTTCTTCATCATTATCATGGTCAGCCTGTAGAAGTCCACTGGCTGGGCATAGGCCACTCATAGAATGCCACGATGAATGGTCTTGGGTCTTGGTCTCTTCATCCACCGAATTCCTGCAACTTTTATAATGTATTTTGCCATAAAGTTTTTTTGTTTAATTATCTTGTTTCCTTCTGAAAATCACCTCCGGTACCTTACCCTGGCCTGCCCCCCAATTACAGTAGCAAATGGCAATGGGGAACACAACAATGGGGATAATTTTGACAGCCTTAGCGCTGTCCAAATCTTTTGAAACTTGAAATGAGGAATATTTAGGTTAAGAAGTTTCCCCTATTTCAGTTTCATAACATTTAGATAGCGCTAAGGCTGACAAAATTATCCCCATTTTTGCGTTCCCCATTGCAATTTGCTTCTGTAATGGGGAGTTTTCTGACAGCTGAAAGAAAATAGTTCTAAATCCATGCATAGATGGCGTAGTCAAGCTAAGGTTGTTTAAATTTGAAATTTTGTCGGTCAGCCACCAACTGTCAGTGTCACTGACTTCCATGCTGTTCGTTGGTGAAGTATCTTCTACTAGAGTTTTGTGTTGTTTGTAGAACAAAAGCGAAATAAGTTGGACTTTGTTAACAAAGAGAATTTTATTATCTGTTGTGCTTTTACAAAATCTTCAGAAGACAACCATGGTGAGTCACCGCCATCTACCGGAGTCTTAAGAACTATTTTTTCTTTTTAATTGCCTCCCTGAAAACTTCCCATTGGGGGGGCTGATGCCTCAATAGTCAGTTAATCAGTGTATATGACCATGACCTATCTATATCTACTTCGAACTAAATATGCTAGCCGTCGGACGCATCTATCCCCTCTTCGCAAAATACCTCCAGGTGAGGCTTGCACGCGACCTACCTTCCTAAAGTCGGTCAACCGAACAGTACACATCATCAGATGAATGTTACTTAACACGGAACAAGAACGGTACGTGATTCAACATCCGACTCTCTCTCTCACACTTCAATCTTTATCTATCCTCCATTTCAGAACGATACTTTCTCTTGTTGAACCAGGAAAGTGCGTACTCTGTTACAATAGATGACCAACTATTTATTTTGCGTCAGGTGGGAAACCTTTTGTATGAAGACGTATTTGTAGAAAGCGAATTCTTGTGAAGTGCATTTAGATATGTGATTTTAATCAATTTAATCAGCCATTGGACCTAATACATTATAACAACGCTGGTAGTCGGTGGATGAAGGCGGGACGAGACGTCCATTGTGCCTTTATATGGGGGAGGTCTATGTCCAGCATTGGACTTCTATAGTTTAATGATGATGATGATGATAAATCGGCCTTTTTTGTTTTGTCAATTTATTGGAGTATGCGTTATTTGTTAAGTCCTTATAAAATTACTAGCTTTATATAGTACGTACTTTACCTGCAAGAGTACTTAATCCTCTATTCTCTTCCTCTATCCTCTATCTATATACACTCGAGAGCAATGAATCCGGGTCACTTAAAGAATGTTAAAAATCTCGGAAACTAAAAATGATAGATTAATGCAATAAATTGTATTTAATAGACAATGTAATACTCCTTAAATGAAGGTAAAAAAAATATGAGTCACCATACATTTTATTAACACAAAATTACATAAAGAAAAAAACTGCTGATCTCTCCTTAAAACAAAAATAGGAAACATGAAATTTTTGAACTTTATTACGATTTTCTTGAATTTTAATACTTCGTATTGCCTCCTCGTGCTTCCATTACTGCGTTTACGCAGAAAAAAAACAACAAAAAAACAGAAATCAAACAATGATAAATGACAGATTACAAACAAAAGCAAAACCAAATGCTGTAATTTCGTAGTTCCATCTTCGAAAGTGGCCCTTTTTCAAATTTGATTTTTTTATGATATAACTTTACAATAACTAAGAAGTTTTAATACCTTCATTTAAGGAGTATTACATTGTCTATTAAATACAATTTATTGCATTAACCTAGCATTTTTAGTTTCCGAGATTTTTAGGATTCTTTAAGTGACCCGGATTCATTGCTCTCGAGTGTATATAAAAATCAATTGCTGTTCGTTTGTCTAGCTAAAACTCGAGAACGGCTGGGCAGATTTATTTGATTTTGGTTTTGTTGTGTTCATAATTGTCAAGGGAAGGTTTAAATGTACCGGGGCCACCGGGAACACCGGGACTACGCGAAAGAAGTCGCGCGTGTGCCGCTAGTATTTATTATAAAGCTCTTTCACTTGAAGGAGGTAATTCGCCATGGTCCAAGATTAAAGGCTGCAGCACACAGACTGCGTACCTACGCGTAGACGTTGTCGTGCACGTCGTCGTACCATGACGTTGTAATGTATGGAACTCTATGAGACATGGCACACCGCTTGCGTGACGTGCACGTAAGCGTGTACATACAAAATGACGCGCATGTTTACGTCACGTGCTGCATACGCATCCAGTGTGAATTGGCCTTTAACATCATCATCATCAAACATTTTACATTCTGTGGAAACCTTTAAATACAATAAATTTTCATTAAAAAAACCGTCTTACGCCATTGTTGTCGACTAAATATCTGAAAGATATTTTGATGGTGAAAAAAGCAGAGTGGTGAAAGAATTAAATCACCAAATGATACTTTCTGAATGCAAATGCAGAAAATAAATAATTGATAATAATTGACAAAATATCAAAATCGCTATAACGTATGCCTATAATATTTTAGGAGTTCACTCAATTCGACATGGATTCCATCATCAGAAATGGATTCTGGATTGGAAAAATGGGACCAAGCTGGAAGTAAATCTATTCAAATAAAAAAATAATTTTCCAAATCTGTTTATAAACGAAGGAGATAAATGAGGTAACAAACATAAAAAAACAACCTAATTGAGAACCTCCTTTTTTGTGAAGTCGGTTAAAAATCATAATCCAATGTAGTCTAGAGTCGCTTAGTTACTTCAGCGATAAAAAGTTATGCGTGTGTAAAAAAATGTAACAAAGCAATTTTCAACGTTTTATCTCTGCAAAATTTTGTCACGGGACCCGTATAAAAGTTAATTCAACAAAGTGTGATAACATTGAATGAAATACCAATTTTCTGCTATGTTACTTGTAACATTATCCCTTTTAGAATTGTTTTTCGAGGAAAATCACACAAATAAATAGAAAATGTGAACAGTTTTAAGTAATCCAATGAATTCTAGCATACCACGCGGCTTCGCTCGCGTGTTAACGCTAAAGAAAATTAGCCAGAAGAAATCTCTCATACTTTATTGATTATTATTTTATTATTATTTTGGATTATCCATTCGTCGTTAACAACTTCTGTGGCGCGGCGGGCGAGTAACCGGCTGAGATGCTAGAGGTAGCGGGTTCGATTCTCGCTGCGGGACAAATGTTTGCATGATCTGATAGTCCTGATCCCACACTAGGATTCTCTGTATCATGGGTATCAGGAACTACGAGTACCATCGTATAACACCCAGACCCGGAACAAATGTTTGCAGATCATACAAAAATTTGTCCCGCAGCGGGAATCGAACCCGCAGCCTCTCGCATCTCAGCTGGCTTCTCGTCCGCCGCGCCACAGATATAATACAGATAAATCTAAGCCGGTTTTAAAACTTTAAAGCGTCCTCAGGCGAACACGTGGATGAAACCACTGGCAACAACTAGTGTAACTAAAAGCTCGTGTAACTAAAAGCTAGTGCAACTAAAAGCTAGTGTAACTAAAAGCAGTAGGTACTCATCACTTAAATGCACAAATAGGAAAGCTCGAGCGTTATTGACGTTCTAGTGTTCCGAACCTTTCATGAAAGATCTCTATTAGTTGGCCGTCATATCCCTTTTGATGTACGCCCTTTTCATTCTCAGCCAAGTGTTGTTAGGGGTTTGTGATTAAGGAAAATGTGAAAATTATAAATACCACCTGCTAACATGTTCCAGCTTATATTTAGCATTTTACTGAGTACATCATGATAATAATAATTCCCCCCCTCCCCCTCCATCTAGATGGATGGACGGAATTTTCTTTCAAAACCAAAAAGATATTGATGTTTTAGTACTGCCACTATATAAAAGAAGCCGCACAAAGGTCCAAAACGCAAAACGACCAATACGCAAAAAATCCATTACGCATATTGACCTACATCAATGATGCAAAATGACCAATTTTAAATATTATAACGAGTGAGCGGAAAAAGATTTAACCGCGTTTTGTGCTACATTTTGTCCCCAGGGGTGATTTGGGTCCGGAATGAAAAGTTCAATGAGTGGGAAATTTGCAGAACTGAGGACGCGCATATTTACAAGTCGCTCGTTGATTACCCGCATAATAAGTTCCCAAAGTTTAATGAATTAATTTCATCATTATTAGAAGCCCACGGCTGGACAAAGGCTTCCTCATAGAATACCATGACGAACGGTCGAACGATACATATATAGATATTAAACACGGGAAAAAAAAATCCACATAAAAGCTCGCTCGTCATGTATTTGATATTGGTTATTTTGCGTCATTGATGTAGGTGCATAATGGTTATTTTGCGTATTGGTCGTTTTGTGTTTTGGTCCTTTTCCGTTATTTTGCCCAATACATAATTATTACGCGTCTTAACTTGCTAGAAAACTGCGTCCTTTGTTATTTCATTTTTCGATTATATCTACAAAATTTCATGAAGATCTGGGTGTACGTGCCTTTTTGCTGATGGACAAAATAGGTTCGTCAATATTGTGTCTTTTGACATTTCTTGGGTTTTTATCTGTTTTTATCACGGAAGAATGAATGTCAATCTTCCATGGTTTTTATCCTCAAGTTTCGTATCGACAAATTGTAATCAATTTAGGCTCTTCAAACTGTCGGTGTTTGAGGTGCACAAAATGTGAAAAATAAAAACCCATTAAAATAATGTTTTTTTTTCACTGACTATATTTTGTAAACATTCGAGATCAGAACAGCCACGATTGCTATAACGCATTCAAAACGTCGGGAATATAATAGGAATATAGGAGGAATATATATAGGGGGGGGGGAGGGAAATAATAAGATAACACGCGATAAATACCCGTGAAAATATTAATAAAGATGACTAAATTTTCGTTCAGATGTTTGTCCAAGAAGTAGCAGAAGCTCAAAAACTCATTAGTTATAAACTATAACTGGAGTTTCGCTATAAAGTTCACATATAGAATTTTAACACTGGCTCGAAAGACAATTTCAAAACCTCATTGATCCCAAACGTTTGCATGCATAAATGAGAGAAATTGCTGCTTATTCAGCGAGCCATCCCCCCAATAAAACGATGAGTCAGCATATTGTTCTGAATATTTATCAGGGCCTAATAAACAAAAAATGAAAACCGAGAATTGAAATGGTAACTTTTATGAATCATTACTGTCATCAGCCAATAGATTTCCACAGAGATAAGCATCCCCCATAATAATGTTACGACAATCAGTCTTGAGCCACCTCCATCCACCGAACCCCTGCCACAGAATAAATAAGAGTACAACCGATCCTCTGCGATCTTTGAGTGTAGAGGAAGGGAGGGGTCTACACAGCGTCTTTTTGGTGGTCGCCACTCGAGAACATTTTTCGAGTGGTTGAAAGTTCTCTACTTGCTTATTCTGAGAGATGCCTACGGTTCTACGGATATCCTCTATTTGGTTTTTTACCACGTTGTGAATCTCCAAGCATAGCTATTTCCTTACACCCTTATTCATAATAATTTTTATACCTATTATAGTTAAAATAGTTTTTGTTTTTTTCTCTCTGATGTAAAATGGCATACGCCAAAACAAGATAAAAGCTGTTTTAGCCTCAGAAAAATGAACAAAGCAAATTATTCTAAGGTTTTAGGTTAGCTATCAAAGGTTTAAAAATTTGTTGTGAACAAGGGGGTTAGACTATTATGATCTTGATCATAGAGATAACATTAATATGAATAGAGATCTTGAACCAAGTACTAAGAAAGGGTTGAGCGAGACCAACAATACATTTTCATCATGCGTATAAAATCGCTTTAACTTTATCTACAGCTTCCACAATTGTTCGAATTGAACTACTTTCTCAGAAATCCTGAAATAACACCCAGATTTATCATATTACCAGGCTATGGAAATAGGAGGTTATCGTTCTAGCAAAAAGGCGCTTACACCGTTTTGTATACACGAACGAAGTGTGCTTCTAATTAGGCTATTATTTCTTCAAACTCCATGAAACTTTGTACACATGTAGGTACACTAATAATCTAGATCCGTTTTCAAAATTCGTTTGTTTAAGTTTATGTTTTTTTTTTATATTTATATATGTAATGTATTGTATTAAGTATATCAGTTATCTAGTACCCATAACACAAGCTCTGCTTAGCTTGAGGCTAGATAATGTTGTGTGAAATTTCCAGCATTATTTATTTATTATATATTATATATATATTTTATTTATGATTTGGTAACCATAAATTATAATTGTATATGAGACTAACGCACCACGGGTCTAGATATTAGTGTACTGATCATGTTCAAAGTTTCATGGAATTTGAAGAAAATATAGCCAAATGACTTAGGAGCAAACTTCGTTCACGTGTTTGATCTTATCTTAATCGAAAGTTATCTGAGATGAGATTATAATATATTGTGAATTGAATGTCCGATACGAGGATAATTGGGTCCCAGGTCTATAAGTTATGATAACTTTGGAGTGAGAAAGCATTGTGCTATGTTTATCTTCTGTGGTAGGCCAGCCCCAAATAACTTTTCACTGAGTACTTAAAAGTTGTTTTTAGATTACTTTACTATTAATATATTTATCTATGATTTCTTTGTTGCAGAACGGAACGTAGCATATAATGGCGGATATATTAGTTAATTCCACGCAAAGCGCGCTAAAAGGCACTTACGATTATTACCTGTGGACCCTCTCGCTGTCCGGTGAGTAAGATACATTATACTTACCTATTTTTAATAAGTGAACGCAAAAAACAATTGTCATGGGAACCACCACGCCTTAAGAGCCAGGCTATTTGAACTATTTTGTACTAAATTTATATGCATCGGCTTCGCTGTAAAAATTAGTCTTACTTATTTCACATTTTTGTATAACGTTATTGCTCTTTGACTGTACCGAAATCGTCAGATAAGAAAAATATCTGATTCAAGTACAGTAGGTGAGTTGGGGAACGAAAATAATTCAATTTTGCAATTCCCCAACTGGACAAACGTTGGCGAGTTTTTGTTGAGCGAATTGAGGAAGGATGGTCGATGGTGCCATGTTCAGCAGTATCATAGGTCGCTAGAAGGTACCCCAGTAGTGGGACCGTTGTTGTCGTGACACTGGTTTATTCTTAGTCACATGCGATGAATTACCAAATTGAGGTGATGATGCCATCGATGAATGGTTATTGGAATCATACCATAAACTATTATGGAACACTAACTGGAACTTTGTTGGGCGTGGTAGTCTCGGCTTAAGGATAGGACTCCTCCAACTCCTCCCGTGGATGTCGTAAAAAGCGACTCAAGGATTACGCCAGGGGATACGTAGCAGCATCCACCTGAGTAATACCAAACTGCTATCCGCAATCCGCCTGTCAAGCGTGGTGATTATGGAAAATCCCATTATACTCTAGGTTGTACGCTATGCATGCTATGGGGGTAGCCTCAGCCAGCAGTGTATTTCTACCAGCTGATGAAAACTAATTGGAAAGTACTTGTTTCAGACAATCGAACGAAAGGATGGCCTCTAGTCGACTCGCCACTCCCCACAGTATTTTATATACTAGCTTATCTCTTCCTGGTATGGATCGGACCAAAAATTATGAAAAACCGAAGCGCGTTGCAGTTGAATTGGCTCCTAGTTCCTTATAACCTAGCCATGGCTGCGTTGAATGCGTACATAGCTGTAAGGTAAGAATACATTTATGAAAAATTATACAAATAACATAAAAAAAAACCTGGACCTGGAAGTATTTGTTCCGGGTCTGGGTGTTGTGGTAGTTGTAGTACCATGTTACTCGTAGTTCCTGATATCCACGACACAGGAAATCGTAGTGGGATCAGGAATGCGATTTTTAAGTGTCACCGTATCACTATCACATACATGTATCACTAAATATCATGAAAACCACCTATCATCACCATTTTTTAACCGATTTCCCAAAAAAAGAGGAGGTTCCTAATTCGGTTGTACTTTTTTTTTTTTCTTTTTTTTTTTTTAATGTTTGTTACCGCATATCTCCGGCGTTTATGAACCGATTTGGAAAATTCTTTTTTTATTTGAATAGATGTACTTCCAGATTGGTCCCATTTTTTTCAGAATCCATTTCTGATGATGGAATTCATGAGGAATCGAGGGAACTCCTCAAATATTGTAGGCATACATATGGCGATTTTGATATTTTCAGCACAAACCAAGCAATTGCATTCAAAAAGTATAATAATCCTTTTACCACTATTGTTCTTTCATCATTTTTTTTTTCATCCAAATATTTTGTCAAATACATTGGCGGAAGTCGGTTTTTTAAATGAATAGTTATTCCTAAAAGCTCTTCTTCCAAGAAATAATCAGGTAGGTAAGCAGGGGCTGTCGAGCAATCAACGACCCTTATACCTAAAATTAATTAATTAAAAGGTACTACCTTTTTCTAAGAATTCGACAAATAGGTTCGTAGGTAAAGTAATTAGATAATGTAGATCGACATATTGGTTCAATTATAATCTCTTTTCTAGTTTATAGTTGCAGTATTTACAATAGTACTGTATATACATATAATCATAAGTTATTACGTGTGGTTAAAACCTTTTAAGGCGGTATTGACCCAGTTCCCTTCACTATTGTAAGATTTGGCTATAATAGACTGTATGGTAACAACGAGCTGATCTGATGATGAAGACGAAAGGTTAACATCACTATCATAAGAAAGAAATATTCTGTTTGTTTTAGTTTTTTAATAGTCTTTTATTCTTTCAGATTACTAACAGCATCGTTTAGATTGAGATACAGTTACATCTGCGAACCTTGTCGACAGAAATATGACCCCGATGAGCTTCAAGTAAGTTAAGCAATTGTCAAAATAATTATCTGCTTTTAAGTGTGTAATTCCTATTTTCATTAACCCTTAGCTAGCTTTGTGAGAAACCTACGCATGATAATGTAATAGTTATTTGTTATACAAGAGTGCAAAGTTGCTTTTTAACCGCGTGCTGAATTTTGATGACCGAGCTAGCGAAGGACTCTAAAATTTAATCAAGAGCGTAGCGAGTGATTTAAAAGTTAGAATCCTGAGCGTTAGCGAGGGAATCAAAAGAGCACGAGGTGAAAAATCTTTGCACTTGAGTGCAACACGTAACTTTTCATCCCACCTCAGCGAGGAAATTACGAAATGCAAAGAAAAACACTTACAATCATAAGATACTTTGTGCGCATTTTTAACAGTTTCAGTCAATTCTGTTGGCGTCAAATAAACTTCCTCGTCGCTAGAATCACTCATTTTAGGGTTTTCACTTGTTTTCAAGTTTCTTGTTTTTAACTTAAAGATTTAACAATATGGCGTGAAAAGAAAATGGACCGCGTAAAGCAAATTCAAAAAAAAATTAATACACCAAGAAGGTTCCGAGTCTGAGTTTTTAACAAATTAAAAAAGGTTGTATAATAAATTCGGCACCATGGAGGTAGAAGTAAATAGGTTTAATGATGTTTTGAATTCACAAACTTAGTGCACACGATGTTCTAAATTAAATTTTACTTTATCCTCTAGTGGATAAAAACGGCTTTTACACTCAGATATCGAATAGCAAAAATGCTCTTTCCAAGATGGTGGGATGAAAAAAGTATTTTGAAAAACTATTAAAGAATGACTACAAAAAAAATTTTTAGACTAGGCATCTGGTGAAATCAAGCATAAATAACAACCTACAATATTATTAAGGGAAATGACATAAAAAACAAAAAATATAATAGACTAGAATGTAATCAGTTATGCATTGTTATTTAGTGAAAATAGTGAATGCTCTCAACTACATGTACCTAAGCCTCAAAATTGATCCTAAATTGACAAAGTCGACATTCAAAGTTGCATACTGAAAACTCTCACTCCAGTCACTCTCGTGAGAGAGTAGATACATAAACATGAACACATATTATATTCAAACCGCTTATCACCTACTTTTTCACCCCATTCTGCTTGCTGTTAAATATATAAATAGTATTATTAGATAAAATGATTAATTAACAATTAACAGTTACGAAGTTAATAACGAATAATAATTCTACTGCTTGATTGGGTTCTATGATAACTTTATGTAAGTACCTACCAACGTAATAATTTGTTTCTTTATGTTCATATTGTCATCAGGTAAGTTTTACAAAAACAGAATATTTACCATTATTATAATAATTATTATTAATGCCATGATACTTACTTGTTGTTTCATAAACTGATCTATAAGTATCTGCTTAATATTTGGCTTAATATTAATTACTTTTTCCATTGAAAGTAGAAGTCTATTATTGACCATGCTTTCCGTATCTTAAGCTTAGTATTAATATTTGAACGGTATCGCTATATTTGTTTCGTACTAAATAAATAAATACAAGTAGAGCCATTATTTGTTACATCAAATGGGATTTTTTGGAGATGCGTGATCACTAAATTAAGCGTCCCAACCTCAGAGGCCGAATTCTCTAACTTAAAAACATTCCAGTCACAATATAAGAGAATTGGGCCTCAGAATAAAGACCTCTCAATGATGATCAATCGGCAATGGCCAATAAGCACTCATAATTTTGAGTGTCAAAATCATTTGACGACCTCTGTGGCGCGGCGGGTGAAGGTTCGCCTACGACGCAGGAGGTTGCGGGTTCGATTCCCGTCTCTGAACAAATATTTGTATGATCTGCAGATAATTGCTCAGGGTGTTCTGGGTATTTTTCTATGTATAATAAAAAATATCTATATATGTAATGTATTGTATTAAGTATATCAGTTATCTAATACCCATAACACAAGCTCTGCTTAGCTTGGGGCTAGATAATGCTGTGTGAAATGTCCAGCATTTATTTATTTCATGTTTAGGTACCTTGTTTGTACCCATGTGTTTCTACTATATTTATGGACTCAAACACAGTTCTAGACGAACAATTAACAAATGCTTTGTACGTTTAGCATATGTGCTCGCAGCTCCGCCCGCATGGAACCTCTGTTATAAATTATATAGCCTCTGAGTTATTATCGACAAATTCAACTCGGATGGGCAGCGTTCAGGAAACTACGCCATAATTATATTCTCGTCACAAATACCACAGAACCTCAAAACAAAAGTCATCAGTACGTGTCACTGATGACTTTGGGGTGAGTGAAATCATTAACTTAAAACTAATATTCCTTTCACAGATAGCAGACGCAGTATGGTGGTACTACTTCTCGAAACTGCTTGAATTCTGCGACACTTTCTTCTTCATTCTACGGAAGAAAGAGGAACAGCTGACGTTCCTTCACGTGTACCATCACTCCACTATGTTCAGCTTCTGGTGGATCGGCATCAAGTGGGTGCCGAGTGGATCAAGTAAGTACATGTTTCAAAGCTGAAGGTACACGAGCACTCTCGAAGAACAGGAAGAATAAGCATTTAGCTCTACACTACACTCTGACCCTAGGCACTACACGATCTGATACCACCATCACTTTCCACCATAGAACCAACACGTGCATGACTTAGTACCATCCTTACCCCATTAGTATACCCTCCATTCTCACTAAACGTTTCGGTTTTCCATAATGGTAACTGATAGTGTGTAATTCTGTAATCTCTTTGAATTTTGGTATAATCTTATGTTAAATAGAGCATAATAGACTTAGGTGTGATTTCACCAACAAATAACAGGCGACTAAACAACTGTTAAGTTTAACCAATGCTTTTTGACAGGTGTTTTCAAAGATTACCTGTCACCTTGACCAATGGTTAGATTTAACAAGACATTTACTAACTAACAGATTATGGTGAAATTGGCTCTTAGGTGTGATTTTACCAACAAATAAACTGACCATAACAACTGTTAATAGGGCGCTCCGAAAATATAATATGAATGAATTGTCTTTTAGACGCAAATACTAACGGAATAAGATTGAATATCGCACGATCGTATCTTGCACAGAAGTATAGTCTCAAATCATATATTTAATTTATTATGAGAATACTAATTAGTCTAGGTAAATTTTGGTTAGGTCACGGATAATCCTACTCCTACTAATATTATAAACGCGAAAGTTTGTGAGTATGGATGGATGTTTGTTACTCTTTCACGTAAAAACTACTGAATGGATTTGAGTGAAATTTGGAATGGAGATACTTTACGCCCTGGATTAACACATAGGCTACTTTTCATCATCATCATCATCATCATCATCAATTTTCATCATTATTCACGCGGGTGAAACCGCGGGGCGCAACTAGTAAACTATATTTTCCTTCGGTGAGTATTTATTTTGGATATGTGACTGAAGTTATTTACTAGAAATTTCAAAAAATCTATTTTAAAGGTAAAAAATAAAGGTGTTTTCAATGATTATCTGTCACCTTGACCAATGGTTAGATAACAGAGTATGGTGAAATTGGCTCTTATTTGTAATTTATTGACAACGCTCATTTACAGTAGCTCTATTTATAACATTTATTTTTATTTATTGTGTACAAATTAATGTGATGACATTGTGTATCTCAATGTTTATCTGTTTTTAAATGGCTTTGATTAATCTTTCTCTATTATTTTCGTTATATTATATTGTCGACGACCTCTGTGATGTGGCGGGCGAGTAGCTGGCTGAGATGCGAGACGTTGCGGGTTCGATTCCCGCTGTGGAATAAATGTTCCGTATAATTGAGTACGAGTATCCACATACTCATAGGTACTCCCGTATATACACACAACCGTCATCTGTCATTCCTGAAATCTATTATCTGGACTAGAGTGCCTTCTAGATCTTTGTGTTTCATCGTCAGTCCGTCACTTCCCAACAAGGGAGACCACGGTCCAACGAAGGTCTATCAATATAAAAAAACATACGGGTTTTAGAATAAAGTAAAAGTAACTGACCTATGTATATAATTGATTCTGACAGAGTTATTTCGCTTCATTCAATATCATCTTCGTTTTTATTTGATAAAACTAATTTTGCGCTTCAATGCACAATGAGTTTGTAGAGACAGACTATGATTGTAAAAATTTATTGGGCCATATTGAACCGAATTTGGCAACAAACGTAGTTCGTTAAGTGGTTATTTAAAATTATTCGATTTTGAGATTATTTTTTCTTTTCTTATTACAAATCTTCAGAATATTTATACAAGTAGTAAGTAACAAAGAATGAAACTTCAATTATTTAACTCAATAAAATGGCATCACCAAAAGCCTCACCCAATTTCTATTTTTAAACTAATATCTTTTGTAGCATTTTCCTTTTCTTGAGATTCACATCCAATATTCAATTTCCGCTTTTAAGCTATTATATTTCATAAGGCCGATTTATTATTGTTTTCTTTATAAACATTTATGACTCAGTTCAGTAATTTCCCACCCCTAGCTAAGTACCTACTTTGGTTGAACGTTTAATTTTTTGGTTATCTACCGTTTTCTTGTGGTGCTTAGGTAATGTTTTTGGTTGTGATATGTAGGGTAGGTATTAAGGTTGTGTCCGTTAAGCAAGTCTCTACAGAAAAGGCCAACTACAGTCAGCTAACACATATTTTTAACGTACGCTTTTCTCCACTATTGTGCCTACTAGGGGAAAGGTGTAAAAGATCCTATCGAGTGATATCTCTTAATATTTTGAAAACTATCAACGTAATCTAGTTGAAACATTACTAAGGATGTGCGGTAATACCCAACCAGAAGTCAACAAAGACATTGTACGTAGTATTTTTGTTAACCAGCAAACTAATGTTTTATAGGCTTGAAAAGATTTATGTTCTTATTCAGATGCAAAATCAGTAAACCGAGCTTATTCCGTTTTTAGTTAAATACTTGTTATGATATAACTGAGACCTGTTCCATTTATACCCTTATGTAAAATTATGAGTATATTTTCTGGGTATTTACCCCTATTTATTCATTTATTTTATGAGAAAAAGGGAATTGTTGGCCAAGATAATCCCCTAGTTTGTGTCCATATATTACCCATACATATGTTAACATTATTTCAGAAGAACGATTACTGAACTGAAGTTAAAAAATGGGAGTTAAGTCCATTGGTATTTAATTAAGTATATTTGACTTTGCGTTTACCTGTTATCAATCATCATTAATTTATTTTAAGAGTGATATTTTCCGCCCTATATAATGATCCTTTAGTAGACTTTTATTAAATACAAAATATTTTAATGAAACAGTAATAAATACGTAAATGTGATTATGCAAACACCTAGATAAATAAACTAATTATTCAAAGCCACTTTACGTTCAAATTATATCCCTTATTATCCCTTAGGGGGATAATTTCGTTTACCCTTCCCCTATACGTTCATTCGTTTTCAGATGAAACACATGATACTGATAATTTGAATCAACGTGACTCATTTTAAATTAAAATGTTAAAAGACTAGTTTGTGGACTTTATTATTTAATTTTATAACTTCTTAAAGTGTGTCACACACGCAGCAGATGCGTATCTGTCCATATCGCTCTCTATACTAAACTCAAGGAGCAACACACACGTAGCAGATCACTTATATTATACCGTCAAGCATCTGTAGGCACCGACATAATAAAATCAAAAGATGGAAAGATGATAATCTGTGTTTACAAATTGAAATACAATACAGTTTCAAGGTTTCCGCGTGAATGTATCATTTTCGTATATTATCGTATCTGCTACGTGTGTGATACCTTCAGATGCGATATCTTCTTATACGCATATAAAATATTACCGCGTCTGCTGCGTGTGTGATGCACTTTAATTATTTTTAACTCACTGCAATAACCAAAAACGCACTGCGTCTATGGACAATACTAGCAAAGATACTCAAGTAAAGGATGTTGTTTTAGCGTTCCTGCCAGCCATGGTGAACAGTGCCATTCATGTGCTCATGTACACCTACTACGGGCTCTCAGTCTTCGGGCCCTCCGTCAGCAAGTACCTATGGTGGAAGAAATATCTCACCATCTTGCAATTGGTAAGTTATCTGAAAAATTATATTTATTAAGTAACAATTAGATCCTATCCATTCAAATGTAGGTACATAGGTGGTAGAAATTTTAGCTATAAGGCCGCCCATTGTACCGCTTATTTGAAAATAGAATTACTTTTCTGTTTCATATATTTTAAGGTAAGTATACTTTATTCCACAAACCGGACGACGCGGTAGAATAAGGCCCTCCACTCGATGGACTAAATACATTATAAACGTCGCAGGAATTCGGTGGATAGAGGCGGCTCAAGACAGTTTGTCGTAGCATTCTAAGGGGGGGCCTATGTCCAGCAGTGGACTTCTAGAAGTTAATGATAATAATACAATAATGATTATGTATATTTATCTATACTCTGATTTTTAATCTTAGACAATTTTTGTTAACAAAGAAATGTCAAGATATTCCACGGTGTGTTTAACTATACACATATGATACACATACATGACACTTATATACACAGTGACGTTTCTTTATTTACAAAAATGTCTAAGATTAACTTTCAGAGTATACCTACTGTGAAACTGGCAGATAAGCCTGATAGCTAATCTGAATTGAAATTGTGTTTATTGCGTGTTTGTTGCCTGATTCTTCTAGGCTTGGTCGCGTTGGAACAATAGTAATTTTAATTTATAAGACGATTCAAAATGATCCTTATGATTTCAATGAATATAATTTGATTCGATTTGATTTGTGTCTGTCTCTATCTTTATACTTTCTCGGTTTTGTGAAGATAATTCAAATTTACGGTATCATTGTCTATTAGCTCAGAGTATTTTCGCCAATGATGAAAGAGGACATTCCAGAGGTTCAAAGAACTACTCTCAAACACAAGTTCGATGCTACTGTAGGTTCTTTTTCTTTTTTTGTTTGACGAAACAAACAATCTGTCGACTGAAGAATGTTTATTACAAAGCTCGTGTCGGCGCTGCAGTCTAAGGACCGGCGGCGTATAGCCCCTTTACGTCCAGTCCAGTCCGAAGGCTTTCAGAAAAACGATTCTAATATACCTTCTGTCCATACTAATAAGGTTGCTGGCCTGGAGGTTGGTTTGATTTAGGAAATTTCCTTCTCATAGCTGCAAATGAATGCTAAAAAAAACCCATTGCCTCGGCAAACAAAGAACAAAATAGATCTTTAAAATATATCGCTTTAGAATTTTTGTTTCTGAAGATTTCAAAAGAAAACTAGTTACGCAGTGGGTAGACTGCAAAGCGTATGGTTTTTAGAAATCCAAACAAATTTTGAAAACCCGGCCTATTGCGTGTAGGACCATGCGTTGTGAATAGACATCATTGTGCACATCCCAGTTTTTTAACCGACTTCCCAAAAAGGAGGAGGTTCTCAATTCGGTTGTATTTTTTTTTTTTTTTTTTTTTTTTTTTAATGTTTGTTACCGCATATCTCCGGCATTTATGAACCGATTTGGAAAATTCTTTTTTTATTTGATTAGATATACTTCCAGATTGGTCCCATTTTTTTCAGAATCCATTTCTGATGATGGAATTCATGAGGAATTGAGGGAACTCCTCAAATATTGTAGGCATACATATGGTGATTTTGATATTTTCAGCAAGACACCAAGCATTTGCATTCAGAAAGTATCATAGTCCTTTCACCACTACGGTTCTTTCATCATTTTTTTTTTCATCAAAAATTATTTAGTCGAATACTATGGCGGAAGTCGGTTTTTTAAATGAAAAGTTATTCTTAATTTAAATCCTTATCAAACTTATCCCTCCACCGGAACGGTCTAACGGACGAACGGGGGGGAACCCTGCAAGATCTAGCGGGTTCCTAGTTGGACTACGGAGTCCTAAAAACTGAACACTTATCGTATCAATTCGGTATCTGTCCGTCTCTTATGGACGTAGTATCACGGATTTAGTTTATTAGTGCTACGTAGCGCTGGGCTCGGTGAGGTAGGCGAGATGGAAAGGTTATGAAGACACTTGGCCAATTTATGAGGCCCAGAGTGTTCAGTGTGAAATAACTTCTATCTATCCTATTAGATTGATACCGTTGGTATAAAACATTGCGTCCATTACTCAAAGAAATCTTTTAAAGCCCCCTTGCGTGCTTCTCATATAAAGGCCGTGCGAAATTTGTAATTTATGACGAAAAAAACTGAAAACCAGCAAGCATTTGAATCAATTACTTTGCATCTAGAACTTGGATTAGGTAAACTTTATTGGTCTTTAACATTGTTTATCAAGTCACATTCTTAACTCTACAATACAACCTTTTTGCATAAAGAATAAAGTTCAAAGTTGTTTGTCGCATCACAGCACGCTAACTTGACGCAAATGCGTGTGATTCGCGTGTTTTGGTTCAATAAAATAATTATTGTACGTGTAAGTCGGCTTTGGCTTACTTTTATTGTTTTGCCTGATTTCGTAACTATTTGTAACTTCGAGCTTTATGTATTAAACGGTTTCACTTGCCCCAGTTTTGAAAAGAAAAACAATGTTCATTGAAGTGATAAACTATGGGATTATCATCATCATTTTTGATGACCTCGCTGGCGCAGCGGGCAAGTAGCCGGCTGAGACGCATGAGGTGCGGGTTCGATTCCCGCTACGTGACAAATTTTTGCATGATCTGTAAATAATTGTTTCGGGTTTGGGTGTTGTGGTACCATGGTACTCGTAGTTCCAGATACCCACGACACAGGAAATTCTGGTGTGGGATTAGGACTACGTATGTGATTGTTGGGAGTTATTATGTTAGTATCATCGTCATCAGCCAGTAAAACTGACCTCCACCATCGAATTCTCTGATGACCGGTTTTAAGCCACCACCATCCACCGACTTCCTACATCCTGTATAAAGTCTTTAGTCCATCGAGAGGGTGGCATGCTTTAATGCGGTTGTCAGTGAGATATGACCTGCCTAATTCTGACAGCTGTCGGTGATCTTGGTTCTGCTATTGTTGGTAAAACTCAGAAAAGACACGCCAATATCATAATACCAAAAAAACATGTGTTCTGCTTAGCACGGCTCAGAAGATTATACCCGCTGGACAAACTCGAACAAAGCACCATCACAAAAAAATTCAAACATCGAAAACCGATAGTTGCACGCTTTTAGCATGGGCTAGAATGACTATAATCAATTACCCTGACAATCTCTAAAGAAGGTAGGTGACTATTGACTCAGGTCAAAAAATAAATAACTATGTCCCCTTCATGGAACCAGTCAATAATGTTCTAAATAAAAAAATTGCCCGATTTTTTCTGAAACTTGTATATTTTTAGAAGTAGGGAATCTAATGTTACATCTAATTCAATTTATAGCAAACACTTGATAAATACTATCTAAAGAATCCTATAAGTATAAACAACTTGTTTTACTTTTGACCGTATGATAGCTATTATATGATATACTTGAAAGGCTTAATAGCTTTGTACAATTTAACCTAAAAAAAAAACAATTACCCACTTGAGTAGGAATGTTTAGTGTCAGTCAATGAGTCATACGTATTTCGTATTCCAACCGAAGTTTGCGAAGTTTTTTATGTAAATAACCTATATCAATTATTTTCCCCAAACTTCTACATACCTCATTCAATTTGATTTTTAATTCTCTTAGCATATTATTACCGTGAAAAATCAAAATGATCTCTGCTGAAGAAAACGTGAACTTGACAAAAAAATTTAGGTCACAAAATGTACGAAACGTTGCCGTCGTTCTTTCAAAATCCAAGCTTGTGATGGGTAAAGGGTTTCATTGATAATATGGCCTTAGCTACGTTGTAATATAATACAAAAATAATAATAATAAGCCTTTTATTTCCCATAATAACTACTAATTATGATGATTTATGATTAGATTTATATAATTTAATTAAATTAGATTCTCCCTAATCTTAAATTAAATTTATTCTTACTTAGATTTTATTATAATTCAATTAAATTAGATTAAATTTCATATGGTTTGAATCACCCAAACCCCCCCCCCCCAACCGTCTTTGGGTAAAGGCCTCTTCTAGAGCTTACCACACTTTCCGGTCCTGTGCTATTTCAATTAATTTTTTTCCTGCTACAACTTCTATTGTACGTTGTAATATTCACCCCTAACAACACTTTCACAGGTTGGTAAACCAAACCAAGTAATTTCACGTCTACTAATTGATTACAGCCGACACAAGCTTTGATCAGTTAATTCCTTATTGGATCTCTGTTAATTAATCTTATCTCTTTACATTGAATACAACATTCATGTGCATTCGGATATATATATTACTAGCTGAATACACGTCCTTCGGAGTAATTTTAATATATAAGACGATTCAAAATGATCCTTGTGATTTCAATGAATAAAATTCTTTTGATTTGATTTGATTTGATTTGATCACTTACCTAAGGAACAAATAAAAGGCAAATGGATAATACTATGAGCAACTTTTTAATACTTTTACCACAAAAGAATATTGTAATTCTTGTGTTATCGTAATGAGTCATTGAATGGTATTTGCCTTAGGTATAAAATATATTGATATATATTAGATATAATATAGATCAAAGTATACTTTAGTAATTGGTAAAATTCGAAAAAAAGGAAACGGACCGATCTTCATTATTTTCAACTCGGGTTTATCCGGCTCGGGCTTGAGTTATACCAAGTGATGCCACCGTAACGAAGCACGGATATTTGTTCTGGGCTAATCTCACAGGGCTATTTTTAAACGTTCGGAAGGGTTTCCGATAGTATTCGTTAGTTTTTCATTTCGATGTAATAATAAGTAAATCAAATAATTTTCTCTAGTAAAACGCAGTAAAAAACAATAAATATTGTTATTTTTTTAAACTTTCGCAATCAGAATACATATTTATTTATATTGTCACGGGTATTTATCGCGTGTTACCTTATTATTTATTATTTCCGTCGTTTCGAATGCGTTACAGCAATTGTGGTCGCGGGCTGACTGGAGTATATAGAGCTACCGTCGAGAAGTGGTGGCAGCTGCAGAAACTACCCTCACTTGGTCTTCAGAATTAGAAATGGCCGTATTCATAGTCCGACACACCACACTAACCGTATTTACACGTGATAAATACCCGTGACAATAATAATAAATATGTATCCTAATCGCGAAAGAACGAAGAATCTTAAGCCGCTTTAGTACGCAATTTATCCAAAGTTAAAGTCAAAGTCAAAAAGAATTTTATTCATTGAAATCACAAGGATCATTTTGAATCGTCTTATAAACTAAAATTACTCCTGTTCCAACGCGACCAAGCCTAGAAGAATCAGGCAACAAACACGGCTTGGCTTACAAAAATGGTCCATCTTACTAGGTGAGAAGCGCTTGTGTGGTGCCTCGGAGCAAGGAGTTGCTGATCCACCATTGATAGATGATAATGTCATCGTTTTTTAAACAAATCCTATAATTTTCTTCAGATCCAGTTCACCTGCGCTCTGATCCTGGGAGTGAATGGCATTAGGACCGGCTGCGAGTTCCCCCTCTGGATGCATTACGTGCTCATCGCCTACATGATCTCTTTCATCGTGCTCTTTGGAAACTTCTACATGAAGGCGTACATTGCTAAGGTAAGATTCATCAAACTGATGCTGTACCTCACTACGGAGCGTATTAGAAATTAGATTGAGAGCGCACTTGAGTGAACCAAATCTATTTTCTGATTTAAAATTGTTAGGCCCTTCACTTTCAGATTAGACTGATTTATTAAACAAAACGAATTAGCGTTTTTATTTTTTTATTTTAATATTATGTTAGTGTAGGATATTGCTAGATAATTTTCATCATATTTATTATATTGTCACGGGAATTTACCGCGTGTTACCTTATTATTTATTATTCCCGACGTTTCGAATGCGTTACGGCAATCGTGGTCGCGGGCTGACTGATATATAATAAGGTAATACGCGATAAATACCCGTGACAATATCATAAATATATGTGTTCTAATCGCGAGATTTAAAAAAATACATTTTTCATCATCATCATCAGCCTATGTTGAAAGCCACTTCTGGAATCCTGGCTTCTATCTCGATCGGCCTTGAGCCGCCTCCATACACCGACTTCCTGCGACGTTTATAATGTCATATTAGTCCATCGAGTGGCGGGCTTTCCTCTACTGCGTTGTCCGGTTTGTGGTCGCCAACGGTTACAGTTCTGCAAGCGAATTGAATTATTAACTTACTTTTAAAAAAACATACATGTATTAACTGATAAAAAAAAAGGTTAATTAGTATACTCTGATTTTTTATCTTTTAATTAAGTTTTTTGTAAACAAAGAAATGTCACTGTGTGTATAAGTGTCATGCACCTATGTGTATCATATGTGTGATACTTTTACACTACTTTTACTAATACTTTTTTTTTACTTATATACACACACACAGTGGCATATGTTGACATTCCTTTGTTTACAAAAAAAATATCTAAGATTCAAAATCGGAGTATATTGTGTTTACGTTGGTTAGTCAGATTCAAACGGTTCTTTGTAGAAAATTATGTCTAAACGCTTTTTTAAGTTGGATGGTAAAGAAAATAGGAAGCTTTAATTTGCGTGCATTCGCGTAGAACCCAGCTCGGAGCGAACCATTAGTTATACTCTTGCTCCAACCAGATTCTTCCGTTCCGTATGATCAGCTGTTACCTGAATAAACGTTATAATAATTATCAAAAGTACTTTACGTTGCATCACTGTTACACAAGAGGGAAAGCGACAGTGCTTGAGGCCAGTTCCGTTATGCCACTTTCATATTTATATACAAAGGTTATGTCAGAAGTAATGGTGTTCAGAGTTTTGCAATTTTTAAGAATACAGTTTTCCAAAATATAACGATAAAATTATAAGAAAAGAAATCAAATCACTTACATATTATAGTGAAACATAGGTATTAAGATGTCAGGTAAAAATTAAAACAATTGCCACTATGTTACCAAGATTGGTGTACAATATCAATTAAGCTAGGTATGTCTGTAAGAATTTAAAAATGTCAAACAATTTACACACGACTTACATCAGACTTTATATTAATCAAATATTCAATTACATACAAATTATACGCACAATCATATGTCTATGCGCACAATACACAAATGTCAAAGAAGCAATAATAAAAAATAAATGGTCAAACCAGACAATTAAGTTTTTCAAAATTCTAAGTTTTCTAATTCTATTTCTAACTAGTTGCGCCTCGCGGTTTCACCCGCGTGAATTATGATGAAAATTGATGATGATGATGAAAAGTAGCCTATGTGTTAATCCAGGGCGTAAAGTATCTCCATTCCAAATTTCACTCAAATCCATTCAGTAGTTTTTACGTGAAAGAGTAACAAACATCCATCCATACTAACAAACTTTCGCGTTTATAATATTAGTAGGAGTAGGATTCTAATTTTTATTCTAATTTAAGGTTCTTCCACCACTTTTACTTGACACTTGACAGAAGTTAGACGTTCGAAAATGGTTCTTGTAGGTACAGGATAAGGAATATTATATTTTGACGTAATTAAATAGAGGGGCATTTTAGTCTAGACGCACTAATTTTATTGTCTAATGACAATTACAATCCAACCAATGATAACGCCTTATTTGGCGCTAGTTTGAAATTCAAGACACTAAATTAAGCGTTATCATTGGTTGGATTGAAATTGCTATTGGACAATAATTAGTATTGGATTCAAGAGTATAAGGCCCCTGCACCGCGTGCATTATTACTTGAAGAATAACAGCTGATCTTATTTTCTGGAAATGAAACCAAAATACTTTGACATCATATTAATTTTGTTGTATTAAACAAACAAAACATGTTACTAAAACAGCCAGTCCGCTGCGATTTTTGAGTTGACTGTGCTTTGTTAGAAAATCTCTTTTCGAATTATGAGTTTGACGTCTTCCTGTAGAGAGTTCACACTTGACTGACATGAAGAGAATTACTTCAACCCCCCGCAGGCGAACGCGGGGAATGTTTTCCGTTTGTAGCGGCAAACATGTTTGTTTTATTGCTAATACAAAACAGTTAGGCCACACCCCCTTTCTGTTAGAAAACGTTGTAATTATGTTTGTAAAACAAAACATAGCTTTACCTATTGTTTATCTCTCTAGATATTATAAACTGGTTTTGTAAACATGTACTGGGTAATAAAGGCTGCTTATTCCAGTAGGCAAGAAATAATGCTGTACGTGCTTGTTAAATTTTAAGTCTGAACATAAACCAACCAATCTATCATATCAACGCACAGGCAAAATCCACTGGTCCTGGAGTACATTCTTTTTATGATCTTGAGGTACACTAGGAAAGGAATTTTTGAAATTTATCCCCTAAGGGGCTGGTAGTGGGGTGAAGAAGTTAGTATGGGAAAAACTCCACGTGAAAGAAGTCGTTAGCATTCCACTAGTCTTCCATTTAGGTTTAACTCATCTCCATCCAAAGGTTGTCTGGAAGAGATTTATTTTTAGCGACAAGACAGACCCTTGTACATTTAGTTTTATTTTGTTAATTAGGTATGTGTAATTCTAACTAGTTTGTAAGATGCACAAAGTATTTTAATTCATTTAATTCATATACAATTTTGATTAGAATTAAAATTATTTATTTCAGAAAGACAGTAAGCTAACAGTATATACACCAAAATGCTAACCATCTTAATTATAACTTAAATAATACTCTTAATGAGTTAAAAACACAACACAGGCTATCATTAAAAATATCTATATGCTATATCTATATATCTATATCTATAGCTTTGATATTTTACAGATATATTTTTTTTTGCTTGTTTTTTTGGGCTTGCTTTTTGTTTCACGTTTATATTGTCTGGAACTATTTATAATTTTAACCTGCTTTAACTTCTGGGTAGCAATTAATTTCAAAAACAACTGCCACAATAAAAAAATAACACTTTTAACATAAAATCCTTTTTTTTTTAATTATATGATGAATTAATGAATGAATGAATGAATGAATGAATGAATGAATGAATGAACAAATGAATGAATGAATAAATGAATGAATTATTTATTTGCTTATATAGAATGTAGGTACAAAACATATAGATGATAAATATAATCCAGTACATTCTGCCGTTAAGCGTGAAAAATTTAAGCAGTCCTTACAAACTAGGTATAGCTAATATGCAGGGTATATGCGAGTCAGAAAAACAAAAATGCTCAAAATAATTATAAAACCACCAAATAGGTGGTACACAAAATAAACACAATCTCAATGTAAAAATCACGAATACATAAAAATAACTTTTCATTAGTTTATATTCGCTCATGAAAACCATAGACGAAATATTTCATAAATTAAGAAAAAATTTTGAATAAATAATCTTTTGAGGAGCTTTACCCTCATAAGAATGAAAAATATATTTTAGTTCATAAGGATCACTAAAATCAAATCTGTGCATAACAAATGTACCTACTTATTTTAGCCAGTCACAATGCTCATTCCGTCGGCAGTGAGTGTTTGATAAAGGGTGTCATGTCAAGTGATTTTTCAGGCTGTTCGAGTTTCGAGGGATAAAATTAATCAGAGAAAAGTTACTTCGATATTTTTTTACGTATCTACCCCTACCAGTAATAGGTATTTGTATTATTTGCCCCTGCTAATGGTAAAACTTGCAGCAGTCCAGTTGGTAACTCATCGTTATCACCAGCCTGTTTGCATTCACTGCTGGACTAGGTAGATGAATACAATGGGGGAATTTGCCATAATCACCACGATTGGCAGGCGGATTGGTGATCGCAGTTTGGTGTTAATTAAGGAGGAGGGGTATTTTCTTAGACCTGACACATCACGGCAGGATAGTTTTTAACACGCAGGCTTACCCTTCAAAAGGGGTGTAAAGGAAAGGCAAAGTATAAATTGTGTAAATAAAAAAAAATGCAAGAATCAACATGAAACTGAACATGAAGAAATAAATAAACAGACAATAAACAAATACTATTCCGATTTGCAAAAACCAACCTCTTCGGGGGAGAAAAAGGTAATTAAATTTTGTAATGGGGTATGAGAATCTTAACGTCTGGAGTTAGCTTAGCTCTACACTCGGTGTTAGGGGGTTTTTAAAAAAAACACCCCTAAAAGAGGTGATAGACGTGACAGTTGACTGAGATGAGATTAGATTCAATAATTACGAAAATCTGGACTCTGATAGCGTGGACAATGGTCAGATCAATCTAACAAAGGCAATGTGACCATGGATACAAGACCTTAGAGTAAGTAGGTAGGGTAGGTGGGTCACTATCTTGTGTGTATGCAGTAGTAATGTCTAGCGTAGTAATAACTATTACTTAATATCTACGCACGGACGAAGTCGTCGGCAGAACAGCTAGTCGTTTAGAAGTAGGCACAGGCTCTTTATTAAATGAAGAATAATAGGTACTAATATTTCTCACACACGTTTCACTGTCGTTAATATATTTGCCATTCTGTCTAGAGTAGGTATAGTATTTTCGCATTTTCACACCCAAATGTCGCAGTCGGCCTTTAGCTTGAGATTATAAATAACATTTATTTGACAGAGTGGAGGTTAAAACAACAAAAACACATTGAAGGTTGCGTTATAAAGCAAATATATTTTGACGTTTGTGGCGCTGCGGGCGAAGGATCGCCTGCGACGCAGGGGGTTGCGGGTTTGATTCCCGCCTCTGAACAAATTTTTGTACGATCTGCAGATAATTTATCAGGATGTTCTGGGTATTTTTCTATGCATAATAAAAAATATATATTAATGTAATTTATTGTATTAAGTATATCAGTTATCTAGTACCCATAACACAAGCTCTGCTTAGCTTGGGGCTAGATAATGTTTATTAATTTATTTATTTAATATAGGTATGCAAAGTTTCAAGACAAAGCTAGCATTTTTAAACCCCATCCAAACTTTATCTACCCCTCTTTCACCCCTTTTGAGGGGTACCTGCGTGATAACGGTTCTTTAGATCTTGCGTGATGTGAAAACAGGCAGCCAAACAAGAATTATGAAAAATACATTTACAAAACATTACAATATAAAACAGGAATCGACTAATTCGACCAACCCTGACATGTTCTTGAGAAAATAATATTAGCAATGTTCAGACTTTTTAACCTTGACAGTTTTATCATAGTAATATGCAAAACAAAGATAAGTCATAACTCACAGGAACCTTAAAAAATTGCACCGACATTCTCAGGGTTAGAAATTTTGGAAATGACCTTGCCTATAATTCGGACCTATTCGATTTCATCCATAACTACTTCCCCCCTACACCCTGTCTTTTAGCACTGAAATGATGGCCATTAGATATACTAACCCCCAGACTCGTAGTTAACTAAATAAATAAATAACTACTTATTAGGTACTAGTTGTACCCCGCGGTTTCACCCGCGTGAATAATGATGAAAATTGATGATGATGATGATGATGAAAAGTAGCCTATGTGTTAATCCAGGGCGTAAAGTATCTCCATTCTAAATTTCACTCAAATCCATTTAGTAGTTTTTACGTGAAAGAGTAACAAACATCCATACTCACAAACTTTCGCGTTTATAATATTAGTAGGATTGTTTAATTTATTTATTTTGATAAACTGTATTTGATTGAGATTTTGACGTAAATAATGATATGATGTAAATAAATTGCATTAAATGTAACTGTCTAAGATTTTTTCATAACTTAACATATGATTTGAATACCATAATATCGTCTGAAGTTAGTTAACGTTTTTTTTTCTGTTTTCAGGGCAGCAAATGCATGGAAGTAAGGTACGGCCAGTGTTTGGATGATGAAGAAACTATAGCTCAGAGAAAATTAAAACAAAACTAATTATTAATATACAAAAATTAATTTATTTTACCATTAGTTAGAGATAATCGCTCTCTGATGTATTTTATTAAATAAAATTATTATAGATTATATAATATAAATATTTTTTTGGGAATGGCTTTAGTTTTAATTTGACGACCTCTGTGCCGCAGTGGGCGCGTGTCTGAGACACAAGAGGAGCGGGTTCGATTCTCTGATCTGCAAATCCTCCATTGCATACTATGAGGGAGGGCTCGTCCAACATTGGACGTCTAAGGATTGATGAAGAATGATACTTTCTGAATGCAAATGCTTGGTTTGTTGCTGAAAATATCAAAATCGCCATATGTATGCAAATAAAAAAATAATTTTCCAAATCGGTTCATAAACGCCGGAGATATGCGGTAACAAACATTAAAAAAAAAAAAAAAAAAAAAATACAACCGAATTGAGAACCTCCTCCTTTTTGTAAAGTCGGTTAGAAATGACGAAATCGCGGGCTGTAGTTCGCGCGTTTCTAATTTGTTTTTTTTATTCAGCCGGTGGGCGCGACTATGGGCCGTCGCGTCGTACCAGCCAGTATTTATTTAAACAATATTTGCGTACGACTTCTTTGGCGCTGAACACTAAGATGTTCCAAATTTAAAAAGGGCGCGGCAAAGATAATTGCGGCGCACTTATTTGTGTTTGATTCTTTTCAATATATTCCAAATTCAAAAAGTGCGCGTAAAAGATAATTGCAGCGCACTTATTTGAGTTCGATATGTTCCAAATTTAAAAAGTGCGCGGCAAAGATTATTGCGGCGCACTTATAGAAGCTTCATACAGAAAACACCACCTTTGGGTGCACTTAAAGGCGAACCAAGTCATCCTTTTCGAATAGATGGGATGAAATGGTCTTTTGATAATAATATTTCAAACAATTAATTCGTTCATTTGCGCTTTGGATGTAATGGGGAAAACATATTATGTAAATAATTCTTCTGGTTGAAATATCAATTCCGGGAAAGATTTATTTATCCAAAACCAATTAATATATACAGAAAATCATTTATTATTTACCAATTGATGAAATTTTATTTATTACTGCCTGGATGCCAACCTGGGGTGCAATTTTTTTATGTCACTGATTGACTAAATATCATCAAAAAGGCAACAAACTACCGTTTCTCAGGAGATTTACTGGAGGAGACACTTTTATTAATATCATAGGTAAGTATAAGAATTTTAGTCATCAATGAGTTTCAGAAATGTAGAAATTTGAAAATCATGGACTAAACGGCAATTTTAGTGACATTTAGTCACTGTATATACACTGGATGTACACATATACAATTTAATAAAATAAAATTGCAGCGCCCTAACGGGGTTTATGTGTAAGTACTAACTACCTAGTATATAAGACCAATACTTACTAATATAAATTACTTACTACATAAAAGCAATGAATAAATGAATAATATGAATATGGATGACTTTCAAAATCGCACCCCAGATAAAAATAAATAAAATAAATTTCTATTTCGAGTGAAACATGGATTGGTTTTAATTAAATTTATGTTTATAATATTGGAGTTAAAATATGTATTTTTTGCCGTTTTATATCGGAAAATTAGCACACCTTTCTTTCTAAGAAAACATCATCAGTCTGTATAAGTTCACCGGACATAGGCCTCCCCCTTAGAATGCCACGACGAACAGTCTTGAGCTGCCTCCATCCATGACTTCCTGTGACTTTTATAATGTCTTTAGCCCATCGAGTGGAGGGCCTTCCTCTGCCGCGTCGCCCGGTTTGTTTGCCACTCGAGAATAGGTTCTATTTCCTTGTTTATAAGAAAACACAATTATGTATTAATTTAATCGAAGTATTTACTATTATATATTTCTGCAATTAATGATAAAAAAAAACAAATTCTTTAAGCAGTAATTTTGTATACCACTTCCTGAGAACAAAATATTTTTCATTGCAGAAAATTGTCCAAACTGCAATAAAAATGGTAATTAATTGATTGGTTTGACGACCTCTGTGGCGCAGTGGGCGAGTAACCGGCTGAGATGCAAGTGCGGGTTTGATTCCCGCTGCGGTACAAATGTTTGCATGGCATGATCTGCAAATATTTGTTCTGAGTCTGAGTGCTGTTGTGGTATATACCATAGTACTCGTAGTTTCTGATACCACGACATAGGGAATCCCAGTGACTATGTATGTATATATTACTGTTGGGTTAGGCTTCGGCTTGGCTAAATTTCAACAACTTTTTAACTTTTGTTTGTCCGTTGTTGTCCTGAAAAACACATCCTAGCAAAAAGTTGTCTATTTTGACGACCTCTGTGGCGTGGCGGGCGAAGGTTCACTTGCGACGCAGGAGGTTGCGGATTCGATTCCCGCCTCGGAACAAATATTTGTACAATCGGCAGATATTTGTTCCGGGTATTTTTCTATGTATAATAAAAAACTATCTATATTATGTATTGTATTAAGTATATCAGTTATCTAGTACCCATAACACAAGCTTTGCTTAGCTTGGGGCTAGATAATGTTGTGTGAAAAGTCCAACATTAATTTATTTATTTATTTTACTTATGCCCTTATTGAGTCGAACATGAAAATGTCGACTTCTAACAATTTGCAATGCGTTTGAAAATGGAATGTGGATGGTAGTTTTCTGGCAGTAATTTCCATGTGAGTTTGCTACAATTATTTCTGTAGGCGCTCCGCACCGTGAAACAACCATTTAAACCTTAATTTGGGTTCCGTACATCAAAAAGTATCAACTGAACCATTAAACCTAAAGGATCAAACGCCTTTAAACAAGACTAAAAGCTTTTTTAGCAACGAAAGGTTCAAAATGATAATGAATAAGAGGAAAAAAAATAAATAAAGACCATCTGATAGATGCGTCGAAGACGTATGAGAGCGAATTTCAGGAAAGAGTTGGATGGAGTTATTTCTTTGAAAATACAAGACTTATTGAGTATATTTTTGGAATGCTCCTTGTTTCAACCCAATGAATTTCAATCCATTTAGGTATTTATATCAACTCTAATTTTATTAAATTTCTATTCTTGTTTCAACCCAATCCTAAATTATTTGTCACAATGAATTTGAAGTGGTATTAAAACTATAATCGTCTTCATCATCAGCCTGTAGATGTCCACAATTGAGTCAATATAACTAAAGGATTGAAAGTTTTTGGGTTGAAACAAGAAGCACCCTTTTTTTGTACCGTGTCAAACATTCGTACAAACATTTTGACACCTCAATCATCTATAGTTGACCTACAACTTCCGAAGATATCGGCATGTCGCACTTTTGTTAAAAAAGGGGCCCCTATACAGAAACAATCGTTAAAACATTTGCATGTTAAAATTATGATGTGGAATAAATTATTTGACTGCTCAAGTAGGTACACACCGGATAGACAGGTAAAAGAAACGAAAGAATAGAAAAAAAAATAAAGCCAGGTCCGCTGCTCAAATTTTTCTAACAAAACATGTTAGCAAAACATGTTTTTGTTTATAAAACACCAAACATAGCACAGCGGATCTGGCACAAACAAAAAATTATTATATATAATAACAGTAATACTTTGTAGACCATGGCATATGAATAACTAATAATCAATTAGAACTGACACTGAGCTAACAGTGTCACGCTCAAGAGCTGATTCTAAGTTTTTAGCACACAATTGACGCGGACGTATGGTGTAGTGTAACAAGGATTTTGTATGGCGACACTGATGAGTGCCCCTAGCGTTCACTCTTTGAAACTCATTTTCCATACAAAAATCAGTGTTACACTACAACATACGTCCGTGTCAATTGCTTGTCAAAACTCAGAATCAGCTCTCAGAGCCGCGCCTCACTCATGCATAAGTCTGTTAATACGTGCGAGCACGCGCCGCCCGTCGCGAGGTAATTTTTAAATGTACAACAATTTGTACAAATCAAAATCAAATTAAAAAAAATGTATTCATTGAAATTACAAGGATAATTTTGAATCATCTTTTATAAACTAAAATTACTCTTGGTCCAGCACCTACCTAAGTTATTTACGCGATAAACTATTATTTGTTCGAAATGAAGTTAATAGCTTTATCCAATATCCATCTGTCTGGTTAGCTATGCACAATTTTAAATCTATATAATCTTTCAATTTAATATATTTTTTTGATTCTGTCATTTTGTTTTGGCTTTTTTTACTTTACTTTTTTTTCGTACCTACTTCAGGTAGTTAAGTTAGGTAGTAACTAATAATGATTGAAAGTAGGTACGACAACATGACGGACAACAACCCTGTCGGTCGCTGCGAGCGACCGCAGGGCGTCTCCTTGGAGATTATGTGGGGAAACATGTATTTATCTCGGAGAAGTAAGTAGCACTTCTATAGAAAGTTTGTTTGTGAATTTATATACCAAAATTTAATTTATATTAGAGAGAATATTAATAATTTAATGACTGTAAGGGAAACCCATAACCATAACACTAGATATAAGGATCGCTTGGTTATTCGTAAAACTCGTCTTGCGAAAATATCAAAAAGCTACTGTTGCACATCAATAAAACTATATAATAGGATACCCCTAGAAATACGAAATATGAATGATAGTAGCTTTAAATCATATGTAAAACATCATTTATTAACGAAAAGTTATTATAAAATTGGTGAAGCATTGTCAGACGGAAAAATATTCCAGTTGCAAACAGACGATAAGTCTATTCTGTAGTTTGATAATTCAGGTTTTGTTTTTGTTTTTGCGTCACGATGCCTAATCGGCTGAATTCTGTGTTAATTCACTAATTCTTTTTATTATTATAATTTCATACAATTTAACGATGCTATTGCTGATTATTAATTGAATGTTGGTAACATTAATTTAGACTCTGTTTTGTTTTGACTTTTTATGTTTGATTGATTGTTTGACATTTTAATTTACTTTTATTTTGATTGTGATATTGTGTTGTAATAACTAAGTAATAATGTATAAAATATTGTATTATATGGATCGAGAGGTAGGTATTAGTGTTAACTATTTAATCAACTATTATGTATTTCCTGTTTGACATGTCTAAGTGCCTAAAATTGGCCAAAAGATAAATAAATGAATTGAATTGAATTGAATTGAATTGTTTATTCCATGAATTTGGTCTGACTAAGCGCCTTTCGGGAAAACAGCCACTAAATATTTATAGGTAATTTTCGAAAAATAATTTACCAATTTTACCGGTTAACATTTTATTTATATAGTGACATCGATCGGTAAGGTAAGTATACACTTAAAACCTTTGGTATGACCAACTTCTCACTCTTAAAAAAACCTACCAAAGCTAAAAAAGTGTAAGTATAGATTTCCTCGTCTTTGTGATGAAAAGTTATTAGTTACACCCTCGAACTCTTTAGCGTGTGTAATTGATCGCTTACGGATCTTGTATAACAATAATACTAAATTAATTTACAAACTTTCGACTGACACCCAATTTTTCAGCATTGCATCCGCTTCTAAATTTGAATTGCAATGTAAAACAACCTGTAACGCGTTGCCGTAAGATTAAATTTGACTCTAAAACATCCCTTTTCATCCCTTATAGGGTTGAATTTCATGAAATCCTTTCTTAGTCAGCACCTAAAAGCCAAAAGGAACATTCAGGCTAAATTTTAAGTTTGTTGATTTTATAGTTTTGAAGATCTAAGAATGGTTTTGCTTCGATAAATATTGAATAGTACGATCCTTGAGCAAGCCCTTTTCATTCAAAGCATTTAATCTGCTAAGTAGTTTCCAAGTTTTGCCATCCTAAATCTCATCTGGTTTACAGAGGATCTGCCCACGATTTGGGCATTTCACATTGCCATATCGCTTGAATTACTGACAATGCGACCGCCTACGATGTTCACTCTATTTTGTACCTGTTTTGACTTATTGGTTCGGAAATTCAGATAACTTGAGCGGCAAAAAGAACTATTCTACTAGAATTCTAAAAAAGAATTATTCTCTATTTGGAACAGAGTTGAATCAAATCACACTAGTATTTTAAACTAAAAAAGGAAAGGAAGACATCGTGGCCTCTTAAGCAGTTCTAATAAGACCTTGATTGATTTAGGCTTTAATAATAATAACCATTTATGATTTCGTAAAACAAAAAAACATATTTTTTCAGATATTATCAAAAAGAGACGAAAATACGATCAGAAGCTTACTGTATATAGTGACGATATAAGTAAGTAATATATTTTTAGATAATTTGTCAACAAGGAAACCGATCACTGGGATGGAATAAAAACAAAAAAGGCAAGTGCGAGTGAAACATGTGCTTTCACATTCATTGAGAACACTAATTTAAAAGTTTTTAACTTTTTCGGTTTACTAGATGGCGCTGCTTGCTAACCTCTATGTAATAGAGGACATATCAACGATTGCCAACCTCCATTTCTGGCGGGCGAGTAGTTGGCTGCGACAGAAGAGCTGCGGGTTTGAATCCCGTTACGGGAAAAATGTTTTCATCCCATCTATTCAAAAAGGACGACTTGGTTCGCCTTTAAGTGCACCCAAAGGTGGTGTTTTCCGTATGAAACTTCTATAAGTGCGCCGCAATTATCTTTGCCGCGCACTTTTTGAATTTGGAACATCTTGAAAAGAATCAAACACAAATAAGTGCGCCGCAATTATCTTTGCCGCGCCCTTTTTAAATTTGGAATATCTTAGTGTTCAGCGCCAAAGAAGTCGAAAACAAATATTGTTTAAATAAATACTGGCTGGTACGACGGCCCATAGCCGCGCCACCGGCTGAATAAAAAAAAACAAATAAAAAACGCGCGAACTACAGCCCGCGATTTCGTCATTTTTAATTCTTTTCGTTCTCAATTCGATTGTATTTTTTTTTGTTACCTTATATCTCCGGCGTTTATGAACCGATTTGGAAAATTCTTTTTTTATTTGAATAGATTTTTTTATTTGATTTTTTTTATTTTTATTTTGAACTTCTAGATTGGACCCATAGTTTTCAGAATCCAGTTCTGATGATGGAATCCATGAGGAATTGAGGGAACTCCTCAAATATTGTAGGCATACATATGGCGATTTTGATATTTTCAGCAACAAACCAAGCATTTGCATTCAGAAAATATCATAATCCTTTCACCACTATGGTTCTTTCATATTTTTTTTTCCATCCAAATATTTTTTCGAATACAATGGCGGAAGTCTGTTTTTTAAATGAAAAGTTATTCACGGATTGTTAGAAATTCATGGTTTTGTTTTGAAATAAAATATGAGGCGCCTTTTATTTTTTCATAGAGGGTGATGAAAAGTAGAGTGTAACACTCGGGCGCAAAATATATTTTTGGCTCGGGCGACGTACTTTGAATCCCTCGCTACGTTCGGGATTCTACTAAAGAATCTCTCGCTACGCTCGGGATTCTACTCTAGAATCCCTCACTTCGCTCTGGATTCAAAAAAGCGCCCTCGCCGTAAAAATATTATTTTGCTCCCTTATGATAAAATCTACTATTGTATGATCTGCACATATTTTATTTTTATTTTATTTTATTTTACAAATTTTGGGAAAACTTACAGCTAGTACACATACGGATTATAAACTAAAATACATGTAAGAATTTGTTCCGGGTCCGGGTGTTGTATCATGGTACCTACACGTAGTTCCGTGATACCAACAACACAGGGAATCCTATTGTGGGATCAGGACTATGTATGTGACTGTTGGGGATTGTGTTATATAAATGTTATGTTATGATAAACAAAAGGTTGTTTATTTTTATCAAAAAATTCTTATGTTATGAGACACTAAAAGTATGTCAAATTGAAAGGTTTCTATTGGTTCTAATGTATACCTAACTGTCATAAACTGTCAACATTCATTAAGTGTCTTGTTGAAGGCCCATAAGTGGTTAGTGAAAATAGTTTGTATGGAAAACCCCGTTTGTTATCTGTGGTACTACTGGTAGTAATACCGGTAGTACAACGGGTAAAAAACCCGTAGAACCAAGCGATCTAGTAGTACCACGGGAAGTTTTTCTTACCCGTGGTTTACGCCTACACGCGACAAAGTTACGGGTTCTTCGCTAGTGATATTATCTCTTAGAAGTTATGCTTTAGGTACCTAGGTACAGTGGCTGTCATTATTGTGCAATTTTATTATGTTGATACCAATATCAATCGGCTTGGAGCTCAAAACAAGACGAGAAGATGATAATCTTCTCGTCAAGCATCTCATGATACCGACTGATAAGTCGGTATCAGGAGATGCTTTACAAATCTGACAAAACTTATCTTTCCATTTTAATCTACTTGATCTCTCTTAAAAGCTGTGTAGTTATGACTTTTCTAAGTATTTTAATCTTCATGTACAAGAATGTTTTTACTTTCGTTTAGTTTTTTAGGAAATCAAAAAATCTGTTATGTCAACACCGCGTACATACTAACCAATTCTATATGAGCTGACGACAAAAAAAAACATATTTATCTAATGTCGTGCCTGGTTTTTCCCTAAATGGAGCAATGACTTACGAAATCTCACGAGTCCACATTCAATTAAAATTATAAGGGCGGGATTTTTTGACTTATTCGTCATCTCGCGGATCTGAAACTCACTTGAATCCGCGAGTTAGCACCTTCTGATTTTACCTATTTTTATTGTCGTCAACTCGCGTGATCGTAAATATCCGACGTATTAATGTACAGTCATCTAGAAAAAAGTTACCTACTTTGAATGTACCTATAGAATACAATATTATTTCAGTTTAAAATAAAAGGAAATATAGTTTTTGAGATACAATACATATATGATAAAACATGACATATATATAAAACTGCTAATTTTCATAGTAATTATCAACAATATCACAATGACTCAAAATTTGGTTTATTATGGAAATAGTCTCGTCTAAAACTAAGCAAATTAAACAAATAAAAATCAACTTATTATAAAATGTAAGTGAAGCAAAATTGCTCATTAGCGTCTAAATATAAAAAAATAGTAATCAACAAATATATAGCATTTGGCTTATTAGGTACTTAGTAATAAAATCAATCACAGTCTTAGGAACTATAAAAATCACGGACTAAGGCTTGTTATAAATGATTTTTGTAACAAGCTTTACCTACAATTTAAAACTATACTATATATGTCTAAAAAAACATACCACAAACATCGTGTGAAATGAAAGAAACACCCGTTGGTGTTCGTTTCTGGGAATATATGTTCATAAAATTTTCATATTCCAAAATATTTAACTCGTAGAACCACCCGTAGATACTGAGTTCTAGATAGATTTTGGTGGGAAAAATCTGATATTACGCCTTCTTTAAGTAGATTTCTTTGAGTACACTTTGTCTCGACAAATTATAAATGGATAAAATTCACGCGGGATTCATTTTGTGATGGAGTAACTCTGTTATAAAATATGTTGGTAATATTATAGATTCTAAATAAGCTTACAAGTTAAAACATTATAAACTTACCCCATAATACATCAAAAACAGTAAAAACTTCCACATTTTAATATTTTTCACTTCAGCAACAAAAAAAATAAGGTAGGAATGTCTTGAAAAAAAATATGTAGTAGGTGCGGGTACTTAATGCACTGTTAACCTTAGCATAATTTACACTAACGTCACTGACAAAACAATGACGTCCTAACGAGTTTGCAACATAAATTAGAAAGAGACAGCGCTATGACAGCAACAAAAAAAACGGGTTTGCGCACAAGCAACATCATAAAAGATAGCATAACCACGTTATTGACCGCGTCCCCCTTGCCTCATTCCGCACCTTTCACTCGAAATCTAACTAGATGCAGTCTAGTTAAAGGGGGGAGGGTCTAGTGTAGTCAGTTTTTTAGTCTAATGTTTATTTTATTTTTTTATGAGGTCTTAAGATAGTTGGTATCTGGTTTCAATCCATTTTTGTTATGACTGTACTTTATATAGACCCGCGAGTTGACGACAATAAAAATAGGTAAAATCGGAAGGTGCCAACTCGCGGATTCAAGCGAGTTTCAGATCCGCGAGATGACGAATAAGTCTATTTTTCTGCTTTTTCAAAAGGAGACTTCGTTCGTTTTTATTATATTTCAATTTCTAGTGTTTTTTTGAGTTATATCGTGTAATTTTGGTGGTATTTTAACCGGAGTAGCTTATAAAGAGCACATGGTAGTGAATTTAAATAAAATAATTGCGTGTCTTTTCGAAGGAGTGGAAATTGTCTAGGAACATTCTAGCAAAACTGCCATCGCTTTGCTAGAACATGGCTTGATTGAGGACTTTACGGTTCAGATAAATAGAACGTACTTCACGGTGACTAAGTCTAAGTCTTACTTTAAAATCGTCACTGTCTCTCTCTAATACACGTGTTTTAACATTCGTGTGACAGTGACAGCGTCAAGTCTAAGCATTAAGCTAAGCTTGTGCTAAGTAACGTCTATTTATCTCGGCATAAGACTTGACATTATTTGAAATAATCTAATACTTGACATTGGCATAATTAAGTATTTACTCGGAGGCCATAATTAAAAAAAATATATAATTACACAGTTACAACTACACAATAATATTATAATTTGTCACGTAACGATAGTTGCTGAAAAATCCATACTAGGGTCTCAGTTAATTGATGATTCTTATCAAGACACTTGACTATCCGTTGTATCAGTAGTCCCTTTGAAATGATGTACTTACGCAATATATTGCATATAAACAAAGATTACCGTAAACACTTCAGTTATTATCAAAATACAAGTTTACTAGAGCAACGTGTCGTTATCGTGATTGATGATTTGAGAGATTTACAAAACCCCAACAATATTTGGATACATAAGCATGAATCTATAGATCGTTTAGGTTAGGCATATCATTAATCTTTTGAATAAAAAATATTTGACACTTTATTTGATGATTGATTGATAAATTTAAACGAAAATACACCCAGATTAATTTCTAAACAGCCTCCCAATTATAGTAGCAAATGGCAATGGGGAATGCAACAATAGGGAATCATTTCGGAAGCCTTAGAGCTATCTAAATCTTATGAAACTTGAATAGGGAAACTTCTGCAACCTTTGTGGCGTGGCGGGCAAGTAGCCGGCTGAGATGCAAGAGGTTGCGGGTTCGATTCCAGCTGCGGGACAAATGTTTGTCATCATTGTCTTGCCCTTATCCCAATTTATTTGGGGTCGCCGCAGTACGTCTTTCTCTTCCACTCTCTCCTGTCGGCCGTCACCTCATCATTCACTCCTTTCTCATTCATATCATCTCTCACGCAATCCATCCATCTTTTCTTAGGTCTTCCTCTTCCTTTCCATCCACTAACCTTCATATTCATCACTCTCCTAGTTACATGTGTTTCATCCCTCCTCATAACATGCCCATACCAAACTAAACGATTCCCTTTCCACTTTTCTGTCACTGGTGCAATTTTCAAACTTCCTCTTATATACTCATTCCTTATTTTATCCATTCTTGTTACTCCACACATCCATCTTAACATTCTCATCTCTGCTGCATGCAATCTTCTCTCATCCTTCTTCTTCGTGGCCCAGCATTCCGATCCATACATAACAACAGGTCTTATTACGGATTTGTAAATTTTATAAATCAACTTGAGTGGCATCCGAGGGTCGCATGTTGTTGCTGTGACCTGTCGCCATTTCATCCACCCTGAGTTGATCCGATGTGTTACATGCGGGACAAATGTTTGCATGATCATTAAATATTTGTTCCGAATCTGGGTGTTATGGTACCATGGTACTTGTAGCTCCTGATACCCACGGCACAGGGAATCCTAGTGTGTGTTATGTTATGTTCTAGACCTCAATATTCCTCCTTTCAAGTTTCAAAAGATTTGGATAGCGCTAATGCTGCCATAATCTCCATTTTTGCGTTCCCCATTGCCATTTTACCAAAATTATAATAATATTTATTCAAAAACACGTAAAAAGGTTTTCTTTGAACAATTTCCCCATTGCCATTTGCTACTGTAATTGGGAGGCTGCTCGTTATATAGTTAATCGCTCTGCAGTATACGGCAGAAACGTTAGTCGTAGAAAAAAAAAATTACTTTTCATTTAAAAAACCGACTTCCGCCATTGTATTCGACTAAATATTTGTATGAAAAAAAATTATGAAAGAACCATAGTGGTGAAAGGATTATTATACTTTTTGAATGCAAATGCTTGGTTTGTTGCTGAAAATATCAAAATCACCATATGTATGCCTACAATATTTGAGGAGTTCCCTCAATTCCTCATGGATCCCATCATCAGAACTGGATTTTGAAAAAAATGGAACCAATCTGGAAGTATATCTATTCAAATAAAAAAAGAATTTTCCAAATCGGTTCATAAACGCCGGATAAATGCGGTAACAAACATTAAAAAAAAAATACAACCCAATTGAGAACCTCCTCCTGTTTTGGGAAGTCTGTTAATAAAAAATAGACGTATTTTATTTATAGAAATCACAAGGATCATTTTGAATCGTCTTATAAACAGATAATTTAAGGAGGTAGCAAAGTGGCGCAAAATTAAAATTGTACTGTTTTTTGCACACTGATTTTTCGGGAATCAGGAGATCCCCCGGGTGGAGGAGGGAGGAGGCGAGCATTCACCCAGATAAACGCTCTCGTTTTCCGAATTCCGCCCTATATCCATACTTCCATTAATCTCCAAAGTTCTAGAACACTTAGTTTACTATCAATTTGAGTAGTGTACTAGAATTCAAAGTCAAAGTCAAAGTATATTTTATTACTGAATTACCCTTAAAGGGCGTGCAATTATTTATTTAATTTACAATCCAATTAATTATTAAACAATCATTTATTTAATATTCAATTTTAGAAATTCCCTCATTAATCCTCTCCAATCCGGGTTCCGCTGTGGTCACTGAACCACGACAGCCTGGACCAAGATCACTGATGACATATATATATAATAACAATACAACACAATATGAATACGATATGTCACGTGGTCTATTGTATTGTATTACGACTGTAAAAATGGAATCGCTTCTAAGCGAATGCCATTTGGCTTGGCCCTCTGTCACCAATAGTACTTGTACTCATTCACCCTCCACTGAAAACATGCCGTATTATGTACTATACCTACTTACGTATCTTTGTATTGACTGAAAAAGGCGCTATACGGAAACCCAGTTGTATTTTTTTAATAATAATGATTGGCAGAATATTGCTTTGCGGTAATTTGTATTGTAAAATCCAATTAGCCACGATTTTTCGTCACATATCGAAGTCTTTTGTATTCTACCGCTACAAAGCCTTAATTTATGGTCACTCCATATGAGGACAGTGTGAATAGTGTTACATACATTTTCAAGTGGAAAAATCCATTGGTGCATTACCAGAATTTGAATCTACGACCTAAGGATTGGAAGTCGGGGACATTAGCCACAACACCACTTCAAGTCTCAAGTAATAATAATCATTGCAATAGTATTGAACAACCTTGACGATTGTTTTTACCTCCAACCGATTATACATTTTAACTTATTAAGATAGAGTTTAATTCAGAGTGGAGAGAATTTAGTCACAAAACATTCAAAGGTTTGTTGGTAAATCGCAGATCAGTTGGATACAGATTGTCACAGAATCAATACCTGAACAATAATGTTATAAATTTTATCAGTAAACACGTAATTTGAGTGAAGTGTACTTGGAGAAAAAATATTAACTGCGTGTAAAGTATGTTTTTTTTTTAATTATTTTATTTCTTATTTTTTCTGTGAAAAAAACCAAAAGAAGCTTTTATTGCTTTCATCTAACACCGGTCAAGAAGTTCCATTGTTTCACTTTACATCTCCATCATGTGATCAGCTCGCTGTCACCATAATATTGTATTGTAATCTGAATCTGTGATGGATGCTGCTGCCTGTCGTAATCCCTCAACGATATCCACTGGAGGAGATGGAGGGGTCTATTCTTTGGCCGGACACGCCACGGCGGCATTTATAATTTCATCAGTAGTTTTTCAATTACTTTAAGAAAAACCATACATAGTCTAGGGTCTTTAAACCAAGATTTAAATCACTAAACTTAATAACTTTCTAAATCCTGACCTTAAACCTTTCCAGGTTGGACTCTAATTAGGCTTTGGTTTTAGATAATTAGAATTCTTTCGTAAGGAGACCGATTTAATTAAAACCAATGCTATTATTCACTTTTATAGCGCGCGTTTTAACGATTACACGCATTTTTAGATTATGCGCATTTTCATGATTTATGGTACTAATTTCATGATTTATGGCACTGATGTGGTGACTGGAAATATGACGGTTGATTTTAGAAGACCATTCAATTTATACAAAGTTAGTAAAATTATTAATGTCGAGGGTTTCTATGAAGACGTATGATTGAATAACTTATGATAAAGTTACGACCTTTTAGGAGTCGTTTACGAGTCCGCAATTAACTTATTGATTCATTCAATTGTTCTAAACTTGAAAGAGTATCGACATTAATGCCCATTCGCACCATACATTACTTCGAATAATGGACACTTTTGGACCGGTCAAATTGACATTTAAAAACTGTTTTTTTTGCGCAATTGCGTAATTGCAATGTCACTATCGGAATGAACATTGAATGCGGTGGGAATATACAAATGGAATAAAAATATACCCTTAAAACTCAGCTTCCTCAATGTAGGTAAATAGTAACTTCAAGAAAGTTGAACGTAGAGTATATTGAAAACTTCGAAGCTCCTGTAAATTAATCTTTCTGTCAACAAACCCACGTACACACCCACAGCTGCCTAAGTTCTTGGCACTCACTAGTTTATTTAAGATGGCATAAACTATCTTATATGAAAATTACCTACTTGGGCTTACTTATAAAAATCTATCAAAACTTAAGCTAAACTTTCCCTCACTATTGCATAGTGTCCAACAGTTACAGTTATGTATACGTTTTCATCGAAATGCTGAGTACGGGTTGCTCTTTACCGTCAATAGATATATTCAATTCTTTATTGTACATAACAGAAGTTATAACATACAGATATAAAAAACTTAACAACATAACAAAAAAATATATAAGAATTCGTATTGAAAAGGATGGTTTTCAAAACAAGCTTTTATGAAATTAGTGATCGGAACCGTGAGCTGATCACAATAACATAACATAACACCCAACAGTCACATACGTACGTAGTCATGATCCCACACTAGGATTGCCTGTGTCGTGGGTATCAGGAACTACGAGTACCATTATGTAAAACCTTTTCCCACTGTCACTTTTTTTTTAATTCGCTTCATTTAATGCAATTTCCTAAAATATCTTTCTCACGGAGAGCAACACAAAACATAACAAAATGGCGGGGTGGATACAAAATACTCTGTGGTAAAATGTTTCGCCAGCGGTTGACAACTGTAAAGAGTATAGAAACACTACATTTTTAAACACAACTCCAAACAAACAAATGAAGCAAGCAATCATAGAGCAACAAACGCGACATTCACTGTCATGGCTGCCCAGGAAAATATGTTACCATTGTAAAAATTCTTCGAACTTCAAATATTTGTATGCAGATATTTAAGTTTCAAATTAGAGAAAGAGTATTTTTTTGAAAATCACTGATTTTTTCGCCATTCTCTGTTTGGTGTACATAGACATAGGCCATTTTGGAACAACTTCTTTTCAAAGTATCAAACTGACGGATTGTGTCACATCACAATTGAGATGTCCAAATTCATACCGCTAACAAGCAATCAACTGTCAATTTATAGACCATTTCTAAACTAGGGGGCTGCCTGGTTTTAGGTAAACCAGAGATAGTCCAAGCTTATGTCATTTTTGGCATAACTAGCTCGAAAGTTGCTTCTGGAAAACAAACCATCTGCTTTTGTATTACAGTCGTATATACCCTAGGTCGATATTTAAGCCTAGACTGGTAGTCCTGGTTAAAACCCAGACTAAGGGCATGTTTTGTAATAACACCCAAGTGTAAAAAAGCTTATAAAAATGCCCATCTGTGGCTATTGAGTGCTCCATCGTCCAAATGTTATCTCATAGTATAATTTTCAACCAAATAAGCAATAAATTATGACTCGAAAGAACAAGTTTTAATAATTAAGTCCATATTGGAACCGAGCCAAGATCGAGAAGAAAACGGGTATTGATAAATCATCATAATTATGTATAAAACCGTTGGGTGAGTGACTGACTCACTCACTAATTGACTTTCAATGCACAGCTTAAGCTGTTAGTCCTAGAGACCTGAAAGAAGGGTAAATTCCTTTTTCATCCCATCTATTCGAAAAGGACGACTTGGTTCGCCTTTAAGTGCACCCAAAGGTGGTGTTTTCTGTATGAAGCTTCTATAAGTGTGCCGCAATTATCTTTGTGGTCTATAGGGGTGCACTAAGAAAGGAATTTCACCTAAGCTATTTATGGTGGGCTAAGTTTGTATGGAAAAAACTCAACGCGGTCAAAGTAGCGAGCGCGTTCCTCAAGTTTTAAGAAAACATACTTGTTTGGTGATATTTATATTGAGCATAAGAAGCTTCTAGACGTGCTAAAGCCAAATCTATTTATAATCTATTTTGTGTGAATATGGATGTGCCAAGCGTGAACTTATTAAATGTATCAGCATTACCTACTGTGATTTGGCAGTTACAAGTTATTTATTTATTTAACTAAAATTTACTTATTTTTAACTTATTAAAAGTAAGTATCAGCATTACCTACTGCGATTTGACAGTTACAAGATATGGCAATGTCAGGTTTGAATCGTTGACCTGTATGGCGCAGTTGGCGAATGTGATGTGTGGTGTGGTGGCTGAGACAAGAAGTGCCGATTCTCTCTGCAGCAAATGATTTGCAAGATTTGCAAACATTTAATAAATAAATAAATGCTGGACATTTCACTCAACATTATCTAGCCCCAAACTAAGCAGAGCTTGTGTTATGGGTACTAGATAACTGATATACTTAATACAATACATTAAATAGATAGATATTTTTTATTATACATATAAAATACCCAGAACACCCTGAACAAATATCTGCAGATTGTACAAATATTTGTTCCGAGGCGAGAATCGAACCCGCAACCCCCCTGATTTGTCCCTGGGCCTGGGAGTGTGTTAACATGGTACTCGGTATTACTGATATCAATGACACAGTTAAATATGCATATTTCTTTATTTCTGTCTTTTTTAGCACACGGTCTGTTTAAGCTCTTAGTTTTCATTAATTTTGAATTAATTCGCATTAGAATTAGAATAAGAAGGTGTATATCTAGCTAATCAGACAGACGAACATTGAATAAATATAATTTTCTTGTAATTAACTTAATTTCTAATATATCCTTTGCTTATGTAACTTACAAATGCTGTACATTTAAAACTTACACCATGACGGCGCGTGCCGCTACCGCGCCGGCCTTTACTTAAGCATACTTAGTATGCGCAAGTTAGTATTTAGCGCGGCTTTGAGTGCAACAGTGTCAGTTCTACTTGTTTATTAGCTATTCATATTGTTTAGTCTCCCAAATTGTCAGGCCGTATCTTAATACGGAATCAACATAACCGTGATATGCCATTAGTGGCGTTTTTTGGTACGTTGTTCTTTTGAGCCGACCTAATACATACACAAACCTATTATTATTTTATAAATAACAAAGATTGCTTTGATAAAATTCAAAGTTCTTAATTGGTCTCCACATAAAAAACTGAAATCTATTCATATAAGTAGATCAATAATGTCAAAAGCAATTTCCAGAAGTATATCTGCATAAACTTATTGCAACGCTTAATTTTTTACTGAAATTCAAATTGTCCTGAAAACTCATGTTATATTGTCGTTCGAGGTCAAACGGAATAATTTAATTTGAAATTCATTTAATGGGTTTTTATTGTTTTCTTAGGACTACCCTTTCGGACATCGTTCAATTTAATAAAAATAAGTAAAGGTTTTTTTTAATTTAATTCTAGATTTTGTGTAAATTACACTTTTCACGAAATTTACCAAACTAAATAAACATGTGCCAAAATCTACGGGATTGCAGCTATTTTTGAGAAATATAATGTTAAACTTCAGAAAAAAAAAACAAAAACCAACTTCAAGATTATACCTACATGTACCAGTAATTGTTTTTTTTAAAGAATAAAAATGTAATGGGACCATCAAAATTATGACCTACCAAATAAAAAAATGATTATCAAAATCAATTTATATCGCGGAGTAATTGCGTTAACAAACATAAATAATCGAATTGAGAACCTCCTTCTATTTCTTAAGTCTGTTAAAAATTATTCATTACTCCAAAATAAAGAAGTTTTGTTAGATTTCGTAACATTTTATTGCCATTGATATTTTGTTACAGATACAAGAAATGGTATTCAAATGAGTTACAAGCATTAAGCCTTAAAAGACTCGTTCAAGGTGAACTAACTGAAAACAGAGCAATTTTTCGCAACAAATTTTTTTTTTCTGAGATATATTGGAAATAATTGGACGACAGTTATAGATGTGTCAATATATTAAAAAACAAGGCCGTCTTTTATAAATACAGCATCGTCAATCTTTTGCCTTAAGAGTAGGTCACTGGTAGCTAGCAAAAGGGTGATTATGCGCTTTTTGGTGATTATACCCTTTTTGCACGCGAACGAAGCTTCGAATTTGGCTATCATTTCTACAAACTCCATAAAATTTTTGCATACCATGATCAGTACACTAATATCTAACTCGTGGTCGTAGTTTCTAGTAAAATTATATATGGTTACCAAATTATAAATATAAAAAAGAAACTGACGCCTCATGGTTCTATCGAAAGTTAACTGAAATAAGATTTTTTATTGTGAATTGATGTCAAATAATGACGAGAATAGGGCCTCAGATCAAATTGTTGCAAAAAAAGATTGTCGCGAGGTTTACTGTTCGCAGAACTACTAGTTTTATGTATAATTAGAAACACATTTTCGTGAGCTCCATTTAAAACACCATTAGGACATAATCGCAATCTATAAAAGCACAAAAAAGTAATTCTACGTTTTTGTGGCTCCTTAATACTATTTCTCGTTCTCCTAAAGTTTGTCAGTTTACCCACGCATGACTTTGACACACATGAGTCATCAAGCAGCCAGTAACACACATACACTACATCGGTAGTTTTTACCTCATTTCAGTAAAAAACACAATTTATTGTCGCATCCATAATCGATTTCGTGTTGCAATTCATTTTCCTCGCCATTGTTGTAGATACCTATTGCAACGTCCAGTGTTGAACACTGTTTACGAGAAAATATAACAAAGGTCATCGACTACTCGTTTTTAATTGTGTAAACAAACTGTTTTGTGACGTAACTACTTAAGAAAAAAAAGCTAGCGCTTACGCCTTTTTGCACGCGAACGAAGTTTCTTTCTAATTTGGCTATTGTTTCTTTAAACTCCTTTGTACACATGATCAGAGGCCCAATTCTCTAAGTTATTTTAAAACTACACTGAAAGTTGACCAAATCGAGACTGAATTGTAAATTGACTGAAAGTTGAATTTCTAGTCCCTCGTAAATAACAATTTAGTCTACTTTCAATTCATGGTGACCACCATTAGAGTAGGATAGTTATATATATAATTGGAAAGAGTAAAGAAAGACTCCATCTACTTATGCTAAAATTAACATAAAAACTTTGAATCGTTCAAGTTTCGGTCACATTTCGATATAATCAAGATATAATCACATTACAGTGTTGTATTTTATGTCAGGAGAATACCATTTCTGACATTTAAGACATCGACACAAGATCGAAACATGATCCGAACTCTATTTTAAATATTTTTTTAGATCGTGAATTGGGCCTCAGTATACTAATATCCAGACACGTGGTTCGTTAGTTTCTTAAAAATTGTATGGTTACCAAATCATAAATAAAAAAATAAAAAAACTGACGCGCCACGAGTCTAGATATTAGTGTTACTGATCATGCGTGCAACATTTTATGTAGTTTGATGAAATAATAGCCAAAATAGAAGCAAACTTCGTTCGCGTACAAAAGGGCGTAAGTGCCTCACAGGTAACCTCCTCTTAAGGTTCCCGTATGTGAGTCCATCAACGCTTGATTGCAGCCAAGACTTTTATTACATTTCTCATAATATTGTTGCTACGGAGCTATCAGTTTGTTGAAAAGAGCTTCTACAGTTGGCAGCAACAACATGAATGGTTGACGGTGCGCTGATTATGATAGATACGCTGTTTGGCGTAACCATGGTTATAATTTTTTTATAAGACTCGTTTTTTATATTAAAAGGTCGGACTTGCTAATTATTTAAAATATAGTATGAGATTTGCTGGAGAAAATTTTTGACCATTTAATGTTTTTCGCAGGTAATCTAATAAAATGGACAAGGAAAAGAAAGAACACGTGGAGATAGACAATTTTAAATCTACGTAAGTATTGCATAAACATAAACACACGTCTTTTCCCCGAAAGGGTAGGCAGAACCTTTATGTTCAAGGTGGACGTAAGCTAAGAGGTTAGAGGCATTTGTTATGGGCACATGCCAACTTCGTAGCTAATTCATAAGAACATAAAAAAATTGGTAAGTACCGATAAGAGTCAACTATTTTGATTGTGTCATTTGACCTTCGGCTTTTCATCTCAATGACCTTGGGTAATGGTAGCAACTATGAAACGATGTGATTAGGCTCATTCAACCGAAACACTAATGAAAAATGGCCAAGCGAGAGTTTGATTTGCTACTAAAAGATCTGTAATCGGATAATTTAACTCAACAAACCAAACTATAGCTCATTTTGTAAAACGGGATATTTTTGCGTATCGATTTGTTGCTGTTGTAAGCACCATTAGGTTTCGACCCTAATCGAAAGTCTTCTTCAGGGTGAGTCCCTCTCACCCTCGGGGTAAATTTCCCCCTTTTACAGTTTTTGAGTTTGACTTGCTACTAAAGGATCTGTACTCTGATAATTTAACTCTACCAACCAAACTATTACCTCATTTTGTTAAACGGGAAATTTTTACGTACTGATTTATTGCTGGAAGCAATAGGTTTCGACCCTAATCGAGGATCTTTTACAGGGTAAGTCACCCTCACACTCGGGGTAAATTTCCCCATTTACAATAGAAAGTTGTTTTTTTTAAATACGTCTTTAATTAACGAAGTTATTTTAGTCAAACTATTGGTACTAGTTATTTAACATTTTTTTTATTTGTATGAAAAGATAATTCTGTCGTTGTGTCGTGGTGAGTCCGGTTTAAGAATAGACCCCACCATCTCCCGTGGATGTTGTAAAAGCCGACTAAGGAGGGGATAGACAGTAACATCCACCTGAGAACTCAATACAAATACTGTGACCACCAATCCGCCTGCTAAGCGTGGTGATTATGGGAATACCCCCCATTGTATTTTATGAGGGAGGCTTCGTCCAGCAGAGGACGCTCAAAGGCTTTTGATGAACCAAACTATAGCTAGTTACTATGTACGTAGTTTATTTGTTTTTTTTTTTCGGAACTAGCATTATGACTAACCTGATACTAAACTGTAACTCTAGCACGTAACAAATACAATACCTTTGAGGTTACGTCCAACTAGGACGCGCCCTACTTGACATTGTACTGCACCCAACATCCTAAGATATAAAGATGAAATGTCTCGTGTGCCTGTAATTTCACCGGCACCCATACCCTTCAAACTGAAACACTGCAATGCTCACATTACTGCTTGGTGGCAGAATTTGGTATGGTATGGTTCCCCGGACGAACTCGTTCACATGGAACTCTACTTCTAGCAAACTTAGTATCATTTTCAACACATTTGCTCAAAAAATGCCTTTACGAAGCCTGTATACATTGTTCGAAAGTAAAAAATTACGCACCTTATAACGGAAAGTGGTGGTAAAATAGGTACTCTCACCTAAGTACCTTTACCGCATTCTCCATTGATAGCGCCGTGCATGCGTATCATTTACGGTTTTTTTTATTTCCATAAAAATGTATAAGAATTCCAACAAGGAGTTTCAGATTATCAGAATAAATATGCTGAATGATCAAACCTCTTTGGAAGCGCTTTTGCTCAATTCGTTTGTTTCACTTTTATACAAAAGAGAAAATGAGACGAAAGATTTAGTTCCAATTTTCACCACGCGCACGTGGCGCTATTTGCAAATTCGCGCCATTTTCCTTATTTCTTTATTGTACACACATAATACATAATAAGAACACAAGACAGAATTAAAGGACATGTACAAAGGCATCATCAAGACACACGGGCAGAAATTGGTATTTACAAACTCGTGACTATGGTAAGCCCTACTCGTTTGTAAAAACCAACTTACCGCACTAGTATCAAAAATAACTATTATGTAATCATTATTATTATGGGTTATCTATTACCTACATAATAAGTAAGTACTTATTTGCCCAAAGAAAACATTATACTATAATGTCTTCCATTGATGTATTGCAAACTGAAATAGCACTGAAATAAGTTAATTAGGTCAATAATGTTTCTAAATTGTGCTATATTAGTTTACTTTGAAGTTTTTCTAGTGTTTCTGGTAATTTTATCCACACCTACTAGAGGGTATGGCTTCCTTTGCAAGTTTGTAATATAAGTTGCACTTTGAACATGCCCCGACATTTATTTTTCGCTTCGATACTAAAACAAAGTTATACCTACTCATGGTTATTGTATGGTCGGCAGTATCCCACATGACGAGTGTCGTAGCCAGATCTGATTCTGAGTTTTGACAAGCAATTAATAATAATAATAATAATAAAAATCTTTATTGACATAACACATGATACATTAAAATATAGATTCCATAGGCTTTCGAACTAGTTAAAAAAACTGTATTTCAGGAGCCAGTGGCTTCTCCCATCTTACAGCAATAGTAATTATGTCTAACGTAGAAAGTGAAAGTACTCTACGTTACTAGTAATAATGATACTTAATTAAAAACCAAATAGAAAAATAAAAAAAAACTTAAAAATATGCACTATCTCAAATTTTGTTCTCAACTTAAATGTGTAGGTATACAATATAAGTATGTGTATGTATATAATTTTATATAAATATTATGTGTGTTTAAAAGTATTATCATATTTATCATGTACGTTTGGGTATTTGTAAAGGTATGATGTTTGTGTAGTTCAATCAAAAGTAAAAATCGGTAAACATTGACTCAATGCCCTCATAATCAAAGTCACTAAGCCAGGTAAGTATAATTTTCTTAATTTCGCTGTTGCTATTCCTCTTCACTCTGTGCACTTTATTGAGAGCAGTATAAAGATGCGGAACAGCAACGTTAAACTGCTTCTGAGCAAATCTGGTTTTAACTTTGGGAACAGGACAGCGATCTATTCTTCTGTTTAATTCGGGTAAATGAGGAACTACTTTTTTATGGTACCGACTTAAAATCTCATAAACAAACAATTTTCTTACGCTTAAAACATTAGCACGTTGTGCGCGTTCAGCGTTGATAAAATGCGTTTTAAATTGACACGGACGTATGGTGTAGTGTAACACAGATATTTGTATGGAAAATGAGGAGTGTACGCTAGAGGCGCTTATCGGTGTCGCCATACAAAAATCCACACTACACTACGAGACGTCCGTGTCATTTGCTAAACTCACTAAAACTCAGAATCAGCTCTCTGGGGCTAGCCACGGGCGGCGGCTGCCAGGGGCGCAAACCTAAAAGGGGCGCACTACTCGAGCTACGATAGTAACTTCTGTTGCAATTATAGCTGCTCTTGCGCCCAAAATAAATAAATAATAATAAGTTTTTTTTCTGATGTATAATCTATAATACCGTAAATATTAATCGAAATGCGTTTAGTAGTTTTTACTTGAATGAGTAACAAACATCCATCTATCTATCCTCACAAACTTTTACATTTTATAATATTAGTAGGAAATTAACTTACTTAATGTAATGGGAAGTTTTCTGACAGCTGAAAGAAATTAGTTCTAAATCCATGCATAGATGGCGCAGTCCCGATATGGTTGTCTAAATTTTAACGGTCAGCCACCAACAGTCAGTGTCACTGACTTCACTCGCTCATGCTGTTCGTTGGTGAAGTAAAGTAAGTATCTACTGGTATCTACATAAAGTTTTTGTTGAAATTCTGATATATTTGTTAGTGTTACGTTATTGTTATAATTTTTTGTTGTTATTGTTGAAGCCGGACCAAGTAGACCGGACTATAGTAGACTTGAAAAACGAGCTTCGGAATCGCAACGCGAAACTTGGAGGAAAAAAAGAGAATTTATTCTCTGTGGTGTTCATAACACACAACCATGTCGAGTCACCGCCATCTCCCGGAATTTTCAGAACAATTTTTTCTTTTTAATTGCCTCCCTGAAAACTTCCCATTGTATTGTTTCTCTTTCTACGAAATAAGTTTTGGGGGGCGCAAAATTCAAATCATGCCCTTGGCGCTCATGACCCTAATTACGACACTGCACTTAAGTAATCAACACTAATACTGTTATCACCAATTCACCTGTCAATGGTGATTATGGCAAACCCCCTAATTGCATTCTAGGCCTCATCCAGCAGTGTAGGTACGTTAATAGACTGCTACTAATGATGATGATGATGAACTCATAATCATGGTTAATTTACCAATTTATTTAAAAGCTAGGAGGTAGGTAGCGTATTGATTAAATCTTTAAAAAAATGCAAAAATATTAGTGGAACAACCTGGTAGCCGTGATGGGTCTGGCCTTAGAATATACCCCTCCATGACCTCTCATGGATGAAGACCCGACTAAGGGATTACACCAGAGGATGGCATCCACCTGAGTACTCAACACGAGTATTGCGATCACCAACCCGCCTGCTAGGCGTGGTGATTATAGCAATTCCTTCATTGTTTTTAATGGGGGAGGTCTCGTACAGCGGTCTAAAGGCTGGATGATGATGACCAACCTAGTACCAGCACTCACATAAAAAGTTCTACCACAGAGTATTCACTTCGTTTACTTTCATGCATTATTTATTTATTAACACCCACCTGCGGCTATGTTCGCGTAGACAGCATGTAACAATCCAGGTCATAACCTATTTATATTATAATGTCAAGGTCAGAGTGATGAATTGGGAATTATTCATAAAAACCGGGTATTATTAATACAAAGCAACAACTAAGGTTGAAATAATAAATCTATAAGTAACCGGTTATTCATAATAATTATCTCATACCTGTTGTAAATGAATGCATGTTGGTACGGCGCAGCATTAGATGCCTGCAACACGGTTTATTAGCGAGACACGCATCAATTTTTCATAAACTTAAAAAAGTGTGTGGGTTGTACCGATAGTCAAATTAGAGTCACTAGGTATATGCTGAGTTGGGGACTTTATGCAGCAATATTTTTTAAATACTGTTAGATTTTATTGTATTTGATGTTTTTGTTTTTGTTAATTTTTCTGAATGTTGTTGCGAATAAATCTATTTTATTCTATTCTAACTGCAACGTATTTTCTTAAGGAAAACCGCGAAAAAACCAGTTTGTCCTCATAATAAATTAGAGACACTAGATAGGTCATTAGGTTTTTTAAATAACGAATGAAATCTTGTATGTTACTACTTTAACCAAGGACAGTTGTTAATAATAACAGGTCAAAGTTGTTTTTTTTTGTCAAAATCCAATTGACCATTTGATGTGGTTATTATTAATACTAACCGGTAATCATTAATAATTACTGCATTTATTACTTTGACCGTAACATAATATATACATACACACACCCACCCCCACGAGGTTTACTCCTGTGATACTCAGACCCCTAAGACACTGGTGGTAGAAGGAGAGACCGCAAACACATCTACCCTCATCGTCCCATAAACTCATACTGGTCATTACAATAATACTAGTGGTTCGCCCCGAACTGAGACCTCGCGATAACACCTTTATCAGGTTCTACTTAACCAAGTAATTTCCGTTTTTCTATTATTATTTTTGAAAATTTTCACCTCGAGGTCTACCAGTACAGTACAGGATCTATCAGTAACAACTCTAATTTCCTACACATCATCGAAAAACCTTTGAATAGGGCTTAGCAACGGGGCGTAATACTACATACCTGTTAGTACCTATATCAAGTACCTGACGAATTAATTGATAACGTCCTTTTGACGAAAACCATAGAATTCCAGCGTCATTCTAATTCCTAGAAATGGGAGGTCAACAATGGATGTTATATTGGATTCTGTTTTAAGGAGTATAAATTTCTAAATTCTTCAGTTTCAGACTTTTCCCAGTAGTTGTGACACAAAAGCCACAAGCATACCCAATTTCAGCATTGTGGGATTGCTGGAAGTACCCTAGAATTTTTGATTTTTACGTTTTTTATTTCCCTAATATCTCAAAAACTACTGAGGCTAAATACTTATTAAAAACAGTTTTGAAATGTCCAACCAAAGCGCTTTCATTAGACACCCCACTTGATCTGACTGTCTCACTTTTATTTTTTTTACCCCTTCTTGGACCCCAATATCTCAGCAACCCCCTGACCGATATAGCTCATAACCTTACCTACAAATTTTACCAATACTATCTACCCCCATACCAAATTTCATAAAGTTTGGATTAACGGTTTGGAAGTTTTCATCGGAAAAACATACATACATACATACATACATACATACATACAAACGCCGATTCTTCCAACTTGACTCGGAGAACTCGCTTCGCTCGTCAATTATAATTTTAATTTATAATATAATACATTATTCATTTTCTTTGTATTAAGGTGATTGCTCTCGCATGTGGCGCGAAATTCAAATTTTATTGTGTTTTTTGTAAATCACAGCTAATCAACACTTCTTGAGATAGAGAAAACAGATTTTGCGAAAACTAGGAGGCCTAGCCCACATGTTTTAATTGATAGTAAAAAAAAAAAAAAAATAATATAAATAAATAGTATAAATGTTATTAGTTAAGCTACGCATATCTTTAAACCAAGAAAACACTGTAAAAATCTTTGAAGAGTATTCGTAGCTGAAGTAATAATCTATATGTGAAACTATAAACTAAAACATGTGTGTTAGGTCTCCTAGATTTCGCAAAATCAGTTTTTACTATCTCAAGAAGTGTTGATGAGCTGTAATGAGCAAAAACGCAATAAAATTTGAATTTCGCGCCACATGCGAGAGCAATCACCTTAATAAACTTATGTTTACTATAAATGATTATCTCTAGACAAACAAACATTTACTTTAATATATATATAACAAACCCAACAGTTATACCTACATAGGTAGTCCTGATAACACACTAGAAATCCCTGTGTCATGAGAATCAGGAACTACGCGTACCACAACACCCACCCCACACTATTTACCAAAATACAGGATTTATCAAAATAAGCAGTACAATGGACGGGCTTATAACTGAAAGCGATTTCTTCCAGGCAACCTTTGGATGCACAGTATCGAGTGAGTGAGTTGTGTTAAACTAAATTTATTTGTGTTCCAGCGCCGACTTAACAGGCAATCCAGGCTTTCAGTCATCACTGAGCATATCATCGAAAAACGATGACAAACCATACAACCCCTTCGAGCATCGCACGGTACAGCATCCCAATACGTGAGTGAATCTTTTCATCATCATGAAGCTGTAGAAGTCCACTGGACATAGGCCTCCCCCGACGCCGACGAACGGTCTTGAGCCGCCTCCATCCATTGCCATAGACGACGCGGTAGAGGAAGGCCCTCCACTTGATGGACTAATAGTTATTTGTTATACAAGAGTGCAAAGTTGCTTTTTAACCGCGTGCTCAATTTTGATGACCGAGCAAGCGAAAGATTCTAAAATTTAATCACGAGCGTAGCGAGTGATTTAAAAATTAGAATCCTGAGCGTCAGCGAGGGATTCAAAAGAGCACGAGGTGAAAAATCTTTGCACTCGAGTGCACCACGTAACTTTTCATCCCACCTCAGCGAGGAAATTACCTAATGCAAAAAAAAACATTTACAATCACAAGATACTTTTGAGTATTTTTAACAGTTTCAGTCAATTCTGTTTGTCAAATAAACTTCCTCGTCGCTAGAATCACTAATTTTAGGTTTTTCACTAGTTTTCAAGTTTCTTGTTTTTATCCTAAGGTTTTAACAATATGACGTGAAAAGAAAATGGCGCGCGTAAAGCAAAGCAAATTAAATAAAAAGTAATACACCAAAAAGGTTCCGAGTCTGAGGTTTTAACAAATTAAAAAATGTTGTATGATAAATTCGGCACCATGGAGGTAGAAGCAAATAGGTTTCATGATAGTTTGAATTCACAAACTTAGCGCACACGATGTTCTTAATTCAATTTTACTTTATCCTCTAGCGGATAAAAACGGCTTTTACACTCAGATATCGAATAGCAAAAATACTCTTTCCGAGATGGTGGGATGAAAAAGACATTTTAAGCGTCGCAGGAGTGAATCTTTTATATTTATTTAATGATAAAGTTAAAAACACTACATATTGCCAAAAATTTAAATATTAAACTCCAAAGAAAAAGCCTATGCAAACTATTGGCATGTATTTTTTTCCTTTCGCCAGACGTGAAACCTAGGTCATATGTTAGAGGACTATAGGTATAATAAATCTATGGCAAAAACCCAGGTCTATCAACCGTAACCGAACAAGGATAAAGAGGGGAGGTAGTAGATTGATAGTGTCTTCTGTTTTCAAGCCTTTTTCTTATTATCATCATATCACCGGTCTCGGTTGATGGTTCTTTCTATTATTGACTTCACTTATATCCCTATAACAACTCTGTTTCAATACTGGCGAAATGAAAGAAAAAAAACATGCCAGCAATGTATGGCCAAAGTTGCATTGGCTTTTACAACTGTCGTATTTTATATGCGTACTACGTTTCATGTCAGCAGTTTTGGCGTAAAGCATATTTTATTGAGAAAATTTTATCACCAATAAATTGAAAAGGAATTTTAATAAGCAGTAAATTCAACTTTTCGGATCTTAACTAATCATGAATTTTAAAACCAAAGACCGGCCGAACCTTGAAACTTAACTTAGACCACTTAACTAAATTCCCAATTTTACTAAGCGTTCAAAATCTCAAACAGTTTAGTCGTTTCCCTACTAGCTAGGAATATTAAAATACAACTTATTTTTATCATCATCATCATCATCATCAACCTGTCGATGTCCATTGCTGGACATAGGCCTTCCCTCTAGAATGCCACGACGAACGGTTTTGAGCCGCCTCCATCCAATGTCTTTCTGCGATGTTCGTAATGTCTTTAGTCTATCAAGTGGAGGAACTTCCTCTACCGCGTCGTCCAGTTTGTGGTCGCCACTGGAGAACCTTTATTCCCCAACGGTTGTCAGTTCTGCGAGCTATATGACCTGCTTATTACCATTTCAACTTACTAATTCTGAGAGCTATGTCAGTGATCTTGGTTCTATACGGTACGGTTTTTTTTATATATCTACTACTGGGCAAGCAAACAAGCGTACAGCCCACTATGATGGAAAGTAGTTACCGTAGCCTATGGACGCCTGCAACACCACTGTCTCATGTGCCTGTAATTTCAGTGGCACCCGTACTCTTCAAACCGAAACACAGCAATGCAAGCAATACTGCTTGGTGACAGAAATTGGTACGGTGGTAGTACTTCCCCGGATGAATTCAATTACAAGAAGTTCTACTACTAACAATTGCTACTATTTTTATTGTCAGTACAAGTTGATGCATATAAAATGTTTTTTCAACAGAACCATTGGATCAATCCTCCACTTATTGAAAGCATGTCTTGGCTCCGGCATCTTAGCAATGCCGGCTGCATTTAAGAACTCAGGACTCTTAGTAGGTGTCATCGGCACTATACTTGCAGGATTTATATGCACACACACTATAAATATACTGGTGAGTATTTTATTGAACAAAACCTCTTTACTGGGTGCACCCGAAATACATCATCAAATCAAATCAAATAATTTTATTCATTGAAATCACAAGGATCATATTGGATCGTCTTCTAAACTAAAATTACTCCTATTCCAACACAACCAAGCCTAAGAAGAATCTGGCAAATAACACGGCTTGGCTTTGATGATCCGTCTTATCACGAGGTGGGAAGCGCCTGTGTGGTGCCTCGGAGCAAGGAGTTGCTGATACATAGTAAATGAGAACTTAAAAACCTTATAAACGTAGTCAAAAGTATATGAACATCAGTAAAAGTATATAATATAGCACACGCTACGCATTAGAAACTTATAAATAACAATCTAATAGAACCATGTAAATAATTAGATAATTTAATACCTACTTCTTATAAATATGTGTATGCTTTAATTTTGCTTTTGTTTACTCAGGTCAAAACTGCTCAATCGTTATGCGTCGACGCAAAGAAGCCTTCATTGAGTTTCGCTGAAACTTGCGGAGCGGCTTTCGCACATGGACCCCAGAAACTTCGCAAATGGAGTGGTTTTGTTGAGTAAGTTTTTTTTTTTTTACCACATTGTAGTACGAATGCAGAATAAGTCGCCAGCCAAAACCTGTTGCTGCTAGCAATTCATGTGCATTCACAGTTCATGTGCATACAATATTATGGCAAGCCGTCTTTGCGATTCTTATACGCTTAGGTTCGGTGAGATTAGTTACAGTTATTGGTCGATGAACTGAACAAGTGGAGAAACTTGTTTTGAAAAATAAATTAGTCAACAAACAAAGTAATTTTAGATCTTCATCGTAGTAGCCGAAGAGATGTTAACAGCACACTTTCGTGATTTGACAATACATTATAAATTAAGCTAATCACAAAGGATATTATATCCCATTTTTTGTTGTTAAAATAATATTTATGTTACAAAATTACAAAATGAATGCTCACAAAAGTTATTTTAGTAAAATAATGTATGTTAATGTATATTCTATGACTTACATATGACTTAATATATTATAAGTAGTAGTATAAGTAGTAGTAATTAATGACTTAATAATTATATTATGTATAACAACCATTGTGAAAAAGGTTAAATAAATGAATATGAATATAAATGATTTTGTTGCAGGACCTTTGTCGATTACTCATTGGCGGTAACATACATAAGTGTTTTGTGTGTCTACATTATTTTCATCGGATCTTCAGTAAAAGAGGTACGTTTCAGTCATTGTCATAGGTACACTTGTTTTACTCCCAAAGTGGTAGGAAGGGCCTTATTTAGGTTTATTTTAAGTATGGGTCGCGCAGTTGTGTGACCAATGGTGAGTTCGTCGTCACCATTGCTTTCTTATAACTAAGTAGTAAATAAATAAAACAAAGAAATAAATGCTGGACATTTCACACAACATTATCTAGCCCCAAGCTAAGCAGAGCTTGTGTTATGGGTACTAGATAACTGATATACTTAATGCAATACATTACATTTACATTACTATATTTTATTATACATAGAAAAATACCCAGAACACCCTGATCGTACAAATATTTGTTCAGAGGCGGGAATCAAACCCGCAACCTCCTGCGTCGCAGGCGAACGTTCGCCCGTTCTAACGCTTTTCTTCCTGAAATAGCACATTCCACAATAAGCCTAGACTAAGTTCAGACGAATTCACGATTGAAACAAAATAAATGGTGGCGAAATATTTACAATTATCATCATACTGTTGGACATCGCCCTCCCGTAGACTCGGTGAGCAGCCCCATGAACGGTTTTCAGACCCAACACCCATAGCAACAGCATAGCACGGTTGCAGGACCGTTAAAAAGTAATCGGTCCAACGAGTGGAGGCCTCTTAAGTATCTTTATTACCTAGTGTTTCATAAGATTAAATCATGGTAAATATCCCGTTTCTAGTGTTAATTATGTTATGTATGTATATTATCAGCCTGGTGATTATGGAAAATCCCTCCATTGTATTCTATAGGGGAGGCTTCGTCAAACAGTGGAAATGAAACGGCTGATGATGGTGATGATGATAATAAAAAAAAAATGGCCCTCTGGATACATGTAGTTCTTACAATACGTAGTTTATAAAACGTATGTGTACTATATAGCTGTAAGTTTTCCCAAAATTTGTAAAATAAAATAAAATAAAATTAAATTAAATTTTTACGTTTTACTACAGTTATTTATAAGGTAAATACTTCAATAACATTGTTTTCCCTATTTCAGGTAGCCGATTTCTACTTCCCAGAACTGCAGCTATCCATCCAGACGTACTGCGCTCTGTCTTTAGTGCCTCTGGCACTTGTCTGTCAGATAAGGAACCTCAAGGTACCAAAATAACAGCTTTTCAACTCAAAACATCTTCTATTGCTGGAGTTTAAAGCAATGTAGCTTATCTTTATAGATGACTAGCATTTGCTCGCGGCTGCACCCGAGTGGGTCCTCTATTATCAATTATAGCCTATAATATGTAATTCTGATGTATAAGCTATAATACAGTTGTTTCATGAAAATCCATTCAGCAGGGTTACTCTTGAAAACATTTTTTATCGCAATCCAGTTTCAATCCTATTATCGCTTGTTTGGCACTTTTGAACCAAATCGAGTTTAAAATTGAGATAGAGTCACGAGTTGACTGATGAAGAACAAAAGAGACAGAAAGTCGATTTCACTTAGTTCCATAAAATTTCACCAATCTCCATTCCAAATTGTGCGCTAGTATTGAATTCAAGAGTACCAAATGACCAAGAAATCTAGTACTCTCAGACGACAAATGACACTAAATCCTGAATTAGGATTGGAGTAGAGCGTCAAGAGTAGCCACACAGTAGTTATTGCGTGAAAGAATAACAAACATCCATCCAACCATCCATCGATCCTCACAAACTTTTAAATTTATAATACTGCCCCCTTATTCGCTATGACCAAACGTAACATAACGCGGGCTCGTTACGATATCTGCGTGGAATCATCGATAAATAGTATTCTGTATGCCAATGTCAGACTTCATAAACGCGACGAGGCGGTTACGAATTGTCAAAATAACGTGTTTAGAAACCAAGTTTGCGTTTAGAACACGTTATGACGTCTCACGTTATTGGCAAGAAATCTCTTATTTCATAGCGAATAACCGCCCTGATTTCAAACGTGCGTAGACGTAACGTAAATGTGACGTAGACGTGACGTTTTCGTGATGTAGACGTAGCGTTGATGCAGCGTAGAAGTACCGTAGATATGGTGTAAACCTAGCATACATTTGGCGTTGACATCGCTTATCCGGGGCATTGGCGTAGCGTAGACATGGCGTAGACGTGACGTAGACGCAGCGTAGGCGTAACGTAGATGTCGCGTAGACTGGGTGTTGATCTGACGTCATCCTGGTCCAAAACACCTAACAGTCACACGTGTGGTGGGTATCAGGACCTACGAGTAACTTAACCCAAAACCAATATTTGCAGAGCATGCAAACATTTATCCCGCAGCTAAAACCAAACTTCCACTTCTCGCGTTTGAGCCGGCTACTCATCCGCCAAGATACTCAAAACTTTACAGATTAAGTAATATAGGTACTAATTAAATAATGTCAATTTCCAGTACTTGGTGCCATTCTCGGGAATAGCCAATGTGATGGTGTTCATCGTGCTTACCATCACTCTGTACTACGTGTTCACCGACTTACCTCCTCTCAAGGAGAGGGAGATGGTAGCAAGTGTTTCAACGTGGCCTCTGTTTTTGAGGTGAGTAAATTGTTTTTTGCCATTTTGTGTCCATCCCACTAATATACTTATCCGTACAGTCCACGGAAAGAGTCCCGTGGATGTTGTAAAAACGGACTAAAGGATGGGCAGAAGCATCCACCTGAGTTATCATCCTCATCAGCATAAAGAAGTCCACTGCTGGATAAACACCTTCCACATAGAATGCCACGACAAATGGTCTTGAGCCACCTCCATCCATAGATTTCCTGCAACCTTTAAAATATCATCAATTTATCGAGTTGGGCCATTCCTATAATACCAAATACCAATACAGCGATCACCAATGGAACTGCCAAGTCGTACCCTTCGATGAATGTCACCACTCTTTTTCAAAAGCATCGAGATAAACCCGCCAACGCTTACTCGACCTCAATGCCCTCTTTCGTGTTCAGGCATCTACGTAATTGAAAATAATTTAAAATTGCTAGAAGCACAAAACAATTTGATCGTGCAATTTGATTTGACAGCGTGTGATGAAATATTAATTGTTTTCCAAGAGGGCGAATGTATAGTGGCATAGAAAGGTTCGGTTGAGGGCCGCGTTGGTATAAGCAAGTAGATGCCCTAAAATAAGATGAGATCCACGTTTTTTGATATCTTTGTCATGGTTTTAAATCCAGTAGCCGATGTGCACTCATAGTACCGGTGAACCCATACGAAAGTTAATACGAATATTCCACCTAATTCATTCAAAGTAAAAACAGTATTTGTAATTGAGTTACAAACAACAAACATTCGTATTCAAAAAATTTGTGATTATAATCACTGGAATTGGTTATAATATTCGTACAATGTGTGTTACTAATTAGTACTCTTGAATTAATTAAATTCGCTAACTTATTTACTTAGTAATTGAAATGGTCTGATTGTGAAATGTCTAAAGCGTTTCGTTTATGTTTATGGAAACAAAAAATTCCTTTTGTGTTTAAAACATTTTGTGGAGCTAAAAATGGAAAATTCCATTTAAGAAGGCACGCGTTCAAAATAAGCTTTAAATTTTTAACTCTGGCTTACTGATACATTAATGGAAAGTAAATATTATTAATATTTTAAGGAAATAGTGTTTGGAAACTTGGGATGGTGATTTATTTCGTTTAGCCTGAATATATTACCCTCATCAATTTTTAACAGATGCTTTCCTATGTTCATTACTCGCTGCTTGACATCCACCACTAAGTTCCCCCTCCTGTAGAACCAAGACAAATTTTTGGAGCTGACTCCATCCAACGACTTCCTGCCACCTTTAAGAGGAGGTCACCGGTAGCTAGCAAAAAGGCACCTACGCCCTTTTGCACGTGATCGAAAATTGCTTCTTATTTGGTTATTAATTCTTTATGAAACTTTTTACACATGATGAGCACTAATACCTAGAATCGTGGTGCATTAGTTAGGTACTCATAAAATTATATGATTACAAAAAAATAAATAAAATTACAAATTTTTAACTAACATAATAATATATTTTAATACAATTGAAATTATCGTGGCTTGGTATCATTTTAGAAAAATTAGGACTGTACCCACGTACTTTACTATTCTTTTTAACCGGCTGCAAAAAAAGGAGGAGGTTCTCAATTCGACCCGTATGTTTTTTTTTGTATGTATGTTACGCAATTACTACGTCGACTATGCATTGATTTTAATGATTCTTTTCTTTTTGGTAGGTTCAGAGATGGTCCCATATAAATTTAATCGAAATTTATTCAGCACTTTTTGAAAAATTTGGTTTTTTGTGGTTCCCATAGAAAAAACCTATTATTATAATGTGCCACTCTTAGTTCTGTCCTTTACTTTTTGTTTTTTATTTATTTTGAAACGTCAGCAGAGAGGTGACTCTAAGTTTTGACAAGCAATTGACACGGACGTCTGGTGTAGTGTAGTGTGGATTTTTGTATAGATACACTGATAAGCGCCCCTGGCGTACACTCTGTAAACCTCATTTTCCATACAAAAATCCGTGTTACACTACACCATACGTCCGTGTCAACTGCTTGACAAAACTTAGAATCAACTCTCAGGAGAATAGTAGTACGTGGTGTATAGTCGTAATTTTTTTATATATATTTTGTACAATTCCTCTCTAGACGCGAACTCTTTCAAAATACTACTCCTCTACTTCAGTTATCATTGACTTGTATGCTTCTATTAATTTCAGCACAGTGATCTTCGCAATGGAAGGCATCGGCGTAGTTATGCCAGTTGAGAACGAAATGGCACACCCTGATAAGTTCCTGGGCTGTCCTGGAGTGCTCAACACAGCAATGGTCGTTGTTATCTGCTCGTACGGAGTTGTAGGATTCTTCGGATACGTCCAGTTCGGTGATGCTGTGAAGGGAAGTGTGACTTTGAACCTTCCGCAGGATGATATGTGAGTTTATTTTTATAAATGCTCATCAGCAACCATTGGTTAAGAAAAAATAAATTAAAAATTTAAAAAAAATAAATGATGTGGTTCCATACCTTTAAAAATATAGTGTCGTCCGAAAACAATGCATGGGAGAAAGATCACGTTCAATTTATAACCGACTTAAATCAAGACGTAAATTATTAAATTAATTTTTATTAAATAATTTGACGACCTCTGTGGCGGGACGGGCGAAGGTTCGCCTGCGATGCGGGTTCGATTCCTGCCTCAGAACAAATATTTGTATGATCTGCAGATATTTGTTCAGGGTGTTCTGGGTATTTTCTATGTATTATAAAAATATATATATCTATGTAATGTATTGTATTAAGTATATCAGTTAACTAGTACCCATAACACAATCTCTGCTTAGCTTGGGGCTAGATAATGTTGTGTGAAATTTCCAGCGTTAATTTATTTATTAATTTAAGATTTAATTATAAATCGGCCGTTACGGTTTTTTTTAACGTTATCATTGAGTCGGTTATAGTTTCTATTGTGCATATAGTGTCCATTAACAATCCATATTTACAGAACGAATAATACAAATGATACATTTATAAAAAAAAATACAAATGAAACAGTTAAACTATCTAATGACCGACTGACCACCGATCTAAAGATAGCTCAACTGAGCCAAATCACTACCAGTTGGAAGCGTATCAACGTCACTGGCTGCATTGCCTCACTGAGTTCAACTGGCAATAAATAATTATTTTCTTTTTTTTCCAATTATTCTTGAATACAAATTCATTACCTACAAATATAATTGATTTATTTGAATACCAACATACTGCACACTAAGGCAGTGTACAGTATGTTAACATTCAAATAAATCAATTATATTGATTATATTATATTGATTATAGTGATGCAATACAAAAACCAAGTGCCATTACAGTCATATCAAGATGAAGACGAAGAAGAAGGAGAACGAGCGAGTAAATACAATTGGCACATTTGTATTTTTGAACAATTACCTTGTGAATCATTTCGTAGTCTCAAATTTGTTACAAAAAACAATTTCTTTTGCATTGTTAAAGTAGTCCATGAATTTAAACAATTTATTCACAGTATGTTGAGCTGAATGGTCGTGGCGTGGCGTAGCACTCATTCGTAGCACGTAGCGTAGGTGAAATAATAAAATAAAAAGTCTGGCATCTTACTTAAACTTATTGTGAAAGTCCATTCAGGCAACACTTCATATAATATTCCATTAGTGTTCAATCGAAATCAGTCACGTAGAATTATCTTTTCTTCTCCACTTTAGATTTCAATACGCCCACCTATTTCCAACTGATTTTAAAATGTTATCAACCCACCCAACCATGAATATCTTAACCAAGTGGACTGTTGGAGCCTAGTTATAGTGAAAAATGGACTCCTCCAATTCCTCCCATGGATGTCGTTATAAACAACTAAGGGATTAAGCCAGAGAATGGGCAACATAGCATGTGTCTGGGTACTTAACACCCATACTGCGATTACCAATCCGCTTCCCAAGCGTGGTGATTGTGGAAAATCCCCGTATTTTATGGAGAGGCCTCGCTTACCAGTGGTCGTCTACTTCTTATGAAGACCAAATAACACCTCAACACCCCAACAGTCACATAGTCCTGCGAACCCGCACCTCTTGCTTCTCAGCCGGCAACTCGACCACTGCGTCACAGAGGTCTTCAACTACCTCATAGTGTTCACCATATTCAGTATGTCTAGTTATTTATCAACAATAATTTTTAAGTGATTTTAAAATTTAAATTAATTTTTATATAGAAAACATATGAGTTATTTTGTTGAAAAAGTCGAGCAAAAAAAATTACAATGTAATCCCGATCGCACTGGAGTGGATCAAAAGATCTTTGAGCCTGTTATATGTTCGTGTGAAACTCCGGAATAAATGATTGGACGCGGAAAAGAGAAAAAAGTTCAAGTTACATTTTAATAATTCATATTAAAACGTTATAACAGCTGCGCACGGATAAACTTCACAAAACATTGCTTAAGTATGTGAAATTTCTGGAAAAATGATTCTGCATAATCGTAGTTATATTTATGAAGATGTAGTCATCCTAATCTGAAGTTTATGACTTTGAGCATCCGTCCGTTGGTAGAGAGAAAACTAGTGTGGTGAAAGGATTCTCACAAGGAAGCTCCATTCACGCAGCACGCGAAAGTCAGTGGAATTTTACTAAATTTACATCATGTACTTTAATATTTACGGTAATAATCCTTCTCACCTTCGAGCGTGGCCACGGTCGTTGCTCATTAATACTTCTCAACGAAGGACCACTAAACGTTTAACGAAATATCCGAGCAGTAAAGTACGTGTTGTAAGTCGTAAACATTTAAAAAAACCGGTCAATTGTGAGTCGAGTAATCAAGTGGAGAGGATTCCGTACAAATAGGCTACCATTACCATTTAAACTTATTACTCCAACATTATTATACGTAATTTCACGTTACGAATATTTTCCGTTTCCCGTCGGAATTTAAAGACTTAGGATTTTCATTTAGGTTTTCCTGTAAACTATAACGACCTCTGTGGCGCGGCGGGCGAGTAGTCGGCTGAGATGCAAGAGGTTGTGGGTTTGATTCCCGCTGCGGGACAAATGTTTGTATGATCTGCAAGTATTTGTTCCGGGTTTGAGTGTTATGGTACCAAGGCACTCGTAGTTCCTGATACCCACGTCACAGGGAATCCTAGTGTGGGATCAAGACTACGTATGTGACAGCGGTGTTGTGTTATGTCATGTTATGTTATGTGTAAAAATCAATATTTAGTACTTTTAAAAAAAATGCCTCAGTTATTTCGATAGGAAAATAGTAATACGAGTTCTTTTATTTAATATGTCACATGATGCCTTTGACACACGTTTTTTTTTTAAGTTTTTAGTTTGTCCCCCAAAATTAACCTCCGTAATAAGAAATCGTTTTTTTAGGCAAAAACTCCGTTATTTGGTCACTTAACTCTGTAATGTAGGCTTTTAAGCTAGAGTAAAAAAAAGCTTATAAAAAAACAAGTTTCATCTTTTTTGGTCCAGTAGATTCGGAGAAAATAGGCTGTGAGAGATAGACAGACAGACACTTGAGTAATCCTATAACGGTTCCGTTGATACCCTTGCGCTTGAGTAATCCTATAACGGTTCCGTTGATACCCTTGCGCGATAACCCGCAGGTGCGGAACCCTAAAAAGCGTAAAAGCTTAAACCCTACTCAAAAATTCCACGATTTTCATTCAGAAAAGTCTCCAACTACAACTAGGTACATAGTTGATAGCCTATACTATAGAATCATGGATTTAGCTTTCTTCTAAAATACTTTGATACTTGTTTTTAGCTTTTGAGCACTCGGATTTTAGATATTTATCTTTTATGTTTGAATAGTTAGTATTTATCATTTAGTGTAATTTATTTTTGGAATGTATTTGATACTAAATTCATTATATTTATTTGATTTCGTTTTTTTTGAGGTTAGAAAATTTCATTTTATATCCGCCATATTTAATTTAGTATGACGTCAATTATAGCCTATTATAAATAAAAATAAATAAATAAATGCTGGACATTATTTCACACAACATTATCTAGCCCCAAGCTAAGCAGAGCTTGTGTTATGGGTGCTAGATAACATACATTACATAGATAGATATTTTTTTATTATACATAGAAAATACCCAGAACACCCTGAAAAAATATCTGCAGATTGTACAAATATTTGTTCCAAGGCGGGAATCGAACCCGCAACCTCCTGCGTCGCAGGTGTACCAAACAAGCGTTGAAACTGGATTGCGATTGGAACTGGATTGCGATTGGAACTATTTTCAAGAGTAGCTCCACAGATGAACAAATTTACATCCATTTATGTATATATAGAACACAATATTTTCAATTATATAATTAAGTATCTTTTTTAAATTATTTATACTAATTGGCAAGCAAACAAGCATACGGCCCAATGGAAAGTAGTTACCGTAGCCTACGGACGCTTGTAACACCAGAGGTATCACGTGCACGCTGTCGACCCAGTTGTTTTGCTAAACCCTCATAAAATAAAAATAAAACCATTTCCATCGACTGAGAGTTTATTTAAAAGTACTTCGAAAAATAATTCGATTTACGCCAAGGCACATATTTAACTTTGTAATACGAGCCTCGTCGCATTTCCCATAAAAAATCGTTTTCATTCATGGATGATTTTTCATCTACATAATATTATTATTTATCATAGCAATAATACAGCTATCACACGGTAATGAAGTTAGGACAACATCGTATCGCAATTTCAACACGTTTGCTTATCCGGGATTTTTTAGTGAATTACATGTGCTGAGGACTGTTCGACCTAAGAAAATACCCTTTCATCTCCCGTGGATATTGTAAGAGCCAACAGGGATTACATCAATGGATGGGCAGCAGCATCCACCTTAGTACTCCACACCGACACTGCGATCACGAATCCGCTTGCCAAGCGTGGTGATTATGGCAGTTCCCCCATTGTATTTTTCATCCCACCATCTCGGAAAGAGTATTTTTGCTACTCGATATCTGAGTGTAAAAGCCGTTTTTATCCGCTAGAGGATAAAGTAAAATTGAATTTAGAACATCGAGTGCACTAAGTTTGTGAATTCAAAACATCATTAAACCTATTTACTTCTACCTCCATGGTGCCAAATTTATCGTACAACCTTTTTTAATTTGTCAAAAACTCCGACTCGGGACCTTCTTGGTGTATTACTTTTTTTTAATTTGCTTTACGCGCGCCATTTTCTTTTCTCGTCATATTGTCAAAACAGGTTAAAAACCAGAAACTTGAAAACAAGTGAAAAAATTAAAAATGAAAAAAAAAATAACAATTAAAAAAAAAAATAAGATTCTAGCGACGAGGAAGTTTATTTAATAACAGAATTGACAGAAACTGTTAAAAATTGCCAAATCTTGTGATTGTAATTTTTTTTAAATTAATTTATTACTATTATTGGGAGGCCTCGTCCAGCAGTGGATGCTTCTGATGATGGCAGGCAAAAAGTAGAAACTACACGGTATAAATTAAGGCCATAGCACACCAGTTGCGTATGCAGCACGTAACGTAGACACGCGCGTCTCATACGTATGTACACGCTCATGCGTGCACGTACGATGGTAGAAAGTAATTATGTATTTCTTTTTATTAATTCTGAATCCAAAATTAATAAAAAATATCCTCTGTGTAAACGTCAGTCGCATTGTATATATCGAAAACCCCTATAAGTCAGTTTTCGGTAGTTTTCAAAGAATACTGTCCCTACTGCTTGAATGTTTGACGACCTCTGTGGAGCGGCGGGCGAAAGTTTGCCTGCGACGCAGGAGGTTGCAGGTTCGATTCCCGCCTCGGAACAAATTTTTGTACGATCTGCAGATATTTGTTCAGGGTATTTTTCTGTGTTTAATAAAAATATATATCTATGTTATGTATTGTATTAAGTATATCAGTTATCTAGTACCCACAATACAAGCTCTGCTTAGCTTGGGGCTAGACAATGTTGTGTGAACTGTGCAGCATTATTTATTTATTTTATTTAATGTTTATATGATTCAGTAATTTTATTTTCTGTTTTAGTGTGGCACAAAGCACCAAACTGTTGATGGCCCTCGTGATATTTCTGTCGTTCACGATCCAGTTCTACGTCCCAATGGAGATGATTACGAGGACTTTGAAGAAGCGGAACTCGGACAAATACGAGAACGTTATACAAGTTGCAATAAGGATTACTATTGTTTGTGTCACAGGTAAGATAATTTGCAATTCATGTCATGGCCTGTACAACTGCGTATTTTTACGTATATGGCTTGTTTTACTCGACAATTACAATCAAAACTAAGTGAAGAGTTCTAATCGAATTGGGCTATTCAATGTTTGAGGGTTCCAAAAAGTTTTTGTGATTCTATTGTACCTTTCCCAAAGCGTTGTTCGAAAACTTCGTAACAAGGACAAAACATGCCCAGAACTAACAGCGCTATGACACTGACAAGTTTGAAGGTAATGAAATAGATGGTTAGCCGAGTTAGATGGTTATAATTTAATGACATAATTTAGTGTCTATCTTAATTGATCATCACAAAAACACCACAATGAAGTTTTGGAAGCTGTTTGCGTAAATCGCTTCACAATTTGACTGGCCAGATTTACTTGGCATGTAGTGCTCAGCAAACATGCAAAAATTCCTTGCACAATATACAAAAATAATTCATTCAAACATCACAGATGAAAATGTTGTTAATGTTATTTATGCGGGCTATTATTTATTTCGACTAAATGTAGCTTAGCAATATAAATTATTAATATCAAATTTCTTTAAAATTCTCTTTTAAAAAAGTAAAAGTAAGGGCAATAATTTTGGTGATAATTACATAGTAAACATAGTGCAGATAGTTTCATAGAAAGAGGTAAACTCGCCTTTGAACATGTATCTTATTATTTAATCTCATCACGTCGCACTGGGCGTTCAAAATTTATAGTTCATGTGGTCCGATCGGTAGGACAAAGGCAGTAGGACCACGTGGCCAGAGGGCTTCTTTTGAGATCAGTCCTCGTCTTAACATCAGGTGGGCCATATGTTTGTCATTTAATTAAATAAAAATAAACGCTTCAACCACACCTTGTCCTTGTTTTTCATGAAGTTTTCAGTAGTTCTCCTCGTAAAACATTTTGAGAGAGTTAGGCATTCGGAACTTTGTCGTTTATATTTAAGTACCGAAGTATTTAAGTGGATTCAGTAAAAGATTTTCCAACAAATTATTTAAATCTTCGTAGAATTATTATTTTGGAGCAAAATATTTTAATGACAGCAATTTTAAGGATTTCTATTAAACTCGTAGTAGCATTTCTTCCTATTTTTTTAGGAAGTGATGAGGAAGTACATTCTTTTCAGTTTTTGCCCTTTCGATTACTTCAGGCTCTCAGCATAACAAAGTTAATACAAATATTTTGTTTCTGTTTTATGATTTATATAAAAATACCTTACAAGTAGCAATCATCTTACCTATAATTATTATCAGAAAATCAATAATTTATATAATTTTCTAAATTTATAATCGACTTTGCGGGACAAATATTTGTATGGTCAGTAAATATTTGTTCCAACTCTTGGTATTGTGGTACTCGTAGTTCCTGATACCCACAACACATGGAATCCTAGGGGATTGTTGTTGTTCAGTTGGCGACCTCTGTGGCGTGGTGGGCGAGTAGCCGGCTGAGATGCGAGAAGTTGCAGGTTCGATTCCTGCTGCGGGACAAATGTTTGTATGCTCTGCAAATATTTGTTCCGGTTCTGGGTGTTATGGTACCATGACACTCGTAGTTCCTAATAACCACAACACAGGGAATCTTAGTGTGGGATTAGGGCTACGTATGTGACTGTTGGGTGTTATGTTATGTATCACGATACAGCATCATAAGTTCGTTTTTTGTTACAGTTGCGATCTCTGCTGCCTTTCCAAATCTCGAGCTAGTCATCGGTTTCGTTGGAGCAATCTTCTTCTCCACCCTTGGTCTTTTCTTCCCAGCTGTTGTCGAAACTGTGTACCGCTGGGACCGGGATCTTGGCTGGATGAATTGGATTCTCTGGAAGAATATGTTAATTGGAATAATATCTATGGTGTGTTTGGTCTCGGGAGGCTACGTGTCTGTTGTAGGAATGATCGAGGAGTTTTATATAAAGGGTGATGTTGTATTGCTATATGATAATAATGCTACGCTAACTTTGACGTAAAAAATTGAAATTTATTTTGTAAAAAGATTAAGTAGTCATCGGTAGCTACGAAATTTGCTTCTAATTTGACTATTGTTTCTTTAAACTCTATGAAACTTTGAACACATGACCAGTACACTAATATCAAGACCCGTGGTGCGTTAGTTTCTTATAAAGTTAAAGAGTTACTAAATCATTAATAAAATATAAACAATTTTTTAACCGACTTCACAAAAAGGAGAAGCTCACAATTCGGATGAATATTTTTTTTTTTTTTTGTTACCTCATATCTCCGGCGTTTATGAACTGATTTGTAAAATTCTTTTTTTATTTGAACTTTTTATATTTGAGGGAACTCCTCAAATATTCTAGGCATACATATGGCGATTTTGATATTTTCAGCAACAAACCAAGCATTTGCATTCAGAAAGTATCATAATCCTTTCACCACTATGGTTCTTTTATAAATTTTTTTCATCCAAATATTTAGTCGAATACAATGGCGGAAGTCGGTTTTTTAAATGAAAAGTTATGTAAAACTAACTCACCACGCTTCTAGATATTAGAGTACTGATCATGTTTCCAAAATTTAAATGACATTGAAGAAATAATAGCCAAAATAGAAGCAATCTTTGTTCGCATACAAAAGGGCGTAAGCACCTGTAACCTTCTATAAGACGTTTTAGAAAAATTTACAATTCTGAAAAATGTTTAGTCTCGAACCGTTTTGTAAATAGTAATTTAGGACACAAACATTGAATAAAGTATTCAGATCCAGAATAATTATAAAAATAGCTTGTAAACTAACCAGACCTCTGTGGCGTGGCGGGCCAAATGCCGTCTGAGATGCAAGAGGTTGCGGGTTCGACTCCCGCTACGGGACAAATGTTTGATGATCTGCAAATATTTGTTCCGGGTCTGGGTGTTATGGTACCATGGTAGTCGTAGTTCCAGATACCCACGACACAGGGTCTCAGGGTTATGTTATTTTATCTTACCTAGCAAATATTTGTACATAAAATAGAAGATAAGTAAAATATTATATGAACATCGAAGTATTTATTTAAATACCTATCCTACTCTGTGGTTTACCCAAACCACGTAAATCCTATTTAATTAAAGTAAGTATTATTGTTACCTACAATAAACTAACCCTTGTTATAGAATACGTTAGTGTAAGTGATTCTTTGATTGAAACCAGTTGCATTAACAACAGACTAAGAACGATTCCAAGAAATACAAGACACACGTCGGATCTTACGATTGCAGTCATGCAATTAAAGAGGCTATTTAAGGTGGATCTTCTCGCATGTGGCGTGAAATTTAAATTTTATTGTATTTTTTGCTCGTCACAGCTCACCAACACTTCTTGATGTAGCGTAACCAGGGCTAGCGAAAACTAAGAGACCCAACAAACATGTTTTAATTGATAGTATCTCATAAATATTCTCTGTTAAGCTACGGATATCCCTGAACTAAAAAAACACTGTAAAAATCGTTGAATAATATTCGTAGCTAATCTTATTATTTTTACGAAATACTTTCAACTAAAACAAGTGTGTTAGGTATCCTAGTTATTACTAAATCAATTTTCGCTATCACAAGAAGTGTTTTGAGCTGTGATGAGCAAAAAATATTAAAATTTTAAATTCGCGCCACTTGCGAGATGCTCCACCTTAAGTCTAAGCCATTATTTGCAGATCATGCAAACATTTATCCCGCAGTTAATCGAACCCGCAACCTCTTGCGTATTAGCCGGCTGCTCGCCCTCTGCGCCACGGAAGTCGTCATCACTGCTCAGTATTGTACTAATATTTATTCTGTGGTATGAGTAGTTACTGATAGATCCTTTGGTTATGATCTTAGACGAATTATTCGTCCAAGTGTGGAGACATTTGTTATTTGTAACTCACGCACGCATGCACGCACTTCAAATAATTCATTAAGTGATTCAAGCGTGACTTTGCGGAAATCCATTCTACAATATTAAATAAGTAGATGAACAAATATATAGTAACAATTCCGCTCCTCTCCAATGAAAACTCTGAAAGAATTCGACACGTGTTTCGCCTCTCAACGAAGCATCCTCACATTTGTTCATCTATTTTATATTGCAAGTAAAATAGGTTATGATCCTGTGGAATTTGGAGTTACTATATATTTATATAACTGATTACAAAAATGTTGTTAGTAATGTCTTAAAACCTAAGTTAGGATTGTCTAGACACTAGGTTCTCGATGAATTAAGTTTTTATTTTAAAAACGTCCAAAACACGAGATAGACTTACATTTTTAGGCAGTTTTCGAATTACTAATAGAATCTGTGAAGAACTTGCTATTGAAGTAGTACAGGCAGCGAAAATTCAAAGGTTAACTTTATTGGAATATCTTTCATAGGAAAAAGTTGTTTTGGCTCAATATTTGTAAAGTAAAGTTCTCGAATGAATTTTTTTTAATAAAATTTCTCGAATGAAAAATCTTGAATTAAATTTCGCGAATGAAAAATCTCGAATTAAATTTCTCGAATAAAAAACTCCTCCGTGTAACAGGTTGTCACGAAAACCTCGCAACATAATTATGTAAACATGTGTATCTAAAGCTAAGTAGGTACTTTGCTTAGAATAAATTATCCAAGGTAAATTGTAAGAAAATGGATCGTGATTTGAAAATAATGGAGTCATTATCCCTGCATAGTTTCTTATAGCGTAGATGCATAAATAAACAATGCTTTTGATGAGAATTTTCTTTTTGAGATGGTTTTGTTTTCTGGTATAATAGTTCGTAGATTTTCCACGATGCATAATATGAACACTTTTCCCGGAACATAGCTAGTATGCTATCATCAGATAAGATTTTTTGAAAAGTTGGCAAAATACGATGTAAATGTGAAAAAAAAGTGGTCATTGTGCGATCTAATGTATGGTAATGTAAAAATGTTGGCATTGTGCTACAGATCACATGTAAGTATTTAATAGTCAACAAATAGCAATAGTAGGCATCCTGCTGCGAAATCTTTGAAAGCTGCCTAAAGTAAATTTTAACAATTACTTGACCTGTCGTACTGTGATAACTCGTTCCGTACAGATATTTGTTTCTGTTTGTATTAGAACTTCTTGTGAAAGAGTTCATCCGGGGAAGTACCTATTTCTATTCCAACATACCTATTTCTACCGCTAAGGTAGACTGAGTTACTATGTTCCGGTTAGAAGGATATGGGTACCGGTGAAATAACAGACACATGCGACTTTATATCTTTATGTTTCAGGGTAGCAGGCGCATTACAATGTCACGTAGGTCACGTCCTTATTAGATGTGACCTAAGTGGTTTTGCATTTGTTATGGGCTGCTACCGCTTAACATCAGGTGGACATTGGGCCAAATGTTAGCTCCGCTATTAACTTACATAAAAAATTAACTTATTTTGTATTGTAACATAACACTCGGTTGGTAAATTGGTGTTGAATTTGCATAACTTTTCTTTAGTTCAATTGTTATGTAAAAAAATATCAGGACTTTATTTACTCACCTGATTAAAGTGAAAAATAAGTGATGAACGAATGATGTAACGGCCCCAAATTATCGTGACACCTGTGATGATTTAATGATGAGATGACTAAGTATAAGTCATTTTTCCACCTCTCTCAACTGAACTCAACAAACGTACCTATGTAACTATCATTAATTTTTAACCGACTTCCCAAAAGAGGAGGAGGTTCTCAATTCGGTTGTATTTTTTTTATTTTTTTATGTTTATTACCGCATATCTCCGGCGTTTATGAACCGATTTGGAAAATTCTTTTTTTATTTGAATAGATATACTTCCAGATTGGTCCCCAGAATCCAGTTCTGATGATGGAATCCATGAGGAATTGAGGGAACTCCTCAAATATTGTAGGCATACATATGGCGATTTTGATATTTTCAGCAACAAACCAAGCATTTGCATTCAAAAAGTATAATAATCCTTTCACCACTATGGTTCTTTCGTCATTTTTTTCCATCCAAATATTTTGTCGAATACAATGGCGGAAGTCGATTTTTTTAATGAAAAGTTATTGGCAACATCAACAATGAAACTGCTGTTTTACTGCCTGATCTATCTTCACTAACATTATAATAAAGTTAATTTTTAGACATAAACTAAAAAAACGGCTTCTTTCAAAAACAACAATGAAGTATGAACTACCAAACAAAAAAAATAATCATCAAAATTAATTCAAAATTGGCGGAGTAATAGCGGAATAAACATACAAAAAAAAACAGTCGTATTGAGAACCTCCTCCTTTTTTGGAAGTCGGTTAAAATAACTTCTTTTAGAGCCCTACGAGCAGATCTACCTACATCATCATCATCAGCCGATATTCGTCCACTGTTGTTGGTACACATCATATGTCAACTGCAGTATAAGTGTCTTAAATTGTGAATCATTGTCATATTTTTCTTCATCAGCCGGTAGTGGATACTACTGGATGTGATTAGTTACTTACTAATAGATCCGGTGTGGCCTCATAGAATATAATGGGGGGATTTCCCATAACCATCACGCATGGTTTTGGATGATGGATTGGTAATCGCAGTTTTGATGTTAAATACTGAGGTGGATGCTGCTGCGCATCCCCCCTTCTCGGATGGTAAATTTTCGGATGTTTTAAAACATAATTATATATATTATACATAAACATAATATATATTATTTATATTGATATTTTTTATAATTTTAAAAGTCTGGGTTTAAACCTAGACTTTTAAAATTATAAAAAATATCTAGATATATTTTTCATAGCAAGCCCTCATGCAATTCATTTTGACAAAAGTATTTTGACTTAATTTTCTTGTTTGCCCTACAAAATTACCCCCAAAATCCGAATTTGTTTATATAGAGTTATCTAACTGAGTATTTGTTACAAATTTCAACATTTTTTGTCCAGTAGATTTGGAGGAAATAGGCTGTGACGGATAGACAAACAGACACGAGAGAGATCCTATAAATAAGGGTTTCGTTTTTTATCAGAACAGAGTACGGAACTCTAAAAAAACAAAAAGTGTAAATTCAATCGAATCAAATTTTATTTTATTCAAATTTATTGATAATATCATAATTTTTTAACATTTATATACCACTTTTTTTTTTCAAATAAAGTAAGTACAGGTTGTTAAGGTATGTAAGTAGCATTATTATAATATGCTTTATTATGTGTACCTATTATACATCTCCGTCTTAAGGTTCAGCGTCGCTTTTTCAATTTACGGGTTAGGTGAAGGTACTGTGCGTTTGATTGCATTCACCGACAACATTACAGCATCGCTGTCTTTAGCCCCGCAGATGCGGGCGGTCATCTGGCCCTTGGGGAACATTCGACTAGACATCGTCACCTCACCATTTCCCATGAATAGCTCAATGGAACTAGAATCGACGTAGACAACCATTTTCAATTCATCCATTGTTGGCCTATATTTCGTACGCCGTACACCGTCAACACCTCCGCGGTCTAGGGTAATACGACCCTCTTCATTATCATAGCTAATCGTCACGGTGTCATTTCCGCCTTCTGATTCTATCACGAGAGAGATACTTTTCTTTGAGGAAGAGTGTATTTCTATTCTAGCGGCGTTATTGTCCAATTTTACTTTGGTATCTCTGCAGACATTTCCTGAATACAATTCCCGTCCAACCGCATCCATAATTGCTTGCACAGGTTGCTGAAGTAACTGTCCGTCGGGAGTCAACTTCAAGGTTCGAGCAAGTGTCATCTGTCCTGTGGATCCGTCCGGACCCTCCGGGTAGTTTTCATCCCACATATCATTCCAAGCTATAAGTACTCTTTTGCCGCGCTTGTCTTTAATTGTCTGAGTGGCATAAAAGTCATGACCGTGATCTAGCTCTCTGAAATCTTGTGTCAGCGTAAACAAGTTTGTTATATAATCAAAACAACCTATTATGTAGCCAGTCTGGTACAAGTTTCTGTATTTATCACCCTGTGGCTCAATACCTTGAGGAGAGAACAAGAGAATGAAACGCCCATCGTCCATCTCGAAGAAGTCGGGACACTCCCACATGTAGCCGAGGGTACCATTTGATTCGCCCAGGACGGACACTTCTTCCCATGTTTTTTTATCTTTCGAAGCGTACAGTAGGACTCGCCCACGCGTGCTATTATCGAAAGAGTTGCCCAGCACAATGTAGTATGTATCGTCGTTTTTCCAAACTTTCGGATCTCTAAAATTGGGTTGGTGATCGGAACCGTTGATGACTATGCCGACCTTCTTGATGGAAACCCCGTCGGTGGTTGTTGCCATGATTTGATGCTGTTCATAGTCAGGACTCTTATCCGGGTGGTTGACTTTCCCAGTGTAGAAAATGGTCATGATGTCGTCCTCGACGAGCGCACTTCCTGAGAATACTCCATCCTTATCGTACCACTGATCCGGGTAAAGGGCTATAGGCAGGTGCTCCCAGTGGACTAAGTCTTTGCTCTTGGCGTGACCCCAGCGTGTGATGCCGGGCACGAGGCTGCTTTCAGGGTTGTACTGGTAGAACAGATGGTAATCGCCCTTGAAGATGCAAAAGCCGTTGGGATCATTCATCCATCCCATTTTCGACTTAGGTGAAATCAACGGGCTGAGATGGTAAGTCGGGATATACTCATAGGCGTAATTGTCATCGCACCTATAACAAGCAAATAAGGTGAATAATAAAAATTTGCAAACTGTAGCCGTCATTTTGTCGACGACTCGACAGCACTTAGCTGAAACTGGTCTCGGAATAGTTCACATCCGGAGCAAGCCTTATTATATAGTAGGCGTGTCGTGACGTATTATCGCTGTGAAACAAATAATTTAAATTGCTGTGTACCTGAAGAAAACACAATATAATGGAGATCTCATCATTGTCATTTGTTTTGATCATCACTAATTTAATTCGAAAACTACTACGTAAATGCGATTTACGGTCCTTGGATCATAAGTAAATTTGAAAATAGAAAGACGCTTATGACATTCATATACTTAGACATTGCTTAAATTAAATACAATGTCAATGACAAATCCTTATTTCTATCTAAAACTTGAAGGTAATTGGCAAAAGAACGGTTGTGAAAAAAAAAACGTAAGACCAGGGACGCAAATTTGTTTTCGAAAAAATTAATATATTATTCCTGTGTGGGACAACGTGACAAATTCCTGCTACTAAGGCCGAACACGATGAATATTGTCCCTTGGTACCACACCAATTCATATTGTTTCTGGTCTAAAACGGCTTTTTTCTATTTTTGAACGAGCGAAGCGTGTTCTCTGAGTCAAGTTGGAAGAATCTTCATGAAATTTAGTATGGGGGTAGATAGTATTGATACAATTTGTAGGTAAGATTATGAGCTATATCGGTCAGGGGGTTGCTGAGATATTGGGGTCCAAGAGGGGGTAAAAAAAAAAAGTGAGACAGTCAGATCAAGTGGGGTGTCTAATGAAAGCGCTTTGGTTGGACATTTCAAATCTGTTTTTAATAAGTATTTAGCCTTAGTAGTTTTTGAGACATTAGGGAAAATAAAAATCGTAAAAATCAAAAATTCTAGGGTACTTCCAGCAATCCCACAATGCTGAAATTTGGTATGCTTGTGGCTTTTATGTCACAACTACAGGAAAAAGTCTGAAACTGAAGAATTTAGAAACTTGTACTCCATAAAACAAAAAACCAATATAACATCTATTGTTGCCCTCCCAAATTTCTAGGAATTTGAATGACGCTGGAGTTCTATGGTTTTCGTCAAAAGGACGTTATCAATTAATTCGTCAGGTACTTGATATAGGTACTAACAGGTATTTAGTATTACGCCCCGTTGCTTATAGCCCTATTCAAAGGATATTTCGATGATGTGTAGGAAATTAGAGTTGTTACAGATAGATCCTGTACTGTACTGGTATATAGACCTCGAGCTGAAAATTTTCAAAAATAATAATAGAAAAATGGAAATTACTTGGTTAAGTAGTCGGGCTGATAAAGGTGTTATCGCGAGGTCACAGTTCGGAGCGAACCACTAGTATATAGACTAGTAGTTCGCCCCGAACTGAGACCTCGCGATGACACCTTTATCAGCCCGACTAATTTAAGAGGGGAAGAAAAGGTTTTGTATTTAACGGCTATGTAAGTATGTTTGTATGGATGTTCCATCAGAAATCTAAAACTACCAAGTCAATTTCTCTAACACGAGAGAGATTTTGTTGAGCAAAAAAAATTTTTTTTGAATAAGCAGTGCTATCTTTTTGTTGTTTTGCTACCTAATTTTTAAAAATTTATGTTTTCTACGCTAAAAATTGATATTACAAGAAAAAATCCTCAATGTTCGACTTCTCCCCGTTAAACAAAGTATACTTAAATAATAAATTTCATTATTTTATTTGCATTACCAGAGAACTCGAAGTATCTTCGAGATATTTTTTGATTATTTTACTTTATTTACCCTTCCAACCGATTTCTAAAAACATATACTTACTGAGAAAAAAAAATTACCTCGAGGTAATTTCCTACACATCATCGAAATAACCTTTGAATAGGACTAAGCAATGGGGTGTAAATACTACATACCTGTTAGTACCTATATCAAGTACCTGACCAATAAATTGATAACGTCCTTTTGATGAAATCCATAGAACTCCAACGACATTCAAATGAGGTCAACAATGGATGTTATATTGGTTTCTGTTTTATGGAGTACATGTTTCTAATTTCTTGAATTTCAGACTTTTCCCTGTATTTGTGACACATAAGCCACAAGCATACCAAATTTCAGCATTGTGGGATTGCTGCAAGTACCCTAGAATTTTTGATTTTTACGTTTTTTATTTTCCCTAATATCTCAAAAACTACTAAGGCTAAATACTAATTAAAAACAGTTTTGAAATGTCCAACTAAAGCGCTTTCATTAAACATCCCACTTGATCTGACTGTCTCACTTTTATTTTTTTTGCCCCCTCTTGGACCCCAATATCTCAGCAACCCCCTGACCGATATACCTCATAACCTTACCTACAAATTGTACCAATACTATATACCCCCATACCAAATTTCATGAAGATTGGATTAACAGTTTGGAAGTTTTCAAAGATACATACATACATACAAACGCCAATTCTTCCAACTTGACTCAGAGAACTCGCTTCGCTCGTTCAAATATGAATCACTCATATTTTGAATTAGTTCTAACAATGTAGTTACTCATTGGGCACTGAATAATAAATTTTACTTCGAAGATTTATTTATAATGAGCTCTAGCTGAAATAACAAATATTAATAAAATTTATTCGAATAAAATATGTTGGATTGATTTTGCTAACAACTGAACGTGACCCAAAATGAGTAGATCCGTAGAAGAACCAAGATCACCAACATAGCTCTCAGAATTAGTAAGTTGAATTGGCAGTGAGTAGGCCATAATGGCTCGCAGAACTGACAACCGTTGGGTAATAAAGGTTCTCGAGTTGCGACCACAAGCCAGATGATGCAGTGTAGGAACACTCCCTTCCCGATAGACTAAAGACATTATACAGGTAGCAGGAAGCTACTGCACGATGAAGTTACTGTTACTGTTGTTTGGAAGTTTCTGTGGACTTCTGCATGATGATGATGATGATGTGAGGAATACATTTAATTTCTACATATGCATTTCTACTTTTAATTTTTCGATCAATATTATTTTTTTAAATCAGGTAAGCACTACTATTTTTTGGTACCCGTACCTCGGCAAGAAAAAATGGGATCCGTAAAGGATCACTTTATTTTCCGTCTGTCTGTCCGTCAAGACCCTTTTTCTAAGAACGGCTGAAAGTAACTTGAAAATTATGCCAAATATAAAGGTTTGTGAGCTAAGGCACTGGTCCCACCGCCGCGCGCCGGTGAGTAAGCGATGAGCTATCGGCGATTTTCTCCCCCAAGAAACGAACAAATGATAATCGCTCCCGTGTAAATAAAAGAGAGAGATTATATTTTTAGTTCATCGCTGGGCTACTCGTTCTACGTTCAAATTCTACTTGTTTATCGCGGCGGTGGGACCAGTGCCTTATATTGGTATTTGCATATTCCTTCATACGCTTGTTAACTAAATGTTTCCGAAATCCTTGACCTTATCATGTTTTGAGATTGTTTGACAATAGCTATTTGTTATACAAGAGTGCAAAGTTGCTTTTTAACCGCGTGCTCAATCTTGATGACCGAGCAAGCGAAGGTTTTCGTAAACGTAACACAGGAACACGTAACTTTTCATCCGAGTGTTTCCCAGTGGTCAGATTGGTGGTCAGACTAGTCTGGCCAACGGGAATTATTTTTCCCGTTGCTCAGATTAGCTCTTAATTTAGTAAAGTACTGTTGAATACAAAAAATACGAAGAGGTCATGTAAATTCCTAATTTTTTTTAATTTTTTTTTATGGTTGTAGTAAAGGATGGAAGCAAGCAAAAAAATTAAAATTAAAACCACGAAACGCATAATCGCACTTTCCGGAATTCTGCCATTACTACCGCCACATTTAGTAGACGAAGGTTGGCAATATATATATGTATTGTTAGCAACGTGAATAAGTTATAGCGATATAAATTAATATTAAGTTCAGGAAATAAAGGAAACTGATTTTTAGTATAGGGCCTAGCATATAAGAATGTATATAGCTTAGGGTGTAACTCATTTACCTTCAAAAATATATAGGTAGGTAAACAATAGGAAATTGTAGGGAAAAAAGTGCTAAAATACATAGAAAAAGATTTAGGCTCTCTGAACGGTAACGCTCCGTAGTAGGTAAGGTACACGCTCTCTCAACGGTAACGCTCCGAGGTAGCTAAGCAAAAGTATAGGAAAATTTAGAGCGCTGTGATTGGCTAATAAAAAGCCTTTTCTATTGGTCAGCCAATAGCATGTAAGGAATTATTTTAGGGAAATTTGTATAAATATAGAGCCGGTGTCTGTACCGGCATTCAGTGTTGAATCAGTTGTTCAAGGAACCAGTTGGAAGAATAAAGAACAGTCAAGCAGTCTTGGAAGTTTCATTGGAAGCCTTTCATTCGGATCCACCAGCGTTGAGGTCTACCTAGTACCCAGGGCTACAGCACCGAGCACCGAGCACCGAGCACCGAGCACCGTAGCACCGAGCATCGAGTACCTGGATCTACGTGACCTACAGTCCGCCCCAATATGTATATATATATATCTATTCACAAATTATGTTAACTACTGGAGAATTGACTGTTGGTCATTTTTTAGAACGCCTTAGATAAAAAATTTATAATAAAATGCAAAACAGTTTTTTTCTTAGATTGTACTTTTTTCTATGTCTTTTCCAGCTGTCAAATAAATCTGGCCAATGGGAAAAATAATTCCCGTTATCCAGACTAGTCTGACCACCAATCTGACCACTGGGAAACACTCTTTCATCCCACCTCTGCGAGGAAATGACTGAATGCAAAAAGAAAACATTTACAATCACAAGATACTTTTGCGCATTTTTAACAGTTTCAGTCAATTCTGTTTGTCAAATAAACTTCCTCGTCGCTAGAATCGCTCATTTTAGGTTTTTCACTTGTTCTCAAGTTTCTTGTTTTTAACCTAAGGTTTTAAAAATATGACGTGAAAAGAAAATGGCGCACGTAAAGCAAATTAAAAAAAAAATAATACACCAAAAAGGTTCAGAGTCTGAGTTTTTAACAAATTAAAAAAGGATGTATGATAAATGTCGGCACCATGGAGGTAAATAGTATAAGTAAATAGGTGATGATGTTTTGAATTCACAAACTTAGTGCACACGACGTTCTAAATTAAATTTTACTTTATCCTCTAGCGGATAAAAAAGGCTTTTGCACTCAGATATCGAATAGCAAAACTACTCTTTCCGAGATGGTGGGATTAAAAAACAATTATGCGTCAGGAATGTTATCATGATGTTAAAGAGGACGTCACCGCTAACGAAAGTACGCTTACGCCCTTTTGCACGCAAACAAAGTTGGCTATTATTTCTTCAAACTCCACCTTTTCTAAGGAATAATAGAAAATTAGGAATAGATCAATTTCCAATTCAGTTTAGAGATAAATAAACACCTTACTTGGTTGTACAATAGGTAATTACTTGGTTTGTAGGACACTTTTGTTTAAATTAATTTGAATTTGAGATAATAACAAGTACCAATTCTTAAAAATGAACTCCGATAATACCAAATAGCTAATGAATAAGTAAAGAGGTGGATATAACAGTGATCGACAAATAATATAACTTTTCATTTAAAAAACCGGCTTCCGACATTGTATTTGACTAAATATTTGGATGACAAAAAAATTATGAAAGAACCATAGTGGTGAAAGAATTATGATACTTTTTGAATGCAAATGGTTGGTTTGTTACTGAAAATATCAAAATCGCTGTATGTATGCCTACAATATTTGAAGAGTTCCCTCAATTCCTCATGGATTCCATCATCAGAACTGGATTCTGAAAAAAATGGGACCAAATATACTTTATTGTAGGAATTATACACACCAGTACGCTACGACTTTCGTAGTGATGATAAAAATCTCATACGATTCGCTGTGACGCGGCGCCGCCGCTTCGTGTGCGGACTTGTTTGAACATGTACGTGCTCGTATCGCTCTCGTCCTTCGTGCGTATTACGATACGTTTACGATACGCTTACGTTACGAGCGACGTAGTGTGCGAAAGGCCTTTCGCTGATAGCTGTGCCTACGAAAGTACCTACTGGCCTAATTTGATATACCTAATAAGGAACGATGGATGAGAGATTGACTGGACGTCTGATACCTTAACTCAATGATCTTGGCGACTGTACTGTGACCTTGTGGCTATAAAATCAATTCGCTACGCAGTGGTATCGGACGTAACGGGAACCAATCGTCAGTTAACCTGTACTAGTATAAAAAGTTCTCTGTGACTTACACATAGGCATTATTACCTACCTAATGTATGTAACTAGATAGCAAACAGCTATTACAGTTTGTTTCCAACTTTCTTTCTTTATCTGCTCAAACTTAGAAACCTATTATTAGTCTTATGTTCCTATATCTATGTTTCTATTTATACTTTTATATCGCCGTTGGTTTTACAGTAAATCAAATAAAGACTGATGCGACGGTCAATACTAAAACCATAAAATCGAAAGGACACACATAAAAAGGCACCGATAAGTGTAGCAAACTAGTTAAGTGAGTACAGTTTGGTATGGGATTGGAAAAAGAAACAGAGGGAGATAATACAAGCGATAAACAGATGGCATTTAAACACAGAAGAAAAAATATATGGTCCAGAACAGCAAAGAATAGAAGAAAATGGAATAAAACCTAGAGGAGGCTTATGCAAGCAGAACCATTACGACAAAACGAACCAGAGTCAGACATTAATATAAATGATTCATAATGTAATTAATTCACTGTACCTAAAATATAATTTATGTCTGAATAAATATGGCTTACGTGTAAATTATTATTAGCAGACAGAATTTTAATCATTTTCACAAGTAAGGTCTTTTGTAAGTAAAATTTTGAAAATTTTAACCAAGCTACAAGCAGAAAACAAGCATCAAAATTTGTACAGGAAATCCAAATACACGATTATGTAGTAAAGGCCTTCTACTGTAGTTAAAAGGCTTTTTTTGGACTTATTGGAGTAAAAAATGGAGAAGGTTCTCAATTCGGTTGTTTTATTTGTTAATGTTTGTTACCTCATATCTCCGTCGTTTTATTATTTCTTATTTCTCAAAATCTGTCAAGTAATTTCGAAGCTACAAGGGAACAGATGAATAAACTTACATACATAAAATGCTAATATCATAACCCTCCTTTTACTTTGCCACTATCAGTTATAAAGATGGACTGTTGTATTAATAATGAAGACACGGTATTCCTACAATGGACGAATTGGCAAACCGATTCGTTCACGTTGAATAATAATATTGTCAGATGTTACTACATTGAATTGAATTGGATTTTAAATTTTAAAATCCTTCGCTTGCTCGGTCATTAAAATTGAGCACGCGGTTAAAAAGCAACTTTGCACTCTCGTATCACAAATAACTCTTTTATCTTCCGTGGATATCGTAAAAACCGGCAGGGATTACATCAAGGGATGGGCAGCAGCATCCACCTTAGTACTCCACACCGACACTGCTATCACAAATCTGCTTGCCAAGCGTGGTGATTATGGCAATTCCCCCATTGTATTTTATGTAGAGGCCACGTCGGGCAGTGGACGTCTAAAAGCTTCTTATAAATACAGGCATAACGTAAAGAGAAGATAAACGCTACGAGGGTGGCGCAATGCGAGTCGAATCAAATCAAACCAAAAAGTACATTATTTATTGAAATCACAAGGATAGATTGAAAGATTAACACTTTATTGTAAACCAGAGACGCCAGTAGAAAAGTTCGAAATGTATGGGATTGACGTTAGCTATCGATATGTCACGTGGTCTTTTGTATTGAATTACGACTGTAGAAATGGAATCGCTTCGAAGCGAATGCCGTTTGGCTAGGCCCTCAGGAATACATAACAGGATTTAATAAAATTAGCAGTACAATGGGTGGCCTTATTGCTGAGAGAGATTTCTTCCAGGCAACCTTTGGATGGACTGTAACGAGCGAAGCAGTAACGAAACAGCGGTGCACAGAGTAAAAATAATAACAATAATGATAGAATGATAAAAGTTTTTACATTAAACTCGAATACATAATATACCTACTTTTATAAAATAGATTAATAAATAGTAATAAGTTAAATACTATAAACGGTAAATACTATAATACGCCCTGTGGGGTCAACACGAATAATTTACGTTAGCAAGACGCTAGCGAGACGATCGCAAATGTCAAATATTGGCCAATGACATCAGGGTAACTTGAAATCTCAGTAAGTTGATTGGTTCATATTTGACGTTTACTATAGTAACGCTAGCGTCTCGATAGCGTTAGATGTTCGTGCTTGGGCCTCAGATAAAAGAAAAGAAAATCTGAGTATTCTACTTATACATACACAAGATATTTCCACGATCCTATCAAAACGAGAGTAGGGCAGACAGATAATGATTCTTCAGTGCTAAGCTTGAATGTGTGCAGTAATAAATAAATAAATAAAATAAAATGCTGGACATTTCACACAACATTATCTAGGCCCAAGCTAAGCAGAGCTTGTGTTATGGGTACTAGATAACTGATATACTTAATACAAATACATTACATAGATAGATATTTTTTTATTTTAGAAAAAAACCCAGAACACCCTGAACAAATATCTGCAGATTGTACAAATATTTGTTCCGAGGCGGGAATCGAACCCGCAACCTCCTGCGTGGCACAGAGGTCGTCAAAACGTGCAGTGAAGATGCCAAGAAGATGTGAAGGATCATTTTGAATCGTTTTTTAACCTAAATAAACAAAATATGTCATCATACAATAACAGTCACATCAAACATCACATTAGCCTTTAGACGTCCACTCTGGGGCGAAGGCGTCCCCAAGGGATAGAATGCAATGTGAGCGATTTACCATAATCACTACGCTTGGCAGGCGGACTGGTGATCGCAGTATTGGTGTTAAGTACTCAGGTGGATGGTGCTACCCATCCCCTGGTGTAATCCCTTAGTCGGCTTTTACGACAGCCACTGAAAGAGACGGAGGGATCTTTTCTTAGGCCAGACACAGCACAAAATATATAAACTAGTGGTTCGCCCCGAACTGAGACCTCGCGATGACACCTTTATCAGTCCGACTACTTAAATTGCTTAAATGTAAGACATTTACGTAATTTCCATTTTTTTTTTTAATTTTCACCTCGAGGTAATTTCCTACATATCATCAAAATAACTTTTGAATAGCACTAAGCAACGGGGCTTTCATACCACCACAGACAAGTAACTTGTCTCTGATACTACATAAGTCTGTTACGAAATTAATTGGTAACGTCCTTTTGACGAAATCATAGAACTCCAACGTCATGCTGACGATACTTCTTTGATTTTCAAAGTTGATAGATCTAAATCTAATTACGATGATGTAATTGATTCACTATCGCGTGTTCTTGAGTGGTTCACAGTTAATAATCTTTTGCTTAATGCTAAAAAAACTAAATGCATCAAATTCACATTGCCAAATGTAAAACATTATCCAACTAATATTAAAATAAATGGGGAGACACTTGATCTTGTCAAGTCTACCATTTTCTTAGGGCTTAATATTGATGCGGGCTTGCAGTGGGCACCACAAATTGTGGCTCTTGCTGGTAGACTTAGTTCCGCTGCATATGCAGTTCGTATAATAAGGCAGCTTACTGATGAAGCTACAGCTAGGCTTGTTTATTTTAGCTACTTCCATAGTGTTATGTCATATGGTATCATACTGTGGGGTAAAGCAGCAGATATCCAAGCTATTTTTGTCTTGCAAAAACGGGCAATACGTGCCATTTATAAAATGAAGTCGCGTGACTCCTTGAGAGAGCGTTTCAAAGAAATCAATATTCTTACAGTAATATCGCAATATATCTATGAAATATTATTACATACACATAAACACTTGGATAGTTTTATGATAAAAAGTGACGTGCATGGTATTAACACGAGAAATAAACACAAACTAAATATACCAAAATTTCGATTAAAGAAAGTAAGTGGGTCTTTTATGGGGAATTCTGTACGGTTCTATAATAAACTTCCAGAAGGTGCATTTAAACTTCCTATTCGAAGATTTAAATCCTACATAAAGATGAATCTAATTAAAAAAGCGTATTACACTCTTGATGACTATATTAATGATAAAGCCGCGTGGCCTGATGTCGCTCTGCCCCTCGACTGCTAAAATGGAAATTTGCAATATCTGTACTTACCTATTTACATGTTTGTATTAGATTATTATTTATAAGTATAACAAGCGTAGCGTGTGCTGTCTTGCATATTTTTGCTGATGTTTATTTACTTTTGACTACCTTCCTAAGGTTTTTAAGTTCTCATTTACTATGTATCATCAACTCCTTGCTCCGAGGCACCACACAGGCGCTTCTCACCTAGTGGTAAGACGGACCATTTATGTAAGCCAAGCCGAGTTTGTTGCCTGATTCTTCTAGGCTTGGTCGCGTTGGAACAGGAGTAATTTAATTTTATATAAGACGATTCAAAATGATCCTTGTGATTTCAATGAATAAAGTTCTTTTTGACTTTGACTTTGACTTCATTCAAATTCCTAGAAATGGGAGGTCAACAACGGATATTATATTGGTTTATTGTTTTATAGGGTACATGTCTCGAAATTCTTCAATTTCAGACTTTTCCCTGTAGTTGTGACACAAAAGCCACAAGCATACCAAATTTCAGCATTATGGGATTGCTGGAAGTACCCTAGAATTTTGGATTTTTAGGTTTTTTATTTTCCCTAATATCTCGGAAACTACTAAGTTTAAATACTTATTAAAAACAGTTTTGAAATTTCCAACCAAAGCGCTTTCATTAAACACCCCACTTGATCTGACTGTCTAACTTTTATTTTTTTACCCCCTCTTGGACCCCAATATCTCAGCAACCCCCTGACCGATATAGCTCATAACCTTACCTACAAATTGTACCAATACTATCTACCCCCATACCAAATTTCATGAAGATCGGATTAACGGTTTGGAAGTTTTCATCGGACAAACATACATACATACATACATACAAACATACAAACGCCGATTCTTCCAACTTGACTCAGAGAACTCGCTTCGCTCGTTCAAAAAAGATACAAATGTTTATTGCACAGTCTTAGGGTCGTTTTCCACCGGGGCGGAGAGAAGAGGAGACGAGTGCAAAGCTGGAAGGTTATAGGCAGGCAGGCTTGACAGGTAAAAACAAAAAAGAAATAACGAAATCGGATTGGTTTATTCAAACACATCTCCTCTAGTCTCCGCTCCTCTGGTCCTTAAGTTACTACAAATAACAACATTTTGTAATGTCGTGAGACCAAAACCATAGGTTAGACATTACTTTGAGTTCCTCGCTCCAGCTCTGGCCATCTTAAGGGGCACTAGACGCCAGTGTGTTTAATGGCAATAATTATAATAACTAGTGGTTCGCCCCGAACTGAGACCTCGCGATAACACCTTTATCAACCCGACTACTTACCTAAGTAATTTCCATATTTTCTATTATTATTTTTGAAAATTTTCCCTTCGAGGTCTACCAGTACAGTACAGGATCTACCAGTAACTTCTCTAATTTCCTACACATCATCGAAATAACCTTTGAATAGGGCTAAGCAACGGGGCGTAGTTATACTACATACCTGTTAGTACCTATATCAAGTACCTGACGAATTAATTGATAACGTCCATTTGATGAAAACCATAGAACTCCAACGTCATTCAAATTCTTCGAAATGGGAGGTCAACAATGGATGTTATATTGGTTTCTGTTATATGGAGTACATGTTTCTAAATTCTTCAATTTCAGACTTTTCCCTGTAGTTGTGACACAAAAGCCACAAGCATACCAAATTTCAGCATTGTGGGATTGCTGGAAGTACCCTAGAATTTTGGGTTTTTAAGTTTTTTATTTTCCCTAATATCTCGAAAACTACTAAAGCTAAATAATTATTAAAAACAGTTTTGAAATGTCCAACCAAAGCGCTTTCATTAGACACCCCAGTTGATCTGACTGTCTCACTTTTATTTTTTTTACCCCCTCTTTTACCCTAATATCTCAGCAACCCCCTGATCGATATAGCTCATAACCTTACCTACAAATTGTACCAATACTATCTACCCCCATACCAAATTTCATGACGATCGGATTAACGGTTTGGAAGTTTTCATCGGACAAACATACATACATACATACATACATACATACATACATACAAACGCCGATTCTTCCAACTTGACTCAGAGAACTCGCTTCGCTCGTTCAATTATTTATTGATTCAGAAAAATTCACATCATAAATGATAGTAATATGTTGTTACTATTGTGTTACATTATACCTAATTGTGAAACTTTAAACTAGCTGGAGTGAGTAGGAGGTACTTAAGAGTACTTACTTACTCACAATATCATTAGTAATGCAGCTTAACTAACTTAGAACTAATTATTTTATATAAATTAGCGCTTAAGAATTAATTGGCAGAAAAAATATACCGGGCGTAAAAAGACTACTCCCGAAAACTGAAACAGTGCATTCAGACAATGATTCTGAAAATATTTAAGCTGAAAAAACACGAAAAAAATGCTCACTTTTGGTCCGCTTTTTTCGTATTTTCTTTATAAATGTCCATAAAATATCGTTAAACGAACACGAAAACCTATTTTCCATCATTAAAAACACGTTAATAAATAAAAACGTAAAAAAAAGCAATGAAAACCACATGAGAAATATTGGCCCTACGGGTCGATCAGCTGACCGGAGCGTTGATCTGGCAGCTGGAAAAAATGCGTACATTGCTGGCTGACAAATACGATACGAAACGAAAAAAAAGGTTTTCTCCTGTATGAATCACCGTCAGGCGAAAGCTGTTTTATATAGCTATGATATAGGTAGCTTTACCGGTACCTTCAGTATTCGGGAGCTGTCTTTTTACACCCCGTATATTATAAACATATAACTAAACAAGGCTTGAAACATTCAATAATACTATGTTTATAACGGTAATAATTAGATAAGTTCAGTTATTCAAAATATCTAGATTAAAAAAAACTAATACCATAATAGAAAGCAACTAAATGCTTTTAAGCAGACTTCAAAAAAAAGAGGAGGTTCTCAATTCGGTTGTATTTTTTAGGGTTCCGTACCCTAACGGTAAAACGGACCCTATTACTAAGGCTCCGCTGTCCGTCCGTCCGTCTGTCACCAGGCTGTATCTCATGAACCGCGATAGTTATACTGTTGAAATTTTCACAGATAATGTATTTCTGTTGCCGCTATAACAAATACTAAAAAAACAGAATAAAATAAATATTTAAGGGGGCTCCAATATAACAAACGTGATTTTTTTGCCGTTTTTATAGATAATGGTATGGAACCATTCGTGCGCGAGTCTGACTCGCTCTTAGACGGATTTTTTTTATCTACAAGTGTCCCTACTGCTTGTATGTTTATTGTATTCATTGATTTTATTTTCTTTTTTAGTGTGGCACAAAGCACCAAACTGTTGATGGCCCTCGTGATATTCCTATCGTTCACGATCCAGTTCTACGTCCCAATGGAGATGATTACGAGGACGTTGAAGAAGCGGAACTCAGACAAATACGAGAACGTTATACAAGTTGCAATAAGGATTACTATTGTTTGTGTCACAGGTAAGATAATTTGCAATTCATGTCATGGCCTGTACAACTGCGTATTTTTACGTATATGGCTTGTTTTACTCGACAATTACAATCAAAACTAAGTGAAGAGTTCTAATCGAATTGGGCTATTCAATGTTTGAGGGTTCCAAAAAGTTTTTGTGATTCTATTGTACCTTTCCCAAAGCGTTGTTCGAAAACTTCGTAACAAGGACAAAACATGCCCAGAACTAACAGCGCTATGACACTGACAAGTTTGAAGGTAATGAAATAGATGGTTAGCCGAGTTAGATGGTTATAATTTAATGACATAATTTAGTGTCTATCTTAATTGATCATCACAAAAACACCACAATGAAGTTTTGGAAGCTGTTTGCGTAAATAGCTTCACAATTTGACTGGCCAGATTTACTTGGCATGTAGTGCTCAGCAAACATGCTAAAATTCCTTGCACAATATACAAAAATAATTCATTCAAACATCACAGATGTAAATGTTGTTAATGTTATTTATGCGGGCTATTATTTATTTCGACTAAATGTAGCTTAGCAATATAAATTATTAATATCGAATTTCTTTAAAATTCTCTTTTAAAAAAGTAAAAGTAAGGGCAATAATTTTGGTGATAATTACATAGTAAACATACTGCAGATAGTTTCATAGAAAGAGGTAAACTCGCCTTTGTACATGTATCTTATTATTTAATCTCATCACGTCGCACTGGGCGTTCAAAATTTATAGTTCATGTGGTCCGATCGGTAGGACAAAGGCAGTAGGACCACGTGGCCAGAGGGCTTCTTTTGAGATCAGTCCTCGTCTTAACATCAGGTGGGCCATATGTTTGTCATTTAATTAAATAAAAATAAACGCTTCAACCACACCTTGTCCTTGTTTTTCATGAAGTTTTCAGTAGTTCTCCTCGTAAAACATTTTGAGAGAGTTAGGCATTCGGAACTTTGTCGTTTATATTTAAGTACCGAAGTATTTAAGTGGATTCAGTAAAAGATTTTCCAACAAATTATTTAAATCTTCGTAGAATTATTATTTTGGAGCAAAATATTTTAATGACAGCAATTTTAAGGATTTCTATTAAACTCGTAGTAGCATTTCTTCCTATTGTTTTAGGAAGTGATGAGGAAGTACATTCTTTTCAGTTTTTGCCCTTTCGATTACTTCAGGCTCTCAGCATAACAAAGTTAATACAAATATTTTGTTTCTGTTTTATGATTTATATAAAAATACCTTACAAGTAGCAATCATCTTACCTATAATTATTATCAGAAAATCAATAATTTATATAATTTTCTAAATTTATAACCGACTTTGCGGGACTTTTTTAATATTTGTATGGTCAGTAAATATTTGTTCCAACTTTTGGTATTGTGGTACTCGTAGTTCCTGATACCCACAACACATGGAATCCTAGGGGATTGTTGTTGTTCAGTTGGCGACCTCTGTGGCGTGGTGGGCGAGTAGCCGGCTGAGATGCGAGAAGTTGCAGTTTCGATTCCTGCTGCGGGACAAATGTTTGTATGCTCTGCAAATATTTGTTCCGGTTCTGGGTGTTATGGTACCATGACACTCGTAGTTCCTAATAACCACAACACAGGGAATCTTAGTGTGGGATTAGGGCTACGTATGTGACTGTTGGGTGTTATGTTATGTATCACGATACAGCATCATAAGTTCGTTTTTTGTTACAGTTGCGATCTCTGCTGCCTTTCCAAATCTCGAGCTAGTCATCGGTTTCGTTGGAGCAATCTTCTTCTCCACCCTTGGTCTTTTCTTCCCAGCTGTTGTCGAAACTGTGTACCGCTGGGACCGGGATCTTGGCTGGATGAATTGGATTCTCTGGAAGAATATGTTAATTGGAATAATATCTATGGTGTGTTTGGTCTCGGGAGGCTACGTATCTGTTGTAGGAATGATCGAGGAGTTTTATAAAAAGGATGATGTTGTATTGCTATATGATAATAATGCTACGCTAACTTTGACGTAAAAAAATTGAAATTTATTTTGTAAAAAGATTAAGTAGTCATCGGTAGCTACGAAATTTGCTTCTAATTTGACTATTGTTTCTTTAAACTCTATGAAACTTTGAACACATGATCAGTACACTAATATCAAGACCCGTGGTGCGTTAGTTTCTTATAAAGTTAAAGAGTTACTAAATCATTAATAAAATATAATCAATTTTTTAACCGACTTCACAAAAAGGAGAAGCTCACAATTCGGATGTATATTTTTTTATTTTTTTGTTACCTCATATCTCCGGCGTTTATGAACTGATTTGTAAAATTCTTTTTTTATTTGAACTTTTTATTTTTGAGGGAACTCCTCAAATATTGTAGGCATACATATGGCGATTTTGATATTTTCAGCAACAAACCAAGCATTTGCATTCAGAAAGTATCATAATCCTTTCACCACTATGGTTCTTTTATAATTTTTTTTCATCCAAATATTTAGTCGAATACAATGGCGGAAGTCGGTTTTTTAAATGAAAAGTTATGTATAACTAACTCACCACGCTTCTAGATATATTCTAGATATTTGACGACCACTGTGGCGCGGCGGGCGAAGGTTCGCCTGCGACGCAGAAGGTTGCGGGTTCGATCCCCGCCTCGGAACAATTATTTGTGCGATTTGCAGATAATTGTTCCGGGTGTTCTGGGTATTTTCTATGTATAATAAAAAATATCTATCTATGTAATGTATTGTATTAAGTATATCAGTTATCTTGTACCCATAACACAAGCTCTGCTTAGCTTGGGGCTAGATAATGTTGTGTGAAATGTCCAGCATTATTTATTTATTTATATTAGAGTACTGATCATGTTTCCAAAATTTAAATGACATTGAAGAAATAATAGCCAAAATAGAAGCAATCTTTGTTCGCATACAAAAGGGCGTAAGCACCTTACCTGTAACCTTCTATAAGACGTTTTAGAAAAATTTACAATTCTGAAAAATGTTTAGTCTCGAATCGTTTTGTAAATAGTAATTTAGGACATAAACATTGAATAAAGTATTCAGATCCAGAATAATTATAAAAATAGCTTGTAAAATATCCAGACCTCTGTGGCGTGGCGGGCCAAATGCCGTCTGAGATGCAAGAGGTTGCGGGTTCGATTCCCGCTACGGGACAAATGTTTGATGATCTGCAAATATTTGTTCCGGGTCTGGGTGTTATGGTACCATGGTACTCGTAGTTCCAGATACCCACGACACAGGGTCTCAGGGTTATGTTATTTTATCTTACCTAGCAAATATTTGTACATAAAATAGAAGATAAGTAAAATATTATATGAACATCGAAGTATTTATTTAAATACCTATCCTACTCTGTGGTTAATACCCAAACCAGGTAAATCCTATTTAATTAGAGTAAGTATTATTGTTACCTACAATAAACTAACCCTTGTCATAGAATACGTTAGTGTAAGTGGTTCTTTGATTGAAACCAGTTGCATTAACAACAGACTAAGAACGATTCCAAGAAATACAAGACACACGTCGGATCTTACGATTGCAGTTATGCAATTATAGAGGCTATTTAAGGTGGATCTTCTCGCATGTGGCGTGAAATTTAAATTTTATTGTATTTTTTGCTCGTCACAGCTCACCAACACTTCTTGATGTAGCGTAACCAGGGTTAGCGAAAACTAAGAGACCCAACAAACATGTTTTAATTGATAGTATCTCATAAATATTCTCTGTTAAGCTACGGATATCCCTGAACTAAAAAAACACTGTAAAAATCGTTGAATAATATTCGTAGCTAATCTTATTATTTTTACGAAATACTTTCAACTAAAACAAGTGTATTAGGTCTCCTACTTTTTACAAAATCAATTTTCGCTATCACAAGAAGTGTTATTGAGCTGTGATGAGCAAAAAACATTAAAATTTTAAATTCGCGCCACTTGCAAGATGCTCCACCTTAAGTCTAAGCCATTATTTGCAGATCATGCAAACATTTATTCCGCAGTTAATCGAACCCGCAACCTCTTGCGTATTAGCCGGCTGCTCGCCCTCTGCGCCACGGAGGTCGTCATCATTGGTCAGTATGAGTATTTACTGATAGATCCTTATATTATCTTTTTGTTATGATCCCATGGACTTTGGCATTACTAATAGATCCCTTAAATATTTGATTTAGATCACGTCTGTCAGATTCCACTTTCGTCAGATCACTTTTTTCCGTATAGGTCAGAATTTTGAAACTGGTGACGAAACAGGAATTCTCATGACTCCTCGTCTGTCAGATTCCGCTTTAGTCAGATCTAAAAAGCTTATAGGTACATGATTAAATTTTTTTTTTTTATTATTTTGTGAAGATGAGATGTAAGCACTTTTTTATGTTTGTTTTTTTGTGTTTTTTGTGTGTACACTAAAGTATATTTTAAAATTTTGTTTTATTGGTCATGACTACCATGACGAAATTGAACAGAAATTATAAAAAAAACTGCTTCTGACGAAAGTGGAATCTGACAGACGTGATCTAAATCAAATATTTAGGCAGTTTTCGAATTACTAATAGATTCTGTGATGAACTAGCTATTGAAGTAGTACAGTCAGCGAAAATTCAAAGGGTAACTATATTTGAATATCTTTCATAGGAAAAAGTTATTTTGGCTCAATATTTGTAAATTAAAGTTCTCGATTGAAAAATTTGAATAAAATTTGTCGAATGAAAAATCTTGAATTAAATTTCTCGAATGAAATATCTCGAATTAAATTTCTCGAATAAAAAACTCCTCAGTATTACCGGTTGTCACGAAAACCTCGCAACAGAATTATGTAAACACGTGTATCTAAAGCTAAGTAGGTACTTTGCTTAGAATAAATTATCCAAGGTACATTGTAAGAAAATGGATCGTGATTTGAAAATAATGGAGTCATTATCCCTGCATAGTTTCTTATAGCGTAGATGCATAAATAAACAATGCTTTTGATGAGAATTTTCTTTTTGAGATGGTTTTGTTTTCTGGTATAATAGTTCGTAGATTTTCCACGATGCATAATATGGACACTTTTCCCGGAACATAGCTAGTATGCTATCATCAGATAAGATTTTTTGAAAAGTTGGCAAAATACGATGTAAATGTGAAAAAAAAGTGGTCATTGTGCGATTCATGTATGGTAATGTAAAAATGTTGGCATTGTGCTACAGATCACATGTAAGTATTTAATAGTCAACAAATAGCGATAGTAGGTATCCTGCTGCGAAATCTTTGAAAGCTGCCTAAAGTAAATTTTAACAATTACTTGACCTGTCGTACTGTGATAACTCGTTCCGTACAGATATTTGTTTCTGTTTGTAATAGAACTTCTTGTGAAAGAGTTCATCCGGGGAAGTACCTATTTCTATTCCAACATACCTATTTCTACCGCTAAGGTAGACTGAGTTACTATGTTCCGGTTAGAAGGATATGGGTACCGGTGAAATAACAGACACATGCGACTTTATATCTTTATGTTTCAGGGTAGCAGGCGCATTACAATGTCACGTAGGTCACGTCCTTATTAGATGTGACCTAAGTGGTTTTGTATTTGTTATGGGCTGTTACCGCTTAACATCAGGTGGACCTTGGGCCAAATGTTAGCTCCGCTATTAACTTATATAAAAAATTAACTTATTTTGTATTGTAACATAGGTATCACTCGGTTGGTAAATTGGTGGTGCATTTGCATAACTTTTCTTTAGTTCAATTATTATATAAAAAAATATCGGGACTTTATTTACTCACCTGATTAAAGTGAAAAATAAGTAACTTTCGTGAATTATATCATTCATTTTGTAAAAACGGGAAATTTTCACGTACCGATATGTTGGTGGAAGCACCAACAGGTTTCGACCCTAATCGAGGGTCTTCATCAGGGTGGGTATAGGATCCGCGCTACACTCCCTCCGCGTCCTTCCTCGCACTGCGTCTCTGAGCTCGCTCCTCTCGGCTCGTCCGGCGCGGGGGTGGGGGGAGCTCAGAGACGCAGTACATACATATGGCGATTTTGATATTTTCAGCAACAAACCAAGCATTTGCATTCAGAAAGTATCATAATCCTTTCACCACTATGGTTCTTTCATAATTTTTTTTTCATCTAAATATTTAGTCGAATACAACGGCGGAAGTCTTTTTTTAAATGATAAGTTATTCACGGATTGTTAGAAATTCATGGTTTTGTTTTGAAATAAAATATGAGGCGCCTTTTATTTTCTCATAGTGGGTGATGAAAAGTAGAGTGTAACACTCGGGCGCAAAATATATTTTTGGCTCGGGCGACGTACTTTGAATCCCTCGCTACGTTCGGGATTCTACTAAAGAATCCCTCGCTATGCTCGGGATTCTACTCTAGAATCCCTCACTTCGTTCTGGATTCAAAAAAGCGCCCTCGCCGTAAAAATATTATTTTGCTCCCTTATGATACAATCTACTATTCTTTCTTTCTTTCTTTTTTCTTCTGTTGTAGATACGCATCATACGTCAACTGCAGTATAAGTGTCTTAAATTGTGAGACATTCTTTCATCATCTTTTTCTTCATCAGCCGGTAGACATTCACTACTGGATGTGATTAGTTACTTACTGATAGATCCGGTGTGTTAAACCTAGACTTTTAAAATTATATAAAAGAATTATATAAATTAAAGGGCTTGCTATGAAAAATATACAGACGTACATTTTTCATAGCAAGCCCATTAATTTGTTAAGTCACATTATGCAATTCATTTTGACAAAAGTATTTTTGTCTTCATTTTCTAGTTTGCCCTACAAAAGTATCCCCAAAACCCGAATTTGTTTATTATAGAGTTATCTAACTGAGTATTTGTAACAAATTTCAACATTTTTTGTTCAGTAGATTTGGAGGAAATAGGTTGTGACGGATAGACAAACAGACACGAGAGAGATCCTATAAATACGTGTTTCGTTTTTTATCAGAACAGAGTACGGAACTCTAAAAAAACAAAAAGTGTAAATTCAATCGAATCAAATTTTATTTTATTCAAATTTATTGATAATATCATAATTTTTTTAACATGTAATATATACTACTTATTTTTTTTCAAATAAAGTACAGGTATTGTTAAGGTTTGTAAGTAGCATTATTATAATATGCTTTATTATGTGTACCTATTATACATCTCCGTCTCAAGGTTCAGCGTCGCTTTTTCAATTTACGGGTTAGGTGAAGGTACTGTGCGTTTGATTGCATTCACCGACAACATTACAGCATCGCTGTCTTTAGCCCCGCAGATGCGGGCGGTCATCTGGCCCTTGGGGAACATTCGACTAGACATCGTCACCTCACCATTTCCCATGAATAGCTCAATGGAACTAGAATCGACGTAGACAACCATTTTCAATTCATCCATTGTTGGCCTATATTTCGTACGCCGTACACCGTCAACACCTCCGCGGTCTAGGGTTATACGGCCCTCTTCATTATCATAGCTAATCGTCACGGTGTCATTTCCGCCTTCTGATTCTATCACGAGAGAGATACTATTCTTTGAGGAAGAGTGTATTTCTATTCTAGCGGCGTTATTGTCCAATTTTACTTTGGTATCTCTGCAGACATTTCCTGAATACAATTCCCGTCCAACCGCATCCATAATTGCTTGCACAGGTTGCTGAAGTAACTGTCCGTCGGGAGTCAACTTCAAGGTTCGAGCAAGTGTCATCTGTCCTGTGGATCCGTCCGGACCCTCCGGGTAGTTTTCATCCCACATATCATTCCAAGCTATAAGTACTCTTTCATCGTTCTTGTCTATAATTGTCTGAGTGGCATAAAAGTCATGACCGTGATCTAGCTCTCTGAAATCTTGTGTCAGCGTAAACAAGTTTGTTATATAATCAAAACAACCTATTATGTAGCCAGTCTGGTACAAGTTTCTGTATTTATCACCCTGCGGCTCAATACCTTGAGGAGAGAACAAGAGAATGAAACGTCCATTGTCCATCTCGAAGAAGTCGGGACACTCCCACATGTAGCCGAGGGTACCATTTGATTCGCCCAGGACGGACACTTCTTCCCATGTTTTTTTATCTTTCGAAGCGTACAGTAGGACTCGCCCACGCGTGCTATTATCGAAAGAGTTGCCCAGCACCATGTAGTATGTATCGTCGTTTTTCCAAACTTTCGGATCTCTAAAATTGGGTTGGTGATCGGAACCGTTGATGACTATGCCGACCTTCTTGATGGAAACCCCGTCGGTGGTTGTTGCCATGATTTGATGCTGTTCGTGGTCAGGACTCTTATCCGGGTGGTTGACGTTCCCGGTGTAGAAAATGGTCATGATGTCGTCCTCGACGAGCGCACTTCCTGAGAATACTCCATCCTTATCGTACCACTGATCCGGGTAAAGGGCTATAGGCAGGTGCTCCCAGTGGACTAAGTCTTTGCTCTTGGCGTGACCCCAGCGTGCGATGCCGGGTACGAGGCTGCTTTCAGGGTTGTACTGGTAGAACAGATGGTAATCGCCCTTGAAGATGCAAAAGCCGTTGGGATCATTCATCCATCCCATTTTCGACTCAGGTGAAATCAACGGGCTGAGATGGTATGTCGGGGTATACTCGTAGGCGTAATTGTCATCGCACCTATAACAAGCAAATAAGGTGAATAATAAAAATTTGCAAACAGTAGCCGTCATTTTGTCGACGACTCGACAGCACTTAGCTGAAACTGGTCTCGGAATAGTTCACATCCGGAGCAAGCCTTATTATATAGTAGGCGTGTCGTGACGTATTATCGCTGTGAAACAAATAATTTCAATTGCTGTGTACCTGAAGAAAACACAATATAATGGAGGACTCATCATTGTCATTTGTTTTGATCATCACTAATTTTATTCGAGAACTACTACGTAAATGCGATTTACGGTCCTTGGACCGTAAGTAAATTTGAAAATAGAACGAGAGAGGGAGAGGTCACCGGTAGCTAACGAAAGGACGCTTTCGCACGCGAACAAAATTTGCTTCTAATTTGGCTTTTATTTCTTCAAACTCCTCTTAATCTTTTCTAAGAAATAATAGAAAATTCGAAAGAGATCAATTTCCACTTATGTTTAGAGATAAATAAACACGTTACTTGGTTGTACAATACTTGTTTGTAGGACACTTTTATTTAAATTAATTTAAATTTGAGATAATAACAAGTATTTTTAAGTATGAACTCCGATAGTACCAAATAGCTAATGAATAAGTAAAGAGGTGGATATAACTGATCAACAAATAATAAAATACCAAGGTCATGTACCTAATAGGTAATTTATAGTCTTTAACAATGAAATAGAATAGGAAATTCTTTACTGTACACCTTAAGATAATAAAAATAAACAAAACTTAACATGATAATTTAAAGTACAATAGGCGTTTTTATAGCTTTCTTCGATAGGAATTATAAAACTCAAACTTAACCTTTTAGAAAACTGCTGGAACTAGACACACAAGTACGCTACGACTTTCATAGTGATAATAAAAATCTCATACGATTCGCTGCGACGCGACGCCGCTTCGTAGGCGGACTTGTTTGAACATGTACGTACTTTTATCGCTCTCGTCCTACGTGCGTATTACGATACGCTTACGATACACTTACTATACGAGCGACGCAGTGTGCGAAAGGCCTAACGCTGATAGCTGTGCCTACGAAAGTACCTACTGGCCTAATTTGATATACCTAATAAGGAACTATGGATGAGATATTGACTGGACGTCTGATACCGTAACTCAATGATCTTGGCGACTGTACTGTGACCTTGTGGCTATAAAATCAATTCGCTACGCAGTGGTATCGGACGTAACGGGAACCAATCGTCAGTTAACCTGTACTAGTATAAAAAGTTCTCTGTGACTTACACATAGGCATTATTACCTACCTAATGTATGTAACTAGATAGCAAACAGCTATTACAGTTTGTTTCCAACTTTCTTTCTTTATCTGCTCAAACTTAGAAACCTATTATTAGTCTTATGTTCCTATATCTATGTTTCTATTTATACTTTTATATCGCCGTTGGTTTTTCAGTAAATCAAATAAAGACTGATGCGACGGTCAATACTAAAACCATAAAATCGAAAGGACACACATAAAAAGGCACCGATAAGTGTAGCAAACTAGTTAAGTGAGTACAGTTTGGTATGGGATTGGAAAAAGAAACAGAGGGAGATAATACAAGCGATAAACAGATGGCATTTAAACACAGAAGAAAAAATATATGGTCCAGAACAGCAAAGAATAGAAGAAAATGGAATAAAACCTAGAGGAGGCTTATGCAAGCAGAACCATTACGACAAAACGAACCAGTGTCAGACATTAATATAAATGATTCATAATGTAATTAATTCACTGTACCTAAAATATAATTTATGTCTGAATAAATATGGCTTACGTGTAAATTATTATTAGCAGACAGAATTTTAATCATTTTCACAAGTAAGGTCTTTTGTAAGTAAAATTTTGAAAATTTTAACCAAGCTACAAGCTGAAAACAAGCATCAAAATTTGTACAGGAAATCCAAATACACGATTATGAATAGTAAAGGCCTTCTACTGTAGTTAAAAGGCTTTTTTTGGACTTATTGGAGTAAAAAATGGAGAAGGTTCTCAATTCGGTTGTTTTATTTGTTAATGTTTGTTACCTCATATCTCCGTCGTTTTATTATTTCTTATTTCTCAAAATCTGTCAAGTAATTTCGAAGCTACAAGGGAACAGATGAATAAACTTACATACATAAAATGCTAATATCATAACCCTCCTTTTACTTTGCCACTATCAGTTATAAAGATGGACTTTTGTATTAATAATGAAGACACGGTATTCCTACAATGGACGAATTGGCAAACCGATTCGTTCACGTTGAATAATAATATTGTCAGATGTTACTACATTATATTATGTACTTAGTAAACACATAATACATATATATTCCAATCCTCAAACCGCTTTGTTTTAGCAGTGTAAATAATATTTAGATCGTTTCTCGGAACATAAACAGAAGATTCTTGATTCAGATGTCACGATATTCTACCACCCATACAACCACAGCGTGGTAAACATCGTCATTGTTATCAACCTACAGAAGTCAAACATAGAAAATATAAAACTCTTAAATTCTTGAATAAGTTTTCTCACAAATGTTATACAGAGGTTACTACAATTAGTGCCCAAAAAAGGAATGTTTAAGACGAGAACTGATCTCAAAAGTAGTATTTTTGAATGTCCAGTGCGACGTGACGAGATTAAATCTACAAAGCTAATAATAGTTATAATCGAACAAAATTTAGATCCCTAAAAAAACTCTCGCGTTCAAATTTTGAATGGCAGCAACGCCATTTTTTTACGAATTAAATAGCTTACTGGTATGTTTAAGTTCAAACCACATATTTTTTATCTATGATTTTTTATATTTCGATTAATTCAAAACACGCTAAAAATTCATCCAGTCCTGAAGTGCAAACCAGTTTTAGCGTCAAATAATGACACGCGATTTTAAACTTTAGGTAAACAAAGCCATATGGATCAAATTTTGTATTTTTAGATTTTAGGATTACCGTGCTTAATAAGAAATAATTTTACCAACGTTACTGAGTAACGGTTTTTGTTAAATTAAGATTATACATACCCGTTAGGAAATAAAGGTTCTCGAGTGGTGACCACGCACCAGATGACTGTGATATTTAATAGTGTAGACTTCTTGTGAAAGAGTTCGTCCGGGGAAGTACTACCACCGTACCTATTTCTGCCGCCAAGTACTAGCCGCGTTGCTTTGTTTCGGTTTGAAGGGTTACAGGTGCCGGTAAAATAACAGGCACATGAGACTTTTCATCTTTATGTCTCAGGGTCGGCAGCGCGCGTGTGATGCCTCTGGTGTTGCAGGCGTCCATAGGCTACAGTAACTACATTCCATCAGGTGGGCCGTATGGTTATTAGCTTGCCTAGTAGTATACAAAAAAGTCTACGTCTATGATGAGTCTATCTTCGTACCATCGTGGGGACATTCACAGGACACTGTCTCCTGAACAAACAACCTATAACATCGGAGCCACATACAGCCCACTCTGCAGGGGGTGTCTGACCTAAGAAGAATCGGCTGCCCACGTAGTCCTGGAATGCGTGGGAGTAGCAGCTCAACGTGAACAAATCCTCAACAACCCGAGGTCACTCTGCGAAGCCTGCGAAGACCACAGGAAGCTTTTGTGCTGGAGTTAGGCTGGCTAACTATCCTCTCACGCATAATGGACCATCATAGAGTTCGAATGCGGAAAAGGGAGTTCTTTAACATTAACATTAGAAGTATACAAAAAAGTGTCTGAATGCCCATACACTTTTCACCAGGAAGCCATTAGATGGAGGCAGGCCAAGACTGATTGTCGTGGTATATTGGGGAGGCCTATATCTAACAGTAAATTTTGTACCTACAGAAAATTATGGTGTAGTCTTAATTGAACAAAAACCCATTTCTCATTAACAAAAAAAAAACAATTTCTAACTAAATACGCCTGTTTAAGACACTATTGAGAGAGCTCATTCAAGTTTAATTATACATTTATAACGCATGCGTGGTCCGTTCAATCTCCTCTTCCCAGCGCAGTTCTGATGTAGCGACCGCGAAGCTCGGCTGTACCAGAGCTTTCCACAATCAGATCGTAACTTTAATCAAGTAATTTTTGTATGTGAATAACCCATACCTTAGAAAGTTAATCTACCATTATGGATGATGAAAGTGTATAGTATAGTATCGTGTTTTAGAGAATTTAAATTTGAAACAGTATGGGGTTGTAATTGTTTTAGTTAGATGTAAGAAGTTTAAATTCGTTTTTTTTTTTTATGAGTAACGTTGTCGGATTTCTGGGAAATAGTGTTCTTATTGTGTATACAAATACCATAGTGGGAAAAGTAAAGTGAACCATTGAAGTTCAGTGTGATGGATTGACTAAAACTTTTGTGTGGATGTTCTCTTAGAGGTAAGCTCGTATACGTTCTGGTATGTTATGTTATGTTGGTCTATGCATCAGTTTCTTTCAACCTTAATCGAGATTCTTCTTCAGGGGAATCCGATCTGCACTGCACAGTTTTTTGCTCAGCGAGAAAACATTCTGATAAAATAAGGCTAACCATGATAGTTATAGATATAGCTATATATAAAGCTTGTATACGTCCATCCATATTATGTTCCTGTTATGTAGGAATAAGCCTCTCTCTTCTCTTCTCTGAAGAAGAAGAGAGATAGTTAGGTACAGTTTAGCGACTTCATTATTTACCTTTCCTTATCTCTTAATCCTTTCATCTCGTTAAGCCGCGTGAAATTACGAGCACCGCTTGAAACAACCTTTTCTTTGAAATCGTTTTGGATAATCTAACAAATTTACAAATTGTAAAAAAATATAAAGTGAAGTCAAGTTACATAAAAAATTGTAAAATTACTTTAGTATGTACTGGTTGATTAGAGAATACTGATGCTGTAAAAACTAAATAGACCTACGTGGCTACTCTTGACGCTCTATTACAATCCTAATTCAGAATTTAGTGTCATTTGGTACTCTTGAATTCAATACTAGCGCACAATTTGGAATCGAGATAGGTGGAATTTTATGGAACTAAGTGAAATCGACTTTGCTCCATTTTTTGGTACTCTTGATGCGATTTTGACGTTGTTCTTTCACGAGTCAACACGCAAAGTCAATCGCGTGTTCGTATCTCAATTTTAAACTCAAAAAAAATTGATAAATGCTGGACATTTCACACAACATTATCTAGCACCAAGCTAAGCAGATCTTGTATTATGGGTACTAGATAACTGATATACTTAATACAATACATTTCATAGATAGATATTTTTTATTATACATAGAAAATACCCAGAACACCCTGAACAAATATCTGCAGATTGTACAAATATTTGTTCCGAGGCGGGAATCGAACCCGCAACCTCAAAGTGCCACACAAGCGTTATTAGGATTAAAACTGGATTGCGATTAGAACTGGATTGGGATTTTAACTGTTTTTAAGAGTAGCCCTGATGATACGAAAATAGTGGGTAAAGATACTGAGAAAAGAAAAAGATGACAAACTGACTATCTAAAGACCGTTGCAAACGATCTAAAGATAGATCAACTGATCCAAATCACTACCAGACGGAAGCGTCCTTAAAACGCTGCGGCTGCATTGCCCTGCTAAATGGCAATACTAATGCCTAGAGCCAGATAAGAGCCAGGTCTCAGATCACGCGTCGCTTCGGCCAGACACCCTGAAATAATTTTGAAAACGCGAAGATCCGCCGCGTTACCTCATGGAGTCTCGACCCCGAAAGGCTTAAATATTATGTAAGCTCTACCAAGACTTGCATTTTTGCGTCATTTTAAGAGGGTGTCACCGGTAGCTAGCAAAAGATTTACGCCCTTTTGCACGTGAATGAAGCTTGCTCCTAATTTGGCTAATTTGACTTCCTAAAAAAGGAGGAGGTTCTCAATTCGGTTGTATTTTTTTTATGTTTGTTACCTCATATCTCCGGCGTTTATGAACCGATTTGGAAAATTCTTTTTTTTATTTGAATAGATATACTTCCAGATTGGTCCCATTTTTTTCAGAATCCAGATCTGATCTGATGATGGAATCCATGAGGAATTGAGGGAACTCTTGAAATATTGTAGGCATACATATAGTGATTTTGATATTTTCAGCAACAAACCAAGCATTTGCATTCAGATAGTATCATAATCCTTTCACCACTATGGTTCTTTTATCATTTTTTTTTTCATCCAAATATTTAGTCGAATACAATGGCGGAAGTCGGTTTTTTAAATAAAAAGTTATAGTTTATTCAAAATTCTGTTCGGTTACAACTATATTAGTACCTATTATATTGTTCTACCTACACTATTTTGTGCATCTTATTATTTAATCTCATCACGTCTCACTGGGCATTCAAAAATACTACTTTTGAGATCCTCGTCTAAAAACTACCTCCCCGCAATTTTCGTACAAAAATGTTCTCATATCTCTAGCTGTCTGTCATCTTGACCGATGGTTACAGTAATAGCCCGCTCATGTGTCTGCGAACGTTGCCCTAACTAATGACATGTTGGTGGTATTCAGCTCATGTGTCAAGTGCTATAATGGCGTTTAACTCAGCATAATGGTTTTAAACCGAGACCAAAGTGGAGAGGGTAGTGCAGTAGCAATAATGAAAATACTAAAACACAAAGCAAATTGGTACCAATTGTACCATCAATGGTACAACTCAATGGTACATCTGGGACGGAGGGGCAAAACAGCAAAATGCAGCACATAAACGCAATTAAACCAGCATCATCATCTCACGCCTATCTACGTCCACTGCTAGACGAGGCCTCCCCCACTAACATAACATACATAACATAACACCCAGCATTTCATTTCATTTAATTTATTCAGGAACAATTTACAATTGTATTTGAAATTTAGGTAAGTACATGATAATAAAACAAAACACAAAAATAAAATAACAATAATAAATTATCATCATCAGCCTGGAGAAGTCCACTGCAAAAAGATTATTCAAAATGTCGTAAATTATGTGAGAATACTATTAAAAATTAAATATCACTCAGGTGTAATTAGTATTAAAATTAATTAGAGCTTGAGCTCATCTATAGAATATAGTAGCACCATTTCAGCAAAAACTTTTTTAGTCACAGTCAGTTAACAGTCCTTATCTCACACTAGGATTCCCTGTGTCATGAGAATCAGGAACTATGACTGCCATGGTACCACAACACCCAAATGTATACAATGGGGGGATTTGTCATAATCTCCACACTTAATTGGCAGGCGGATTGGTGAACGCAGTTTGGTGTTGAATAAGGCAAATGCTGCCCGTCCCCTGGTAAACCGTTTAGTAAGTTTTTACTAAAAAACGGAACCCTAAAAACCGGTCAAATGCGAGTCAGACTCGCATGGAACTCGGAACCCTCTGCACAAGTAGGCTAGTAACCATTAGACCAATTCATTTATTGAACGAGCGAAGCGAGTTCTCTGAGTCAAGTTGGAAGAATCGGCGTTTGTATGTATGTATGTATGTATGTATGTATGTTTGTCCGATGAAAACTTCCAAAACGTTAATCCGATCTTCATGAAATTTGGTATGGGGGTAGATAGTATTGGTACAATTTGTAGGTAAGGTTATGAGCTATATCGGTCAAGGGGTTGCTGAGATATTGGGGTCCAAGAGGGGGTAAAAAAAATAAAAGTTAGACAGTCAGATCAAGTGGGGTGTTTAATGAAAGCGCTTTGGTTGGAAATTTCAAAACTGTTTTTAATAAGTATTTAAACTTAGTAGTTTCCTAGATATTAGGGAAAATAAAAAACCTAAAAATCCAAAATTCTAGGGTACTTCCAGCAATCCCACAATGCTGAAATTTGGTATGCTTGTGGCTTTTGTGTCACAACTACAGGGAAAAGTCTGAAATTGAAGAATTTCGAGACATGTACCCTATAAAACAATAAACCAATATAATATCCGTTGTTGACCTCCCATTTCTAGGAATTTGAATGACGTTGGAGTTCTATGATTTCGTCAAAAGGACGTTACCAATTAATTCGTAACAGGTACTTATGTAGTATCAGAGACAAGTTACTTGTCTGTGGTGGTATGAAAGCCCCGTTGCTTAGTGCTATTCAAAAGTTATTTCGATGATGTGTAGGAAATTACCTCGAGGTGAAAATTAAAAAAAAAAATGGAAATTACGTAAATGTCTTACATTTAAGTAGTCGGACTGATAAAGGTGTCATCGCGAGGTCTCAGTTCGGGGCGAACCACTAGTTAGTCAATCAACACAATTTTATATATACCTACACATTTACTCATTACGAGTAAGTATTTTCTGTTACACATAGAAATTTGAAAATTTCTGATTTTCATTATGGTTTTCCTGTAAAGTATTAGTATGCCCCAATTTTCGCATATTTTCTTTAATATCTTTTAAACTAAGCATTTTAAAATTATAACAAAAATGTATTTCTCTTATCGAGTTATTTCATTTCATTGTGATATGATAATTGAACGAGCGAAGCGAGTTCTCTGAGTCAACTTGGAAGAATCGGCATTTGTATGTATGTATGTCTGTATGTATGTTTGTCCGATGAAAACTTCCCAACCGTTTATCCGATCTTTATGACATTTAGTATGGGGGTAGATAGTATTGGTACAATTTGTAGGTAAGGTTATGAGCTATATCGGTCTGGGGGTTGATGAGATATTAGGGTTCAAGAGGGGGTAAAAAAAATAAAAGTGAGACAGTCGGATCAAATGGAGTGTCTAATGAAAGCGCTTTGGCTGGACATTTCAAAACTGTTCTTAATTAGTATTTAGACTTAGTAGTTTCTGAGATATTAGGGAAAATCTAAAACGAAAAAATCTAAAATTCTAGGGTACTTCCAACAATCCCACAATGCTGAAATTTGGTATACTTATTGCTTTTGTGTGACAACTATAGGGAAAAGTCTGAAATTGAAGAAATTAGAAACTTGTACCATAAAAAAACCTAAACCAATATAACATGAATTGTTGACCCTAATTCAAATTCCTAGGAATGGGTCCTAGGAATTTGAATGACATTGGAGTTCTATGATTTCGTCAAAAAGACGTTATCAATTAATTCGTCAAGTACTTTATATACTAACAGGTATGTAGTATTTACGCCCCATTGATTAGTCCTATTCAAAGGTTATTTCGATGATGTGTAGGAAATTACCTCGAGGTTATTTTTTTTTCTCAGTATACCTGTTTTTAGAAATCGGTTAGAAGGGTAAAGAAAGTAAAATATGCCAAAAATATCTCGAAGATACTTCAAGTTCTCTGGTAATGCTGAAATTTATTATTTTAGTATATTTTGTTCTACAGAGAGAAGTCGAACATTGAGGATTTTTTCTTTGTAATATCAATTTTTAGCGTAGAAAACGTAAATCTTTAAAAATTAGGTAGCAAAACTACAACTAGATGGCACTGTTTATTTAAAAAAGTATTGTTTTTGCTTTTCAAAATCTCTCTCATGTTAGAGAAATTGACTCGGTAGTTTTAGATTTCTGATCGATCATCCATACAAACATACTACATAGCCATTAAATACAAACCTCTGTAGTCGGGCTGATAAAGGTGTCATCGCGAGGTCTCAGTTCGGGCGAACCACTAGTAATATAAATTTGACACAAGTTTTTTATTCAATTTAATAGTTTGTCTCCCAAAATTAATCCCCGAAATCAGAATTCGTTTATTAAGAGAAGGTTGTCGATAGGGCGCTTACGTCTTTTTAATTTTATTAAGAGAAGGTTGTCGATAGGGCGCTTACGTCTTTTTGTACTTAAATAAAATTTGCTTATATTTTGGCTATTATTTCTTTAAGCTCCATAAAATTATACACACAATATCAGTAGGTTAGGTACACATGATCAGTACACCAGACCATTTTTTTTACAAAATATACAATTAGTTGCAAACATGCAGCCAGTCCGCTGCGACTTACAGTTTTGTTAGAAAATCTCTTTTCAAATTATGAGTTCTGAAGTCTTTCTCTAGAAAACACTAACCGAAATAATGACTTCACCTCCCGCTGACAAACGCGGGGGATGTTTGCCGTTCGTCGCGGCAAACATGTTTGTGTTTTTGCTTACATAAAACAGTTAGGCCACGCACCCTTTCTGTTCGAAAACAATATTATGTTTGTAATACCAAAACCTGACCCACCGGACCCGGCTTAAGAAGAGGGGAATAAAGGTCTCGAATGGCGACCACAAACCAGACGACGCATCAGTGTAGATAAGGCATTTAAAAGGTTGCAGAAAGTCGGTTGATGCCATCAACTTGATGGATAGACGTAAAATTTTGTCACTGTCTAACTCATTACGGTTCAGGTAAGCT